>CM040626.1:11509837-11626718 GCA_022817965.1 Solanum lycopersicoides
AAATCTGATTTTCTTTTTACATCAGCCATTAATTATAAATTTATTAAATTAATTCACCAATAATAAAAAAATCATATTAAATCCTTGCTCCCACCTAGGTTCGAACCCGGGTGGAGCAAGACTTCATTTCAAGAGACCAATTTCGGCTCTCTCTCCCCAAATTGCCCCTCCACTTTATTAAATAATTAATTAATTATATATTTAGGTAATTACGATTACCCCTAGCCTGGTAAAAGACCATTTTACCCTTAGACCCTCAAAACTTAAATTTCTTCTTTTTAAGTCCGGTAAAGACTCCTTCGATTAAATCTTCATTTTCGAGAGCCTTACTTGGTTGGTTCCAACCTTTCCAAGTTCAACTAACTCCCCAAGTTAGTTGGCTTGGTCGTAGTAAGGGTTCTGAGGTCTGGTTCTACGCGTATCAATCCGTGTGAACCTTGGTCTAATCGCAAGCATTCTTGACACCTTAAACATTTAGCTTATTCATTTTTTTAGGGTTGTTACATTATCCCCCCTTAGGAACATTCGTCCCCGAATGACACTACTCTTTACTAACAATAAGTATGTCATCTATAGAACGTACACATACGTAGGTACTTCAATACTTCCATGGGTGAATATCTGATTCACATCTTAACATGATGGTACACATCCTTGAAACCTACTAGTAGCTTCACATTAATAGACTAAGGAATTCTTCCCTAAACTAGTCTCATCAAAGCATACACATAAGTCAACATAAAAGTCATATAAATCAGCAACCAACATGATGACTTCAAACATATTAACCTCATACTAGGGCATAAACACCATACACAGTCAAATATATGAAAGGCTAATTAAGGATACGCACCCGAGGCTTCATCAGAAGTGCCTTCCCCTGCACCCCTAGACTTGAGTGCGAAGAATCGTTGCTCCTTGGAGCCTCTTCATTTGGGCCATTAGTCTGAACTCTCTCCTTCCCTTGTTCTTGACTCCTTCTATTCGGACAATCCTTCACCATGTGTCCCGGTTTTCCACAGTTGTAACAAGCGTTAGAGCCCATCATACACTCCCCCCATGTTTTCTGCCACACTTCCTGCAAGGTTGCCTTTCCTTAGGTGTATATACTTCCTTGTTTCTCTTATCTCTGGACTCGGAATCCCTATCATAGAGACCACTGGATGAACTTTACTCCCTTTGGTGGGAGAGTCCCTTCTTAAACCTTGGCTGCTCACGGACGCCAAAGTTGTTTCTGTGGCCTCCGTGGCTGGGACCTGCCTGATCTTGAGGCCTAGGCCTCCTAACATCACGAATACCCCTCTTTCTACGGCTGTCCTCCACCTGCTGTACATGCACCATCAACCTGGAACGGTCCATATTATCATGGCGCATCGCAGACCGACATTCCTCCTCCAGGTCTCCATTGATTCCTGTGAGGAACCTACTCATTTCATCCCTGCTGTTCGAAACCAGGGAAGTAGCATACCTGGATAATTCAACAAGCCTCAGTACTCTCCTCAATCTTGCTATTAAATACTAAGGAAAGTAATATACCTGGATAGCTTAACAAACTTCAGGGAATACTCCCTGACTGTCATGGATCCTTGTTTAAGGTTGATGAACTCTTCAACCTTGGCTTCCCTCATCTCTGGGAAAGAACCTCTCCAGAAATGTTGTCTTGAACAGCTCCCAAGTGACTGGCACTCCACCTAAGACACGACTATCTTGCCACATCTTGCACCAAGTCTGTGCAACATCCTTGAGCTGATAGGAAGCCAGCTCAGCCTTCTCAATATCAGTGGCCCCCATAGCCACCAGGATCTTATGCACCTCATCTACAAACTCTGAGGATCCTCGATGCTTAGACCCTGTGAATATGGAGGTTCATCCTCGTGAAATCTCGCAGCCTGTCAGCCATGCTGCGAACCGGTGGGTTCTCCCTCTGAACATCTGCCGGTTGACTTGGGCAGTCATAGCCTGGCCTGCATAGTAATGGCCTGTGCCATCTGGGCCAGAGATGCCCTCACCTCAGCATGTCAACCCAGCTGGGTTAACTGGCATGGCCACTCCTTCAGCTGGAGCCTGGGGTGGAACTGATTGCCCCAGCAGCTGCTCCCTCTCCTCTGACCAATAGCCCTCCTAGGGTCATTCTCTGAAAACAACAAAGATTGATGTTAGACACGCTCATAAACCAAGAACTCAGACATTAGGAAAAGCACGATAAGATCAGAAGAAGGGAAATTTTCCTACGCATCATGCAGTCTCTAATTCAGGATAGTGGTGCACTTCACTACCATGACTTAGAAACTACTCAATGTGGTTGATGTGAACTCATTATTCTGGAATTTAACCTAGTGCTCTGATACCAACTTTGTCACGACTGGAATCTAGACCCCAGACGAGACCGGCGTCGTTGACCTCTCAGAGGTCGCAGACAAGCCTACTTACGTCATTCTTACTTTACATAGGTTAATTTTAGCGGAAAATTTGAAACTTTTTGTTTCTAAATTTGCTTACTAAACATTTCTAATACATTCGTAATTTGTTCACCATCAACCATCTAACATTAAGAGATAATCAAATGAAAGGAATAGTTCAATAAATCTTAATTGTATAATTGCCAAAATGGTCCAATACAAGTCTGAATCAAAACAGGAAAGAAACGCTAGTGGAACATGCTCCACTAGCTCAACTCTAAAACTAAGCTGGAATGTAAAACAGTAGCATCCTCGAAAGCATGAGGACCTACCAAACTGGATGAATGCTGACGTCCGGATAGCTGCAACAATGATCCTGTAGCTCTATCGCCACCTGTGCCTGCACCTAAAATAGTAGATGTATAGGGTTAGTACACACTTGTACTAAGTATGGGTATATGCAAGCACACACCAAGGACATGCATGAGAAAGAATAGCTCTTTCCTAACGACATGATTTTTGGAAGTCAAGTCAGTGGACTTGCCAAATTGAGATTAGGAGGTTCCCAAATTTGGATTAGGAAAGTCAATGAGCTTTCCAAATTTGGATTAGGAAAGTCAGTGAGCTTTCCAATTTGGAATAGGAAGCTTATGCCATGAGAATAACATACATCACATACTTTTCACATTTGCAAACACACATAACATTTACACGTAGCACATATCATATAGCATACACACTTTGTATGTAGCACATAACTCCTTTAATATCATTCATTCATATGCCATGAGACCTCGGAATCATGGACTTAACATTAAGACATCCCAGAAATGAGGGCTCAACAGATGGGACCTCAACTAGAGAGTCTTCATTAGCAAACACAGAGTCTGCTTCGTTCATTCATACGTACTCCATTTCATTTCGTTCATAGGCCAGTGTAAACACCAGCTATACCTAGGATGTAGTTTAGACTTTCATTAGGTTCGTTGTGCAATGACCAAGAATGACCTAATGTCATTACTTGAATCTAACTCACCTTTTGATTATCCTATTCTAACACCTTTGGTATCATTCATTTCATTATGTGCTTCATTTGAGGCTGGCCTCATTCATTCATTGGGAACTTTAACTTTAACCGACATAGATCATGTGAGCATCATGAAATCCAGTGTCTCCCCCACACCGAAAAGAGGTGGAATCACCGGCCAAGTGACCCAAAACATGCTAGCGTACATGGGAATTAACCCCGCCAGATCCCTATATTGGCAGTATAGGTTCGAAGACTAGGAGATATAAGGAGACCCATACCCGGCAAGCCGGAAGTCTCATCTCATGAGAGTTACGTGAACCTCCGCCCTTCCAAAGAAGGCATCACCGCTCATAGCTAGTCTATCGGTGCTCAGTATAAAGTTCCATTACATTCATCTCATACGTCATGGAAGCTGGCTTCTAGTATGAGGACATCATAGCTCAATAGATGATTTCTCATCTCATCATTCGTATTGAGTGTCTTAAGCTCAATACTCTCATTAGAGTGTTCATAGAGACTGGTCTCTTCATTATCTTACACTCTCATAGGTGAGTACGTATTGGTAACATTTACTTAGGCTCATTTGAGATTGCTCTCATCATTTACATTAGCCTCATATCAATGTTGTCACCACATTCATCATCATTAGCACCTTTGTTTTCATAGTTATTCACCTCTTATTACGTGAATGTTCATTTCATCATATGCCAATGCACTTGGCCATTTGTGTGTTTCACACCCTTACTTAACCCTTCTAGGTTTCATTATTTCATTGTTCATTTCATCATTTCATTGTTCATCTCATCATATGCCAATGCACTTGGCCATTAGTGTATCTTACACTCATACTTAACCCTTCTAGGGTTCATCATTTCATTTCATACATCTTAGGTTCACTTACTTTTGAACGTATGTTAGACTTATATGTCTATACATACAAGCCATGGGGCTTCATTCATAGTTCGTTAAGTGATTCTTACATTCCTAAGATTATGTAGTACAAGACTTATGTATCTTGTATATATGCCAAGATCTTGATTTTGATCTAAGTAGGTGGCATTATTCTTGGATATTTGTTCACGTATGACTTATGTATCAATACGGAAGTTTGGGCAAGGAAACCCAATTTCAATTCACTTGGATATCATTTACATTTTTCATTGATTTTATTTTTAATATTCATAACATTATAGCTCTAGATTAAATCCCAACATTAACATCGTATCATTAATATTCTACTTAATTTTTCCTTAAGATGGCCGAAGGGTTGTGGGTTCGAACCCCCACAACCCCTTTTTATTTTAACTAAAATTCCTTGCCCTTTTCTCCCAAACCAAGAGGTTGTGGGATCAAACCCCCACAACCTCTTTTATTTATTCTAAATTTTCGCTGGGAAATGGGGAGGTTGTGGGTTCGAATCCCCACAGCCTCCTTATTTTAATTTTAATTTCGCTAGGCTGTGAGGTTGTGGGTTCGAACCCCCACAACCTCCTATCTTTATTTTTAATTAAAAATCCACTAAGTTAGGCGTTGGCAGTGAGGTTGTGGGATCGAGCCCCCACAGCCTCACTTTATTTTTTTTTAATTTCTCTCTTTGTCTCTCCTTCAGCCAAGAGGTGGTGGGTTCGAATCCCACTCCTCCCATTATTTTTATTAATTTAAAATTCCCCTCTTACTCTCTTGTTTGGTCGAGAGGTTGTGGGTTCGAATCCCACACCTCTTTTTTTTTTCCAACTTTCATGTAGTGAGGTCTTGGGTTCAATCCCCACTGACCTCACATATTTTAAATATATTTTTAAACCTCTCAACCACAAGTATTCTGGCCGAAAATTCCATCACCAAGTGTTGGAAATTTTATTAAATTTTCTAGTCCTTTATTTAACAACATTCATACGTTCGTTTTGAGGTACTTTCACGATTCGTTTAACACATTCTTAGGTGTAGATTCATTGTTGTTTTAGCTTATATTTTTTCACTTATGATCAGACACCTTACACTTCATTTAACATCACAATTTACACACCTTATGCACAATAATTCCAATCATCAAACAAGCCATTTTAAGACTTCAAAACGGAGAACAACAACAAACATTTTACACATTGCACCACATCATTTTCGGTTGACATCATTGAACATGCTTGATATTTCCAAACATAAAATCACAAGGAACATCATATTTCACACTTAGTTACCAGCAACCATACCAACAACATGATTTCTAAACTAATTTAGATTGAAATCGGAAGGAGACTAGGGTCAAGGAGTTCAACATTCAAGGGGACAACCCTAGTTTCATATGTCGACTTTTGTAGAAAGAAATTCCTCTTGGAGAAAGGATTTCAAGAGAGAAAATCCATACCTTGTTGTAGCTTTCCACACCTTCCAAGTGCTGCCAAACTCCTCCCCTAAACCTTCAACATAAACCCGTCGAGAAGATGATGCAAATTTTTCGTTTCTTAAGTTAGCTTGCTTGCTTGTATATTTTTTTTTTGTAAGTTCTTTGAGTTTAGAGAACCTTTGATTGCTTTCTAATGTTTTTATCTTCTGTTTTTGCAGCCAAGAAAAATAATTTGGATGAGGGAGAGAGAGATTTAGGCCTGAGGGAGAGAGATAGTGTGAGATAGTGCATCTTAAAACTAGGATAATTGGCAAGACTTAGTCAATTTACAAAAATCATTAATTAATAAGTAACAAAATAATAAATAATAATAAAATCTGATTTTACTTTTTACATCAGCCATTAATTATAAATTTATTAAATTAATTCACCAATAATAAAAAAAATCATATTAAATCCTTGCTCCCACCTAGGTTCGAACCCGGGTGGAGCAAGACTTCATTTCAAGAGACCAATGTCGGCTCTCTCTCCCCAAATTGCCCCTCCACTTTATTAAATAATTAATTAATTATATATTTAGGGTAATTACGATATTACCCCTAGCCTGGTAAAAGACCATTTTACCCTTATACCCTCAAAACTTAAAATTTCTTCTTTTTAAGTCCGGTAAAGACTCCTTCGATTAAATCTTCATTTTCGAGAGCCTTACTTGGTTGGTTCCAACCTTTACAAGCTCAACTAACTCTCCATGTTAGTTGGCTTGGTAGTAGTAAGGGTTCTGAGGTTTGGTATACGCGTATCAATCCGTGTGAACCTTGGTCTAATCGCAAGCATTCTTGACACCTTAAACATTTAGCTTATTCATTTTTTTAGGGTTGTTACATTATCCCCCCTTAGGAACATTCGTCCCCGAAATGACACTACTCTTTACTAACAATAAGTATGTCATCTATAGAACGTACACATACGTAGGTACTTCAATACTTCCATGGGTGAATATCTTATTCACATCTTAACATGATGGTACACATCCTTGAAACCTACTAGTAGCTTCACATTAATAGACTAAGGAATTCTTCCCTAAACTAGTCTCATCAAAGCATACAACATAAGTCAACATAAAAGTCATATAAATCAGCAACCAACATGATGACTTCAAACATATTAACCTCATACTAGGGCATAAACACCATACACAGTCAAATATATGAAAGGATAATAAGGCTACGCACCCGAGGCTTCATCAGATGTTCCTTCCCCTGCACCCCTAGACTTGAGTGCGAAGAATCGTTGCCTCCTTGGAGCCTCTTCATTTGGGCCATTAGTCTGAACTTTCTCCTTCCCTTGTTCTTGACTTCTTCTATTCAGACAATCCTTCACCATGTGTCCCGGTTTTCCACAGCTGTAACAAGCGTTAGAGCCCCCACAATCTTACTTTATTTTCTTTTTAATTTCTCTCTTTGTCTTCTCCTTCAGCCAAGAGGTGGTGGGTTCGAATACCACTCCTCCCATTATTTTTATTAATTTAAAATTCCCCTCTTACTCTCTTGTTTGGTCGAGAGGTTGTGGGTTCTAATCTCACACCTCTCTTTTTTTTTTTTCAACTTTCATGTAGTGAGGTCTTGGGTTCAATCCCCACTGACCTCACATATTTTAAATATATTTTTAAACCTCTCAACCTCAAGTATTCTGGCCGAAAATTCCATCACCAAGGATGGACATTTTATTAAATTTTCTAGACTTTATTTAACAACATTCATACGTTCGTTTTGAGGTACTTTTACGATTCGTTTAACACATTCTTAGGTGTAGATTCATTGTTGTTTTAGCTTATATTTTTCCACTTATGATCAGCCACCTTACACTTCATTTAACATCACAATTTACACACCTTATGCACAATAATTCCAATCATCAAACAAGCCATTTTAAGACTTCAAAATGGAGAACAACAACAATCATTTTACACATTGCACCACATCATTTTCGGTTGACATCATCGAACATGCTTGCTATTTCCAAACATAAAATCACAAGGAACATCATATTTCACACTTATCTACCAGCAACCATACCAACAACATGATTTCTAAACTAATTTAGAATGAAATCGGAAGGAGACTAGGGTCAAGAAGTTCAACATTCAAGGGGACAACCTAGTTTCATATGTCGACTTTTGTAGAAAGAAATTCCTCTTGGAGAAAGGATTCCAAGATAGAAAACCCATACCTTGTTGTAGCTTTCCACACCTTCCAAGTGCTGCCAAACTCCTCCCCTAAACCTTCAACACAACCCGTCGAGAAGATGATGCAAATTTTTCGTTTCTTAAGTTAGCTTGCTTGCTTTTATATATATTTTTTTTAAGTTCTTTGAGTTTAGAGAACTTTTGATTGCTTTCTAATGTTTTTATCTTCTGTTTTTGCAGCCAAGAAAAATAATTTGGATGAGAGAGAGAGAGATTTAGGCCTGAGGGAGAGAGATAGTGTGAGATAGTGCATCTTAAAACTAGGATAATTGGCAAGACTTAGTCAATTTACAAAAAACATTAATTAATAAGTAAATAAATAATAAATAATAATAAAATCTGATTTTCCGTTTAATATCAGCCATTAATTATAAATTTATTAAATTAATTCATCAACAATAAAAAAAATCATATTAAATCCTTGCTCCCACCTAGGTTCGAAGCCGGGTGGAGCAAGACTTCATTTCAAGAGACCAATTTCGGCTCTATCTCCCCAAATTGCCCCTCCACTATATTAAATAATTAATTAATATATATTTAGGGTAATTACGATATTACCCCTAGCCTGGTAAAAGACCATTTTACCCTTAGACCCTCAAAACTTAAAATTTCTTCTTTTTAAGTCTGGTAAAGACTCCTTCGATTAAATCTTCATTTTCGAGAGCCTTACTTGGTTGGTTCCAACCTTTCCAAGCTCAACTAACTCCCCAAGTTAGTTGGCTTGGTCGTAGTAAGGGTTCTGAGGTCTGGTTCTACGCGTATCAATCCGTGTGAACCTTGGTCTAATCGCAAGCATTCTTGACACCTTAAACATTTAGCTTATTCATTTTTTATGGGTTGTTACATTACTTAATGATTTATCTATTATATCACATGCTCATATAATAAGATTTGTTGTTGAATTCATATTTGAGAAACCAACTAGCTTGTTAGTATAGAGGGATGAGTTAAGCATTATTTATAAAGAAGTTTTTAGTGATGGATCTTTGGTATGGTATTGTTGTGTTTAGATTGTGAAATGTATCTTGATGATTTTAAAATGAGTGTTGATTTCACCGTAATAACATGGAGGTGGATCAACATTAGGATGACAAGGTTATAGGTAAAGGAAGTCTCAACGAGTATACTTGTATGAACATAATTGAGAACTTTAGTAAGAATGTGCATATAAAATAATGTAAGTTCTTTGGATTTGATTGGTATAACTTGGTTAGGTATCACGTCAATGATAAGGTTGATTTTGAGATTATGACAATGGATACTGAGTATAACAGTATTAAAAGTTCATGATGAATTATGACAAGGATATGGACATTTGATTATGATTGTTTTCAGTTAAATAAATTTTGTATGATAATAATGACTTGCAAGTATCTAATATTTTGATTTTCTAGTATTTGATGAGTAACGTGATTGTATGGAAAGTTTTAAGAGATGCAGAGACACCACTCAAATTAAACATAAAGGGATTATAGTCATAATAAGAAAAAAATTATGGGATGAAGTGTAGCCTTCGGAAGGAGGTGAGAACAAATATATTTTTACTCTTGATTGTAAGGGCTAAGGAGGTATCTTTAGAGGGGTTGAGAATTGGATCCAGAGACACGTGGTTCTTTCTATTTTTTTTATGGTTATGGTGATAGTGTTATATGTAGTTCATATGAGTTAAAAATTATTGGATAAGATTTGTGATTAAAAAAAAAAAGTTAACAGACGTTTGCCTTGGGTGAGCTGATAAGTTCTTTCATGATTTTGAGTTGGTACCTAGTACAATTAATTTTTTTAATGAAGGATACGGTAATATTAATGGAGAGGCGGTCAATTATAGGTTAATATACATGGATTCATAAAAAAATCTTTGAGGTATAAGCTAATGTTTATAGATAAAGGAATTGGGTTACATAGTTAGATTCAAAATTCAAGTTTTTCATTGTGAGTTTAGGTTTGGAGTAGTGTGTATTGTCAAGGTATGAATTGGTAAGGTAAGAATTGATCGATAGCACTAAGTATGAAGTATTTTGAAGGACTTAAAAATAAATTGAGTAGTAAATTTGATTACTTTTAATTGTTATACCTAAGGAGGGGTTTCATGTAATGTTTTTGTTTAGAGGGTAATGTAAAAATATCATGAGGTGTTGGTCAAATGATGAGATTGGTAAGCGAGTCAACAAAAGGAACAAGATTCTGGTGTATTGAAGAGTTCATGGCATTCAGAATTTTGCACCATGGAAAGAATTTAAGAAAAGTGAGTAAAAAGACCTCTCATATAGACCCTTGGTTCAAAATTGAAAATTGTATGAATTTTTGCTTTGTGTTTAGATATGACTATGAGATGTGAATTGATTCGACATAGACTTACTAGGGCTTATTAAATATTCTTATGATGATTGACTTTCGATTTGAAAAAAAAATGAGGTGTGTAAGATTATGTTGTTATGTGGGCTAAATTGTTTTGATTATGGTAGATGACTTATGGGGACACTACGGTATGGACCTACAATTTGACTTGGTTATTGGAAATTTTGAGGCGATTGAAACTACATTGTTGATAGGACGATACAAGCTGCTATGATGTGTTACATAGAAATTTGATGGTGGATAGAGGTTATGAGCTTATAGTATACCGAATTATTGGAGTGACTAAGAATATTTCTTAATTGTTGGTATCAGGTATATGATGGTTTTGAATATTAGTTGAAACTTGGTATGTGAAAAGTTCGCGTGAAGTTGACATTGAGTACGATTTAATTAGTTTACCTCGATGGAAAAGTATTTTTAGATTTGAAATTACTGCTTTCAGTCTTGTGTGTGACTCATATATGTCATGTAATGCTTAAATGAAAAAAGATGTAGCCATATTTTGAAATTTTAGATGATACAATGTGTTTTCTAAGAAGATTTTGATACTATTAACAATTTGAGAGTAAGGTAAATAGTTGGTATAGTTATGAAGGTTGCTGGTATTAAGAGTGTCAGCTTCACTAGAGTACTGTGAGAAGTATGTGAGTTTGGATGAGTTGAGTATTTGTAATATTGTGATGGGATCAGACGGGTTGATCATGAGTGGTAAAAAAAAATCGAGAGAAAGTCCAAAATGTTTGATATGGGCACCATGGACCTAATATCATGTGTTATTCGACCTTGGCTCCGTACATTCTTATATGACCACCTACTTCGTTACAGATTTGATTTGGAGTATAGTTCGTTGTATATGGTGTATTTCTATATCTATGGGTGAATTCCTAGTGGTGGATCGGTTGTACCGATCCTCTTATGCCCTCTTGATAGTGTAGGATCCTTGGACAAACTTGGTCATTTCAGTTATGATAGATTTGATGTTGATTGAGATGGTAAGTATACTAATAGTTCTATACGCACAACATTGCTTATGAGAATTTATATAAAAGCTACTATGAAGAGTTATAATTGTCTAAGAGTATTGTTAAAGGTTTTGCATTTTGAAGTTTATCGTTTGTTGGGTGTTTACTTAATCATTCTCTTCTTTGGGATCTCCCTTGATTAGTACTTGATGTCTAAAGATCAGATTTTTATAACTTAAATTTGTGGAAAACGTGTGTTGTGAGAAAAGAATCTTGATAAGATCTGTGATGATTTATGCATTATGAGTGTCATGGTTGATTTAGGATTACTTCTGGTTGTGTGTTGCTGATATTGTGAGTGCCTTCTTGTGAAAGTTATGATTGTTGAATATTGAGTTGTAGTTAAGGATGTGCAAATTTGTTAAAAATGATTTTGATGAGCTGGGTGCTATGAAAACTGTGAACTGGCAGGTTGGATTGAATTTTATGCAGGTTGTAGTTGTGGAGGTACCCGTATTTTATTCCCTTAGCTGGTGTTTAAAATTTACTTGCTGGGTACCGTGTGGTTTGGTACTCACCCCTTGCTACTACAATTTTTTTTTTAGGTTACTAGCCCGGACTTTGTGATATTTTCTCTTCTCCTTGTCTAAGGCTTCTTGTGGAGATTTGTGAGGTAGCTGCTTGTTTCTTAGCAGACCTTCTTACTCCTATTTATGATCTTGTTCTATTTGAGAAACAATGTCATTTGAGACTTATTCTTTTTCTTGAATTAATTGTAATACTTTAGAGGCTTGTACACGTGACAATCAGATTTTGTGGGTACTTTTGAGTATCTTATGAAATTTCCGCATTTTATTGTAATGGTCGAGTTTTAGGCTGACTTGTCTTGGTGGGATAAGACGAGTGTCATCTCGTCCATTTTTGGATCGTGACAGCCGCCTCACTGAATTGCAACAATAATTGTACTTAATGCATATATAACCTTAGTGGGTTGTCTATTATTAACAATTAATATATAAATATAAAACTATAAAATTCTTTAAACATAGACTGAGATTCATATTTACCTGAGGGATTCGTACTTTCTTGGTATGCGGCGACTTTTCTTCGTATAGTATCGTAGTGGGTTGTGTGATGATAAAAGAATTATTAACCCCCAATTAATCTCAATTTATCACTATGCATGGGTCAAGTTATTTGAATTTTAAATGAATATGGACATGATCCATTAACCACTAACTAACTAAATTAATTATTTAATAAATACTTACCAATTAAATAACTGTAGGTAAACCAATAGTTTTAAAATTTTCAGATCAACTTTCTCCACTGATTCGAAATAACTCGGGGAAACTATCGAGAGGGGTGAAATAGTAATTTTACAAATATTTTCAAAAATGACTTTTCGGGTCATTACATTGGAAATGGCGCTGCAATGGATGTCTTGCATTCCGAGTTCAATCCCCAAGTGGGATTTTTCTTTTACGTTTTTGTTTTCCTTGTCTCTTAATTTTTGTTTTTTCTCTCTTTGTTTTCATAATTTTTTGTTTTAAATTCAAACAATAGGTACTTCATTAAAAACCTACTTTACTCTAATTCATTCAATACCTACTCATCTTATTTTTAGAATAAAGTGAAACTCAAAATCTTTGAGTCCCTTATTTGGTGGAATTAATGTTAAGACAATGTTGACTTCTTAAATCCTTATATTTATATATTTACTTCTAAGATTTCTTCAATTTTCTTACCGTTCTTATTCATTCATTATCGTTATTCGGCATTTCGATTCTTCATATCATGTTTATATTTTACTATGTGCTTAAATTTTTATTCTTACTTGTTCATAATAACTATTTTATTTTTTTATATTTGCAATCCTCTATTATTTTGTTAACTACTAATTGTGCAGATTATATCATATTTGTTTAAATTTAATTGTTCATATTACATTATATTAGTCTAAATTTAATGGAGAGTTATTACTCAAAAAATATGACAAAGTTCTATTTATATATAAAAAAAAGGAAGTATTTAGTCGTGTTTCTAATAAGAATATTATGTACAACTCTTAAAACTTTTGAAATCTCAACGGAGAGAATGGTAGAAATATATTGGTTATTTTGTGGGGGTTAAGATTCAAAGTTTCTTTTACGATATGATATTTAGAGTGTAGTATCAAAAATAATAACAATGTAATTTAGAATATAACATTATGTCAATTGTTATTATATATAGGAATACAATTGCTTTCATGATTATTGTTATTTTTGTGGAGTTAGAAATCAAGTTTTTAATTAATACTTTCAATATTAATAGCAAAATAAATAGAAGTATTTCTATTATCGAAGACAATAATGAAATATATCAACAAATTCACCGAAAAAGCAAGTACAAACACATTATACATAAATTGAAACAGTATAGATTTGAAAGGCTTTAAATCGATCTTTACGAATTGATTGATCAATGATTAGTATTTTATCATATGCAAAGCTTATGGTACAAATATTAAAAAAATAAGATGATAATATTGTAGAAAATAGATATCACTTGCGAAAATATATGAAGATCGATGAACTTTTTCAAAGATATCAAGATTTTATATGTTCCTCAAATGTGAAATGTTTTAACTCATAATCTAATGCAATTCTCTATTTCGTTGCTGCATAGATTTTTTTGGAATTCAACCTTCTTAATTTGGATTGTAAACAGCGCATTTATGTCGTATGAACATTTGGAAAAGATTATTAAGTAATATACTGAAGTTGTTTACTGTATAAAAAATAGTATAAAGCATAGAAATCTCATATATTTAGAGGTTAATTACATTCTATCCCAAAAGTTTCCTCAATTACAAAAATCTCAAATTTTTCATGCTCTCGAATATATTCCTTGATTGTATGATACATTACTAATAATATATATATATTACTTCATGGGAGGGATGTATCCAAGAGGGGCTATCTATGTATTCGCGAGCGGGTGGATGTATCCGAGAGGGAATAAGAATATATCCGAGATAGGATTTTGATATTTTAAATTGTGAATTTATGTTATTTTTTTAACAAGATATCTGAAATTATATTGAGCCCGTATCATGGTCCTTAAATTATCTAGTAGTAATACATGAGACAAAATGGATAAAGCAATTAAAAATTAATATTATTTAATTGTTTATAATTTAACTTTCTAAAATTTTGTGGCGCTGACATGTGGCAATTTTTCTTCTCCTATTATAATTTAAATTTTTTGGCGCTGACATGTGACGTTTTTTCTTATTCTAATATATATATATATATATAAAAAAATCTGTTGTCTTTTTTTTTTCTTATTATTTATATTAATATTATTTAAATTAAATGTGTGTTAACTTCTTATAAAAAAAAAGAATCACACACACGTTATATCACCATTTTAATAAAAATATATTTGAATTGAGCTTTATTAATATGGTTTGAACCATCTTTTTTAATATAATATTACTACAGAGATTATTTTTTTTAATTCTTAACAAAGGTTATCCAACAAAATTAGTCTTTAATTTTTTTTTTTAAATATAAGGTACTATAACTTCTTCTTTTTTTTTCATTTTCTTTTTAAGATGTTAATCTTTTATTTGAAATACAATCTTTTAAATAATGTTCTTTAAAAATTTACTAAGTAATATGAAGGTGTGAGCGATCTAATTTAAAATTTTCAAATATTATCTAATTTAAAGAAAAGACTATTTTTATTTTTAATTTAATCAAAATTTAATAATTGTAAGAAAAATATGTTTTCTTCAAGTTCACTATTAATGGGCTTCAATTTTTTGGAGGGCTAACTCTAAAGTTTCATTAATTTTTTTCTTGAGCCATTTTTGTCCCTTATATAGTGACACCGCTTTGAAAATTTTTTGCGTACACTACTGCTTGCAGAATGATATCGGTCATGTTGAAGTAGAGTTAAAAGAAAAGATTATAAGATAGTAAAAAATTTCAGATTGTTATAAAAATGACTCAGGGTTTCGTTAAAACCTAAAGAAAGAAGTCAATTTATAGAAGTCAAAAAAAAGAAAAAAGTCAAGTTGTTACTAACAACAAAGAGGAGGAATATTTTGTTCATTTGTGAAAAAGTTATTTGGATCAATTTGATGTTTTGCTCTTGCCAATCTTTGAAAGTTATCTTTAAAATACTTGGTACCCCAAGTCATGATAGCTTGTCCATAACTCGAGTAATTACCTAGTTGATATCTCATATCACATGATTAAGTCTGGAATATCACACCTTATATTGTTTACCGAATAGCACTATCAGAATATGTCCTAATCATTTGAAGTTTCTATATTTCTATATTCGGAATTTGAAGAAGATTGGTGCACCACCAACGGCTAATAAACATTAATTAAAATATATCATCCAATATTGCTTCATATAATATTTTTTATAAAATATAAAAATATAAAACTAATTTAATATTATGTAAACCTCATTTTGATTCCGTTAGTATCAAAAGATATCGGCTTGGGGCAATTGGGTAAAAATACGGCACACACCTGCTAGCAACTTTGGATTTTCTTTTTATCAAGTCACTTATTATTTTTTATTATTTTAATTTAAATGAGGAAATAAATAATCTCAAGACTAATCTAATTGGATAACTTATAGAAATCTCGCTAGTTTATGAGTTAATTATTTGGATACACGCTAATTTATAATATTTCAAATTTTACTAGATTTTGAAACATTCATGTACGTTCAAATGTACGTATATCGGGATACACATAATTGTAGGAAATTTGTTCTAGATATATTGTATCCAAGTGGATTTGCATGTATCTTGGATACATAGACAACTCTCCCTCACCTCCCTCCCATCTTTCTCGCCACTCTCTTATGTGTTTGTGTCACGACCCAAAATCACAAGTCGTGATGGCACCTATGTTCCCAACCGATAGGTAAGCCAACTCAATACTTTTACCGATTCAATTCAATATTTTAAGTAGAAAATAAGTAAAAACATAATATCCAATCACTAAGTCATTCACAAGTATGAAATGCAGAAACCACAATTACTACCCCAAGATTTAGTGTCATAAGTATAAGAGCTTCTAAACTACGATACAAGTCTAGAACTAAACGTGTACCTAGAAGAGAGAAATATCCTGTCTAAATACTAAAATAAAATGATAACGTCTAAAGACATAAAAGGAGGTGTGGGCTACAGAACAACTAAGTAGCTCACCACAACTCCACGATAATTCAAAACTCAACTCTGAAAGATCCACGATATGCACTTGAAATTGGAATCCAAGCTGCACCACAAAAGAGTGCAGCAAGTGCAGTATGAGTACGAAACCACGTGTACCTAGTATATCTCATTGACCGACAACGAAGAAGTAGTGCATGAGTTTATGTAAGAAAATCAGTTATTATATATACAAGTCCATATTATATTTACCAATCAAGTTCCATCAAATAGAGGAAATCAAATATCACGTACTTTTCAACCACCAATAAAATCCATAATCAACAAAAATGAAGGATGTAATGAGATGCAATGCAATGTGACACCATGAAATGATATGCGTCATATTCCAAGTACTCTCTCAACAGTATATACATGATACTCCTCGGAAATACATCGAGAGTGCATGACCCATGGGGGACTCGTGAGGTCCATATACCGACACGGACGATCTCCACGTGTCTGTGCGGACGATCTCAATGCACTATCATATAATCAACAATTTCCGCACGGATGATCTCCACATGCCCAAATTATAATCTCAATATCTCACCATCCCCAGCACGGACGATCTCCACGTGCCCAAGTTATACTCAATCTCATGCCAATGCATGTGCACAATATTATTTCAAATAAGGGGATGATGATGCATCTCAATTAATCAAATATCAACATAATACATAATCACCTCAATTATCACAACTATACGAATGTAATAAAGAAAACACAATCACACAAGGATTTCAAGTCAATAATATATCAGCTAATGCTCATATGCTTTGGCATTCTCAAATTACAATCCACATTCTATAGTAGTAACTTTCCCTTTTATAACACCGGTACTCGTACCAATGCCCGTCACACCATTGACACGAGACCCCATCTTTCGCCCTTACCCCTTTGTCGATTTCATTTTTAATCTTTAATTAGGAAAACGTCCTTCAACAACTCTAAAAAGTCTTAACATACCTTGAATGTCGAACACGTGCCACAATCCTCAAGATTTTTCCTCCCCTTTTCGCAAGGCTTTAGAACGTTCCCAATCTACCAATATGCAATAATTGTAAGCATAAGAGTTTGTAGATACTCATATTATTATATGTCTATCCTAAATCAAAAACTCATCATATTTTATGACTAAGTTCATAACTTTTGGTGTCAACTAATATGCCATAACTCATATTCCTAAATTTTAAGATTAAGGTTAGGTCTTAATTTATTCAACTAATATTAGTCCATTTGTGTGCATGATATTAATTTATAATACCATAACAAATTACATTTATTGAAATTGAAGCCAGTGGTGATAACCTTAACCGATCCAAACCTTCCCTTTTCATCACCTCAAATCATTTATCCATTTACACGGTAACAATGTTAACAAAGAATTTCAAGTAATTATTATACACAAACTAAATGTTTCAATCCAAAATGAAAACCCCCATTCTTTTCTTTTAAAGAACCATGTACTATAAAAAACTATTATTTTATGTGAATAAAAGAACAATGTTTTTTAAAAAAATAAATAAAAAATATTTGCACCTCACTACGAAATAGAAACAAAAACAAAACCCCCAACCTTGCATTCATTTTCTAATTCCTAACTTTGTAATCATGGCCTAATAACTGCATACTAATTATTACTAAATAAACAACCATTCAATTCACCCTAATAATTATATTAAAATTATATCTAACTTCCAATACCAAGTTACAAAAAACAATACATTATCAACAGATTTACTCGCGCCAACCATTTATAACCCTAATGCATGCTCATGCAGAAAATAGAGTCGGCTAAGGGAAAGATTTTACCTGCAATATTTTATTTCGTTCCGCTTTGTTCTGTATTCTACGCCGCACAAATCAGTTTCCCACTCTTCTTTTTTCCTTCTTCTCTAAACTAACTCCACTAACCTATTTTAAATTACATGGGCCAAATGTAAAATGATATTAAATGAATTATAGATTTGGCCCACTAACTATTTATAATATTAAATATTTCAACAAAAATTTATCAGCTATACCTGTAGTTACCGAATATTTTAAAGTTTTCATTTAAATTTTACGAAAAGAGTCAAAATAGTCCTAATTCTCGAAACGGTCTAGCGGGTCGTTACAGTTTGATATCCCATATACATGTGAATTACTAGATACATACATATACATGTATCTAGTGTGATTTTTATGTATTTGAGATACATAGACAAATCTCGCTCGCTTCCTTCCCGTTGTTACTCGCCTTTCTCCCTATTTTTGTGTATCCGGTAGAATAAATATGAATCTTGGTGTGTCTAACTAAAAATCAAGTATGAAATTACTGATTAATGATACAAAATATAATTATTTCAAAATATAGGAAAAAAGTAAATATATTAGAAATATTTGTGTAATTAGATAGGTTCTCTAATTTACCACCTCTAACCAAATACAAAATAAAATAATTAATATTTTATCCTGAATTATTACGTCATATTTTCTATATGTCAAACTAGGGGTGTCTAAAATAAACTCAAACATAGGTAATTCGTCCAATCCACCCAAAATTTTAAGGGTTAGGCTCAAGTCAATTTGAATTGGGTTCAATCTCAACCCACTCAAGCCTAACTCATTTAAAGAAAATATTCAATTGTGCCCAATTCAATCTCCAATTTCAACCCATTTTAGAACTCTTTACTACGATATGTTCCTATATGAAAAGTATGAAATATTATATATTTAACATCTTTAAGAATTAATCTATCGATTTATTACATTTTATATAAAACAAATCTTGAGCCGAAATTCGAATTGTGATTATAAAAGTTAAATATCACTATATTATAATTATTGAGATTATTCGAATCAAATTGAACGGGTCAAGACCCAACCCATTTTTTAGCCCATTTGAACCCAACCCATTTGAGCCCAAAGTAAACTTGGCGGGTTAAGACCCAATCCAATTTTTATTTTAACCAATTTTAATATTTTCAATTTCAACTCAACCCGCCTATTTGACACCCTATGCCAAACGATCCCACAAGTCTTTTTCTTTTGGAAAAAGAAGGACTTCATAACAAATAAGGGAAAATAAAATATTTATTAGCAGATATTCATTTTTTTTTAAAACACCTCAACAATTATGTACATGTATATTTTAAATATATAGAATTTAAATGTTTGTATACAATGATGAAAATAATTGATTCACATCGTAGTGTTATAAATAATGATAGAGTTATAATAATTTGTAAAAATTGTCACATAGATTGCATTTGAATCTTGTGGTTCTTATAAGAAAATAAAATTGTCTTAATAAAAAAGATTGGGATGATAGTTCTAGTGGTGATTATATTATTTGTTATTATATAAAATATTAGAAAATGATTTTAAGTATTCAAACAGTCTAAAAAATTATACCATCAGTAGTTTTGGTCTTTCAATAATCAACAAATGTTGAATGTATATGTATATATATGACATCGAAAATTTAAAGTGAAGTGAAAAAGAATTTTATGATAAGCTAAAATTTGTAATGAAAAGAACAACGTTTTATTTAAAAACTTTAAAAAGAAGATTCAAATTATAGGACTAAAAATAGAGAATGGTCATTAATGCATGGCTTTGATCTTCTTTATTCGTGAGAAATTGTAAATATTATCATTTTAAAGCAAAATTAAAGGTCATTCTATTCCCAAATGCTAAAAGTATGAAGATCTAGACCACTTATACGAACTTCATAACCCTTAACACCCTTATTTCTCACAGTCATCCTCTTGTACAAATACAACAAAATAATTCTAACCAAATCAATCTTAACGATATCCGTCGGTTTTGTCTATATCAGTCGATTAAGAGTAGTGGTGTCACTCTCATCACCTCCACATAGTCCTTTTCTAATTTTCAAAGCCATAAAAGGATATTTTTGTTGTTAAATATCTAAGCTTTAAGTTCTTTCATTGACTTAGTAATTTCGTACAAAATTGGCCCAGCGAGCCCAAATAATATTTGGCCCAATCCATAAATTGAACCGACCACCCTTCTTAAATATCACCCTAGTAGCTAGGTTTTTCAAATTCAATTCTCTGTTTTCCTCTTCAGTGTCGCCGCTGGGTGCTTTCACTAACTCCACCTTCCTCCTTCTTATGCGATAGATCATCACATCTTCGTCCTATTTATACCACAATTCATCTTTCTTAGCTCGCAGAGGTGGACCTCCACTATCTTTTGCACTTTTTCCTTTTTCATATTTAGTCTGACCTTTTTTTCTTTTACAGATATTTGCTCCACCAGATGAAATGGAAACTCACGTGGTTTTGATAGATCAGCAAAAGGTCATCTCCTCTACTGTAGCTTTGAATAGAAAAGGAAAAACTCGTAAAAGTCATATGATTCAAGCTTTGTCCATGCAATTTTCACTATTGATGGTCTCAACAACATCGATCCTTCATATGTCTTTCAGTCAGAAAAGGTAACCCCATCTACCTTCTATATTATTTTTCACAATTAATCTCTATCATTTTCCTTTGGTGAAACAATCTTTTCTTTGATTTGAAATTTAAAACTTTGAATTCACTAAACTTTTTAAAGAAGTTGTTATTCCCAAAACATACCTCATAAAAGGATCGGGTAATTGTTCACCCCCTTTAAATGTTTATGGTTGCAAACTTTCATTACTAGATCTATAATTATGAGATCATTTTAATTAACCCTTTTAGTTTTTGAATTTTTTTTTAATGACAAAGTACTTTTATTTTATAATTTTTGTACCTTTGATGTATTTATTATTTTTAGAAAAGAACATTACAAAGAAATTACCCCTTTAATTGCAGTAATTTGATAATAGTATCGATTATTCAATTCATCAGATAAATTTTATAGTCATAATGTATAAAGAGTGACTATGAATATAACATCACAATTTTTTTGCTTTCATAATTGTTAAAGATTGAACTTTAATACTTAACACTCGTTCACATAATGTAACAAACACAAAGAATATTAAAAATTCAGAAAGACTTAGGCTATAAAAGTTAATGTTGATTACTAGTACTTATTTTAGGTCAAAGAAAGGAACTTGAAGCAAGTAAAAGAATTTACAATTACTATTTGAAGTACCATAATATATACAAATAAAAAGCAAACAACTAAAAATAATTTGAAGCCAAAGAAGACAAGAAAGGTGCAAGTATACAAATAGAAAAGAAGATTAAAGAAAGGATTGAATATATACGAAGAACCCCCGAAAAAGGTAATAACTATTTTTATTTGATTCAACAATTTAATAATTAAATAACTAGTATTGCTTGTAATAGAAAGTTATAATAAATTCTTTCTATTTTTGAGGTCTTTTGGATTGGGCTTTCTGAAAAGTAGTATCAGACTACATGAATTTGTTTGTTCAATGAAATTTTTTTTTATTTATTGGAAAAAAAAAGAAGAAAAAAGTCCGAAGCACATACATTAATAATCATTTTGACAATTATTTCTTTCAAATCATATAAATTATCTCTTCTCTCTTATGTTTTAAAAAAATCCGAGCCCATTCTACCGACTCGGTAGAAGTCATTCAGAATAAAATCAAGTTGATCACTAATATATACGAAGATCGTCAATGACAAATCTACGATAGTTCCTAATCGGTTGAATAAACAGTGGCATTCTATGAATGTTGCTTGAAGAGTTCACAAGTATGACTCTAGGCATTTATAGAATGCCAATGTTTGTTCTGACCGACTTGGGAGTTGTTTTTCCATTTACATTAGTTTTTGATAATATGCGGGTATATATATCGATGAACAAATTGATTTTATTTTGAACGATTTCTGTTGAGTAGGTAGAATAGGCTCAATAATTAGAATTTCTCTTTGAAAAATCTAAAAAAAATCATCAACAATAATTATGCATAAAATAACGAGGTTTCATTAGATTTTAACAATATCCACGTCATTTTTTAACTTTATCCATATCATTTTTCATTAACAATATCCACAACGACGAAATGTATGATATAGTGTACATTGAGAGCTTGCATCATATTTTATCTGACTTGCATGTCATGATATATGATTTGCTAGTCATGACATGCAAGTTGGGTAAAATACAATGCAGCAAGCTCTCAATGTACTCTTTGTCATACACTACTTCATCGCTTGAAAAGTCAAAAGGTTGTTGCATCAATGCCCTCACCAAGTACGTGTACTAGGTAAAAATATGTATAATGCTCATCTGTGATAACCCCGTAAACTCATTTGATAACATACTCAATTAAAACTTACTGAATAAATCAACAACTACAAACTTACGAACAAATATAAAAGCATCATTCAATCTTAATAATTCATTAGCAACATTCTTCTTGCACCTTGCAACCCCAATGATCTCTACTATTTCCCTTCTACTACTCCGACAAAAGTTATACAAGGAACCTCAAGCGCAACAATTCTTCTCAGTAACTTAAAGAACACCAATAACAATCGAGCAAATTCATTGTATCTCTTCATATGCAAATCAACACACATCAATGAATTGATGAATCTATGAATGGATTCATCAGCAGCATGTTTCCTAGCATTATCTAGATACAGGTACAACATTATCAAATCTGCAGGAGCAGATGAACAAATAAATAAGTGTATATGTTACATGTGCAGTGCTTCGAATTCGACGGACTTGAGAATATTAGTGAGAGAATTTACTAATGAAGCATGTAACAATATACACTTATTTGTTTCCTCGTCTGCTTATGCATTTTTGGTAATGTTGTACCTGTCTCCAGATAATGCTAAGAAATATGTTGCTGATGAATATATTCATAGATTCATCAATTTATTGATGAGTGATGATTTGCATATGAAGAGATACAATAAATGTGCTCGATTATTATTAGTGTTTTGTAAGTTACTGAGAAGAGTTGTTGCGCTTGAGGATCCCTTGTATAATTTTTGTTGGAATAGTATAAGGAAATAGTAGAGGTCATTGGGGTTGCAAGGTGTAATCAGAAAGTTGCTAATGAATTCTTAGCATTGAATGATGCTTTATGTTTGTTCGTGAGTTTGCAGTTGCTGATTTACCAGTAAGTTAAAATTGAGTATGTGATCAAATGAGTTTGCGGGTTATCACTGATGATCATTGTGCGTGATTTTACCAACGTGCTTGGTGAGGGTATTGATGCAACAAACGTTCGACTGTCCAAGGGGTGAAATAATGTATTACAGAGAGTACACTGATAGTTTGCATCGGTATAGCAGTGTATGAAAGAGAGTACACTGATGAGAGTACACTGATGACGGTGGTGTGATTATAATTGCAAATGACATTGATCATGTCCGAGTGAAGTAAAAAAGGATTTTATAATAAGTCAATTTTTTAGATTATAATAAATAACGAAGGTTTACTAACACTTGAGAGAAAGAAAATTTAATTTATTGGTCTAAAATGAGAGAATGGTCAAGATTGTTATTAATTTATGAATTTGGTCTTTTTTCTTTCTTATATTCTCGTAAATTATAAATATTATCATTTTTCAGTACAAGTTTGATGAGTCGGCCAAATTACTTAGAAAGGATTGAACATATGAAGACTTCAAAAAAGCTACTTTCTCCTGTCTCATATTAGATGGACATTTATTTTACACGATGATTAAGAAATTATTAATAGATTAATTAATTTTATTGTTTTGTCCATTGTTCTTATCCTAATTTAGTAAGTGATCAAATAATATGTGACAAATATTTTAGTAAGATGTTCATCAAATATGGAACGACGAAAGTATTAAATGTCTCTATTTGATTCAACAATTTTATAACTAAATATAATTACTGGCAATAGAAAGTTGTAATAAGTTATTTCTAGTTAGAGCCTTTTGGATTGGCTTCCTTTATGGGAGGTGGTCCGTTTCTCTAGTTTGTGTGTATTTATTTTTCAATGATATATTCACATTAATTTTTTTAAAAAAAGATCAAAGCTCAACCATTAATAAATATTTTGACTACTCTCTTTTTAGCTGAATAAATTTAATCATTTTTCATTACAATCTGAAAAATTTAGCTTATCATAAAAAATCATTCACTTTGACATGATCGGAGTATTTGGCAATAGCCAACACACCAGCAACAGCAACCTCCACAACTATGAAGCTACGGTGATGATTGCACAGAGGGGTGAATTTATGTATATGTAAGGGGTGTCACGTGATACGGCTTCGACGAAATTTTTTACGAAATATACTTATATTAAAAAAATGAAGAAAAACATTGAACGGTAATATAAATTAAAAGGACACCCCTTGCATGAAGTGCTGCAAGTGCAATTAGCTGTCACGATCCAAAAATGGACGTGATGACACTCGTCTTATCCAACCAAGACAAGTCAGCCTAAAATTCAACCATTACAATAAAATGCGGAAACTTTACTATCAACTTAAATTATATCCCCAAAACTTGGTTGTCACGTGTACAAGCCTCTAAATTATTACAATTGAATTAAAAGAAAATATAAGTCTCATATGACATTGTTTCTAGAGTAGAACAAAATCATAAACAGGAGTAGAAGGTCTGCTGAGATGACAAGCAGCTACCTCTCAAATCTCCAAGAAGCCTCGAAAAAGGAGAGAATATATCACAAAGGTCCGGACTAGTAACCTACAAAAAATTTTAGAAGCAAGGGTTGAGTACCAAACCACGCGGTACTCAGCAAGTAAACCTCTAAACACAAGCTAGTGGGATGAAATATGGGTACTCCTACCACCCCAACCGATCCTTCACAAATGCAACCTGCATAAAAGTTAGCCCAACCTAACAGCTCACATTTTACATAGCACGTAGCTCAACAACACCACTTAGACAAATTACATATCCTTCACATGAACAAGCTCAGTATTCATCAATCACATGTTTCAAAAAGGCATTCACAAGATTAGCAAAACACAATATCAAGTGCACTATGATAAGTATGTGCAATGCAATGGAACGCAATGTGAAGTATAACGATGCATGTCTAACCTAATGATACACACCCGTTGTCTCTTAGTCCATACCCATGGGGGACATATATGTCCATGCATCAGGCGCGGCGCACGACACGCCCCTCGATAATAGTAATCATCGTGGCGTGCGATACGTCCCTCGAATATAATATCCATCGCGGCGCGCGATACGTCCTCGAAATTGTACATCCTCTTTTAATTTCTCATTCTTTCTCAATGCACATAACACTTGTAACAACCATGGTTGTCTCAGAACAATGCAATTGACATGTTCACAAAAATAATGAGGAGATGACCATTTTCATAACATTGCATAATTCACAACAAATCAACAATGATACAACAAGCCTTTCAAACCATTCTCCATTATCAACACATCACACACAAGCAATTATTCACATTGCATTTTATCACTCTTTATTTTCATCATTAGAATTAGTCAATGTGGACAAGTCAACCCATCACATTGCTCCCAAACATATACCACAAGGAAATACACGCATTCCATAACTTAACAACGGTTTAGAAATCCACTTGCCTCAATTAATCAACAATTAGCTCCAGGAGTCTTCCTTTTTGTTGAACTTCCAACTCAATGCAATCTATTCAAGTACACAATCACAATAACATTACAAAACTAACAACACCCATTTTACTATAGGTTTAGCCTAGACCCAAAAATTCACCCAAATGTATAATAAAATTTCTTATTTTTTTTATTCCAACCAATAGGTCAAATCCCATATTTTCTAAATTTCAAGTCTAATGTTAAGTCATAATTTCTCCATACACTACAACCCTAATAATTTTCATATAAAATAAACATATCCAATACATCAAACTCGGATCATAATATGATGATAATAATAAGAAATTCAAAGAAACAACGAACTCAAGTTGCGAAGAAATATCGCGAGAACAATGTTTTAGTTTCTCAAATTGATATACCCTATACTCCTATTTATTATTCTCAATCATCATTATTCAATTATATATTCAATAATTACAACATCTTTAGCCAACAAAATCGTCTTCTCAATACCAAAGTTACTTTATACAAATATGCCAACTACCATGCTTTTCTATACTCCAAATCTATTTTTTTTTTTTTTCATTTTTTCATTTCTCCTCTTTCAAAACACACAGTAAGATAATAATAACAATTATGACTGCACATTAATAATAATAATAATAATAAAAATAAGAGATACTTAGCCGCCTCACTTAATTGCAATAATAATTGTACTTAATGCATATATAACCTTAGTGGGTTGTCTATTATTAAAAATTAATATATAAATATAAAAGTATAAAATTCTTAAAACATAGCCTGAGATTCATATTTACCTGAGGGATTCGTACTTTCTTGGTATGCGGCGACTTTTCTTCGTATAGTATCGTAGTGGGTTGTGTGATGATAAAAGAATTATTAACCCCCAATTAATCTCAATTTATTACTATGCATGGGTCAAGTTATTTGAATTTTAAATGAATATGGACTTGATCCATTAACCACTAATTAAATAAATTAATTATTTAATAAATACTTATCAATTAAATTATCACTCACCAATTAAATAACTGTAGGTAAATCAATAGTTTTAAAATTTTCAGATCAACTTTCTCCACTGATTCGAAATAACTCGGGAAAACTATCGAGAGGGGTGAAATAGTAATTTTACAAATATTTTCAAAAATGACTTTTTGGGTCATTACATTGGAAATGGGGCTGCAATAGATGTCTTGCATTCCGAGTTCAATCCCCAAGTGGGATTTTTCTTTTACGTTTTTGTTTTCCTTGTCTCTTAATTTTTGTTTTCTCTCTCTTTGTTTTCATAATTTTTTGTTTTAAATTCAAACAATAGGTACTTCATTAAAAACATACTTTACTCTAATTCGTTCAATACCTACTCATCTAGTTTTTAGAATAAAGTGAAACTCAAAATCTTTGAGTCCCTTATTTGGTGGAATTAATGTTAAGACAATGTTGACTTCTTAAACCCTTATATTTATATATTTACTTCTAAGATTTCTTCAATTTTCTTTCCGTTCTTATTCATTCATTATCGTTATTCGACATTTTGATTCTTCATATCATGTTTATATTTACTATGTGCTTAAATTTTTATTCTTACTTGTTCATAATAACTATTTTTTTTTTTATATTTGCAATCCTCTATTATTTTGTTAACTACTAATTGTGCAGATTATATCATATTGGTCTAAATTTAATTGTGCATATTACATTATATTAGTCTAAATTTAATGGAGAGTTATTACTCGAAGAGTATGACAAAGTTCTATTTATATATAAAAAAGGAAGTATTTAGTCGTGTTTCTAATAAGAATATTATGTACAACTCTCAAAACTTTTGAAATCTCAACGGAGAGAATGGTAGAAATATATTGGTTATTTTGTGGGGGTTAAAATTCAAAATTTCTTTTACGATATGATATTTAGAGTGTAGTACCAAAAATAATAACTAATGTAATTTAGAATATAACATTATGTCAATTGTTATTATATATAGGAATAAAATTGCTTTCATGATTGTTGTTATTTTTGTGGAGTTAGAAATCAAGTTTTTAATAAATACTTTCAATATTAATAGCAAAATAAATAGAAGTATTTCTATTATCGAAGACAATAATGAAATATATCAAAAAATTCACCGACAAAGCAAAGTACAAACACATTATACATAAGTTGAAACAGTATAGATTTGAAAGGCTTTAAATCGATCTTTACGAATTGATTGATCAATGATTAGTATTTTATCATATGCAAAGCTTATGGTACAAATATTAAAAAAAGAAGATGATAATATTGTAGAAAATAGATATCACTTGCGAAAATATATGAAGATCGATGAACTTTTTCAAAGATATCAAGATTTTATATATTCCTCGAATGTGAAATGTTTTAACTCATAATCTAATGCAATTCTCTATTTCGTTACTGCATAGATTTTTTTTGGAATTCAACCTTCTCAATTTGGACTGTAAACAACGCATTTATGTCGTATTAACATTTGGAAAAGATTATTAAGTAATATACTGAAGTTGTTTACTGTGAAAAAAAATAGTATAAAGCATAGAAATCTCATATATTTAGAGGCTAATTACATTCTATCCCAAAAGTTTCCTCAATTACAAAAATCTCGAATTTTTCATTGCTCGAATATATTCCTTGATTGTCTGATACATTACTAATGATATATATATTACTTCATGGAAGGGATGTATCCAAGAGGGGCTATCTATGTATTCGCGAGGGGTGAATGTATCCGAGAGGGAATAAGAATATATCCGAGATAGGATTATGATATTTTAAATTGTGAATTTATGTAATTTTTTTAACAAGATATCTGAAACTATATTGGGCCCGTATCACGGGCCTTAAATTATCTAGTAGTAATACATGAGACAAAATGGATAAAGCAATTAAAAATTAATATTATTTAATTGTTTATAATTTAACTTTCTAAAATTTTGTGGCGCTGACATGTGACATTTTTTCTTCTTCTATTATAATTTAAATTTCTAAAAATTTTTGGCGCTGACATGTGGCATTTTTTCTTATCCTATTATATATATAGATATAAAAAAAAATTATTGTCTTTTTTTTCTTATTATTTATATTAATATTATTTAAATTAAATATGTGTTAACTTCTTACAGAAAAAGGATTCACACACACGTTATATCACCATTTTAATAAAAATATATTTGAATTGAGCTTTATTATCTTTTTTAATATAATATTACTACAGAGATTTGTTTTTTTCAAAAAAAAATCTTAACAAAGGTTATCCAACAAAATTAGTCTTTAAAACAAATTTTAAATATAAGGTACTATAACTTCTTCTTTTTTTATTTTCTTTTTAAGATGTTAATCTTCTATTTGAAATACAATCTTTTAAATAATGTTCTTTAAAAATTTATTAAATAATATGAAGGTGTGAGCGATCTAATTTAAAATTTTAAAATATTATCTAATTTAAAGAAAAGACTATTTTTATCTTTAATTTAATCAAAATTTAAAAATTGTAAGAAAAATTTGTTTTCTTCAAGTTCACTATTAATGGGCTTCAATTTTTTGGAGGTCTAAATCTAAAGCTTCATTGATTTTCTTCTTGAGCCATTTTTGTCCCTTATATAGTGATATCGCTTTGAAAAAATTCTGCGTACACTACTGCTTGCAGAATGATATCGGTCATGTCGAAGCAGAGTTAAAAGAAAAGATTATAAGATAGTAAAAAATTTCAGATTGTTATAAAAATGACTCGGGGTTTCGTTAAAACCTAAAGAAAGAAGTCAATTTATAGAAGTCAAAAAAAGTAAAAAGTCAAGATGTTAGTAACAACAAAGAGGAGGAATATTTTGTTCATTTGTGAAAAAGTTATTTGGATCAATTTGATGTTTTGCTCTTGCCAATCTTTGAAAGTTATCTTTAAAATACTTGGTATCCCAAGTGATGATAGCTTGTCCATAACTCGAGTAATTACCTAGTTGATATCTCATATCACATGATTAAATCTGGAATATCACACCTTATATTGTGTACCAAAAAGCACTATCAGAATATGTCCTAATGATTTGAAGTTTATATATTCCTATATTCGGAATTTGAAGACGATGGGTGCACCACCAACGGCTAATAAACATTAATTAAAACATATCATCCAATATTGCTTCATATTATATTTTTTATAAAATATAAAAATATAAAACTAATTTAATATTATGTAAACCTCATTTTGATTCCGTTTGTATCGAAAGATATCGGCTTGGGGCAATTGGGTTAAAAATCGGCACACACTTGCTAGCAACTTTGAATTTTCTTTTTATCAAGTCACTTATTATTTTTTATTATTTTAATTTAAATGTGAAAATGAATAATCTCAAGACTAATCTAATTGGATAACTTATAAAAATCTCGCTAGTTTATGAGTTAATTATTTAGATACACGCTAATTTATAATATTTCAAATTTTACTAGATTTTGAAACATTCATATACGTTCAAAATTACGTATATCGGGATACACATAATTGTAGGCAATTTTGTTCTAGATATATTGTATCCAAGTGGATTTGCATGTTGGATACATAGACAACTCTCCCTCCCCTCCCTCCCATCTTTCTCGCCACTCTCCTATGTGTTTGATATCCCATATACATGTCAATTACTAGATACATACATATACATGTATCTAGTGTGATTTTTATGTATTTGAGATACATAGAGAAATCTCGCTCGCTTCATTCCCATTGTTACTCGCCTTTCTCCCTATTTTTGTGTATCCGGTAGAATAAATATGAATCTTGGTGTGTCTAACTCAAAATCAAGTATGAAATTACTAATTAATGATACAAAATTAAATTATTTCAAAATATAGGAAAAAAGTAAATATATTAGAAATATTTGTGTAATTAGATAGGTTCTCTAATTTAACACCTCTAACCAAATACAAAATAAAATAATTAATATTTTATCCAGAATTATTATGTCTTATTTTCTATATGTCAAACTAGGGGTGTCTAAAATAAACTCAAACATAGGTAATTCATCCAATCCACCCAAAATTTTAAGGGTTAGGCTCAAGTCAATTTGAATTGGGTTCAATATCAACTCACTCAAGCCTAACTCATTAAAAGAAAATATTCAACTGAGCCTAATTCAATCTCCAATTTCAACCCATTTTAGAACTCTTTACTACGATATGTTCCTATATGAAATGTATGAAATATTATATATTTAACATCTTTACGAATTAATCTATCGATTTATTACATTTTATACAAAAAATATCTTGAGCCGAAATTCGAATTGTGATTATAAAAGTTAAATATCACTATGTTAAAATTATTGAGATTAATCTAATCAAATTGAACGGGTCAAGACCCAACCCATTTTTTAGCCCATTTGAACCCAACACATTTGAGCCCAAAGTAAACTTGGGCGGGTCAAGACCCAATCCGATTTCTATTTTAACCAATTTTAATATTTTTAATTTCAACTCAACCCGCCTATTTGACACCCCTATGCCAAACGATCCCACAAGTCTTTTTCTTTTGGAAAAAGAAGGAGCTTCATAAATAATAAGAGAAAATAAAATATTTATTAGCTGATATTCATTTTTTTTAAAAACACCTCAACAATTATGTACATGTATATTTTAAATATATACAATTTAAATTTTTGTATACAATGATGAAAATAATTGATTCACATCATAGTGTTATAAATAATGATAGAGTTATAATAATTTGTAAAAATTGTCACATAGATTGCATTTGAACCTTGTGGTTCTTATAAAAAAAAAAAATTGTCTTAATAAAAAAAATTGGGATGATAGTTCTAGTGGTGATTATATTATGTGTTATTATATAAAATATTAGAAAATGATTTTAAGTATTCAAACAGTCTAAAAAATTATACCATCAGTAGTTTTGGTCCTTCAATAATCAACAACTGTTGAATGTATATGTATATATATGACATCAAAAATTTAAAGTGAAGTGAAAAAGGATTTTATGATAAGCTAAAATTTGTAATGAAAAGAACAAGGTTTTATTTAAAAACTTAACAAAAAAGATTTAAATTATAGGACTAAAAATAGAGAATGGTCATTAATGTATGGCTTTGATCTTCTTTTTTTCCGAGAAATTATAAATATTATCATTTTAAAGCAAAATTAAAGGTCATTCTATTCCCAAATGCTAGAAGTCTGATGATCTGGACCACTTACACGAACTTCATCACCCTTAACACCCTTATTTCTCACAATCATCCTCTTGTACAAATACAACAAAACAACCCTAACAAAATCATCTTAACGATATCCGTCGGTTTTGTCTATATCAATCGATTAAGGGTAGTGGTGCCACTCTCATCACTTCCACATAGTCCTTTCTAATTTTCAAAGCCATAAAAGGATATTTTTTTGGTTAAATATCTAAGCTTTAAGTTCTTTCATTGACTTAGTAATTTCGTATAAAATTGGCCCAGCGAGCCCAAAAAATATTTGGCCCAATCCAAAAATTGAACCGATCACCCTTCTTAAATATCACCCTAGTAGCTAGGTTTTTCAAATTCAATTCCTGTTTTCCTCTTCAGTGTCGCCGCTGGGTGCTTTCACTAACTCCACCTTCCTCCTTCTTATGCGATAGATCATCACATCTTCGTCCTATTTATACCACAATTCATCTTTCTTAGCTCGCAGAGGTGGACCTCCACTATCTTTTGCAGTTTTCCCTTTTTCTTATTTAGTCTGACCTCTTTTTTCTTTTACAGATATTTGCTCCACTAGATGAAATGGAAACTCACGTGGTTTTGATAGATCAGCAAAAGATCATCTCCTCTACTGCAGCTTTGAATAGAAAAGGAAAAACTCGTAAAAATCATATGATTCAATCTTTGTCCATGCAATTTTCACTATTGATGGTCTCAAAAACATCGATCCTTCATATGTCTTTCAGTCTGAAAAGGTAACCCATCTACCTTCTATATTACTTTTCACAATTAATCTCTATCATTTTCTTTTGGTGAAACAATCTTTTCATTGGTTTGAAATTTAAAATTTTGAATTCACTAAACATTTTTAAGAATTTGTTATTCCCAAAACATACCTCATAAAAGGATCGGGTCATTATTCACCCCCTTTAAATGTTTATGGTTGCAAACGCTCATTACTGGATCTATAATTATGAGATCATTTTAATTAACCCTTTTAGTTTTTGAATTTTTTTTTAATAAAAAAGTACTTTTATTTTATAATTTTTGTACCTTTGATGTATTTATCATTTTTAGAAAAGAACATTACAATGAAATTACCCCTTTAATTGCAGTAATTTGATAATAGTATTGATTATTCAATTTATCAGATAAATTTTATAGTCATAATGTATAAAGAGTGACTATGAATATAAAATCACAATTTTTTTGCTTTCATAATTGTTATAGATTGAACTTTAATACTTAACACTCGTTCACATAATGTAACAAACACAAAGAATATTAAAAATTCAGAAAGACTTAGGCTATAAAAGTTAATGTTGATTACTAGTACTTATTTTAGGTCAATGAAAGGCACTTGAAGCAAGTAAAAGAATTTACAATTACTATTTGAAGTACCATAATATATACAAATAAAAAGCAAACAATCAAAAATAATTTGAAGCCAAAGATGAATACAAGAAAGGTGCAAGTATACAAATAGAAAAGGAGATTAAAGAAAGGATTAAATATATACGAAAACCCCCAAAAAAGCTAATAAATATTTTTATTTGATTCAACAATTTAATAATTAAATAACTAGTATTGCTTGTAATAGAAAGTTATAATAAATTCTTTCTATTTTTGAGAGCTTTTGGATTGGGATTTCTGAAAAGTAGTATCAGACTACATGCATTTGTTTGTTCAATGATAATATTTTTAATTTATTGAAAAAAAAAAGAAGAAAAAAGTCCGAAGCACATACATTAATAATCATTTTGACAATTATCTCTTTCAAATCATATAAATTATATCTTCTCTCTTATGTTTTAAAAAAATCCGAGCCCATTCTACCGACTCGGTAGAAGTCATTCAGAATAAAATCAAGTTGATCACTAATATATACGAAGATCGTCAATGACAAATCTACGATAGTTCCTAATCGGTTGGAATAAACAGTGGCATTCTATGAATGTTGCTTGAAGAGTTCACAAGTATGACTCTAGGCATTTATAGAATGCCAATGTTTGTTCTGACCGACTTGGGAGTTGTTTTTCCATTTACATTAGTTTTTGATAATCTGCGGGTATATATATCGATGAACAAGTTGATTTTATTTTGAACGATTTTTATTGAGTAGGTAGAATAGAATCAATAATTAGGATTTCTCTTTGAAAAATCTAAAAAAAATCATCAACAACTAATCTACATAAAATAACGAGGTTCATTAGATTTTAACAATATCCACGTCATTTTTTAACTTTATCCATATCATTTTTCATTAACAATATCCACAACGACGAAATGTATGATATAGTGTACATTGAGAGCTTGCATCGTATTTTATCTGACTTGCATGTCATGATATATGATTTGCTAGTCATGACATGCAAGTTGGGTAAAATACAATGCAAGCTCTCAATGTACTCTTTGTCATACACTACTTCATCGCTTGGAAAGTCAAAAGGTTGTTGCATCAATGCCCTCATCAAGTACGTGTACTAGGTAAAAACATGTATAATGCTCATCTGTGATAACCCCGTAAACTCATTTGATAACATACTCAATTCAAACTTACTGAATAAATCAACAACTACAAACTCACGAACAAATATAAAAGCATCATTCAATGTTAATAATTCATTAGCAACATTCTTCTTGCACCTTGCAACCCCAATGACCTCTACTATTTCCCTTCTACTACTCCGACAAAAGTTATACAAGGGAACCTCAAGTGCAACAATTCTTCTCAGTAACTTACAGAAAACCAATAACAATCGAGCAAATTCATTGTATCTCTTCATATGCAAATAACACACATCAATGAATTGATGAATCTATGAATGGATTCATCAGCAGCATGTTTCCTAGCATTATCTAGATACAGGTACAACATTATCAAATCTGCAGGAGCAGATGAACAAATAAATAAGTGTATATATTACATGTGCAGTGCTTCGAATTCGACGAACTTGAGAATATTAGTGAGAGAATTTACTAATAAAGCATGTAACAATATACACTTATTTGTTTCCTTGACTGCTTGTGCATTTTTGGTAATGTTGTATCTGTCTCCAGATAATGCTAAAAAATATGTTGCTGATTAATATATTCGTAGATTCATCAATTTATCGATGAGTGATGATTGACATATGAAGAGATACAATAAATGTACTCGATTATTATTAGTATATTGTAAGCTACTGAGAAAAGTTATTGCGCTTGAGGATCCCTTGTATAACTTTTGTTGGAGTAGTATACGGAAAATAGTAGAGGTCATTAGGGTTGCAAGGTGTAATCAGAAAGTTGCTAATGAATTGTTAGAATTGAATGATGCTTTTATTTTTGTTCGTGAGTTTGCAGTTGCTGATTTACCAGTAAGTTGAAACTGAGTATGGAATCAAATGAGTTTGCGGAATTATCACCGATGATCATTGTGCGTGATTTTATCTACGTGCTTGGTGAGGGCATTGATGCAACAAACGTTCGACTGTACAAGCGGTGAAACAGTGTATGACAGAGAGTACACTGAGAGCTTGCATCGGTGAAGCAGTATATGAAAGAGAGTACACTGATGACGGTGGTGTGATTATAATTGCAAATGACATTGATCATGTCTGAGTGAAGTAAAAAAGGGTTTTATAATAAGTCAAAATTTTTAGATTATAATAAAAATAACGAAGGTTTACTAACACTTGAGAGAAAGAAAATTTAATTTATTGGTCTAAAATGAGAGAATGGTCAAGATTATTATTAATGTATGAATTTGGTCTTTTTTTCTTTCTTTTATTCCAGTAAATTATAAATATTGTCCTTTTTTTAGTACATGTTTGATGAGTGGGCCAAATTACTAAGAAAGGATTGAACATATGAAGACTTCAAAAAAACTACTTTCTCCTGTCTCATATTAGACGGACATTGTTTTTACACGATGATTAAGAAATCATTAATAGATTAATTAAATTTATTATTTTGTCCCTTGCTCAGCTCATGCATCGGTTTACCGAAATAACCTGCTTATCCTAATTTAGTAAGTGATCAAATAATATGTGACAAATATTTTAGTAAGATGTTCATCTAATATGGAACGACGAAAGTAATAAATGTCCCTATTTGATTCAACAATTTTATAACTAAATATAATTACTGGCAATAGAAAGTTGTAATAAGTTATTTCTAGTTAGAGCCTTTTGGATTGGGCTCCCTTAATGGGAGGTGGTCCGTTTCTCTAGTTTGGTGTATTTGTTTTTCAATGATATATTCACGATTAATTAAAAAGAAAAAGAAGATCAAAGCTCAATCATTAATGACTATTTTGACTATTCTCTTTTTAGCTGAATAAATTTAATCTTATCTCTAAATTTTGATGATATCCTCGTTATTTTTCATTACAATCTGAAATTTGGCTTATCATAAAAAAAATTCACTCACTTCGACATGATCGGATTCTTTGGCAATAACCAACACACCACCAACTGCAACCTCCACAACTATGAAGCTATAGTGATGATTGCACAGAGGGGTGAATTTATGTATATGTAAGGGGTGTCACGAGACACGGCTTCGACGAAAATTTTTACGAAATATACTTAATTAAAAAAATTAAGAAAAACATTAAACGGTAATATAAATTAAAAGGACACGCCTTGCATGAAGTGCTGCAAGCGCAATTAGCTGTCACGACCCAAAAATGGACGTGATGACACTCGTCTTATCCAACCAAGACAAGTCAGCCTAAAATTTAATCATTACAATAAAATGCGGAAAGTTTACTATCAACTTAAATTATATCCCCAAAAATTGATTGTCACGTGTACAAGCCTTTAAAGTATTACAATTGAATTAAAAGAAAATATAAGTCTCATATGACATTGTTTCTAGAGTAGAACAAAATCATAAAAAGTAGTAGAAGGTCTGCTGAGATGGCAAACAACTACCTCTCAAATCTCTAAGAAGCCTCGGAAAAGGAGAGAATATGTCACAAAGGTCCGGGCTAGTAACGTACAAAAAATTGTAGAAGCAAGGGGTGAGTACCAAACCACATGGTACTCACCAAGTAAACCTCTAAACGCAAGATAAGAGGATGAAATATGGGTACTCCTACCACCCCAATCGAACCTTCACAACTACAACCTGCATAAAAGTCAGCCCAACCTAACAGCTCACATTTTACATAGCACGTAGCTCAACAACACCACTTAGACAAATTACATATCCTTCACATCGACAAGCTCAATATTCATCAATCACATATTTCACGAAAAGGCATTCACAAGATTAGCAAAACACAATATCAAGTTCACTATGATAAGTATGTGCAATGCAATGGAATGCAATGTCAAGTATAACGATGCATGTCTAACCTAGTGATACACACCCGTTGTCTCTCAGTCCGGACCCATGGGAGACATATATGTCCATTAATTTGTCGCGGTGCACATCACGACCCTCGATAATAGTAATCATCGCGGCGTTCGATACGTTCTCGAATATAATATCCTCTCGGCGCGCGATACGTCACCCAAAATGGTGCATCCTCTTTTAATTTCTCATTCTTTCTTAATGCACATAACACTTGTAACAACCATGTCTCAGAACAATGCAAATGACATGTTCACAAAAATAAAGAGGAGATGACCATTTTCATAACATCTAATAATTCACAACAACATCAACAATGATTCAACAAGTCTTTCAAACCATTCTCCATTATCAACACATCACACACAAGAAATTATTCACATTGCCTTTTATTACCCTTTGTTTTCATCATTAGAATTAATCAATGTGGACAAGTCAACCCATCCCAAGTCCCGTTGCTCCCAAACATATACCACAAGAAAATACACGCATTCCATACACTTAACAACGGTTTAGATATCCACTTGTCTCAATTAATCAACAATTAGCTCCAGGACTTGAGTCTTCCCTTTTTGTTGAACTTCCAACTCAATGCAATCTATTCAAGTACACAATCACAATAACATTAAACTAACAACACCCATTTTACTATAGGTTTAGCCTACACCCAAAAACTCACCCAAATGTATAATAAAATTTCTTATTTTTTTATTTCAACCAATAGGTCAAATCACATATTTTTTAAATTTCAAGTCTAAAGTTAAGTCATAATTTCTCCATACACTACAACCCTAATAATTTTTATTAAAATAAACATATCCAATATATCAAACTCGAATCATAATATGATGATAATAATAAGAAATTCAAAAAAACAACGAACTCAAGTTGCGAAGATATATCGCGAGAACAATGTTTTAGTTTCTCAAATTGATGTACCCTATACTCCTTTTTATTATTCTTAATCATCATTATTCAATTATATATTAAATAATTACAACATCTTTAGCTAGCAAAATCGTCTTCTCAATACCAAAGTTACTTTATACAAATATGCCAACTACCATATTTTTCTATATTCCAAATTTATTTTTTTCATTTTTCCATTTCTCCTCTTTCAAAACACACATTAAGGTAATAATACCAATTATGACTGCACATTATTAATAATAATAATAATAAAAAGAGATACTTAGCGGCCTCACTGAATTGCAACAATAATTGTACTTAATGCATATATAACCTTAGTGGGTTGTCTATTATTAAAAATTAATATATAAATATAAAATTCTTAAAACATAGCCTGAGATTCATATTTACCTGAGGGATTCGTACTTTCTTGGTATGCGACGACTTTTCTTCGTATTGTATCGTAGTAGGTTGTGTGATGATAAAAGAATTATTAACCCCCAATTAATCTCAATTTATCACTATGCATGGGTCAAGTTATTTGAATTTTAAATGAATATGGACTTGATCCATTAATCGCTAACTAAATAAATTAATTATTTAATAAATACTTATCTATTAAATTATCACTCACCAATTAAATAATTGTAGGTAAACCCATAGTTTTAGATCAACTTTCTCAACTAATTCGAAATAACTCGGCAAACTATCGAGAGGGGTGAAATAGTAATTTTATAAATATTTTCAAAAATGACATTTTTGGTCATTACATTGGCCATGGAGCTGCAATGGATGTCTTGCATCCCGAGTTCAATCCCCAAGTGAGATTTTTCCTTTACGTTTTTGTTTTCCTTGTCTCTTAATTTCTATTTTTTTCTCTTTGTTTTCATAATTTTTTGTTTTAAATTCAAACAATCGGTACTTCATTAATAACCTACTTTACTCTAATTCATTCAATACCTACTCATCTTATTTTTAGAATAAAGTGAAACTCAAAATCTTTGAGTCCCTTATTTGGTGGAATTAATGTTAAATTCTTATATTTATATATTTACTTCTAAGATTTCTTCAATTTTCTTTCCGTTCTTATCATTCATTATCGTTATTCGGCATTTTGATTCTCCATATCATTTTAATATTTTATTTTATATATTTTATTATGTGTTTAAATTTTTATTCTTACTTGTTCATAATAATTATTTTATTTTTTTATATTTGCAATCCTCTATTATTTTGTTAACTACTACTTGTGCAGATTATATCATATTGATCTAAATTTAATTGTACATATTACATTATATTAGGCTAAATTTAATAGAGAGTTATTACTTGAAAAATATGACAAAGTTCTATTTATATATAAAAAAAAGGAAGTAATTAGTGGTGTTTCTAATGAGAATAATATGTATAACTTTCAAAACTTTTGAAATCTCAACGGAGAGAATGGTAGAAATATATTGGTTATTTTGTGGGGTTTAAGATTCAAAGTTTTTTTACGATATGATATTTAGCGTCTAGTACCAAAAATAATTACTAATGTAATTTAGAATATAACATTATGTCAATTGTTATTATATATTGAAATAAAATTGCTTTCATGATTATTATTTTTTTTGGAGTTAGAAATCAATATATTAATAAATATTTTCAATATTAAAAATATAACATTATCATGATTCTTATTGTATAGAAATAAATTTGATTTCATGATTGTTTTTATTGTTGTGGAAGTTAGAAATCAAGTTTTTAATAAATACTTTCAATATTAATACCAAAATAAATAGAAGTATTTCTATTATCGAAGACAATAATGAAATGTATCACAAAATTCATCGATAAAGTAAAGTACAAACACATTATACATAAGTTGAAACAGTGTAGATTTGAAAGTCTTTAAATCGATCTTTACGAATTGATTGATCAATAACTAGTATTTTATCATATACAAAGCTTATGGTACAAATATTACAAAAAGAAGATGATAATATTGTAGAAAATAGATACCACTTGCGAAAATATATGAAGATCGATGAACTTTTTCAAAGATATCAAGATTTATATATTCCTCGAATGCGAAATGTTTTAACTCATAATCTAATGCAATTCTCTATTTCCTTGCTGCATAGATTTTTGTGGAATTCAACTTTCTCAATTTGGATTGTAAAAAATGCATTTATATCGTATGAACATTTGGAAAAGAGTATTAAGTAATATACTGAAGTTGTTTACTCTAAAAAAAAATAGTATAAAGCATAGAAATCTCATATATTTAGAGGCTAATTACATTCTATCCCAGAAGTTTCCTCAATTACAAAAATCTCAAATTTTTCCCTGCTCTCAAATACATTCCTTGATTGTCTGATACATTACTAATGATATATATATTACTTCATGGAGGGATGTATCCAAGAGGGGCTATCTGTGTATTCGCGAGGGGGTGGATGTATTCGAGAGGGAATAAGAATATATCTGAGATAGGATTATGATATTTTAAATTATAAATTTATGTAAAAAAATTTAACAAAATATGTGAAATTATGTAATACATGAGACAAAAGGGATAAAGCAATTAAAAATTAATATTATTTTATTGTTTATAATTTGACTTTCTAAAATTTTGTGGCGTTGACATGTGACATTTTTTCTTTCCTATTATAATTTAAATTTCTAAAATTTTTTGGCGCTGACATGTGGCATTTTTTCTTATCCTATTATATATAGATACATATAAAAAAAAATCTATTGTATTTTTTTAATTATTATTTATATTAATATTATTCAAATTAAATATGAGTTAACTTCCTAAAAAAAAAAGGAATCACAGACACGTTATATCACCATATTTAATAGAAATATATTTGAATTGAGCTTTATTAATATGGTTTGAACCATCTTGTTTAATATAATATTACTACAGTGATTTGTTTTTTAAAAATAATTCTTAACAAAGGTTATCCATAAAAATTAGTCTTTAAAACAAATTTTAAATATAAGGTACTATAACTTTTTTTTTTCATTTTCTTTTTAAGATGTTAATCTTTTATTTGAAATACAATCTTACGAATAATGTTCTTTAAAAATTTATTAAATAATATGAAGGTGTGAGCGATCTAATTTAAAATTTTAAAATATTATCTAATTTAAAGAAAAGACTATTTTTATTATTAATTTAATCAAAATTTAATAATTTTAAGAAAAATATGTTTTCTTCAAGTTCACTATTAATGGGCTTCAATTTTTTGGAGGTCTAAATCTAAAGCTTCATTGATTTTCTTCTTGAGACATTTTTGTCCCTTAAATAGTGACACCGCTTTGAAAATTTTTTGTGTACACTACTGCTTGCAGAATGATATCGGTCATGTTGAAGTAGAGTTAAAAGAAAAAATTATAAGATAGTAAAAAATTTCAGATTGTAATAAAAATGACTCGGGGTTTCGTTAAAACCTAAAGAAAGAAGTCAATTTACAAAAGTCAAAAAAAAAAAAAAAAGTCAAGATGTTACTAACAACAAAGAGGAGGAATATTTTGTTCATTTGTGAAAAAGTTAGTTGGCTCAATTTGATATTTTGCTCTTGCCAATCTTTGAAAGTTATCTTTAAAATAATTGGTACCCCAAGTCATGATAGCTTGTCCATAACTCGAGTAATTACCTAGTTGATATCTCATATCACATGATTAAGTCTGAAATATCCCACCTTATATTGTGTACCAAACAACACTATCAGAATCTGTCCTAATGATTTGAAGTTTCTATATTCCTATACTCAGAATTTGAGGAAGATGGTGCACCACCAACGGCTAATAAACGTTAGTTAAAACATATCATCCAATATTGCTTCATATAATATTTATTATAAAATATAAAAATATAAAACTAATTTAATTACATATAAACCTCATTTTGCTTCCGTTTGTATGAAACATATCGGCTTGGGGCAATTGGGAAAAATACGGCACACACTTGCTAGCAACTTTGGATTTTTTTTATCAAGTCACTTATTTTTTTATTATTTTAATTTAAATGAGGAAATAAATAATCTCAAGACTAATCTAATTGGATAACCTATGGAAATCTCGCTAGTTTACGAGTTAATTATTTAGATACGCGCTAATTTATAATATTTCAAATTTTACTAGATTTTGAAACATTCATATACGTTCAAATGTACGTATATCGGGATACACATAATTATGGGCAATTTGTTCTAGATAAATTGTATCCAAGTGGATTTGCATGTATCTTGGATACATAGACAACTCTCCCTCGCCTCCCTTCCATCTTTCTCGCCACTCTCCTATGTGTTTGATATCCCATATACATGTGAATTACACTAGATACATACATATACATGTATCTAGTGTGATTTGTATGTATTTGAGATACATAGACAAATCTCGCTCGCTTTCTTTCCGTTGTTACTCGCCTTTCTCCCTATTTTTGTGTATCCGGTAGTATAAATATGAATCTTGGTGTGTCTAACTTAAAAGGACATTTTTTTGGTCAGATATCTAAGCTTGAAGTTCTTTTATTAACTAAGTAATTTCGTACAAAATTGGACCAGCGAGCGCAAAAAATATTTGGCCCAATCCAAAAATTGAACCGATTTCCTTCTTGAATATCACCCTAGTAGCTAATTTTTTCAAATTCAATTCTCTATTTTACTCTTCAGTGTCGCCGTTGGGTGCTTTCACTAACTCCACCTTCCTCCTTCTTATGCGATAGTGTAATGACTCAGAAGGTTATTTTTGTAAACTTTTGTAAAATTAGTATTTTTGCCCCTCTCGATAGTTGCCTCGAGTTACTTTTGATCAATTGGTATAGTTGGTTTAAAAAATTTAAACTATTTATTTAACTAAGGTTAGTTAATTGATGGATATTTATAAAATAATTAATTTAATTGATTATAATGGGCCAAATCTGAAATTTATTTAAAACTCTATAATATTTGGTCCATGTATATTAAAATAAGTTAGTATAATTTGTCACTTTTAGAACTTAATTAATTCAGAAAATAAAATAAAGAAGAGAAGAATCTAACCTCACTTGCGTGCGGACTGCGGTTGAACACAGACGAAAGGGGATGAACTGTTTCAAGTAAGAAAAATATTCAACTGAAACTTTGCTAATTTCAAATATGCATTAATTGTTTTGATGCCTTCATTAATTATTGTGCATATCTATATAATAATATTATATATGTTAGAATTGAATTTAGAAACGGAGATTTGGAATGATGTTTGGTGCATTAAAGATATATGTGTGTTTTACATTCTTTTTATGAAAATTGAGAAAATGGGTGTTGGCCAATTTTGAAACAATTTAGGCGATGATTGGATAAATAGCTAGCGGTATAATGCATATCAATTTGAGGTTTGAAACAGTGGTCATCCTTGTGAGGTTTAAAATTGACGTCATTATTTTTTTTTTAACATCATATTATGATTCAAGACATTAGGGGTAACTTATTATGAAACTTGACATATTAGTTGGAATCAAGACTTAGGAACTTGATTATAAATTTGGGTGAGTTATTGGTCTAGACTAGACACATATCAATTTGAATGTTGTTAGTTTCAAAATCTTATCGTGGTCATTTATTTGAATAGATTGTTTTAAGTTGGACGTTCAACGAAAAACGAAGGCTCATGTCCTGGAGTATATTCTTGATTAATTGAGGCAAGTGAATTTCTAAACTCTTGTTAAGTGTATGAAATGCGTGTATTTCCTTGTGGTATATGTTTGGGAGTAATGAGACTTGGTGATGGTTGACTTGTACACATTGATTAATTCTAATGATGAAAAAGGAGTAACAAAAAGGTAATATGATCAATTGTTTATGTGTGATGTGTTGAAGAAGTTTGAAAGTTGTTGAATCATTGTTGATGTGACATCATGTTTGTGTTGTTGTGAATTGTGCAATGTTATGAAATTGGTCATATCCTCATTATTTGTGTGAACATGTCATTTGCATTATTCTGAGACATGGTTGTGAAAATTATTATGTGCATTGAGAAAGAATGAGAACGTAAAGATGATGTACCATTTCGAGGGACATATCGTGCGCCGCGATAGATACTATATTTTGAGGGACGTATCGCGCGCCGCGAAGGTTACTATTATCGAGGGTCGTGTCGTGCGCCGCGACAGATGCATGGACAGATATGTCCCTCATGGGTCCCGGACTGAGAGACAGCGGGTGTGTATCACTAGGTCAGACATGCATCATTATACTTGACATTGCATTCTATTGCATTGCACATACTTATCATTAGTGAACTTGATATTGTGTTTTGCTGATCTTGTGATTGTCTTTCTACGGAACCTGTGATTGTTGAATACTGAGCTTGTTATTGGGGATATATAATTTTTTGAAGTGTTGTTATTGAGGATATGTAATTTGTTGAAGTGTTGTTGTTGAGGATATGTAATTTGGTAAAGTGTTGTTGTGGAGAATATGCAATTTGTCTAAGTGTTGTTGTTGAGTTACTTGCTATGTAAACTGTGAGCTGTTAGGTTGGGCTGATTTTTCTGCAGGTTGTAGTTGTGGAGGTTCGGTTGGGGTGGTAGGAGTACCCGTATTTCATCCCCTTAGCTTGTGTTTAGGGATTTACTTGCTGAGTACCGTGTGATTTGGTACTCACCCCTTGCTTCTACAATTTGTTTTTGTAGATTACGAGCCTGATTTTTGTGCTACTTGTCATTCTCTTCTTTTCCGAGGCTTCTTAGAGATTTGTGAGGTAGTTGTTTGTCATCTCAACAGACCTTCTTACTCCTATTTATGATCTTGTTCTATTCTAGAAACAAGGTCATTTGAGACTTGTAATTTCTTTTGAATCAATTGTAAATACTATAGAGACTTGTACACGTGATAACTAAATCTTGGGGATATAACTTAAGTTGATAATAAATTTTCCGCATTTTATTGTAATAGTTGAGTTTTAGGCTAACTTGTCTTGGTGGGATAAGACGAGTGCCATCACGTCCATTTTTGAGTCGTGACAAAATGGTATCGGAGCCCAAGGTTCATAGGTCTCACATGTGTACAAGTTGAGTCTAAATAGAGTTTCGACGATCGGTACGGAGACGTCTGTACTTATCTTCGAGAGGCTATAGTGACTTTTAGGAAAAAACTTCACTTCTTGGATCTCTATCGTGCGTACTAGGTTTGGTTTTGATTCTTACCTCATCATTCCATTCCTTCTCTCATTTGTGTGATGACTCGTGCGTAGTTCCTCATGTGATTAGTTGTTGTGTCGTGTATTAGTTGGACGTTAGATTTGGGTATTAAGGTGGAAGTGGTATATTTATGAAAAGAATATGTGATCATATTTGAAGAGATTGAGTAAGATTAGTTACCCCAGTAAAAAGAATAGTACGTGTATGGTATATATAATATTTATAGTGGTTTAACAATTGTAAATTGACTAATTAAAAATATGGCTAGATGATGAACAATTTACTTTGAAAACTATAGTTAGTAAAGTTATCATGGCATGAATGGGTTGCTTGGAAAATAATGGGAATAATGATGGACCAATTGAGGTTAGAACTATTACGATTTTATAGATTGTGTATATTAAAGAAAGTCATGATACGACTACTATAACAGTATCAATGTTTACTTGGTTAGAGTTATGGAGTGTGTTACTTTTGATATTGATTTGACCTACGAAAAAAAAATACATATAGCTTGCGCTAGATACAAAACTGATTTGGTAATATTTTTCAGCTATTCGATAGGCAGGAATATGTAGGCTATTTGGGTACAATCTTATCGATAGATATGGTATATTTTAGTGGTGGATTTAACAGACTTCACAATATGATACTAGTGGTATATGAAAATGGATACGTTAATGTCAAGTGCGATTACTAACTACTTAAAAATTTTTATCAATTGTTCACATGTTCGTGTAATGGGGTTTGATATTGTATTCATATTTGATAAACCGACTAACTTGTTGCTACAAACGAATGAGTTAAGCATTATTTATAAGAAAAATCTTAGTGGTGGATCTTTGGTATGGTATTAATACATTTAGGTTGTGAAGTGTATTCCAAAATTCTAAATAAGTTCAAACTATTTTACCTTAAGCAATGAGTAGACTGATAATAGAATGACAGACTTATTGGTAAAGAAAGTCTTAGTGAGTATACTTTGGGTGAATGAAATTGAAAATTTTAGTAAGAATGTGCGTATAAATTGAGTGAGTCTCTTGGATGGTTGGCATACCTAGGTTTAGGATGTCATGTTGATGGCGAGGTTGAATTTTATGATGATAGCAAGGGCTAATGAAGCATGATGGTAATAAGGTTTTATGATGAATTATTGTTAGAATGCAACTACATGATAAAGTTTGTTGGTTAAAATAATAATAATAATATATTTTGTATGGTAATAAGGACTTGAGAGTTTGTAAGGTTATATTTTCAAGTATTTTGGTTGAGATTTTATGATTGTTGTTTGATACATTATTTCTAGTGAAAGAGTTTACACTAAATTGTCCCAATAGCTAACTAATATTTCCTATTAATAATCACATGCATGTGGCGTCAGTGAGACAGTCTTCTTAATGGTGGAAGGAAAAAGAGTGAACATTTAATTGTATGTTATTAGAATTGGGTCTTAAATGGACAAAATATGATTGGCAAGTTATTATATATTGATACCAATTGATGAACACAATTATTGGCTTATGAAGTATTTTTATTATTATTACTGCAATATTGATGTGAAAGAAAGAAATAAAATTGAATAGGAAAAGTAGAAACAATGTCACTGGCGTATGTATTGAAAGAGTAAGAAATGGTTGATTGCATCGGGTATTGAGCACTTGGAAGGACTTGTGCATGATTTAAGTCGTAAAGTTGATTACTTTTGATTGTAAAGAATCTAAGGAAGGGTTTCACATAAGGTTTTGGTTTAGAGTATAAGGTTAAATTTCATGGATTATTGGTCAATTATTAAGATTGTTAAGTGAGTCAGCAAAAGAAATAAGACATTGGTGTATTAAAGAGTTCAAGATATTTAAAATTTTGTATCACGAGAAGAATTTAAGAAAAATGAAAGAATAAGACCTCTCGTATAAACCTTGGATTGTAGTTGAAGGTTGTATTGTTTATTGCCTTTGATTTTATATATGATTATGAATGTGAATTGATTCGGTATAGATTTACTAAGATTTCATCATCAACTTTTATAAAGATTGAGTTTTGGTTTGAGCTACAAGCAATGATGTGTGGAAGATTTGTGTGGTTATGTCGAGCTAGATTGTTCAAAATATGATAGGTAACTTATGGATGTTAAACGGTGTGGATCTACATTTCTACATAGTAATGAGGATTTCGAGGGGATTGAAATTACTTTATAGTGGGACGATATAGACAATTATGATGTGTTACATAGATATTTTAATTTGATGGAAGTATAGGTGATGAATAATATACCAAATTATTCGAGTTATCAAGAATATTTCTTTGAGTTTTGGCATGAGGTGCATGATGGTTGAAAAATGATATGTGAAAGTTTATGTTAAGTTGACATTGAGTGTGATTAAGTTATTGTACCTCGATGGAAAAGTATTTAAATTTTAAATTTGTGTAATCAGTCTTAGGCGTGACTCATATATGTCATGCAATACTTAAATGGAAGGTGAGAGAGTCATATTTTGAAGAAAAAAATTTGGCTACGATATGTTTGCTAAGGAGACTTTGATACCAGTGATGGTTTAAGAGCAAGGTAAGTGATTGGGATAGTTATGATGTTTGTTGGTATTAAGAGTGTTAGCTTTAATGGAGTACTGTGAGGAGTACGTGGTGTTTGATGAATCGAGTATTTGTAATATTATAATGGAGATCAGACTGGTTGATTATGGGTGGCTAAAGAATTGAGAGATGGAGTCAGATGAATGAAATTTTATTTATATGGGCACTAAAGAGTATCTTATGTTATTTGACCTTATTTGCGTATATTCTTATGTGGCCATCTTCTTTGTTTCAGCCATAATTTGGAGTATCATCCGTTGTATATGCTCACATTTGTTTCTGTATCGGTAGGTGCATTCTTAGTGGTGGATCGGATGTACCGATCTTCTTATATCCTTTTGATAGGCTGTGATCCTTAGACGGGCTTGTTCATTTTTGTACAATAGATTTTATGTTGTTTGAAATAGTTGAAGTATACCAGTAGTTCTACACGCACAACCTTGTTTATGAAAACTTATATAAGAGATATGAAGAGTTACAATTGTATAAGAGTGTAGTTAGAGGTTCTATATTTTGAAGTGTATCGCTTGTTGGGTGTTTACTTAATCATTTCATTCTTTGAGTTAGATAAGTTTGATTCTCCCTTGAAGGGTATCCGATGTCTATATATTAGACGGTTATAACTTAAGCTTGTGAAAAGATTGTGTTATGAAAAGGAAATCTTGATAAGATCCGTGATGATTTGTGCATTATGAGTGTGGTGGTTGATTTAGACTCACTTTTGATTGTATTCAGTATTGATTCAGAAGGTTATCTTTGTTATATGAGAAGAAAAAAAAATTGTCATGATGGTTATGTTAAGATCCAATGAGTTTCGATTTAGATTGGATTCATGGGTTATTCTGTGGCTTGATATCACTCTTGATTTGGAGATCTTCCCAAGTTCGATTTGAATGTTCAGTTCTTAGTAGTTGATCTTGATGATATGGTCTTAGTGAGGGGCCCAATTAGGAATATGAACATTGACTAATAGGTCATACCTTAAGCTTTTGGTAAAGTTGGATATTTTTCCTTCTTAAAGTACACGTTCGAAGACAAACATGATTTTTAATGGTGGATAATGTAATGACCCGGAAGGTTATTTTTGTAAACTTTTGTAAAATTAGTATTTTTGCCCCTCTCGATAGTTGCCTCGAGTTACTTTTGATCAATTGGTATAGTTGATTTGAAAATTTTAAACTATTTATTTAACTAAGGTTAGTTAATTGACGGATATTTATAAAATAATTAATTTAATTGATAATAATGGGCCAAATCTGAAATTTATTTAAAACTCTATACTATTTGGTCCATGTATATTAAAATAAGTTAGTATAATTTGTCACTTTTAGAACCTAATTAATTTAGAAAATAAAATAAAGAAGAGGAAGAATCTAACCTCACCTGCGTGCGAACTGCGGCGTGAACACAGACGAAAGGGGATGAACTGTTTCAAGTAAGAAAAATATTCAACTGAACTTTGCTAATTTCTCATATGCATTAATTGTTTTAATGCCTTAATTAATTATTGTGCATATCTATATAATAATATTATATATATTTGAATTGAATTTAGAAACGGAGATTTGGAATGATGTTTGGCGCATTAAAGATATATGTGTGTTTTACATTCTTTTTATGAAAATTGAGAAAGTGGGTGTTGGCCAATTTTGAAACAATTTAGGCTATGATTGGATAAATAGCTAGCGGTATAATGCATATCAATTTGAGGTTTGAAACAGTGGTCATCCTAGTGAGGTTTGAAATTGACGTCATTTTTTTTTTTTAACATCATATTAGGATTCAAGACATTAGGGGTAACTGATTACATGATTACTATTGAATTTGTGATATTGAAGAAATTGGAATCTAACCCTAGACTTGAAATTTGAGAATATGAAACTTGACATATTAGTTGAAATTAAGACTTAGGAACTTGATTATAAATTTGGGGTGAGTTATTGGTCTAGACTAGACACATATCAATTTGAATGTTATTAGTTTCAAAATCTTATCGTGGTCATTTATTTGAATAGATTGTTTTAAGTTGGACGTTCAACGAAAAAGGAAGGCTCAAGTCCTGGAGTATATTCTTGATTAATTGAGGCAAGTGAATTTCTAAACTCTTGTTAAATGTATGAAATGCGTGTATTTCCTTGTGGTATATGTTTGGGAGTAATGAGACTTGGTGATGGTTGACTTGTACACATTGATTAATTCTAATGATGAAAAAGGAGTAACAAAAAGGCAATATGATCAATTGTTTATGTGTGATGTGTTGACGAAGTTTGAAAGTTTTTGAATCATTGTTGATCTGATATCATGTTTGTGTTGTTGTGAATTGTGCAATGTTATGAAATTGGTCATATCCTCATTATTTGTGTGAACATGTCATTTGCATTATTCTGAGACATGGTTGTGAAAATTATTATGTGCATTGAGAAATAATGAGAACATAAAGATGATGTACCATTTCGAGGGACGTATCGTGCGCCGCGATGGATATTATATCTCGAGGAACGTATCGCGCGCCGCGATGGTTACTATTATCGAGGGTCGTGTCGTGCGCCGCGACAGATGCATGGACAGATATGTCCCCATGGGTCCCGGACTAAGAGACAGCGGGTGTGTATCACTAGGTCAGACATGCATCATTATACTTGACATTGCATTCTATTGCAATGCACATACTTATCATTAGTGAACTTGATATTGCGTTTTGCTGATCTTGTGATTGCCTTTCTATGGAACCTGTGATTGTTGAATACTGAGCTTGTTATTGGGGATATATAATTTTTTGAAGTGTTATTATTGAGGATATATAATTTGTTGAAGTGTTGTTGTTGAGGATATGTAATTTGATAAAGTGTTGTTGTGGAGAATATGCAATTTGTCTAAGTGTTGTTGTTGAGTTACTTGCTATGTAAACTGTGAGCTGTTAGGTTGAACAAATTTTTATGCAGGTTGTAGTTGTGGAGGTTCGGTTGGGGTGGTAGGAGTACCCGTATTTCATCCCCTTAGCTTGTGTTTAGAGATTTACTTGCTGAGTACCGTGTGATTTGGTACTCACCCCTTGCTTCTACAATTTTTATTGTAGATTACGAGCCTGGATTTTTGTGCTACTTGTCATTCTCTTCTTTTCCGAGGTTTCTTGGAGATTTATGAGGTAGTTTTTTGTCATCTCAATAGACCTTCTTACTACTATATATAATCTTGTTCTATTCTAGAAACAAGGTCATTTGAGACTTGTAATTTCTTTTGAATCAATTGTAAATACTATAGAGGCTTGTACACGTGACAACCAAATCTTGGGGATATAACTTAAGTTGATAATAAATTTTCCGCATTTTATTGTAATAGTTGAGTTTTAGGGTAGCTTGTCTTGGTGGGATAAGACGAGTGTCATCACGTCCATTTTGGGGTCGTGACAGATAGATCATCACATCTTCGTCCTATTTATACCACAATTCATCTTTCTTAGCTCGCACAGGTGGACCTCCATTATCTTTTGCTCTTTTCCCTTTTTCTTATTTAGTCTGACCTCTTTTTTCTTTTACAGATATTTGCTCCACTAGCTGAAATGAAAACTCACGTGGTTTTGATAGATCAACAAAAGGTCATCTCCTCTACTGTAGCTTTGAATAGAAAAGGAAAAACTCGTAAAAATTATATGATTCAATCTTTGTCCATGCAATTTTCACTATTGATGGTCTCAAAAACATCGATCCTTCATATGTCTTTCAGTCTGAAAGGTAACCCCATCTACCTTCTATATTACTTTTCACCATTAATCTCTATCATTTTCCTTTGGTGAAACAATCTTTTCATTGGTTTGAAACTTAAAATTTTAAATTCACTAAATTTTTTAAAGAAGTTGTTATTCCCAAAACATACCTCATAAAAGGATCGGGTCATTATTCTCCCCCTTTAAATGTTTACGGTTGCAAACTTTCATTAATAGATCTATAATTATGAGATCATTTTAATTAACCCTTTTGGTTTCTGAGTCTTTTTTTTAATGAAAAAGTACTTTTGTTTTATAATTTTTGTACCTTTGATGTATTTATAATTGTTAGAAAAGAACATTAGTAACACGCCCCAGGCCTACACCCTGGGCGGGACTTGCACTCGATGACCATTGTTGGTCTCGAGCGAACCCTTGACCTGACTTACTTAACTCAGAAAAAGACTCAACTCAACTCAATCAAAAAAAAGAGCATGGTTAAAAGTAGTACTTAATATGGTAGGTGTGCCAAAATGGCACTTAAGTCTCAACACTTGGATCAACGAAGCGCTGCGTGTTGATCCTGGTTACTTGGATCTGCATCATAAGACGATGCAGGCCAACTGACATGAGTACATTGAATGTAAAGTATGCGAGTTGGAATGCTAAACACAACTATAAAGCTTGAAATGGATTAAGGATGAACTTATCTTGGCTCTGCTTGACTCATAAGAAAACAACTCAATATAAAGCAATATGAACATATGCAATATATAAATATATAACTGATAAAACAGTGTAAACACTTTGTTCATTAAAGATAAAACAATAATAAACTCAACTTTACTTATATATGAAAGTAATATAATTTTTGTGGGAGATTCTCTAACCAACAATCATTACTTGAGCCTAAGTGATGATACAACGTTCTACCTCACATTGCCCAGGACCATCCTACACCTTGCCATCGGTATAGGACCTTACTTAACTTAGTGGATCCACTAGCTTAACTTATATGATCATCTAAAAAGTATAACCCGTTAAAACCCATGATGGCTACATGGTTTACATGGAGACTTGAGTTAATATGATCTCTCATCCCCACATCGGTGCTCAATACTACTCCCAAAATATACTTTAGCTCATGCTTTTAACATAGCTTCCTTACTTTGGGTTGAGATAATTTGCTCAACCATACTTAGCATTAAAAAGCCTTCTTGGAATCAATGTTCCCCTTTTCTTACTCAAAACTCTTTTAGAACTCTTAGTTTCCTTATAACTTAAATGTGAAAACATTTATAAATCTTTTGGGAATACTTAGTTCCCTTATAGCTTTTTGAGAGATGAGCTCAACTCTTACTTTTTACTTCACTTGGACTTAAATCTTAGGAACTACTTAGTTACCTTATAGCTCTTTGAGAATTTAACTCAAATCTTTACTCTTTGCTAAACTTGTAAATTGAGCCTTAAAACAAAGTTAAAGTGATTGTGTAAGACTCTTTGAAAACTTTAAGAACTTGTCTTGACTTACTTAACTTTAAAACTTGACTCTTAACTTCTTTGACCTTGATCTTAGCTTCCCTTGAATTGGATTATGAATTCAAGGATCATGATCTCATGTTTATGGATAATTTCATGATGTTTAGATGTACTTTAGATTATTAGAATCAACTAGGAACGATAGGTATATCACTTAGGAACTAGTACGAAAAGATAAGGAAAGAACAGGGTCTCAAGGTGACCTTGGCGCTCTGAGAGGCGCGGAGCGCCAAAGCCTGTCGTACAGACTCTGGTTTGAGGTGCTCTGGCTGGCGCGGTGTGCCATGGTCTGTCAGACAGAGCCTGCCCTGAGGGGCTTTGGAAAGCGCGGCGCCCCAGGGGTTGTTAGACGGAACCTCCTACTTTTCATTTCCGTTTTTCATCTCTAAACCTCCTAAACTTCCATGGATCCCACCCCAAACACTTAGGATCACTAAATACCTCATTACCCAATAGATTAGCCTAAAAAATAGTCTCGAAACATGAATCAAATCTACTGGAGATAAACTATAATTCAACCAATAAGAATTTCACAATTTTTCATCAAGAACTTCTATGTTGATCATTCAATAAAATCTAACTTGCTAAATTGAATCAAATTGGGGTGTGGGTAAAAGGATCCAGCACAGAATGATCTCACATACATTAAAGGGATCACCCCGACGAAATCCACACAAATGATTCTTCGCGTTCTTTCTTCTCCTTATTCTTTCTCCTCTTCTCTTCTCTTTTCTCCCAAGCCCTAAGCGTATTCAATATTCTAAAAACTGACTTAAGCCTTAACTTTCCCTTAATAAACCCTTAAAAAAATAGGAAATAGTAGGGTAAAAAGACTACTTTACCCTTTCTAAAATCCGAATAGGATTCTCCTCAATCCAATAGTCCAACTTCCGAAAGACATATCTCACTCATACGATATTAAAATTTCGCAAAATCAGCGGCGTTGGAAAGAACTCTTCAAGGGTTTTCCAACCATATAAAGAACTCACTCTAAATTCTCTTGAGATAAAATTTATGGCTGTTTGAAAATGACCAAAGACTCACATTTAAAATCTGGAAATTTTCCAGATTTCTCTTTTTATTTCCAAAAACAATTTTTCCTTGGTTTCCAAGCTTATTATTAGTTATTTCAAGTTACGAGATGTTACAATATCTCCCCGTTAGGAACATTTGTCCTCGAATGAAAACTCTTTCACTAAGTTAATGGTAGTAACATCATTTCAGCATTCCACAACAAAAGCAAATAACAACACGCTTACACATAGTCATTATAAAGGGCTAAGAAGAGAATTTAATACCTTGATCTGCATTCTCTCCGGATTCTTAAATATGTGGATATCTCTTCTTCATATCCTCCTCATCTTCCCAAGTCGCTTCCTCAACGAATTGGTTCCTCCAAAGGACTTTGACTGATGCAACTTCCTTGTCCTCAACTTGCGAACTTGACGATCCAAAATTTGGACCGGAACCTCTTCATAGGATAAATTATCCTTAACCCCAATATCCTCAGTTGGTACAATCAATAAAGGATCACCCAAGCATTTCTTTAACATAGAAATATGGAATACCAAATGAATCGCCACTAACTCCTGGGGTAGCTCCAACTCATAAGCCACATTGCCCACTCTTTTGGAGATTCTGTAAGGACCAATATACCGGGGACTAAGTTTTCCTTTCTTACCAAACCTCATACCACCCTTCATGGGTGAAACTTTCAGATATACCCAATAATCCACCTCAAACTCTAATGGACTTCTCTTAACATCTGTGTAAGACTTTTGGCAACTCTGTCTTGGTGAACTAGATATGGTCCTATCAACCCTTCTTTACCAACTTCGAACCATTCAATTGGAGATCTGCACCTTCTCCTATAAAGAGCCTCGTATGGAGCCATTTGGATGCTCGAATGGTAGTTGTTGTTGTAAGCGAACTCAATGAGAGGTATTTGATTATCCCAATTCCCTTTGAAGTCGACCACACAAGCCCTCAACATATCTTCTAAGGTATGGATAGTACGCTCTGCCTTTCCATCTGTATAAGGATGAAAACCAGTGCTTAAGATCACCTTTGAACTCAAACCTTTCTGTAAAGATTTCCAGAACTGAGCAGTAAATTGTGCACCTCTATCTTAAATAATGGAGACTGGAACTCCATGAAGTCTTACTGCTTCTTGAAGCTTACAACTTAGCATAATCATCTGCCGAATAGGTAGTATTTATCGGCAAGAAATGGGCTGACTTTGTCATTCTATCAACAATCACCCAAATGGAGTCATGTTGCCTGCGAGATTTTGACAAGGTTGTGATGAAGTCCATATTAATTATCTCTCCCTTCCATTCCAGAAGTTCTATATTCTGATTCAAACCTGCAGGCCTTTGGTGCTCTACTTTCACTTGCTGACAATTTGAACATTTGGTGACAAACTCAACAATATCTTTATCATGCCTCCCCACCAATATATCTCTCAAATTGCGGTACATCTTGGTGGAATCTGGATGAATGGAATATCTGGAGCTATGAGCCTCATCCAAGATCCTCTCTTGGAGTGCGTCCACCTTAGGTACATATAATTTCTCTTGGTACTTCAGCACACCATATCCCCCTTGTTCAAAAGTCAATACTCTTTGCTTATGAACACTGGACTTCAAATCAACCAAAATGGAATCTTGGTCTTGATTCTCTTTCACCTCTGACACTAGTGATAACACAGCTCCATTGGTCACCACTATTCCTCCTTCTGTAGAATCCATAAGTATGACTCATAGGCATGCAGGTCTGTGCACATCTTTAGCTAACTCCCTCTTTTCTTCTTCAACACGGGTGGTACTGCCCATGGATAACCTACTTAAAGCATCAACAACTACATTAGCCTTACCTGAGTGGTAAAGATTACTCATGTCATAATCGTTGAGTAACTCTAACCATCTCCTCTGTCTGAGATTTAGCTCTTTTTGAGTGAACACATATTGGAGGCTCTTGTGATAAGTTAATATGTCAACATTAACACCATACAAGTAGTGACGCCATATTTTCAAAGCAAACACTACTGCAACAAATTCTAAGTCATGAATTGGATAGTTCTTCTCATGAACCTTCAACTGTCTGGAGGCATAATCTATAACCTTGCCATTCTACATCAACACACAGCCCAAGCCAACTCTTGATGCATAACAATACACCACAAAACCTTGAGTACCCTATGTAAGTCAAAACCGGAGCGGTAGTAAATTTCTTTTTCAACTCCTGAAAGCTTTTCTCACAAGCTTCAGACTGTTGCAACTTGATTGTCTTCTGAGTTAGCTTGGTCAAAAGAGACAAGATAGATGAGAATCCATCAACAAATCTCCTACAATAGTCAGCCGAGCCCAAGAAATTCATTATATCTATTAGGGATGTAGGTCTAGGCCAACTCTAAATTACTTCAATCTTCTGAGTGTAAACTCTAATCCCTCCACCGGAAACTATGTGTCCCAAGAATGCCACAGACTTATGCCAAAACTCACACTTGGAGAACTTGGCATATATCTTCTTGTCTTTCAAAGTCTGCAGAACAATCCTAACGTGACTAGCATGATCTTCTTTATTCCTTGAATAAACCAGTATGTCATCAATGAAGACGATGACAAAAAATATCTAAATAAGGTTTGTAGACTCTGTTCATAAGATCCACGAACGCTGCAGGTGCATTTGTCAAACAAAAGGACATAAACAGAAACTATAGTGCCCATAGCTGATTCTAAAAGTTGTCTTTGGAATATCACATTCCCTAACTTTTAATTGATGGTAGTCTGATCGTAGATCGATTTTCGAGAAGCATGAAACACCTTGAAGCTGGTCAAAAAGATCATCTATCCTTGGGAGAGGATACTTATTCTTGATGGTCACCTTATTCAACTGGCGGTAATTTATACACCTCCTAAGGAGTCATCCTTCTTCCTTACAAACAAGACCAGAGTGCCCCAAGGTGAGACACTTGGTCGGATGAACCCTTTATCGAACATATATTTCAATTGTTCTTTTAGTTCTTTTAACTCTGCTGGTGCCATTCTTTATGGCGGAATAAAGATAGGATGAGTATCTGGGATGATTTCTATGCCGAAGTCTATCCCTTTTTCGGGAGGGACTCCTGGTAGATCATCAAGAAAAACTTGTTGAAACTCTTTCACTATAGGAACTGACTGAAGGGAAGGTATCTCAGTACTAGATTCACTAACTCGGACTAAGTAATACATACACTCTTTTGAGACTAACTTTCTCGTCTTTAGGTACGAAAGGAAACAACCTTTAGGCACTGTGAACTACTAGTCCACTCTATGACTGGCTCATTAGGAATCTGGAACTTGACAACTCGAGTATTACAATATATTGACGCATAACAGATATGAAATGAGTCCATACCTAGAATGACATCGAAATCTACCATGTCTAACTTTACTAGATCAGCCATGGTGTTTTTGTGATTGATGGAAACAGGACAATCACGATAGACTCTTTCCGCTAGAATAGACTCCACATAGGTGTAGAAACACATAAGGGTTCACTAAGTTTTTCAGGAAGAATCTCAATTGATTTGTAACATAAGGATTTACAAAAGATAAACTTGCTCCTGGGTCTAACAAAGCGTAAACATCAAAAGTAAAGACTTTGATCATACCCGTGACAACATCTAGAGAGTTATCTTGCTATTGGTGGCTAGTGATTGCATAGAGACGGTTTTCCCCTCTGCCAGTACCAGAAGTAAAGTAGCTCCTCTCAGTGCAGCCCTGTCTGGTGGAGCAACTGATGAAGATTGAGCTCTATTGCTCGGATTTCCACCACCTTGCTTATTCTTAGGGAACTCTCTTATGAAGTGACCCTCTTGACCATAGTTGAAGCAACCTGTTTGGCCATCACGACATTTACCGGGGTGGCTTCTACCACACCTACCACATGCAGGAGCCCAAATACCTTCTTGTGCCACACTACCTTGAGATTGGGCTGGTATAGCCTTGTGGTTCTACAAGTTCTATCCATTATACTCACCTATGTTTCTTGGCATAGGTGCACTAGCAGATGATGGTGCATGCCCTTTCTGTTTTTGAAATTGTGGTCGACTCGAATCACCTTTTTGTTGCACAGACTCATTCCTGGTCTTGACCTTCTTAATTCTATACTCTTCTCTGTCCCTCAGCTTTTCCTCTTCAACTTGTTGCACATAAATCATTAACCTGGATATGTCCATGTCGCCAATCAACATTGCAGCCCTACCTTCTTTTCTTGAAGCACGACCAAAACCAGCAACAAACAAACTCATTCTGCTTCTCATATCCTTAACCATCTCTGGAGCATAGCGAGAGAGTTGGGTGAACTTTAATCCATACTCATGAACACTCAAAGAGTCATGTTTCAGAGTAAGGAACGCACGTACCTTTTCTTCCTTCAGTTCTCGGGAAAGAAACACCCCAAGAAAGCTTCTTCAAAACAAGCCCAATTCGAAAGGGGTGCATCATCCGCTCTACCATCCTTCCATTGATCAAACCATGTTCTAAACACACTCTTCAGTTGATATACAGCAAACTCAACTCTCTCAGTGCCAACCACATGCATCACATCGAACACCTTCTTCAACTCTTCCACAAAGTTTTCCAGATCCTCAGTAGTGCTCGAACAAGTGAAGCTTGGGGGATTCATCCTCAACAATTCCCGAATCCTCAAAGTGTTAGCCCCTTCTTGTAGAACTCCTATTTGTTGCCTGACTTGGATGGTTACAACATGACACAACATCCGAATAGACTCACAAAACTCAGCATTAGTAATCTCCCCTTGAGGTTGTACGTCTGGAGCATTGGGTATATCCTGTTCCTGAGCTTCTACATTTCTCCTAGTTGGACGACCTCTTGCTGCTCTTTGTGGAGGCATTGTTATCTAAAATACGCGCAAGCACGAATTCAAGAGAGACTTTTAGAGATAAACTCTAATTCACGAAATGAGTATCAAAAGAAGTGAGAAATTCCTAAATGTTGTAGCCTTCTAATCATAGATGTTGCGCACTTCACACCGATGACTAAGACTCAACAGACAAAGCTTCATAGACTCTCTAAGACTCTTAAACTCTGTGCTCTGATACCAAGTTTGTCATGCCCCAGGAATACACCCTGGGCGGGACTGGATATCGATGACCATTGCTGATCTCGAACGAATCCTTGGTCTAACTTACTTAACTCAGCAAAAGACTCAACTCAATTCAATCAAGAAATAGAGCATGGTTAAAAGCAGTACTTAATATGGTAGTCTGGCAAAAAAGGTACTTAATTCTCAACACCAGAACATATGAAATTATAAAGTAAATGAGACTCCAAAACTGAACTACTAACTGTTTATGAAGCCTCTAAACTGACTAATATGGATGTTGGGACGACCCCACAACATCCTATGAACTAAACTACAAAAGAAATTAAAAGGATGTTCTCTGGAATGCAAGGAGGTTCACCACTAACTATGGAGCTCAAACTGGATCAACGTAGTGTTGCGTGCTGATACTGGTTACCTGTGTCTGAATCATAAGACGATGCAGGCCAATTGGCATCAGTACATTGAATGTACGAGTATGTGAGTTGGAATGCTAAACAGAACTATAAAGTTTGAAATTGATTAAGGATGAACTTACATTGGCTCTGCTTGACTCATAAGAAAACAACTCAATATAAAGCAATAAGAACATATGCATTATATATATATATATATATATATATATATATATATAAAATGATAAACACTGTAAACACTTAGTTCATTAAAGATAAAACAATAATAAACTCAAATTTACTTATATATGAAAGTAATATAATTTTCTGTGGGAGATTCTCTAACCGACAACCATCACTTGAGCCTAAGTGATGATACAACGTTCTACCTTACGCTGCCGAGGACCATCCTACACGTTGCCATCGGTATAGGACCTTACTTAACTTAGTGGATTCACTATCTTAACTTACGTGATCATCTAAAAAGTATGACCCATTAATACCCATGATGGCTACATAGTTTACATGGAGCATCCCCACATCGGTGCTCAATACTACTCCCAAAATATACTTTAGCTCATGCTTTTAACATAACTTCCTGCCTTTGGGTTGAGATAATTTGCTCAATCCTTTTTAGTTTTAAAAAGCCCTCTTAGAATCAGTGTTCATCTTTTCTTACTCAAAAATCTTTTGGAACTCTTAGTTTCCTTATAACTTAAATGTGAAACATTTATAAACCTTTTGGGAATACTTAGTTCCGTTATACCTTTTTGAGAGATGAACTCAACTTTTACTCTTTACTTCACTTGAACCTAACTCTTAGGGAATACTCAGTTCCCTTATAACTTTTTAAGAATTTAACTCAACTCTTTACTCTTTGCTGAACTTGTAACTTGAGACTTAAAACAAAGTTAAAGTGATAGTTTAAGAATCTTTGAAAACTTTAAGAACTTGCCTTGACTTACTTCTTAACTATTAAACTTAACTCTTAACTTCTTTGACCTTGATCTTAGCTTCACTTGAATTGAATTATGGATTGAAGGATCATGATCTCACATTTATGGATGATTTCATGATGTTTATATGTACATTAGAGTGTTGGAATCAACTAGGAATGATAGGTACATCACTTAGAAACTAGTACGAAAAGATAGGGAAAGAACGGGGTCTCTAGGTGACCTTCGCGCTCTAAGAGGCGCGGAGCGCCAGAACCTGTCAGAACAGACTATGGTCTGAGGCGCTCTGGCTGGCGCGGCGCGCCAGAGCCTACTCTGAGGGGCTCTGGCGGGTGCGGCGCCCCAGGAGTTGTCAGACGGAACCTCCAACTTTTCTATTCCATTTTTCATCTCTAAACCTCCTAAACTTCCATAGATCTCACCCCAAACACTTAGGATCACTAAATACCTGATTAACAATATATTAGACACAAAAACAGTCTGGAAATATGAACTAAATCTACTAGACATAAATTACAATTCAACCAATAGGAATTTCACAATTTTTCGACAAAAAATTCCATGCTCATCATTCAATAAACTCTAACTTGCTGAATTGAATAAAATTGGGGTGTAGGTAAAAGGACCCAACAAATAATGATCTCACATACCTTAAAGGGATCAACCCCGAAGAAAACTGCGGAACGATTCGTGGTATTTTTTCTTCTCCTTCTATTTTCTCCTCTTCTCTTTTCTTTTCTCCCAAGCCCTAAGCTTATTCAATATTCTAAAAACTGACTTAAGGATTAAATTTTCTCTTAATGAACCCTTTAAACAAATTAGGAAATAGTAGGGTGAAAAAAGTACTTTACCCTTACTAAAATCCGGACTGGATTATCCTCAATCCAAGAATCCAACTTCCGAAAGATATATCTCACTCATACGATAATGAAATTTTGCAAACTCGGCGGCTTTGGAAAGATATCTTCAAGGGATTTCCAACCATATAAAGAACTCACTCTAATTCCTCTTGAGATGAAAGCTATGATCATTTGAAAATGACCAAAAACTCACTTTTAAAATCTGGAAATTTTCCAGATTTCTTTTTTTATTTCCAAAAATGGTTTTTCCTTGGTTTACTAGCTTATACTTAGTTATTTCAAGTTACGAGACGTTACAATTACTATGAAATTACCCCTTTAATTGCAGCAATTTGATAATAGTATCGATTATTCAATTCATGAGATAAAGTTTATAGTCATAATGTATAAAGAGTAACTACAAATATAGCATCCCAATTTTTTGTTGTCATAATTGTTAAAGATTGAACCTTAATAATTAACACTCGGTTCACATATGTAACAAATACAAAGAGAATATTATAAATTTAGCAAGGTTTAGGTTATAAAAGATAATGTTGATTACTAGTACTTATTCTAGATAAAGGAAAGACACTTGAAACAAGTAAAAGAATTTACAATTACTATTTGGAGTACCATGACATATACAAATAAAAAGCAAATAATGAAATAATTTGAAGCCAAAAATGTAAAATAAGGGTGCAAGTATACAAATACAAAAGGAGATTAAAGAAAGGACTGAACATATATGAAGAACCGCAAAAAAAGCGAATAAATATTTTTATTTGATTCAACAATTTCATAATTAAATAAGTAGGATTGCTTGTAATAGAAAGTTGTAATAAATTCTTTCTATTTTTGAGTTCTTTTGGATTTGACTTTCTGAAAAGCAGTATCAGACTATATGCATTTGTTTGTTCAATGATAATATTCTTAATTTATTGAAAAAAGAAGAAAAAAGTCTGAAGTGTATACATTAATAATCATTTTGACAATCATCTCTTTCAAATCATATAAATTGTATCTTCTCTCTTATGTTTTTACAAAATCCGAGCTCATTCTACCAGCTCGGTAGCAGTCATTCAGAATAAAATCAAGTTGATCACTAATATATAAGAAGATCATCAACGACTAATCTATGATAGTTCCTAGTCGGTGGGAATAAATAGTGGCAATGTTGCTTGAAGAGTTCACAAATATGACTCTAGGCATTTATAGAATGTCAATGTTGGTTCTGACCGACTTAGGAATTTTTTTTCCATTTACATTAGTTTTTGATAATCTGCAGATATATATACCGATGAACAAGTTGATTTTATTTTGAATGATTTCTATTGAGTAGGTAGAATAGGCTCAATAATTAGTATTTCGCTTTGAAAAATCAAACTAAAATCATCAACAACTAATCTACATGAAAATAACAAGGTTTCATTAGATTTTAACAATATTCACATTTTTATCATTAATAATATCCATATCATTTTTCATTTACAATATCCACAACAAAGAAATGTATGACAGAGAGTACATTGAGAGCTTGCATCGTATTTTATCTGACTTGCATATCATGATATATGATTTGCTAGTCATGACATGCAAGTCGGGTAAAATACGATGCAAGTTCTCAATGTCCTCTCTGTCATACACCACTTCATCACTTGGACAGTCGAAAGGTTGTTGCATCAATCTTCTCACCAAGCACGTGTACTAGGTAAAATCACGCACACTGCTCATCAGTGATAACCCCGTAAACTCATTTGATAACATACTCAATTTGAACTTACTGAATAAATCAACAAGTGCAAACTCACGAACAAATATAAAAGCATCATTTAATGATAATAACTAATTAGAAACATTCTTCTTGCACCTTGCAAGCCCAATGACCTCTACTATTTTTCTTATACTACTCCGACAAAAGTTATACAAGGGATCCTCAAGCACAATAACTATTTCCAGTGACTTACAGAACACTAATAACAATCAAGCACATTCACTGTATCTCTTCATATGCAAATCAGCACTCATCAATGAATTGATGAATCTACAAATGGATTCATCAGCAACATGTTTCTTAGCATTATCTGAAGATAGGTACAACATTACCAAATCTGCAGGAGCACACAAGCAAATAAATAAGTGTATATTGTTATATGTTTTATTAGTAAACTCTCTCACTAACATTCTTATTTGCAGTTCTTCGGATTCGAACGACACGAGAATGTTAGTTAGAGAGTTTACTAATGAAGAATGTAACCATAGACACTTATTTATTTCCTCGTCTGCTTATGCATTTTCGGTAATGTTGTACGTGTCTCCAGATAATGCTAAGAAATATGTTGCTGATGAATCTATTCGTAGATTCATCAATTTAATTATGAGTGATGATTTGCATATGAAGAGATACAGTAAATGTGCTTGATTGTTATTAATGTTTTGTAAGTTACTTAGAAGAGTTGTTGCGCTTGAGGATCCCTTGTATAACTTTTGTCAGAGTAGTATAAGGGAAATAGTAAAGGCTATTGGGGTTGCAAGGTGCAATAAGAATGTTGATAATGAATTGTTAGCATTGAATGATGTTTTATGTTTGTTCGTGAGTTTATAGTTGTTGATTTATCAGTAAGTTAATATTGAGTATGAGATCAAATGAGTTTGTGGGGTTATCACAGATGAGCATTGTGCGTGATTTTACCTAGTATACGTGCTTGGTGAGGGCATTGAGCAATAACCTTTCGACTGTCCAAGCGGTGAAACAGTATATGACAAAGAGTACAGTGAGAGCTTGCATCGGTAAAGCAGCATATGACAGAGAGTACACTAATGACGGTGGTGTGATGATAATTGCATATGACATTGATCATGTACAAGTGAAGTGAAAAAGGATTTTATAATAAGTCAAAATTTCTAGATTATAATAAAAATAACGAAGTTTTATTGAAACCTGAGAGAAAGAAAATTTAATTTATTGGTCTAAAGTGAGAGAATGGTTAAGATTGTTATTAATATATGACTTTGGTCTTTTTTCTTTTATTTTTTCCAGTAAATTATAAATATTGTCATTTTTTTGAGTACAAGTTTGATGAATAGGCCCAATTACTAAGAAAGGATTGAACATATGAAGACTTCAAAAAAGCTACTTCCTCCTGTCTCATATTAGATGAACATATTTTTTGTACGATGATTAAGAAATCATTAATAGATTAATTAATTTTATTGTTTTGTCACTTATTCTTTTTAATTAGTCTTTGAAAATAAATTGGATTTTTAAAAAAAATTTAAACATCCAAAGGACATATTAATTATAAGGGTAAAATGAGAAAAAATTAATTGATTTTATCCTAATTTAGTAAGTGATCAAGTAATATGTGAAAAATATTTTAGTAAGATGTTCATCTAATATGGAATGATGAAAGTAATAAATGTCTCTATTGATTAAACAATTTTATAATTAAATATAATTAGTGACAATAGAAAGTTGTAATAAGTTATTTCAAGTTTGGAGCCTTTTGGATTGGGCTCCCATTCTGAGAGGTGGTTCGTTTCTCTAGTTTGTGTGTATTTGTTTGTTCAATGATATATTCACAATTAATTTTTAAAAAAAGGACCAAAGCTCACCCATTAATGACTATTTCGATTAAAAATTAATATTTTTTAATTATTTATAATTTAAATTTCTAAAATTTTGTTGCTCTGACATGTGACATTTTTTCTTCTCCTATCATATATATATATAGATATAGATATAGATATAGATTTTTTTCTATTGTCCTTTTTTTTCTTATTATTAATATTAATATTATTTAAATTAAAAGTTAGTTAACTTCCCACAAAAAAAGGAATCACACACATGTTATATCACCATATTTAAAATTATTTTTTAAAAATATTATAGTAATTTATTATTAATCATTTTATATTTAATTAATTTTAATTATTTTAAAAGTTTCTTTTTTGTGGTGTTGACATGTGACGCTTTTCACTTCTCCTATTATATATATACTAGTTTACGTATCCGCATTACGCGGATATTTTAAAAGTATATGTATAATCATATATAATATTGTAATACAATATATACCATTAATGCTAACAAAATTTTCCCCCTAATATGTGTGCAATGATGATACATTCTTTAAAAACATTAAACATTATTCTAACAACTTTTCCTTCCTCTGGTGTAATAAAAACCAAAAGAATATATGGTGTTTGTTGAACTAATAATTGTGCTAATAATTAAAATTTGAATTTATAGATTAATATAAAATTAACTATTTAGTACATTGACTCTACTTTTTAGCTAAAATTTAAATATAATTTATAAAGTATGTTGCGATCTCTTTAGCACAATCAACTCTCGTTCAATCCTCTAAATTCATTTAATAAAATAATTGCATAAAATAAGAATGTACAAAATAATGAATTTTGGTAATCGATTTTAAAAAATTATTATAAGTAAATTAATTAATATAACCACTTAAAAATATGTATTAAATTAAATATAAATTATTTTTAGTGCAAAGAAAAAGCTGAAAGATGAAAAAACGAATCAACTTCTATTCCTTTAATTTACTATAAATATCTTCTTTTATTTTATGGGTGTTTTAAATTTATTTTTATTCTTATTCTTTAGTAAATATGTTTATCTTAACATATTATAAAACTTTAATCTAATTTTATATAAATAATTAATATATTATTTTTAATATTTAATTAGATAAAGTTAATAAATTATAATTAGTAAGATTAGTTTCAAATCATATCTTTTCAAAGAAAAGGAAAATTAAATTGTTTCTTTAAAAAATATTTTAAAAGATACGATATGTTGTTTTTTAATTATGAATTTCATAGTTGTGATATTTAATAATTTATTTTTAAAAAATACTAATGCAACCATATGCACTAACCCATAAAAATAATATTTATTATTAAAAATAAAATTAATCCTAGAAGATTCTTTATTTAAGAATAAATACTATAAAAAATAATTTTTACAAAAAGTTATATTTTGCAAAAAAAAATTAACACATGCATATAATTGCAGTTAATTATTTTAAAATTGATAGATCAATTTTAAATAAGTTAATGGAATGAACTTTAAATTTATATGAATATTTTGATCTTTAAATTTTGAGTTATGTAAAGAGATTTTAGTGAATTCCTAAAAAATAAATAAATTGATTAAGAATTTTCTACTTCCCCTTTGGAATTTCATAATTCAAATAATTTTAATTTATAAATTACAATTTCACAAAAAAAAGTAATATGATAAAAGCTGTTAATTATAATTTAACAAAAAAATAATGCAATAAAAACAAAACAAAGAGTTAGCATAAACTCCTATTTAAAAATTCACTTTTCCTATTTTTCCTCTCCATTCACACTTTACTAATAATTAAATTATAAATTATTTTTTTAGATGAATTGATTTCAAAATTTAAAAAATATTATAACTGAAACAAAAAAAATAAAAATTGAATGATAAGCATTATTCATAAGTTCATAACACACAATAATCATATGAATTACTAAATTGGAAATTAAAATGTTACCACAGTTAATAGGAATCTTTTATATTTTTAGTTTAACAAAAAAGATGAGTAACTTTTCATAATTATTTTTAAAAATTTTTAGAAAGGGCAAATTACAATGGTGTGAGAATTCCAACTAATCATTTAAAAGTAAATGCATGCATGTAAGTTTTTATTTTTTCATTAAATAGTTGAAAATGTTTTGCAGTTTAATTCAAATAAAAAATAGCTATATCTAAGCTAATAAACTATACATAATATATTTATTTTAAATTTATTGTCGAATTAGAATCCAATTTAAATTTTAAGTTTAATGGGGGGAAAATTGTATTTGTTTTTTTATAAAAAATTTATTGTTTAAAATACAAAACTTTCAAGGGTTGAACTACAAATGTCAATTGTTTGTTGATTATTTGGTAGCAATATTTTTGGTTAGAAGTTTTTTTATATATAAAATCTTAAAACAATTAACAATAATTTAAAATTAAGTAGATGTATTTAAATGAATTTTAGAAATGTAATTTTATCTCAGACATAGACATATTTTGTGAAATTAAACAACGTGTATAACTTTCTTTTGAAACTGAAAAGATTGTGTGATAATTATAATAATTATAATAATACTTATTATTAATATTAATATTATAATAATAATAATAATAACAAAAGAAAAAGAAAATTAGTAACTCAAACTAATAATTAATTTATCTTTAATGAATTAATTGATAATTTAGGCTAAGAAGATTTTTCAATGCAATGCTTATGTGTACACTATAACTATATTTAAAGTGTTTTTATAAAACTCTTATTCTAAGAGATGAAAGAGTTTTTCATTCATATAATTGTAATATATATACACTATTTAATACTAAATTGCAATTTCTTCAAATGAAGATCATCTTGTTTATGATTAGTATTTTTTACATTTAAATTTTATTATAAAAATAGTGTAAAGAAATAAACTCATCGAAAAAAGAAAATATTTTAATTTATTATCTGAAAGCCATGAAGTATAATGAAAATTTCTCACTATGATTTTCTTTAAAAAATAAAATCATAATAAAGAACATAAATACAGTATTTATATTTATAGCGAGAGAAAACAAAGAATAAAAATGTAAAAACTCTAAAACTGTAAATTGAAGTTATCATTAATTTTAAATTCAAAAACTACAACGGTTTAAAATAAAGTCAAATTTTTACCAAGTTTGTTTTGTTTTTATCTTAGACCCACGTTTTTTTCCCCTTTAAACTGAATTTCCCCCTAATTTTCTAGAATTGTTTGGTTTTAAATTCATTAAAAATAGTTATTTATTATTTAATATCATTAAAAGTCCTATTTTTTTAGAACTGTTTGATCTAAACTCATTTAATAAATAATTATTTATTATTTAATACCATTAAAAGTCCTATTTTTTTTAGAACGGTTTAGTTTTAAACTCATTTAAAAATGTAGTTATTAATTTGGAGTCCTGAATATAGTATTACATCGGTTGGTTATGTTTACGTGATTTTCAAAATTAATTTTATAAATTTAATAATAAAGTTTATTATTATATTTATTATTATTATTATTATTATTATTACATATCTGATTTGTTATAATTAATGAGGTTTTGGAAAATTTATTACTATATATTTAATAATAATACTTTTGTTAACCAATATTTAATTATATATTTAATTACTTTTTAAAAAAAAATCAAAATTCAAGAATAAAAATACTCTTGTACACGTTATTTTTAAAAGAAAAAAACAATTAATTTTTATTAAGTAAAAGACTCTAACTTAAATTCTAAAATAGTAATATCTTTTCTTTATTAAAAAGACAAATTAATTATATTTAATTAGTGGAAATTTATATATATATATATATATATATATATATATATATATACATATATATATAACTAATTAATTTCTCAATTAAAAATTTGAATAATTCTAGAATTAAAAATTAAAAAATGTGATAAGTTCCCATAAAAAAAAGGGAGCACACACCCTACTTCCTAGAAATGTTTTAAAATTATTTTCTTTATCTTTTAAAATTTCTAGCAACGTGTAATAGTGGATAAACTTTGTTTTCATTTTCTCTAAAACTTTTTACTTGTTATTTAATTTTAAAATCAAATATTAAAGAATCTAAAATCAGTTATTTCTTCATTTCTGACATGTTCTATTTTTCTTAAAGACCCTCATATTTCCTTTTTAATTTTTAAAATTTCAAGATTAATTATGGTGCTGATATGTATGTTGTTTTTTCTCTTAGATGTAATAATTGAGTAGTTTAATTAGTATAAAATTAATTTTTAAAATTGTAAGTACTTTAGAAAATTATAATTAGCTTTAAAATTATTTGTGAGCTTATAATTTTATTTTATATTTGTTAATATTGAATTTTTAATTATAATAATTTAAATTATGGAGTTTTTAAAAGGAAGAAGAAAATTCTTAATAAGTTTTTAAAAAAAATCAACCGTTTTCTTTTTCATTTTCTAAAAATTTGTTATTTAAAAGTTTTTTGTGTGTGTTGTATTGGAGTTATTTTTCTAAAAAAATAAATTAAATGTATAAAAGTTTTTTTTTGTGTTGCTACACAAGCGTTTCGATTGTTTTTCGTTTATAATTTATAATTTATTATTTTTCCTAATTTTTTTATTTAAAATCCTTTTTAAAAAAAATTGTGATGGTCAATAATAATTTATTTAGATTAAAAATAAAATTAAAAAATATAAATCATTTAGTTGGATAATCACTTTTTTTGTAATTTCGATTTATATACTATTTATTTTATTTTAAATGAAAACTTTTACAATATTTTTAGAAATTGAAAACTTTTATATATATTGAATTTAAAAATAATCTTCTTATTTTAATTTTGTATAACACACTTTATTGTTTAGTTATTAAGAAAAAAGAATGACACATTTATCATTTGAAAAATATTTAATTGTACTATCAATATCAATATTTTGTATATGTTGGATCTCAATTAATTACAAAAAATAAATAAATCATAAAAGTGTACTTATTTCTTAAAAACTCTTATTGGGTATATTGATTTGTAAAGTCTTTACATATTTTTAGAATTTCATGTCTAGTTAATATACATAACATAAATTATAATGGAGTAAATAACAATTATAACCTTATTTTCTAATACAATATTCATGAAAAACTTTACAAAATCAAGAAAATTAATCATGCATTTGAATGGTTTCAAATAGCTGAATTAGATACTTTATGCTCCTTTGTTAAATATAAGAACCCTATAATAACCCTATATGAAAAAAAGAAGAAGAAAAGAAACATGACATATTTATCAATCGTGTATTTAAAAAATTAAAAATTAAATGAATAAAAATTATTGTACACATGCATACATATTTCCTTGGGCTATTATTGTGTTGTTGTTCTTACTTTAATATATGCATCAAAAGTGTTAGAGAAAAAAATACACTAAATTTGTTATCTCATTTGATTGACCATATTTATTTTGCGACTAATCAATTGATTTAAAATATTTAATAATTATTTGAAATAAGTACAAAACGTAAAAACTTATAACTTACAATAAAGATATTAATGTTTTTTTTAAAAAAAATTAAGTTATCAAACAAAAATAATGTGAAAAGTGCAAATTCTCATAAAATTATGACTATGAATTTCACTAACTAACTCAACAAAAGATGAAACCATGTTGTTAATTTCAAATTATGACACCTTTTCAACATATCAAACACATTTTTATATAACTTAAGATGTAAATTTAAAATTTAAATTATATAATATCAGAAATTTTATAATTTCATACAATTTCAAAAATTAAGTTTAAATTAGAGTTATCTAATTTCTACTTGCACAATAATAATTAAAAAAGTAAACATAATTCTCGATTGAGTACATATATGACAGTGTTTCACGGTTAGTTTTCAATTCCAATTTTTTATTTGACAAATTTACTCTCAGTTTAAGAAATAACTAATGTGACCATGATTAATTGATATTCTATTAAGTGATATATAGAATATATATATATGGAAGATAATATAGATATAGAGATATTTAAAATATATGCAATTTTCCCAATAACGTGGGTAGTTCTCTTTTTTTTTTCTATTGTCTTTTTTATCTTATTATTAATATTAATATTATTTAAATTAAAAATGAGTTAACTTCCCACAAAAAAAATAATCACATACACGTTATATCATCATATTTAAAATTATTTTAAAAAAATATAATAGTAATTTATTATTAATTATTCTATATTTAATTAATTTTAATTATATTAAAAGTCTCTTTTTAGTGGTGCTGAAATGTGGCGCTTTTTATCTCGCCTATTATATATATATAAAAAAAAAATTCTTACTATTAATATTAATATTATTTAAATTAAAAATGAGTTAACTTTCCAAAAAAAAAGGAATCACATACACGTTACATCACCATATTTAAAATTATTATAAAAAAATATAATAGTAATTTATTATCAATCATTTTACATTTAATTAATTTTAATTATTTTAAAAGTCTTTTTTTTCTGACATATGGGGCTTTTCACTAGATTTTTTTTTCTATTTGTTTTTATTTTTATATTAGAGTTGATTAAACATAAGTACCATATAATTTTCTAAATTTAAAGGTGTACTTCAGAAATCAAAACATAGACAATTCAAATAAGTTACACTGTTACCTTTACTGTGTTATCCGATAAAGCAACAACAACATTTTTACACATTGATACTACTATAATCTTGTTTTATCACAAATTCACTTGGTTTATTCCTTTTTCCCATTAATTTTTGTAACCCACTGGAAAAATAGGATCTAGACTTTAAGCATTAAGATTTTTTTTTTTAAAGAATTAAATGAGAAACACAAAATAATACTAGCAATAATTATTGGATAGATGCAAATCATGTAGAAAATTTAACAAATATGGAAAATAAGAAAGACAATTGAATGCTTATAAATATCACTAACATATTATTATAAATATTAACCATTCATATAGTATTAAATAATTAAGAATTGAGTGATTAATACTGAAACACCAAAAAATAAATTAATGACAAATTTAAACAATAAAAATAGAATTGTGTATTTAAATGTATTAAATAAGGTCGATTGAATTTTAGTAGCTTCATTGATTGACTAGATTAATAATATCACAATAATATACATATACTCTTATAGTGTATCATTTACGAACAAGAAACCTTAATAATATATACTTATTTAGTATTGAGTGTTGAAACTATCCACTATCTTAAACCTTAATACAAGGGGAAGTTCAAGTGTGAGGGTCCTAAATACTGGGGCCTCACAATACAATAATTGTGAATTTGGTAATTTTGTGTTCTCTTCGATTCTATTAAATATGATTTAAAAAAATACAATATATATATATATATATATATATATATATATATAACAAAAATAGTTATCAACTTTTTAGCATAAATGTTTTAGAACTTTAAACAAAACTACTCAAAATCATTCTAACAATAAGTACTATATTTACAATAACACTTAAAATAATATATTGAAAACACATGATTAATATCGACCAAATAGAGAATGTTTATAATAAGACTCTCAACTCAAAAAAAATAGTATATCTTTTAGTGAGATTATTGTGAATACATTTCAAAAAAAGGAAAATTCCTAAAAAGAATTATAACATTTTGTTTAATATTAAAAAAATGGTTACCTCAATAAAAAGGGCCCTTTAGTACAATTCCCAAGTCCCAATAGCGTATAATCAATCGTACGGACTTGGGTCGTACTGAAGAATCATTTGTCACGATTCAAAAATGAACGTGATGACACTTGTCATATCCCATCAAAACAAGTCAGCCTAAAACTCAACCATTACAATAAAATGCGGATATTTCATAATCAACTCAAAAAAAATTTCAAAATCTGATTGTCACGTCTACAAGCCTCTAAAGTATTACAATTGACCAAAAAAACCAAGTCTCAAATAAACTTGTTTCTAGAATAAACAACACTATATAACAATTTCATATCCTCGACAACAACTCTCTAACCGTTTCATATCCTCAACAACAACACTCTAACAATTGAATATATTCAACAACATGCTCAATATTCATCAGTCATAAGTGTTAACTTCTTAATGTTATGTAAATTCTGATAATGACACTTAACACTCTACTCACAATTCTCGCAGGAATGGTGATCCAATAAGGAAAGGATCCAAGCAAAACAATACCAACATGGAAAGGAAATATTATGAATGGAGATCCAATAAGGAAAGGATCAAAGAAAAATAACACCAACATGGAGATCAAATATTCTGATCTTTACAATTACTTCATAAAGACATTGATATAAAAAAGAAAGTGATTTGTGCAGACAACACCAAGATGGAAACAAATATATGATTGAATTAATAGAAAGGAAAACATCAATCTAAGGAATTAGAATCAATATACAGAATATTTGTTTCAATCTATCATATATGGCAAAGATGTAAATTAAGTCAAAGATCCAAAATATGCTGACTAGACAAAAGAAAGAAATAAAGACAACCAAGTTAAGCAAGATCGAGAAGCAAATCACGCCAAGGACTTAAGATCTACTGATCAGACAAGAATCAAGCCAGCAATATCAAGAAGGATAGATAAGCGATTTACCATGCACATATCTAATATGGACATGGATCAGCAAATCGCCTCAATCAAGGAATATGTCAATTATCCTTCATTGACATAAAAATCACGTGGGTTATTCCTTAACAAGAGCAGTCCTCAAATACTATATAATCCTCGCCTAGCCTTAGCTGTGAAGCACGCACTTCACTTGAACTTATATTGTAATCTTCTTTTATCTTTCATAAAACTCTGTACACCTTTAAGTGAACAATTGTAAAGAAAAGAGAAAGAAAGATCTGAGTGTAGGTTATACAGGTAGAGGTTGTGTCAAAGAAGAAGGTCTGATTTGCACATCAGACGGGCTCTTAATCGTAACATTCTGTAACACCCAAGTTCTCAACAAGCTCTTAAGGAAACCCTTGTAACCCAATGGGACTGGACTAGGCACCACATCGGTGATCCGAACTAGTATAAAAATACTCTGTGTTATTTACTTACTGCAAGTTATCATTACTGTTTGTCTGTTTTACTAACGTGCAGGTGACTGGACTGCAAATTATCTTAAGAGGTGTCTTATCAGGCCTATACTAAAGAAGACTCTTTATGAACTCTGGAGAGGAAAGAAACCTAACATCATCTATTTCCATCCTTTTGGATGCAAATGCTTCATCCACAATAATGATAAGAATTATCTTGAAAAATTTGATCCAAGAAGTGACAAAGGTATTTTTCTAAGTTATGCACCTATTAGCAGGGCCTTTGAGTCTTTAATAATGGAACGTGAAATGTTGAAGAATCTATCCATGTTGTATTTGATGACACTAATCCAAGAATGTAGGAAAGTGAAGCAGGTGAGGATGAAATTGATACATCTAAACCAGTAGATGAGGGTTCAAAAGTGTCCACTGAAAATTTCATTGAAGACCCAACTACTGCAGAAGTAGAGTCGACTAATCCAGTCGATGAAGTGAACATTCCTAGCGAATTGAGACACAACGCCAGCTATCCTGAGAACTTCATTCTGGGAAAATCAAATGACAAAATCCAGACGAGATCCTCTCTCAAGAAACAAGCTTCATCAGCTCTCGTACCTCAAATGAAATCGAAACGAATAAATGAAGTAATGAAGATGAGTCTTGGACACAAGAACCAAATGGGTATTTCGCAACATATTTAATGAAAATGGATTGGTTAGTCAGAATAAAACCAGTCAGATAAAGGAATTCTTATCAAGGATAAACAGTTGACGAAAAACTTTATCGAGAAATGATCAGGTCTTCATTATATCTCATTGCTAGTCGACCAGACATCATGTTTAGCGTTTGCAAATGCACACGATTTCTATCCACTCCAAAAGAACCACCTCTCACAACTGTGAATCGAATTATTCGATTTCTCACTGGAACCTCTGACGTGAGGTTATCCTTTTTCTGAAAGTTTTGATTTAATTGGATATTCAGATGCTGACTTTGCAGGTGAAAAAAAAAGAGCACCAGTGGAACATGAGGATAGATTTTGTTTCCTTCGAGATTGTCTTGGTAGTATTTTTTCTTCAGGTCCCTAATTCTGCCTTCTGAAGGACTAATTTGCTTTAAGTTTCTTTTACTTGTTTCTATTTATATTTGGTGTTTGGTTCTTTTTAATTATGCCAAAGGGTAAGAAAATTCGCCACCACAATAATTTCTGAGATAGGGGAACTAAGTTTAAAGTCCTACAAGGCAGGGGGAGCTACACATACTGCCATATCTCAGGGAAGTATCATTGTTTCTTCATACTCCATTTAAAATTGTGAATTAATTATCATTTTCAAAAAGGGGGAGATTGTTAGCTTCTTAATGTTATGTAAATTCTGATAATGACACTTAACTCTCCTCTCATAATTCTCGCAAGAATGGAGATCCAATAAGGAAAGGATCCAAGCAAAACAACATCAACATGAAAAGGAAATATTCTGAATAGAGATCCAATAAGAAAAGGATCCAAGAAAAATAACACCAACATGGAAAGCAAATATTCTGATCTTTACAAATACTTCATAAAGACATTGATATCAAAAAGAAAGTAATTTGTGCAGACAACACCAAGATGAAAATAAATATATGATTGACTTAATAGAAAGGAAAACATCAATCTAAGGAATTAGAATCAATGTACAAAATATTTTTTTCAAGCTATCATATATGACAAAGATGCAAATTAAGTCAAAGATCCAAAATATACTGACTAGACAAAGAAAAGAAATAAAGCAACCAAGTTAAGCAAGATCGAGAAGCAAATCACGCTAAGGACTTAAGATCTACTGATCAGACAAGAATCAAGCCAGCAATATCAACAAGGATAGATAAGCGATTTACCATGCACATATCTGATATGGACATGGATCAGCAAATCGCTTCAATCAAGAAATATGTCAATTATCCTTGATTGAGATAAAAATCCATGGGTTATTCCTTAACAAGAGCAGTCCTCAAATACTATATAATCCTCGCCTAGCCTTAGCTATGAAGCACGCACTTCACTTGAACTTATATTGTAATCTTCTTTTATCTTTCATAAAACTTTATACACCTTTAAGTAAACAATTGTAAAGAAAAGAGAAAGAAAGATCTGAGTGTAGGTTATACAGGTAGAGGTTGTGTCAAAGAAGAAGATCTGATTTGCACATCAGACGAGCTCTTAATAGTAACATTCTGTAACACCCAAGTTCTCAACAAGCTCTTAAGGAAACTCTTGTAACCCAAGGGGACTGGACTAGACACCACATCGGTGATCCGGACCAGTATAAAAATACTCTGTGTTATTTACTTGCTGCAAGTTATCATTACTGTTTGTCTGTTTTACTAACGTGCAGGCGAGTGGACTGACCAGAGTAGGAAGTCGACTGAAGGGAATTTTAATTCACCTTCCCTCTTGACTTTCAATAAGTTCCACAGAAAGGCACTCACAAGGTCAGCAACACATAAGATCAAATTCACCAATAATAAAGAAGTGTAATGCAATGTCAAGCATAGTGATGCATGGCTGACCTAATGCTACATACTCGCTGTCTCTCAAAATGGGACCCATGGGGGATATATCTAACCATACATCCATCGCGGCGTGCGATACGACCCTCGATAATAGTAACCATCGCGGAGCGCGATGCATCCCTCCAAATATAGTATCCATCGTGGCGCGCAATACATCACTCCAAATATAGTATCCATCACGACGCGCAATACGTATACGTCACTCCAAATATAATATTCATCGCGTCACGCGATGCGTCCCTCGAAATGGTACATCCTCTTTAATTTCTTATTCTTTCTCAATTCACATAACACTAGTCACAACCATGTTTTAGAACAATGCAAATGACATGTTCGCATAAATGAGAAACAGATGACATGTGTGAACAATGCAAATGACATGTTCACAACCATGTCTTATATCCATTTATATCATATCATACAATGGTGTTTCTTCTATTTTAATTTATATGACTAAATATCTATTATTGTATTTGTTTTGTGAGCATATGTTTTATAAATTATATTCAAGTTTTATATCTAAATTCTCTTTTTTTGTGAAAATAAAAAGAAATTATAATGTGTACTTTGTGGAATCATAAAAATGCTTCTTTTGTTTATAGGTATGTATTCAAGACTCATCATTTAAGATAATACAACATTTGTCAAATTTGATTTTGTTTGATTAATTAATTTTTCATGAAATATTCTTAACTTTTTGTTAAAGTCATCTAAGATTTTCTGTTATCTTTCTAGAGGTTAAAAAGATAAAATTTGAAGATTTAGTGGAGTTTAAATAAATCCAAATAACTAACTATCAATCACCTTCATTAAAAGAGAAACAAAACACTCCAAACTTTTCAAATACCATCATCTTAAAATTTTAAATATACATATTTTTTTAACAATTTGATAAATAATTATGTCAAAATCTATCAAATGCAATTACCATAAACACCATGTAATATTTATATATTGCTAATTTGCATATTTTTTTAAAGAAAAATTGAACTTATTAATGAAAAAAATACTAACAAGTTACAAAATACCTAAATTACAATATCAGTTTATCTCCTACATGAGTTAAATTAAGTTTGTAATTTTCCATGTTGAATTGCGGATATAAAATTTAGGTAGCTGATCAAGATTTTCCCCCCTTTTTTAAAACTTTATAATTCAAATTACTTTAATTTGTAATTTTTTTTTTAAAAAAAATATTTAAACAATAATTTTTAACGACGACATTTGGTAGTTTTAGAACAAGGCCTAAACAAAAGAAAAATAAATAATAAACAACAATTAACTACCTCCAGAAAAATATAATTTTAGTTTGATCTATAATTGTGTTAAAATTCGTCAAATGATACTGTCAAAACACAAAATTGATAGTTATAATTATTTTAATAATTTGGAGATTTTCTCAAAAAATAATTTTATCAATTAGAAAAACCCTAACAAATGTTATTATTTGAAAAAATAAATTCCAATAAATATATTCAAATTATAATGTTGTATTTAAATCTATAATAATAATTGATATTATAATTGATTTGAAATGCTATATATATTTACACGATATATACATAATAGCATGTTGGTGATACTTATAACTTCTAAACTTTATCTAATCATGGTGGTACTTATATCTTCTAGACTTCATTAAAAATAACATATTTAATTATTTATATAAAATTAGTTTAAAATTTTAAAACTAAATCGTAATAGTATATGTCACTGTTAAGTTTATTTACAAAAGAATAAAATATACCACACTTCTGAAAAGGCTAAACAAATCTAAAAATACATAAACAAAAGAAGAGATTTATAGTAATAAAAGGAATAGAAGATGCTCCATTTTTTTTTATCTTTCAACTCTTTCTTTGCACGAAAAATATACTAATTTGATACTTTATTTTATGTGGGATATAATTATTTGATTATATTAGTATCCTTTTCTAATTGATCCATGAAAGTCTTTTTTTTTTACATTTTAATTTTATGAAAAGATATTTAATTAAATAGAGGTGATCTTATTATGCAAGATTGAACGAGAAAAGAGTGTGCTAAAAAGGTTGCAACATGCTTTGCAAATTATATATTTAAATTTTAGCTAAAATATTTAATATTTTTAAAGCTAATTTTATATTGATCTATGAATTTAAATTTTAATCATACAATAAATATCAATTCAACGCACGCCACACATACTATTAATCTTCATTATACTAGAAGAAGAAAAAGTAGTTAGAATATACCCATATTTCACATAAATTTTGCTAAAATATTGTTTGCATGAAGTGTATATTATAAAACTGAAACATGATATATGATTATACACGTGCTTTTTTGTTACTCGATAATAATTTGTATTGGTTATTTTTTAAGTTTAAAAATATTATATTTTTAAATATCCGCGCAACGCGCGGGTACATATACTAGTAATAACAACAATAACAATAACAATAACAATAACCCTGTTTCTAGAATAGAACAAGGTCATGATTAAGGAGAAAAAAGATCCGCTTAAATGACAAGCATCTACCTCACAAACCTCCATAAGAAGGCTCAGACAATGAGAAGAGAAAATATCACAAAGATCCGAACTATTAACCTACAAATAAAATGTAGTAACAAGGGGTGAGTACCAAACCACATGGTACTCACCAAGTAAGCCTCTAAACATGAGCTAAGGGATAGAATACATGTACTCCTTATATCCCAACCATACTTCCACAACTACAACTTGCATAAAATCAGCCCAACCTAGTAGTTCACAACTTACAAGCACATATCTCAACAACAACAACATTCTAACAATCACATATTCTCAACACCTCAATATTCATCAATTACAACAACCACTACTACAACCTGCTTAAAACCAGCCCAACCTAACAATTCATAATTTACAAAGCACATAGCTACTCTAACAATTTCATATCCTTAATAATAACCCTCTAACCGTTTCATATCCTCAACAACAATACTCTAACAATTGTATATCTTCAACAACAAGCTCAATATTCATTAGTCACAAGGTCCACATAAAGACACTCACAAGGTCAGCAACACACAAGATCAAGTTCACCAATAATAAAGAAGTGTAATGCAATGAAATACAATGTCAAGTATAGTGATGCATGTCTTACCTAATGATACGCACCCGCTGTCTCTCAGTCCGGGATTCATGGAGGACATATTTGTCCATGCATCCATCGCGGCGTGCGATACGATCCTCGATAATAGTAACAATCGCAGTGCAAGATACGTCCCTCGAAATATAGTATCCATCGCGGCGCGTGATACGTCTCTTGAAATATAGTATGCATTGCGGCGCGATATACATCCCTTGAAATGGTACATCCTCTTTAATTTCTTACTCTTTATCAATTTACACAACACTTTGTACAACTATATATCAGAACAATGCAAATGACATGTTCAAAAAAATAATGAGGATACGACCAATTTCATAACAAGGCACAACTCACAATAATACAATCGTGATACAACCTCAACAAATAAGAAATAAGCCTTCAAATCATTCTCAAACATCACAAACCAAGAATTTTATCACATTATTTTTTTTATTACCCTTTTTCAATCATTAGAATTACTCAACATGGACAAGTCAACTCATCACCAATTCCCACTAACACATATTACAAGAATATACATGAATATCATACACTTAACAATGGTTTAGAAATTCACCTGCCTCAAATAGTCAAACAATCACTCTGGACTCGAGCCTTTCCATGTCGTTGAACTTTCAACTCAAAGCAATCTAGTCAAACAAATGACCACAATAGGACTTTGAAACTAACAACACTCATATTACTATGTGTTAGCCTTGGCCTAAAAATTCACCCAAGTTTATAATTAAGTTCCTAAATCTTGATATCAACTAACATTTCAATTATCATATTTTCTAAGTTTTAAATCTAGATTTAAGTCATAATTTCTCCAAACACAATAACCTTAATACATTTCATATAATATAATATATCAATTTTTAATTTCTTGACTCGCTATATCAAATTTGTATCATCTCTAAAATTCGTGAAAGAAAAATCTGAAATTTAAAAATAAAACTACACTATATGTAGCTCTCACCGAGAAACAAAAAGGAAATAATAATATGAACCCATTGAAATTAGCATAATGTCAAAGAAAATATCACATTAAATTCTCCAATAAAGTGAACCAATGTCACGATCCAAAAATGGACGTGATGACACTCGTCTTATCCCACTAAGACAAGTCAGCCTAAAACTCAACCATCCTAATAAAGTGCGGTAAATAAACTATAAATAAGAGTCTCATACTTTATATTAATGCATAAATTCATAATCACTTAAATATACCCCCAAAATCTGATTGTCACGTGTAGAAACCTCTAACATAATACAATTGATTCAAAGGAAATATACAAGTCCCGAAAGACATTGTTTCTAGAATAGAACATAATCATAAATAATAGTAAGAAGGTTCGCTAAAATTACAAGCAACTACCTCACAAACCTCCACAAGAAGCTTCAGACAAGGAGAAGAGAAAATATTACAAAGTTCGGGCTATTAACCTACCAAAAAAGTGTAGTATCAAGGGGTGAGTACCAAACCACGCGGTACTCAGCAAGTAAACCTCTAAACACAAGCTAAGGGAACAAAATACGGTTAATCCTTACACACTATCTGAACCTCCACAACTACAACCTGCATAATACAAGCCCAACCTAACATTTCACTGTTTACAAAGCACATAGCTTAACAACAACACTTTAACAATTTCATATCTTAACAACAACACTCTAACAATTTCATATCACCAACAAAAACACTCTAACACTTGCATATCTTTAAAAACAGACTCAATATTCATCAGCCACAAGTTCCACAGAAATTCATTCATAAGATCAGCAACACACAAGATCAAGTTTACAAATAATAAAGAAGTGTAATGCAATGAAATGCAATGTCAAGTATAGCGATGCATGTCTAACCTAATAATACACACCCAGTGTCTCTCAGTCTGGGACCCATGGGGGACATATCTTTCCATGCATTTATCGCGGCGTGCTATATGATCCTCGATAATAGTAACCATCGTGGCGCGCGATATGTCCCTCGAAGTATAGTATCCATCGCCGCGCGCGATATGTCCCTCGAAATATAGTATCCATCGTGGCATGCGATACGTCCCTCGTAATGGTACATTCTCTTATCATATAACACTTATCACAACCATTTCTCAGAACTAATGAAATTGATATGTCACACAAATAATGAGGAGATGACCATTTAATATCAATGTACAATTCAAAACAAAACAACCGTGATACAATATCAACAATTAAAAAATAATCCTTTCAAATCATTCTCAAATATCACACACCAACAGTTAATCACATTACATTTTTATTATCCTTTTTCCATCATTAAAATTATTAAACATGGACAAGTTAACCCATCACCAATTTTTGTTACTCCCAAACATATACCACAAGAAAATACACTAATTTCATATACTTAAATAAGGTTGAGAAATTCACTTGCCTCAAATAGTTGAACAATCACTCCAGAATTTGAGTCTTCCTCTTTCAGTTGACTTCCAAACTAATACAATATATTCAAATAAATAATCACAATAAGATTTTTGTTACGCCTCGAGCCTACACCCTGGATGTGGCTGACACCCAATGGCCATTGTTGGACTTGAGCGGACCCTTGTCCCGGCTTACTCAACTCAGTGGAAGACTTATCTTAACTCAATATAAACATTAAAGAACATTTTCAAGGGAAATACTTAAACTGTAATACTCTGGACAATTTGGCACTTAAGTCTCATCGTTTACAATTGAAATGAAAAGACTCAGAACTAAAACTATTTGTCTATGAAACCTCTAAAAATACTAATATGAATGTTGGGACAAACCCCACAATATTCCATAACTGAAAATGACTAAAAACAATAGAAGAGTCCTCCGAATGCAAGGAGGCTCACCACTGACTCTGAATTGCTCATTGGATCGCCAAATGCTGATTCTAATTACCTGCGTCTACATCATGATACGATACAGTCAAATGACATCAGTACATTGAATGTACGAGTATGTGAGTTGGAATGCTAAAACAACACTTAAACTGGAGAAGAAGTACGAAGGAACACTTATCTTGACTCTGTTCAATTCATGAATAACTACTCATTTCAATATAATGCAATTTACTAGTAATGTGCAATATAAAGAAAACTAACTGAAAAGATGCTGAGAACTCTGAATGTACACAAGCATACAAATGATCTCTGAAATTTATGTAAAAATACAAATATCTGATGTATATGAAAATACAATAACTTCTGTGAGAGATTCTCTAACCGACAATCATCACTTATGAGCTATAGTGATGATACATCGTTACTCATCCCACGCTGCCCGGCCATCCTAACCTTGCCAGAGTATAAGACCTGAACTGCCTAATGGATCTATTAGTATACTGTGAAAAGGGTTCATCTAAAAAGTATGACCCACTTCTACCCATGATGGCTACATGGTTTTCATGGAGACTTGAGTTAATATGAACTCGCATCCCCACATCGGTACTCAATACTATTCCCAAAATTATACTGGCACTTATGTTTTTAAAACATACTAATTCTGTGGTTTGAGATTAGTGCTCAAAGCTTAGCTTTAAAAGCTCTCTTCGAAATCACAGTTTCCGTGCTTGCTTCATTTTATAAAGCAATTACTTATGTCTGAAAACTAGCTCGAAGGCTCTTTACTTGTTTAAATGTGAAAACATTTATAACTCTTAGGGATTACTTAGCCCCTTATAACTTTTGAGAATGAACTCAACTCTTTACTCTTGCTTAACTTTTGCTTAACTTGTAATTTGAGTCTTAAAACAAAGTTTAAAATATTTGTTAAAGGCTCTCGAAAACTTTAGGAACTCACTTTACTTTCTTCTTAACTTTTAGAGTTGAATCTTAACTCCTTTGACTTTGATCTTAACTTTCCTTGAATTGGATTATGGATTCAAGGGTCGTGATCTCATTTTTATGGATGATTTTATGATTTTTAGATGTACCTTAGAGTGTTGGAATCAACTAAGAATGTGCGTACATCACTTAGGAACTAGTACGAAAAGATAGGAAAAGAATGGGGTCTCTAGGTGACCTTGGCGCTCTGAGAGGCGCGGAGCGCCAGATCCTGACGGACAGTCTCTGGTCTGAGGCGCTCTAGCAACGCGGGGCCACAGGGTCTATCAGACGGGAATTCCGACGTTTCTTCTCTGTTTTTCATCTCTAAACCTTGTAAACTTTCATGGATATCACCCCAATCACTTAGGCTTACTAATAACCTCCATACCCAATAGATTCGACTCAAAAAACAACCTGGAAACACGAATCAAATCAACTAAAGGCATGCTACAACTCAACCAACAAGAATTCAACAATTATTCATCAAGAACTTTAATATTCATCATTCAATCTATTCAAATCTCGCTGAATTAAACATGTTGGTGTGTGGGTGAACGAACCCAACACTGAAAGATCTCACATACCTTATAGGGATCACCCCAACAAACTCCACTCGAAGATCTTGGCGTTCTTGTTAAATTCTTGACCTTTTCTGCTTTCTTCTTTCTCCTTCTTCTCTTCTCTTTTCTCCCAAGCCCTAAGAGTATTCCAATTTTCTAAAGCTTACTTGGGGTTTACTTTTACCTATAATAAACCCTTAAAATGAATTAGGAAATAGTAGGATGAAAAGACTACTTTACCGTAACTAAAATCCGGAATGGGACCTTCCTCATACCAATAACTCAACTTCTGATAGGCATATCTCCCTCATAGGATATCAAAAATGCGCAAACTTGGCGGCGTTAGAAAGATCTTCCCAGGATTTCCAACCGTGTGAAGTACTAACTCTAACTCCTGCTGAAGTAGGAGTTATGACTATTTTAAAATGCCCAAAATACACTTTTTAAACTTAGGAAATTTCAAGATTTTTCCCTTTTCTTTTCAAAAGTGATTATTTTTTGTTTCTTAGACTATTCCTAGCTATTTCGAGTTACCAGATGTTATAATTTCAAAACTGAGAACACCCATATCACTACAGGCCTAACCTAGAGCCAAAAATTCACTCAACCTAAAATCACGTTCCTAGATCTTGATGTCAATTCACATGTCAACTCTTTTAATTTTTCTTCATTTTCAATCTAGGATTAAGTTTCAATTCCTTCAAATATCACGAATCTAATAGTATTCATATGATATAGTACACCAATTATATAATTACTCTTACCAATATATCCAAACTTTGATCCAATTGTAATGATCCGGAAGGTCATTCTTGAAAATTTTGACTATTCATTTAACTAGAGTGAACTAATTGATGGTTAATTATTAAATAACTAATTTTAGTTAATGCCTAATGGGTTAAAGTGATAATGTATTAAAAACCCTTTTACCCTAGGCCCATGTATTAAAAATAAGTTAGTGCATTTATCAGTTTTTATAAACAATTAATTTACAAAAAAAGAGAGTCAGAAAACACAGAAGAAAAAGAAGAATATAGAAGTGACATCGATCAATTCCAGGTAACCTTAAGCGAAACTTGAATTTTTGTTTGTTTAGGATGATGGTTATATATATATATATATATATATATATATATATATATATATATATATATATATATATTACTATTATATTATATAGTAAGAACAATGAATTGCCCATTTAAATTTTTTGAACATTATCGTTTTGCGTGCCCTAAATTTATTATCAATGATGGGTATTAATGGAACAGTGAGCTGGCAGTGATAGATAAAGGAGTGAAATAAATTAATTTATGAAATATTGGTTGGGTGATTTAAGTATAGAGGAATTGATGGGTACTGTGGGACATTAACAAAGAGAAAGGATAAAAATAGGAATAAAAGGGAATGGAAATTTGTAGCCATTCAACGTGGGTTCTCGAAAATAAATAAATAATAAAAATCTGTAACTAAAGTTAATGCAAAATTTGAATAGTTAATGATGGCCAATGATTGGCCATAATGAGCCAATCATTGGTTGGTAGGAAAGAAGTTGAAAAGAAGTAAACCAAAACACAATTTTAAAACGTTACTGTGAATTCATTCGGGTGTAATTTTCATAGTTTTGGTTATTATATTATGGTTCAAATTTTGAAATATTGGTATGTATATTTAAATATTAGGTGAATAGTAGCTTGTGAGTACCATTCAAATTATGATATTGGAAAAATTGGGATTTAACCCTAGACTTGAAACTTGAAAAATATGATAGTTTAAATGTTAGTTGGCATCAAGAATTACGAACTTGATTATAAATTTGAGTGAATTTTAAGGTCAAGGTTAAACACATAATAATGTGGGTGTTGTTAGTTTCAAAACCTTATTGAGAATATATACTTGAATAGATTGCATCGATTCGGAAGCTCAACGGAAAGGGAAGGCTCAAGTCCCGGAGTGGTTATTCGATTGACTGAGGCAAGTGGATTTCTAAACCCTTGTTAAGCATATGAAATTCGTGTATTACCTGATGTGATGTTTAATAATGATTTGGAGGCTTATTGTTTATTTGTTGGTGTTGTATCACAGTTGCAATGTTGTAAATTGTGCCTTGTTATCAAAATGGTTATTTGCTCATTTTTATTTGAGCATGTCATTTGCATTGATCTGAGACATGGTTGTGATAAGTGTTATGTGATAAGAAGATGTACCATTTTGAGGGTTGTATCGCGCGCCAGAATGGATATTATATTTCGAGGGACTTATCATGCGCCCCGATGGTTACTATTATCGATGATTGTATCGCATGCCCGATGGATGCATGGACATATATGCCCCCCCATGGGTCCCAAATTGAGAGACATCGGGTGTATATCATTAGGTCAGACATACATCACTATATTAGACATTACATTTCATGGCATTGCACATTTGATCATTGATGAACTTGAACTTGTATTTTGCTGATCTTGTGATTGATTTTCTCTGAAATTTGTGACTGATGAATATTGAGTTGTTATTGAGAATTGTAATGTGTTAGAGTGTTGTTACTGAGTTGGGTGCTTGTAAACTGTTAGGTTGGGCTGGTTTTATGCAGGTTGTAGTGTGGAGGTTCGTATAGGGTGTAAAGAGTACCCGTATTTTGTTCTTAGAGGTTTGCTTGTTAGGTACCGAGTGGTTTGGTACTCGCCCCTTTTTTATACATTCTTTTGTAAGTTACGAGCTCGAATCTTTGTGATACCTTCCATTCTCTTCGTTTTCGAGGCATCTTGTGGAGAATTGTGAGGTAGTTGTTTGTAATCTTAACGAACCTTCCTACTCCTGTTTATGACTTTGTTTTTACTTGAAAGACAACTTTATTTTGGACTTGCGTGTTTTATTTAAATTCTAGTATTTACATTAGAGGCTTGTACACGTGACAACCAGGTTTTGGGGATTAAATTAAGTTGAACTGTTATTGGACTTTTATTTTATTTTCAAACTTAATTAGGTGATTGGGTTTTAGGTTGACTTGTCTTGGTGGGATAAGACGAGTTTCATCACGCTCATTTTTGGATTGTGACAAAATGGTATCAGATCCCCATGTTCATAGGTCTCACGTGTATACAAGTCGAATCTACGTAGAGTCTCAAGTATCGGTACGGAGACGTCTGTACTTATCTCTGAGAGGCTATAAAAACTATTAGGAAACATTTTTTTTGTTCATTTTTCTTATCGTGTGTGGTTACCTTCTTTAGTACTGAGTTATTGTATACTCTTTTGACAGATGACGAGGACTAAAGCTAATGGTACCGGGACTAGAGGGGAGGCACTTCCCGAGACAGTTTTGAAGCCCCAGCTAGGGGTAGGGGTAGAGCCCGAGCTAGAGGTTGTGCTCGTGGAATGGCACTAGCCAGAGGTCATGGTCATGGAGCAACACCAGTGAGGGGTCATGCTAAAGAGGTCTCTCTAGAGACTCAGATTGATGACAGAGAGGGTTAGGTTCCTCTAGAGCCTACAACCAAACCTTTGCTTCAGGATACCTTATTGAGGGTGTTAAGTGTGCTTGAAAGCTTTACTCAGGGTGGTGGTGTGACAACCACACCACAGGACTCGCAGAATATAGAGCGGGCTCAGACCCAAGAGCAGCAGAAAACCCTAGTTATTCAGGATGCGGTGGGGGCAGTTGCAAGTGGATCCCGCGGTTGAGAATGATCTTGCACAAGCAGTTGGGGGTCAAGGTGCCCCATTGTTTGTTATCATTGAGGACAAGTAACGTAGATATGAGAGGTTCCGAAAGATGGATCCACCCAGTTTCAGGGTGGGAAGAGTGAGGATGCTCATGAGTTTCTGACTACATGCCGAGTGTTGATAGAGTTTGTTGGATTAGCTGAGTCACATGGGGTTCAATATGCTACACTCCAACTTCGTGGGCCAGCGAGAGAGTGGTGGAGAACTTATTCAGGGTCTTTTCCAGTTGGATATCTTACAGTGACTTGGGAGAAGTTTTCTAGTGCCTTCCATGATCGTTTTATCCCTTAGAGCGTGAGAGAGGAGTGTCAGTTAAGGTTTGAGAATCTAAGACAGGATGACTTATCTGTTACAGAGTATGAGGCCGATTTTTGCCAGTTGTCTAGACATGTTTAGGTCCTTATCCCAGACGAGACAGAGAGGATTCGTAGATTCGTGAAGAGGCTGACTTTCTCTATCAGATCTGTTGTGTTTAGAGCATCTAGAGAGGGGGCTTCTTTCCAGTCCATTGTGAGCGCCACCAAAAAGGCGGAATTGATGGAAAGAGAGGAGTTTGGGGACTCTAAAAGGGCCTGCACATCATGTCAGTTTTATGGTGCCTCATCTAGAGGCAGGGGATCACACAGATGGAGTGGTTCCTTTCAGCAACGGGGATCCATTCATGCATCTATGCCGACACCTAAGGGTGTTCAGATATCTAGGGGTTCTTATAGCCCGGGTCAGGCTCGTATGGTTCACAGCAGCCACCTACAGGGCGAGGTAATTATAGTGGCTTTTCAGGGTCCGCACAGTAGTTCTCGGGTCAGAGATTTTGCTTTACTTGTGTAGATCCCGATCACATGATGCGGCAATGTACTTCTGAGATGGTTTTTGGTGGGCTCCAACCTAATTTTTCATTTCATACTAGACCACCGGCACCACAGGGTAGAGGGCATGGTAAAGTTTAGTCAGGTAGAGGCGGTAGAGTTTCTAGTAGTGTTGTTGCAGCTCAGCAGAGTGGGGGTAGAGGTACACCCAGGCTGGAGGTGGACGAGGGGGACACTGTTATGCTTTCTCGGGGAGACTTGAGGCGGAGACCTCTGATGCTGTTATTACAGGGATCATCTTAGTATGCCATCGACCTGCGTCTGTATTGTTTGATCCAGGGTCTACATTCTCTTATGTGTCTACCCTGAATTTGATATGATATGTGATCGCATGACTATACCTATTCGTGTTTCTACGTCCGTGCTTGAGCACTTAATGGTGGATCGAGTGTATTGATCCTGTCTTGTTTCTTTGGCTGGGTATGACACTTGTGTAGATTTAACCATTCTGTGGATGGTAGACTTTGATGTTATCTTAGGTATGAATCGACTTTTTCCTTATCATGTTTTCCTTGATTGTAATGATAAGATTGTGTAGCGATGCCTGGTGTTCCGAGGGTTGAGTGAAAGGGTTTTAGAGGTTCTTATCCTAGCAATGTCATCTCTTTTATCCGTGCTTAGATATTGGTGGATAGAGGGTGTTTGTCTTACTCAGATTTTATTCGGTATACTAGTGTTGAACCACCTCCCATGGACTCTGTTCTCGTGGTTCAAGAGTTTCCCGATGTATTCTCTTCTCATCTTCCAGGTGTACCTATCGATAGGGATATTGATTTTGATATTGATTTAGAGCTGGGCACTAAGCCTATTTCTATCCCTCCCTACCCTGTGGCGCCAGCAGAGTTGAAAGAGTTGAAGGATCAGTTGCAGGATTTATTGAGTAAGGGTTTTATTCACCCTAGTGTGTCACCTTGGGATGCCCTGTATTGTTTGTGAAGAAGAATGATGGGACTATGAGGATTGTATTGATTACAGACAGTTGAACAAGGCAACAGTGAAGAATAAGTATCCTCTTCCGCGTATTGATGACTTATTTGATCAACTACAGGGAGCATCATTGTTCTCTAAGATTGATTTGAGGTCCAGGTATCATCAGTTGAAGATTAGGGCATCAGATGTCCCTAAGACAACTTTTCGGACTCGATATGGGCATTATGAGTTTCTAGTGATGTCCTTTGGGTTGACTAATGCCCTGCAACATTCATGGAGTTGATGAACAAGGTGTTTCGACAATACCTTGATTCACTTGTGATTGTCTTCATCGATGAAATTTTGGTTTACTCCAGGATAGAGGAGGACCATGTTCGACACTTGTGGATTGTACTTCAGAGGTTGAGAGAAGAGAAATTGTATGCCAAGTTCTCAAAGTGCGAGTTCTGGCTTACTTCTGTGGCATTCTTAGGACACGTGGTGTCCAAGGAGGATATTAGAGTAGATCCGGCCAAGATTGAGGCAGTTAGAGGTTGGACGCGACCTATTTCACCCATTGAGATTCAGATTTTTGTGGGATTGGCAGGCTATTATCGACGATTTGTTCAGAGTTTCTTTACTATTGTAGCTCCATTGACTAGATTGACTCGATATGATATGGGTTTTCAGTGGTCTGATGAGTGTGAGGAGAGCTTTCAAAAGCTCAAGACTTTGTTGACTTCGGCTCCTGTGTTGACTCTACCTGAGAAGGGTGTAGACTTTACTGTGTATTGTAATGCTTCAGGAGTTGAATTTGGTGTGGTGTTGATGCAGAAGGGGAAAGTGATTGCTTATGCTTCTAGGTAGTTGAAATATCATGAAAAGAACTACCTTACTCATGATTTGGAGTTGACGGCTGTGGTATTTTTACTTAAGTTATGGTGTCATTATTTGTATGAGGTGCATTGTGAGATCTTCAATAATCATCAGAGTCTTCAGTATATCTTTAGTCAGAGAGATTTGAACTTGAGGCAGCGGAGGTGGCTTAAGTTGCTGAAGGACTATGATGTGACCATTCTATATGATCCGGGGAAGGCCAATGTTGTGGCCGATACTTTGAGTAAGGAAGACTCCTAGCATGGGGAGTCTTGAATCGCTTAGTATTGAGGAGAGACCATTGGCTAGATATGTTCATATGTTAGCAAACAGTCTTGTCCGATTGCAGATTTCAAAGGAGAGTGATAGGATGATTGCTTTTATTGAGGCTCGATCTTCTTTAGTCAAACAGATTCGTGGGCACCAGTTTGATGATGAGAAATTATTTCTCATTCTAGACAAAGTATTGAGAGGGGAAGCCAAGGAGGTTGTCCTTGATTTTGATGGTGTCTTGAGGATTGGAGGCAGGATTTGTGTGCCCAAGACGGGCGAGTTGATTAGGTTGATTCTTGAGGAGGCTCATTGTTCTCGATACTCCATCCATCCGGGAGTAGCGAAGATGAATCATGATCTGAGTCAGCATTACTGGTGGTGTGGGATGAAGAGAGGTATTTCAGACTTTATTTCAAGGTATTTGAATTGCCAGTAGGTCAAGTGTGAGCACCAGCAGCCCAGGGGTGTATCTCAGAGGATCCTATTCCTACTTGGAAGTGGGAGCGGATTATTATGGACTTTGTTGTGGGTTTGCCTACCATATTGGGTGGTTATGACTCTATCTGGGTTGTTGCAGGCTGACCAAGTCTGCCCACTTCCTTCCGGTTCGGGTGAGGTATATGACGAAGAAGTTAGTGAGATATATATCAGTCAAATTGTGCGACTACATGGGGTTCCTGTTTCTATTATATCATATTGAGGTTCACTATTTATTTCTCACTTTTGGAAGGCATTACAGCATGGTCTGGGTACTCAGTTAGATATGAGTACAACTTATCACCCTCAGACAGATGGTCAGTCCGAGGGGATGATGCATGTGTTAGAGAACATGCTCCAGGCGTGTGTGATCGATTTCGGAGCTAGATGGAATCGAAATTTACCTTTAGCGGAGTTTGCCTATACTAACAGCTATCACTCTAGTATCCAAATGTCCGCATTTGAGGCGTTGTATGGCAACGGTGTAGATCTATGATTGATTGGTTTGATTTGGCGGAGATGGACTCTTTGGATACAGACTTGCTTAGAGATGCTATGGAGCAAGTCCGTATGATTCAGTATAGACTGTTGACAGCCCAGACTCGATAGAAGAGTTATGCAGACCGGAGAGTTAGGGCCTTAGTGTTTATGGCGGGTGATCATGTTTGGCTTTGAGTATCACCCATGAAGGATGTGATGAGGTTCGGAAAGAAGGGAAAGCTTATCCCTAGATTCATTGGACCTTTAGAGATTTTGAGCCGAGTAGGAGAAGTGGCCTTTAAGTTGGCCTTGCCACCTAGTTTATCAAAAGTTGATCCTGTTTTCCATGTTTCTATGCTTTGGAAGTATATTCCGGATGAATATCATGTGATTTCACTTGATTCTGTAGAGTTGGGTCCAGACTTGACATTTGAGGAGAAGCCCATAGCTATACTGGATAGGCAGGTTAGGAGGCTTAGAAACAAGGAGATTGCTTCAGTGAAGGTGTAGTGGAAGCACTGATCAGTGAGAGAGGAAACTTAGGAGAAAGAGTTTGACATGCGTGCCAGATATCCTCAGCTTTTTGAACCTTCAAGTACTTTCTTACACCTTATGTTTGAGAACGAACATGATTTTTAGTGGTGGATATTGTAATGAACCGGAAGGTTATACTTGGGATTTTTGACTATTCATATAACTAGAGTGAACTAATTGATGGTTAATTATTAAATAACTAATTTTAGTTAATGCCTAATGAGTTAAAGTGATAATGTATTAAAAACCCTTTTACCCTAGACCCATGTATTAAAAATAAGTTAGTGCATTTGTCAGTTTTAATAAACAATTAATTTAGAAAAAAAAAGAGTGAGAAAACACAGAAGAAAAAGAAAAATACAGAAGCGACATCGATCAGTTCCAGATAACCTTAAGCGAATTGTCCCTTTAAAATTTTTGAACATTATAGTTTTGCGTGCCCTAATTATCATTGATGGATATTAATGGAACAGTGAGTTGGGAGTGATAGATAAAGAGTTGAAAAAAATTAATTTATAAAATATTGATTGGGTAATTTGAGTATAGAGGAATTGATAGGTATTGTGGGACACTAACAAAGAGAAAGGACAAAAATAAGAATAAAAGGGAATGGAAATTTGTAGCCATTCAACGTGGGTTCTGGAAAAAAAAATGAAAAAAATAATAATAAAACTTTGTAACTAATTTTAATGCAAAATTTGAATAGTTAATGATGGTCTATGATTGTCCATAATGAGCCAATCATTGATTGCTTGGAAAGGAGTTGAAAAGAAGTAGATCAAAACACAATTCTTTGGATGTAATTTTCATAGTTTTGGTTATTATATTATGGTTAAAGTTTTGATATATTGATATGTATATTTAAATATTAGGTGAATAGTATTTTGTGAGTACTATTTGAATTATGATACTCGAAAAATTGGAATTTAACCCTACACTTGAAACTTGAAAAATTTGATAGTTGAAATGTTAGTTGGCATCAAGAATTACGAACTTGATTATATGAGTGAATTTGAAGGTTAAGGTTAAACACATTATAATGTAGGTGTTGTTAGTTTCGAAGCCTTATTGAGAATATATACTTGAATAGATTGCATCGATTCGGAAGCTCAACAGAAAGGGAAGGCTCAAGTCTCGGATAGATTATTCGATTGGCTGAGGCAAGTGAATTTTTAAACCCTTGTTAAACGTATGAAATTCGTATATTACCTTGTGTGATGTTTAAGAATGATTTGGAGGCTTATTGTTTATCTGTTGGTGTTGTATCACAGTTGCATGGTTGTAAATTGTGCCTTGTTATCAAAATGGTTATCTCCTCATTTTTATTTGAGCATGTCATTTGCATTGATCTGAGGCATGGTTGTGATAAGTGTTATGTGATAAGAGGATGTACCATTTTGAGGATCGTATTGTGTACCGCGATGGATATTATATTTCGAGGGACGTATCGCGCGCCGCGATGATTAATATTATCGAGGGTCGTATCGCACACCGCGATTGATGCATGGACAGATATGTCCCTCATGGGTCCCAAACTGAGAGACAGCGGGCGTGGATCATTAGGTCATACATGCATCACTATATTTGACATTGCATTTCATAGCATTGCACATATTGATCATTGATGAACTTGAACTTGTTTTTCATGATCTTGTGAGTGATTTTCTGTGAAACTTGTTACTGACGAATATTGAGTTGTCATTAAGAATTATAATCTGTTATTGAGTTGGGTGCTTGTGAACTGTTAGTTGGGCTGGTTTTATGCATATTGTAGTGTGGAGGTTCGGATAGGGTGTAAGGAGTACCCTTATTTTGTTCTCTTCTCTTGTGTTTAGAGGTTTGCTTGTTGGATACCGTGTGGTTTGGTACTCACCCCTTGCTTCTACAAATTTTTGTAGGTTACGAGCTCGGATCTTCATGATACCTTCCATTTTTTTTATTTTTGAGGCATCTTGTGGAGTATTGTGAGGTAGTTGTTTGTCATCTCAGCGAACCTTCCTACTCTCGTTTATGACTTGTTTTTACTTGAAAGACAACTTCATTTTGAACTTGCGTGTTTTATTTCAATTCTAATATTTACATTAAAGGCTTGTACAAATGACAACCAGATTTTGGGGATTGAATTAAGTTGAATTATCATTGGACTTTCATTTTATTCCGCACTTAATTAGGTGATTGAATTTTAGGCTGACTTATCTTGGTGGGATAAGACTAATGTCATCACGCTCATTTTTGGACACCAATGTAATATCATAAAATAAACTTTCAATCACGTAAGGATAAACATACTCAAAACTAACATATATATCAAGAACCGTAACCGTGATACTTATGTGCTGATACCTTTTGAAATAGTGCACTCACACCCACATACCACAATTACTCCAATAATTAATCCTCCATTAGCCCACTTATTTTTTTTCAACCAAAACATCAATATGTTACACAATTTACTTTTTCCCAAAACCGATGTGATAATGGGATTTATTGGTGTTAGTTTCCTCATATAATTCAACCAATATTTTATCTTCTAATATTTCAAAGTAATGATTACAAAGTTGTAAAAGAAAGGAAAATTTCAAATCTCTATTTTTCTCGAACACAATTTGTTACCTGAAGAAAATTTGGGTCTTCTCATCATGGCATCCACCGTGCCCTCCGCCTCTCTCGTTCGACGCCACCCAAGTAATATTTCTCTTCTTCTTATTATTATTATTAATATTGTGTTTTCATATAAAAATAATCAAGTATAAAAGTGATAACCCTACTACTTATTTTAATATATATATATATATAAGGGTCAAATAGTACAGGGTCTTAAATAAATTATCACTTTAACCCATTAACTATCGATTAAGTCAATTATCTATAATTACCCATCAATGAATTAACTTTAATTAAACGAATATTTAAAATTTCCACAAATGACCTTCCGGGTCATTACATTATCCACTACTAAAAACCATGTTCGTCCTCGAACATAAAGTAAAGAAAAGTCAAATACTAGGGGATACCAAGAGCCTAATGTATGACTTTCAGAGTCGTGTTTCTCTCTCCAAGTGAACTCATATTTAGGATCATTCCATCAAGATCAACTATCAAGAACTGAAATTCGAAACAAAATTTGGAAAATCTTCTAATAAGGAGTGATTACCAAGTCAAAGACTAAACACATGAATCCAATCTGTACCGAAACTCACTAGACCATAACACAACCATCAAGATGACTATTTTCTCACATAGCCATAATAACATTCTGAGTCAATACCGATTACAATCAAAAGTGAACTTTAACCGACCACCACACACTCATAATGCACAAACCATCACAAATCTTATCAAGATTTTCTTTTTACAACAAAATCTTTCCACGAACTTAAGTTATAAAAATATAATCTTTAGACATCGGGTACTTATTAAAGGAGAATCAAACTTATCTAACCCAAACCATACAGAACCTCGAACAGTACTATCGAAAATGCTAGATCTATAGTCGTGACTATAGACAAACCTTATAAATAGTAAAATTATACCTAATACACCTCACATTAAATTACACCTAGTCAGAACGTGACCTCGACGATGATATGAATAATCGTACAACTATAACCATTCATGGTGGCTCCCATAATAAGTTCTCATAAGCAAGATTGTGCGTGTAGAACTACTTGTTTACTTCATCTATTCCAAACAACTTTGTATCTCTTCACTTCCGAGGCTTTCTGTGGAGACTTTGAGGTAGTTGTTGTCATCTCAGCAGACCTTCTTATTCCTGCTTATGATTTTGTTTTTACTTGAAAGACAATGTCATTTTAGAATTTTTTATATTTTTTCAATTCTAGTATTTACATTAAAGGCTTGTGCACGTAACAATCAGGTTTTGGGGATTGAATTAACTTGACTTGTTTTCTGTATTAGTAATTGTTATTAGACTTTTGATTTTACTTTCGCATTTATCAAAATTATTGGGTTTAGGCTGACTTGTCTTGGTGGGATAAGACGAGTGTCATCACATCCATTATTGAATCGTGACAACCAATGACATATCTCCAATCATTATATAAAATTATTAATTAATTACTACCCAATCACTTATAACCCATCAAAAAATTATTTTTTCTTTAACAACGAACATATTTTAAACTCAACATAGTGGCTACGTTGTATGCCTCCAATAATAGTAATAATAATATGACTCTCCGCTAATTAGAAAATAGTTAATCATCTGCAACATATATCAATTTGAAAATTATTTTCTTAATGTATTGCTTCTATGCTAACGGCGCCATGAGTATTTCCTTAATGTTTTTATTTTCTTTTCCTTCTCTTTTCAAAACAAACCCTACTAACTTATTTTTAATATTTCAAACTTGACACTTTAGAATTAAAATAAACAAATTACCCGCAGTTTAATAAACTATAGTTAAATGACTGTTCAAAATTATCAAAAATAACCTTTGAGTCATTACACCATTTTTATTGAGGTAAATCAATATAATGTTTGAAATACAATATCAATTTTAGATAATTGATGCAACACTGGTAGTGTATATCACCTCCCATCCATGAAAAGACTTTATTTACCATATTTTAAAAAAAATATTTTATAGTAATACTTTAATTTTTAATTTTTAATTTTTAACTAATACTAATAATTTATTTAATTGTCGTCAAGCTGAAATATTTTTCCATTTAAATGTCATGTAAGAATTTTTAAAAAAATAAAAGAGAGAGTCTAGTGCACACACCATCAACAGATATATGAAGATATTTTTACTGCTTATTAATATGAGAAGAATTATAACGATAAGAAATTACCCTAACTTAATGTAATGAGATAACACATAAAAAGAATCTCTGAACTTGGCAGGACAATTTACTTTAGCACATAAATTAGATGGGTGTTTAAATACCCCCTTAAACATCTTTTAATCGGTGAGTTATATTCCTTCCTAGTCCCATTGAGAACTAAAACTGAGTAATACTAGTTAGTCAAAAGGTTGAGAAACTCAACTAAAAGGAAAATGTTATCATAAATTTTGACTCAGTAATTTTTTTACTGGAGAATACTATATTTACAAGTAGGAGGACAAATCAAAGGGCAGAGTTTCGAAATTCAGACTGTATTAATTCTCATGCTTGAGCTTTCTCCTTTTGATTACATTCTTCGTGCAATATCTAGTGTTCATACTAATGATCTTGACTAAAGTTTGTTGGTAAGTTTGCTTAATTAACTCATATTAAATCAATATCATATATTATATTGGTATCACTAAGGTCGATAATTTTTGCTTAACTGTACTAAATCAGTATCATATATTGTATTGGCACAACAACAAAAGTAGGATTTAATGGCAATTATTTAAAGGAAATAACATAATTACATAATTGCCGCTAAATAGTGTTTTAAATAAGTGTGATACAATTTTGGAAAATATTCATGATTTAGAAGATGACAACAAGGGTTGGGTAAGAGTTGGAGTTGATGGTGTAGAAATAGTTACGGACTGAAATTTCAAATTCCTCCAATAGAAGGTGAGTGCATATCAACTATTTTTAAGCTATTGCAATTTATTTATTTTTTCAGGCAAGTTTTTGTTACTTGTCTCAAGCTGACACTATTTATTTTTGTGATTGTTTTAATGTGTTAGCTTAAAGTCACTTCTGATAATATTGTAGTGAGCTGTTGGAACCTCTATTCTTTTCCACTGTCACAGATATACTGAAAATCTCCCGCCTTTTTGCATCTATTATATGTCATGTTTCTCGGAGATAGAACATTGGGATTATGGCATGTATGTCTTTCTTAGAATCTATTTCCTTGTTATACTGAATTTTGAAGCTATTGTCTTTGATATGTCACATCGTAGTCCTTATAGGTAACATTAGGCTTGTGATAATCTCTACAAAATCATGTCATTAAGTGTGCAAGATGCTAGCCTGTGAGTTTTGTTTGATTTTCTAAGGCCTACTCATGTTGAAATTGTAAAAAAGTTTCCACACCTGATAATGAAAAACCTACAATTACGATGTCAATTGTAAGTAATTGGGACTCTTGAATTGTGATATTTCATTGTTGATCTTCTCTTTTCCAGTATGTTGTAATTCTGATGGCTGGTAGTTATGATTTATGTATGTTTACAAATCTTTTGGCATGAGTAGTCTACTATTGTTGTTTAAACTATTTGGTGATTTTTAAAGTCATAATTTGCTAAGTAATCTGCTACTGCACTCCTTTCTCTATATCCATATATCATGATTAGTGATCAACTCATTGGCTTTAATCATATTATTCGTCAAATTGCTACATAAATAGCAACAACACCAAAGAAGCATCTCATGAATAAGTATATAGATCATTAAGATATTACATAGTGAGTAAGATATTTGATATGCATATCAATTTTTTATCGTCTAACCATCTACTGGTATATGTGCTCAGTAAAACACTCATTCAAATGGTGACATATTTTGCATTAGGAAACAAACACCGGCTTAATTGCTGTCATGATCCAAATTCATAAGTCGTGATGGCACCTATGTTCCCAACCAATAGGTAAGTCAACCAACATAGTTAACCAAACTTAACCAACTAATGAGTAAAAAGACAAACAATTAGCAAAGAAATCTCCAACACTGAGTCCTTATAAGTACGAAATGCGGAAACTAAATAAAATATCACCCCAAAAATTGGTATCTTAAGTACAAGAGATTCTAAAGTACGATGCAAGTCTGAAACTAAAATGACAAATCCAACATAAGGGATATCTTGTCTCAATACTAAATAACAAAATAAATAAAAGATAGAGGGAGGTGTGGGCCACGGAACAGTCAAGCAGCTCACCACAACTCCAAGACACTCCAACTCGGACTCAAATTGCTTCACGAGATGTGCTCCTACTCGAAATTGAATCTGCACAACAAAGAGTGCAACAAGTGTAGTATGAATACGAAACCACGTGTACCCAGTATATCTCATTGACCGACAACGAAGAAGTAGTGATGGGAGTTTATATAAGAAAAATTAATTCTTTAATTATACAAGTCTATATTACACTTACCAGTCAAGTTTCATCAAGTAGAGGTAATCCAACATCAAGTACTTTCCAACCACCAAATAAAACACATAATCATCTAGAATGAAGGATGTGAAGAAATGCAATGCAATATAATGTCAGAATACCCAGTACTCTCTCAACCGTATATACATGATACTCCTCGAAAATACATCGAGAGTTCATGACCCATGGGGGACTCACGAGGTCCAAATATCGACACGGACGATCTCCACGTGTCTGTGCGGACGATCTCAACGCACTATCATAATATCAAACAATTTCCGCACGGACGATCTCTACGTGCCCAAATTATAATCTTAACATCTCACCATCCCCAGCACGAACGATCTCCACGTGCCCAACTTATACTCAATCTCATATTTATGCATGTACACAATATTATTTCAATAAGGGGATGATGATGCACCTCAATCATTCAAGTATCAACCTAATACATAACCACCTCAATTATCACAACTAAACGGGTGTAATAAAGAAAACACAATCACACAAAGATTTCAAGTCAATAATATATCAGCTAATGCCCATATGCTTTGGCAATTCTCAAATTACAATTCACATTCTATAGTATTAATTTTCCCTTTTATAACACTGGTACTCGTACCAATGCCCGTCACACCATTGATACGAGAACCCCATCTTTCGTCCTTACCCCTTTGTCTAGTTTCATTTTTTTAATCTTTAATTAGAAAAACGTCCTTCAACAAGTCTAAAAAGTCTTAACATACCTTAGATGCCGAACCTCGTGCCACGAACCTTCAAGATTTTTTCTTTCTTTTTCGCAAAGATTCGAAACGTTCCCAATCTACCAATTATGAAATATTCGTAAGTAAGTGAGTTTGTAGACATTCAAATTATTATATGTCTATCATAGACCCTAAAATCCACTAAAATCCACTCATATCTCTAATCAAGCTCCAAATCTTGATATAATTTATATGCCAAAATTATCATACTTGCTAAATTTCAAGTCAAGAATTGAACTTTCGTCTCCCCAAATACCCTAAAATTCAATGTTAAATCATATAATATACACCTAATAATTAATTATCTATTTTAATATATCCAAAAACTAGTATCTTAATAGATGAATAAAATGAGAACTAAATTCGATCCATTGGCAGAACACTGGAACGTGACCCCTTTTTTTTTTCCTTAACCATTCTGCAATTGCCAAAATTTCTTAAAATCTCTACCAAAATGAATCCCAACCCGAATATTGCTGGCACCGATTCGTTGCCAATATTACCTTCTGCACATTTTCTTTTTTCTTTTTTTCTTTTATTTTCCCGATCACATCCTCACTTTTTAGAATAACGATTCACTAGTGGGCATTAATTGCCTCCTTTATGTTGACACCCATTAATTTTAATAATAAAACAAAGAGAAAAAAAAACTTTCATTCTTTTATAAGAATTTTGAACAGATGCTAATATATATATAATTTTTCCACTTTGAAATTAACTAACAGTATAATAGTATAAATATAACAACAATCTAATGCCATCTGACAACCTACTTTAATATGCCGAATTGAAAAAAGAATGGAAATTGCTTGTTTTCACCTGAGCAATTGTTATTGTTTTTTTCTCCTCTCGTTCGTCGCCTACGATAAGTTTCTGCCTCTATCTTTGCTCTTTTCTAAATAAGAGTTTATTAACTGTGAAACCACACTAACCTATTATCTATATTAATTGTTTAATAAAAGTTTTATCAACTAGACACTCATAGTTACCGTATAGTTAAATATCCCTTTTAATTTTTTCGGAAAAAGTCAAAATAGTCCTAATTCTGAAAACGACCTAGCGGTTCGTTACATCACCTCCCACTTAAACGAACGTTCGTCCTCGAAAGGAAAAAGAAAAGAACTCACCTGAATGCTCAAAGAACTGAGGATGTTTACTCTTCATGTCTGACTCTATCTCCCATGTAGCCTCCTCCACTGGACGATGCTTCCATTGAACCTTCACTGACGCAATTTCTTTTGACCTCAACTTTTGAAGTTGTCTATCCAAAATGATAACCGACTCCTCCTCAAAAGTCAAATTCTGATCAAGTAACACTGAATCCCATTGAATCACATGAGCACCACCGTGATGATACTTCTTCAGCATCAAAATATGAAATACAGGATGGACACCTGACAAACCAGGTGGCAAAGCCAACTGATACACCACTTCACCAATACGCTCAACAATTTCAAAAGGACCAATATACCTTGGGCTCAACTTGCCCTTCTTTCCAAATCTCATCACACCCTTCATAGGTGAAACCTTCAATAGAACCCTCTCTCCAACCATAAACACCAAATCACGAACCTTCCTATCTGCATAACTCTTTTGCCTATTCTGAGCCATGAGAAGTCTATCTTGGATCAATTTGACTTTGTCCAAAGACTCCCTCAGCAAATCTGTACCCCACGATCTAACCTCAAATGCATCAAACCAACCAATTATGGATCGACTGACTAAGTCTGCATACTCTGTACCAGTTCAAACTACCTATAATTCAGAGAAGTTAGCCAAAATCTATATTCGAGAGATAGTTCGTTTGCATGGGGTTTCTATTTCTATTATTTCAGATCGTGGTCATTTCATGACATTATATTGCATTGCATTTCATCACATTCTTCATTTTTGTTGATTATGTGTTTTATTTGGTGGTTGGAAAGTACTTGATGTTGGATTACCTCTACTTGATGAAACTTGACTGGTAAGTGTAATATAGACTTGTATGATTAAATAATTGGTTTTTCTTATATAAACTCCCGTCACTACTTCTTCGTTGTCGGTCAATGAGATATACTGGGTACACGTGGTTTCGTACTCATACTACACGTGTTGCACTCTTTGTGGTGCAGATTCGATTTCGAGTAGGAGCACATCTCGTGGAGCAATTTGAGTCCGAGTTGGAGTGTCTTGGAGTTGTGGTGAGCTGCTTGGTTGTTCTGTGGCCCACACCTCCCTCTATCTTTTATTTATTCTGTTATTTAGTATTCAGACAGGATATCCCTTATGTTGGATTTATCATTTTAGTTTCAGACTTGCATCGTACTTTAGAAGCTCTTGTACTTAAGACACCAATTCTTGAGGTGGTATTTTATGTAGTTTCCGCATTTCGTACTTATAAGGACTCAGTGTTGGAGATTTTTTTGCTAATTGTTTGTCTTTTTACTCATTAGTTGGTTAAGTTTGGTTAATTATGTTGGTTGGCTTACCTATTGGTTGGGAACATAGGTGCCATCACGACTTATGAATTTGGGTCGTGACAATTGCCTTATTTTCTCCATTATTGAACACATTTTTTCTATTTTGATAATTCGTAATTTTTTTTAACTCTACAAGATAAGAAATTGAATGTATTAAGTAGGCGTGTGACCATGTGATACTATATCACGACATGGTATCGTGAGATGGAATCAACTGCGGTTTTACGCTGATTACATCTCATGATTCCATATCATGAGATGTGATACCATATTCTCCAAAAAATCATGATATGGGATCATATGGGAATACCATATAATAATTTGAGCTATTTTAATACAAAAATTGGTCCATGAGTTTATATTTTGTTGAAACAACCCCACATTTAAATTTACTAACCATTTATTTTACATGTAAATAAAATTTATAATCACATCATTACTTTTCTAATTTATTATTCTCACCGACATAAAATTTATTATTCTCACCAACATATAGCCACTTTAACTCACATTTCACGATTCTTGAGTAATAAAATCTTGAAGAGCCCGTGAAAGGTGTTTCATTTTTACTCAAATATATTGATGAAACAATTTCTTAGTGGAGAACAAATAACTTTGTAATAATTTATTATACAATTATATGATATTTTGTTTATTTGATAATATTGATCTAGTATCGATCAAGCGATATTATCAGCCTTAATGAGACCAATACAATATATGATACTGATTTAGTATCAATTAAGTGATAATAGTTGAGGGATTTATAGTGTAATTTTTAGTGTGTATGAATATAAAGGAATGTGTGTTTGTAATTAATTTACTTTTATGGGGTATTTGTTTTGTTTGCCTTTTTTTAAAAGAGAAAATTACATATATACACACCTTTTTTTTCCGAATTTCCATTATTTTCTCTCATTTCTAAAGATTTCCAAAATCCCTTATTTCATTTTAAATCTAAACTGCTAGATACATAACTCACAACTAACAAAACAAAGTTTATCACTACCCGATTTCACTCCACAACTTTCTCTTCATTTCTAGGTAGTTAATTTCTCCATTACTTTTGTTTTCTTAATTTGTGGTTCTTTTAGGATTTGCGTCTGCTTAATTGACAGCAGGAAGAAATTGTTGGGTGTTATTTGCCCTGAATTTCTTACTATAAATAAGTCTTTTTTTTTTTTTTTTTAAGAAAAGGTTTAGGATTGGGTAGTCCTTTTCTGGTAGAAAAGGTGTAGGACTCTATAAAAAGAGGCTTGTTCTTTCTAACTTAATTAGCATTCACAAAGTAGTCTTAAGGACTTTGAGAGTTTTTGTTGGGGGGGGGGGGGGGAGGGGGGAGAATATGTGGGTCATAAGTTTGATACGTTATCACTTCTGTAAACCTCACATGTATTCCAAGTGAATTGGTTGAGGTTATTTCTCTATATATTTTCTACTCTCATATTTATAGTGGATTGCTCATCTCTTTTGTGGATGTAGGTCGATTGACCGAACCACATTAAGTCTTTGTGTCTTTTGATATAATTCTCGTTTGTCTTTTTATTCGCGGTCTTTCAAGGATTGCTTTGCTAACTTCCACATGAAATCTTCTTATTTCGATCCTAACAAGTGGTATAAGAGATAGGTCCAGTGGTTCATTAATGGAGTCAGGTTAAGATTGAGTGTTCATTTTGGTAGGTGTATTTCTAGCCTAACCTATTTAACAGTAATGAAGATTTTGTTGGAGAAATTATTTTAGAGAGGTTCTCTGTGTTGAGACAAAGGTTTTGTAAAAGAGATTATGAAGAGGAGACACAAAATATTGAAGATTATGTGAAAAAGATAGATAAATTTAGTTTATCAGAAATTCAGACCGGGGGGAGGGGAGATTTGTTGGCATTATTTGCCATGAGTGTTTTACCATAAATAGGTTTTCCTTTCTGGAAAAGGTTTAGGATTGGACAGTCCTTTTCTGGTAGGAAAAGGTTTAGGACTCTATGAAAAAAGGCTTGTTCTTTCTAACTAATCAACATTCACAATGTAGTCTTAAGGGCTTTGAGAGTTTTTGTTAGGGGAGAATATGTGGGTCACAAGCTTGATACGTTATCACTTGTGTGTCTCTCATGTATTCCGAGTGAATTGGTTGAGGTTATTTCACTATATATTTTGTACTCTCATATTTATAGTGGATTACTCATCTCCTTTGTGGATGTAGGTCGACTGACCAAACCACGTTAAATTTTTGTGTCTTTGGTATATTTCTCGTTTGTCTTCTTACTCGTGACCTTTCGAGGATTGTTTTGCTAGCTTTCGCATGACAGATTCTTATTTCGATCCTAACAAAAACGTGTAGGCAAAATTTATGAGATTTTAATTGGATTTTCTTTTTTTTTTTTAAGCGTAACAATTTGATACATAATGTATGAGAATTACTGTATGTGGCTAATGAGTTATGTATCTGAATTGTGTAAAAATTAAGGGATTATTGTAATTAGAAAAAGAGTAGGGGTAGGATGTAATTTACTTCTTACACTATGAGATTTTATGTAAGTTATACTTTATTTTTTAATTTAAAAATCTCTTAACGGATTTGACTGAATCAGATTTGTGACATAGTCTTATTCTTATTCAAACCTTTTAAAGACACTTTTATTTTTGAAAAAGAATTGTGCTCCATATTTTTTTCTTCAGAAAAAAATAATGAAATCTCTTTCATTCTCCAACTTTATTAGTTATCTAAAGTATTTCTCTTAATTTTTTTCGTTTTGGTTTATCAAAAATTGATAAAACTTATTGTACGTATTTTATTTGATTACAGTTCAAAATAACTTCGTAAATATGTGTTGTTGAAATCGGACAGTAATACATTTATAAATTAATTTAAAATCGTTTGAATTTATCATGTTCACTGTTTAATTTAGAGAAGAGTACATGAGCAAACAAGAACATAGAGACATACTTTCTTTATTTTAATTTATTTGTCCTGTTTTCTTTTTTATTAATTTAAAAACTGACTCTTTTTTTTCTTTTTTCAACAATTTTACTTGACCTACTTTATTTTTAAACAATTTAAACATAAACTAAGCTTAATTAACAATCAAAAAGTAGCTATTTCATGCAGAGAATGATTGTCAATCATAAAACACAATCATTACAAAATTGGAACCAAAATCGTGACCATGCAAAGCACGTAACGATTATACTTTTTGTCTTGTCATTTTAGGCTTTGTAAAGTCTACGGAGTAATTATTATTTATTACTTCCCCCATCTGGTTTCGTGTAGCATAGATTAAATTTTGAGGGTAAAAATTCAAATTTTAATGGTAAATTTGGATATATTTATTTTTTTTAAAAAAAAAAGTTACATAAAAAAGTATTCTAACTAATGATAAATAACAATTTAAAATATTTAAATAGCACATAAATATATTGTGTTTAAAGAAAAAATTATTTAATTCTCAACATTTGATATCTCATAAATTGAGAGTGGTATAACTTTTCCTAATTTGTCCACTTTTCTCGATGTGACAAATCTCAAAGAAAAAACTAATTTATGTAATTATTAGAATCACCCAACTTGATTATGACACATAAATATCCCATATTGACGTGACATTATCATACTAATTAGGAACATCATTTTTCTTTTTTCCATTCAAATCGAAAAGAATATCATTTAATAATGTTCTTAAAAATTTACTCCCATTTTGGACTACAAATTTGAAAGACACAGCTTTCCATAGTACTTCACCCAAATTTTAAAAGAATATAAGATAAAAATAAAATCTATTTGATATTAAAATTGAGTCTAAAATGTACGTATAATATTAAAATTGATTGTCAACGCAGAAATTTTCTTTGATCAAGTCATATTTGAACATGGAAATTGTTTAATATAACGAATTTTGTAAATTTGGAAATTAAATATGATTATAAATTAGGTATAAGAAATTTGTCATTTTGTTTTTGTGGGGATGCAATTATAAATGTCTACAAAAGAAGCTAATAATGTCTACCAACTTTTGACTATAGAACTATTCTCTATTATATGGTACAAAAAATAAATCAACATGCTTATAATGTCAACAATAGTGACTGGTTAATTTGTTTTATACGAATTGTTTTCTTTCTTTAATTTCCAATCTAATATCTTTCTCTAATTATACCAATGGCTTTCATAATCTCAATTAGATCATAAAGTCAAACTAATTTATTCACATAATATGTTTTTTTATTTCATTGTGATGTCCTAGTCCAAATTAAGCTCATCCATGGTCTAACATTTTTGACATACTTCACACAATTTAACATTTCCAATATGTTATATTAAGTGTCCGTTTGAATTAACTTAGTATTATGTGTTTTTGATTTTTATAATTTTTTATAATTTTAAAGGTGTTGGGAAAAATTAAAAAAATATATTTTAAAATAAGTCAAAAGTAGGATATACTCTTATAATTTTTACCTTTTTGAATAATTGGCAAACAACATAGCACATTATGTAACACTAATCGTTTCTGATAAATTCAATGCTTTAAACATGCATTGAAAAATATTATAGTAGTCAACAATGGTGGAGCAGTAAATACTCCTTTATCTTTAACTAAAGAGGTATTGGGTTTGAGTCTCTTTGGGTACGAAATCACATTTGTTACAAAGTGTTTACACCAATGTGAAACTTTCCTACACGAATTTAAATTTAGTTAGACTCTAATATAAATATCGAAGACTTGATGAAAATAAAAAAATAGTATAATAATTAAGTGTTTGTCTTGATTATGAAATTGAAAAAATAAAAATCAATTACTTTAAGGAGTCGTTTAGTAGAGTATATTAGTAAAATAATGCATGCATTATGCATTAATTCCTTATTTGGTGCATTTTTTTCATGGTATGTATTGAGTGTATTACTAATACCCAGAAATTCATGGTATTAGTAATGCAAAGGATTTAATGCATCCATTAATATGGTTAAAGATTCAATTATCACTCAAAAATACTTTTACATCTTTTTCACCATAATTGTGAAGAATATTTTTGTAAATAAATATTTTTACATAATACAAATTATTTTAATAGATGAAACCAAATATTGCATAAAAAATAATCTATGCATAACTAATACAAATATAACTAATACATATATTACTAATACTTACATTACTAATACACTCCATTGAATATTATTTTTATATCTTCTAAACGGCCCCTAATAATTCTAAGTATATGTGCAAGTAAACTTAAGTAAAAGTGGATAGGAGTGTATTTTTCAACCACAATTAGATGAAAAATCAAATCATCAATTTGATCTACTTTCTCATAACGAGTTCTTTTTCTACGTCATGATCATACTTTATTACTTTATTTATTTAAATTTATGAGATATTTTTTAATTTTCGAGAGTCAAGTAATATAAGTTAAATTTAAAATTTTAATTTTTTATTTGAAATTTATATATTTGTGAATTACATAAAAAATTAATATAAGTCACGATAAATTATACTTTAAAACGTTTAAAAATATATATAAAATTTTGCGATTAAATATAAGCTAGTTTGAATCTCGAAATTCAAAATGTGTCACATAAATAGTGAAGGATGAAGTACCAAATACGCAATGTAACAAATAAATTGTTTGACTTCAATGTCACTTACCTTAATTATGATTTACCAATTGGCTTCGTCCGGTGGCCAAAAGGATATTTGATAAGAACACGAAGTTGGTATAAGTTCATTCATGTTTCTTAGCCAAAAATAAAGGAGGATTTAGGATTTTGATTAAATCCGTTCAAAATTATCTGAAAAATAAAAATATAGTATTTTAAATTTAACTTGTAATTTCAAAATATTGTACCTATGATTTGAATTTGGAATTCAAAAATTATACTATTTATGTTCTAATTTATATGACTTATTTTTCTTTTTATTCAGTCTTAAAAGATTTGACGATTCAGACCGTCGTGATTGTCATTCACACTAATCCTATGGTGGGAGAATCATTACTACAATTCAAACCAAGAAACTAGTTCAAAAACTAAGACATTTAAAATTACGGAAGCAAATTAAATACTAAGGAAAGAAATAGAGTTCTCATAAACTCGAATAAAAATCTAACAATAAAACTAACATTGCGTAAGTAATGCCTAGAACCTGAAAGTCAATGTACCAAAACATCTAAACAAGAAGGGATGCAACCCCAAATTAATGAACTATTAACTAACTAGAAAATTCTAAGTCCGAAATATGGACATAGCCGAAAGGAGAACTCATGACAGCCCGGAAGAATTGGCTCACCCTTGAACTCGAACAAGAACACTTATCTTCTAGACGAGGTCTGTCAATAGCCGCCTGAAGATGCCCTCTACTCACAAAAATAAAAGCAAGTGCAGTATCAATATACAATCACAGTGTACTGGTAGAATCACGCAACTATCCCACAAAGTGTAACATAAGCAAGTCGATACAACATCCTAAACATGCAAAGTACCGAACATATACAATATCGATTATCACATGCTTAACATTATACATTTATAACAAGTTATTGATCCTCTCATGGAACCCAAAACCAAACAGTTAGCATACTGGAACGTGCTACCCAATCCAATAGTTATGCCGAAACATGGCAACCAATCCCATTTTTAGGCCGAAAGGTAGCAACAGATCCCAATTAATTACGTCGGAACGTGGCAACCGATCCTTTCAACATGCACAATCACTCTGCACATAGATTCTCAATATCATACAATCAAGAAGTAATTCATAGTATATAGTTATTAGTTTATATTCATTTACATTTAATGTGATCAACAATGCAACACACACATGCATCATAATGAAGCAAAATCAACATATATCATAAAATCATAGAATCACAACCATCACCTACCTCGAAGCAAATATAAATTCCCTAAGAAACTTGATTTTTCCCTTTCTGGATTCGTTCCGCTTGTTCTTGATCTACAAACAATCATAACAACACGAAAATCAATAAACAATCGCTAATTACCAGTAACAATTCTATCAACCCTAGATCATATCCATCATCCCCAGATCCAAGTTAGGGTTTTTTCCACCAAAATACTCAGATAAAAACTCTTTCTCATCTATAGTTACCCATTAGATAATGTTTTACGTGTCAAGCCCCGAGCCTACATCCTGGGCATGTCTGGCACTCGAAGTCCATTGTTGGTCCCAAGCGAACCCTTGCCTGACTTACTTACTCAGTGGAAGACTTAAAACACAAGAATAATCTAAATAAAGAACTTGTGAAATAAACTGAGAATGTGTTAAAAGAAACACTCAACTAGCCAAAATGGCTACTCAAGTCTCATAATTAATTGTCTGACTATCTATGAAGCTTCTAAAACAACTTAGATGGATGTTGGAACAAACCTCACAACATTCTAATGAACTAAAATTAAAACTGAAAGAAATAAAAAGGAGTCCTCCGGAATGCAAAATGTAACATCTCGAATTCTAGATAAACTAAGGTTAAGTTAAGAAAAACAAGAAATATCAAATTTGGAAATAAGTAAGGAAATTTCAGATTTCAAAAGTAAGTTTAGATCATTTTTCAAAAGGTCATAACTTTCAGCTCGGGAAGATTTTGGGTAATTTCGTTATATGGATGGAAAGATCATTGGAAGACCTTTCCAACGATGCCACATTTGCAAATTTTCAAGGTCGTATGAGTGAGATCCGAAGATGGGCTGTTGAGCAGGGAAAATTCTAAAGCCGGATTTAATAAGGGTGTTTTGGTTTTTTCCTAGCAATTAATTATTTTGTTTTGGAGTAATATGTTGGGGTCTAAACTGATCACATTCAGTTTACGCACTTAAAAAATAGACTAGGGTTTTGAAAGCAAGGAGAAAAGAGGAGAAGGAAGAAGAAGACGCAAGAACACCAAGTCTAGCTTCGTGGATTTTCGTCGGGGGTGATCCCTAACAAAGTATGTGGGATCTTTTGTATTGGGTTATTTCACCCACACACCAATTTCATTCAAATCATTCAAGTTCATGAATTAACTCATGTTAGAGGTTGGAATCTTGAAAGAAGTTTGACGTTCTTGTTGATTGGATTGTTGTTGATTGATGTTAGTTGTAATCCATGTTTTAGGATTGTTTTTTGGTCTAAATCATTGGGTAATAAGTTAACTAGGGATCCTAAGTGTTTAGCGTGGGATACATGGGAGTTTGGGAAGTTTTAGAGATGTAAAACGAAGAAGAAAGTCAGAAAACCCGTTGGGGGGATGCTAGCGCGCCGCGCCTCCAAAGCCCCTCTAACAGAGTCTGTCCATCAGGCTTTGGCGCGCCACACCTCTCAGATATCCTGAGGACAACCTTTGCTCGTCAGTCTATGGCGCTCCGCGCCTCTTAGAGCGCAGGACCCCCTGGAGACCCCGTTCTATCCCTATCTTTTCGTACTAGTTCCTAAGTGATGTAACCCTCATTCCTAGTTATTTCCAACACTCTAAGGTATATCTAAACATCATGAAATCATTCATAAACATGAGATCATGATCCTTGCATCCATAATTCAATTCAAGGAAAGTTAAGATCAAAGTCAAAGAAGTTAAGAGCCAACTCTAGAAGTTAAGAAGCAAGTCAAAGTAAAGTTATAAATTCTCTAAAGTCTTTCACAAATGTTTTCACTTTGTTTTAAAGACTTAAAGTTCAAATTTAAGTAAAGAGCAAAAGTTAAGTTCATTCCCCAAAAGCTATAAGGGAACTAAGTATTCCCTAATAATCAAGTTTCAAGTTAAGTAAAGAGCAAGAGTTGAGTTCATCTCTCAAAATCTATAAGGGAATTTCCCTAAGAGTTAAAGTTTCAAGTTAAGTGAAGAGCAAGAGTTGAGTTCATTTCTCAAAAAGATATAAGGGAACTAAGTATTCCCTAGAGTTTTACAAATTTTTCACATTTGAGTAAAGAGGGGAACTAGAAGTTCCAAAAGAGTTTTGAACAAAAAGGGGAACATTGATTCCAAAAGGAGTTTTTTAAAGCTAATGGGTTCAGTAAATTATCTCAACCCAAAGGAAGGAAGTTTTATTAAAAGTATGAGCTAAAGTACATTTTTGGGAGAAGTATTAAGAACCGATGTGGAGATGAGAGTTCATATTAACTCAAGTCTCCATGTAAACCATGTAGCCAACATGGGAATTGACATGTCATACTTTTTAAATGATCACGTAAGGAGAGCTAGTGGATCCACTAAGTTGAGTAAGGTCCTATACCGATGGCAAGGTGTAGGATGGTCCTCTTGCAACATGAGGTAAGGCGTTGTACCATCACTTAGGCTCATAGTGATGGTTGTCGGTTAGAGAAACTCCCACGGAGGCGATATTACTTCCTTATATAAGTAAAGTTGAGTTTGTTATTGCATTTCCTTTAACGAACTAAGTTGTTTTCACTATTTTTATGAACTTTATATATATATATATTGCATGTGATTTAAACTGCTTTATATGTATATCATTTGAGTTAAGTATACTCTTGAGTTGCGCAGAGCCAAGGTAAGTTTATCTAATTCCTTCAAGCTTAAGTAGTTGTTTAGCTCTCCAACTCGCATACTCGTATATTTAATGTATCGATGTCAGTTGTCCTGCATCATTTCATGATGCAGACGCAGGTACCCAGGATCAGCACGCAGCACTTCGTTGATCCAGATTGAGCTTTAGAGTTCATGGTGAGCCTCCTTGCATCCTGGAGGGCATCCTTTTTCATTTCTATAGTAGTTTAGCTTTTAGGATGTTGTGGGGTATGTCTCAACATCCCTATTTAGACAGTTTAGAGGCTTCGTAGACTAAAGTATTTCAGTTTGGAGTTGTTTTCAGTTATTAAGACTCAAGTGCCATTTTTGTCAAAGTTATGACATGACGTATTTCCCTTTTATTATGTGTTACTCGTGTCAAAGTTGAGGTTTTGTATTTCACTGATTAAGTAGCCAGGCCAGGGGTTCGCTTGAGGTCCAGCAATGGTCTTCGATTGCCGATCCCGCCCAGGATGTAGGATCGAGTCATGACACAAAAAGGCTCACCAATAGACTCTGAACTGCTCACCGGATCAACGATGCGCTAGATGTTGATCCTAATTACCTGTGTCTGCATCATAACACGATGCAGGTCAAATGACATTAGTACATTGACTGTACAAGTATGTGAGTGGGAAGGATAAAACAAGACATAAGCTTGAAAAGAGTCTGAAAGAAACACTTACCTGGCTTTACGTGACTCAACTGATTTCAATCTAAAGCAGTGTAAACAAATGCAGTATAAAGAAAAGCTTTAAAACATGATTTTCAACTCTATGTATTTAGAAATACAATGCTAACTCTGTATGTATGCAAAAATACAATACGAACTCTATTTGTATGTAAAAATACAAATATATCTAATATATATAAAAATACAAAGTACTGTTGTGGGAGTTTCTCTAACCGACAACTATCAGATGATACAACGTCTCGCCCATGCTGTCAGAATTGTCTAATACTTTTTTGTCATATATGACGCCTTAACTGGGTGGATCCACTAGTCTATGCTAAAAAGCACTAATGGTTCATCTAAAAAGTATGACCCTTTTCTACACATGATGGCTACATGGTTTATGAAGGTTGTGAGTTATCTGAACTCTTTCCCGTATCGGCGCTCAATACTAATCTCACAATATATATTAGCTCTTTATGTTTAAAAACATAACTTCTTTCTGTGATTTGAGATATTGTTCAAAGGCTATAATGAAAATCTCAGTTTCCTCTCATGCTTAATTGTGAAAGCGTTTACTCTTTACTAAAAACTAGCACAAAGGTTCTTTTGAAAATATAAGTTCCCTTTCTTATTTGAATGTGAAAACATTTTAAACTCTTTGAGAATACATAGTCCCTATATACTTTTGAAAAAGCGAACTTCAACTTTACTTTTTACTAAACTCAAACCTCAAGTCTTAAAAATAAGTTAAAACATTTGTAAAAGACTTCTGAAAACTTTAAGGACTACTCTTGACTTGACTCTTAACTTATCTTGAGTTGAATTTATGGATTCAAGGATCGTGATTTATGATGGAAAAGATCTCATGATATTTTGAAATGATTTTAGATAGTTAATCATGATAAACGATTAAGAAATCATTACTCGAAAGCTGCTCCGCGATGCGGAGATGTATTAAATTTTGGTTGCAAAAATTCTTTTAAGGCAGAACGGTCCGTGACAGCTCGGCAATGCGAAAACACAAATTTTCAAAACTGCAGAGTGGGTCCACGACACGGAGGCCTTTTTCATTTTTCAGCTCTAAACCCTCTAAAATTCATGGGTTCTTTTCCCAAACACTTAGAATCAATTATATATTCAATATACATAATATTCTACTCAAAATCAACCCTAAAATCACGGATTTGGGTCTAACAACTCTTCAACGATTTCAACAAATGAAGAATTTAATAGAACTTCAACAAACCCATTAAGAATTCAATTTCTAAGCTTTCAAGAATTTATGTTCGCTGAGATAAATCATGATTTCCGCGTGGGTGAACTAACTCAACGCTATGCAATCTGACATACCTTGTAGGAATCACCCCCACGAAATTCACAAGCTAAACTCGACGATCTTGATGAATCTTACTTATTTTCTCATTTCTTCTCTTTATTTCTCGCTTCTACAAGCCCTAATGTATTTTGGTAAAAGCGTAAACTGATCTTATTCTATTTAGACCCTAACTTAATTATCAAAAATGAAATAAATTAATTGGGAAAGGGAAATACCAAACTACCCTTTAAAATTCGGAATGGACTTTCCTTATTCCAACAGCCCAACTTTCAAAAGTCATAACTCTTTCATAAAAATTCAAAATTGCACAAAGCTCAGTGGCGTTGGAATTATAATTCTAAGAGCTTTCCAACCATATCTCGACGTACACCTAACTCATCCTGAAGTTGACCAAAAACACACTTTTCCTAACTTAAATAAATTTCCAATTTTTTCATTATTTCCAAAAATAACTATTCACCGTTCTTAGCTTCTTCTTAGCTATTTCAAATTGTGTGATTTTACAATATCTCCCCCTTGGAAACATTCATTCTCAAATGATATTACTCTTACTAGGCTAAAGGTGTAACATGCGACTCTCAGTTCAAGCACCCACAAGCAAATGCAATTACCACATGCTAATCTTATAAATAAATACGAAGAAAAGGATTAGTACCTTGATTCGGAACATCTACGAATTCTAAGAGACGTGGATTTCTATTCTCCATATCCTCCTTATCTTGACAAGTAGCTTACTCAACAAATTTGTTCCTCGAAAGGACTTTGACAGATGATGCCTCTTTTGTACTCAACTTACGAACTTGATGATCTAGAACTTGAACAGGAATCACCTCCTAAGATAATCTATACTTGATCCCAATATAATTGGTTGGTATGATCAATGAATGATCTCACATGCATTTCTTCAACATGGAGATTTAAAATACAGGATGTACCGCTGCTAACTCTTGTGGTAGCTCCAACACATAAGCTATATTGTCAATTCTCTTGGATATTCGATAAGGTCCAATATACTGGGGACTAAGCTTCCCCTTCTTACCAAACCCCATAACACCCTTCATGGGTGAAACTTTCAAGTAAACCCAATCATCTACTTCAAACTCTAACTCCCTTCTCTTAACATCACTGTAGGATTTCTGACGACTCTGTGCCATTTTCAACCTCTCCTGAATCACTTTCACCTTCTCCATAGCTTGCTGAACTAAATATGTTTCTATCAATCCTGCTTCGCCAACTTTAAACCATCTAATAGGAGATTTGTATCTTCTCCCATAGAGAGCTTCATAAGGAGTCACTCGGATGCTCGAGTGCTAACTATTGTTGTAAGCGAAATCGATGAGAGATTGATGATCAACCCAATTACCTTTGAAATCAATCACACAATACCTCAATATATCTTCTAAGGTCTGAATAGTACGCTTTGTTGTCCCATCAGTCAAAGGATGAAAAACAGTATTTAAGTTCACCTTTGAACCCAAGCCTTTCTGAAAGATTTTCATAATTGTGCATTAAATTGTGCACCTCTATATAAAATAATGGAGACTGGGACTCCATGAATTCTTACCACCTCCTGAATATATAACCTGGCATAATCTTCTGTTGAATAGGTAGTCTTTACGGTAGAAAATGATCTGATTTTCTCTTTCTATCGACAACCACCCAAATATAATCATGTTGCCTGTCATACCTTGGCAAGCATGTGATGAAATCCATATTAATCATCTCCTACTTTCATTCCGAAAATTTTATATTTTGATCCAGACCATCGAGCCATTGTGCTCTACTTTAACTTGTTGGCAATTAGGACATTTAGCAACAACTACAATGCCCTTCTTCATACCATTCCACCAATAGACTTTTGTCAAATCGCGATACATCTTTGTTGAACCCGGATGAATGGAATAGTTGGATCTATGAGTTTTCTCCATGATTCTCTATTGGAGCCCATCCACCATTGGTACACACAATCTGCCTTGGTATCTCAAGACACAATCTCACCCTTCTTCAAAAGCTGATACTTTTTGCTTATAAACATTTGTTTTCCATTCAAGCAAAATGGGTTCTTGGTATTGATTGCCTTTTACTTTTGACACTAATGATGACTCAGTCCCATTCATCACCACTATTCCTCTTACTGTTGAATCCATTAGTCTGAGTCTCAGGCGTGCAAGTTTATGCACATCTTTTGCTAACTCTATCTTTTCTTCCTCAACATGAGTGGTACTGCCCATAGAAAAAATGTTTAAGGCATCAACAAAACCATTAGCCTAACCTGGGTGGCAAAGGATACTCATGTCATAATTCTTGAATAACTCTAACCACCTACTTTGTCTAAGATTAAACTCTTTCTGGGTGAACACATATTGTAGGCTCTTTTGATCAGTGAATACATCAACATGGACAACATACA
>CM040626.1:11627718-11655589 GCA_022817965.1 Solanum lycopersicoides
TATATATAGTGGATTGCTCATCTCTTTTGTGGATGTAGGTCGATTGACCGAACCACATTAAGTCTTTGTGTCTTTGTATAATTCTCGTTTGTCTTTTTATTCGGGTCTTTCAAGGATGCTTTGCTAACTTCACATGAAATCTTCTTATTTCGATCCTAACAAGTGGTATAAGAGATAGGTCCAGTGATTCATTAATGGAGTCAGGTTAAATTGAGTGTTCATTTTGGTAGGTGTATTTCTAACGTAACCTATTTAACAGTAATGAAGATTTTGTTGGAGAAATTATTTTAGAGAGGTTCTCTGTGTTGAGACAAAGGTTTTGTAAAAAGATTATGAAGAGGAGACACAAAATATTGAAGATTATGTGAAAAAGTAGATAAATTTAGTTTATCAGAAATTCAGACCCGGGGGAGGGGGAGGGGAGATTTGTTGGCATTATTTGCCATGAGTGTTTTACCATAAATAGGTTTTCTTTCTGGAAAAGGTGTAGGATTGGATAGTCCTTTTCTGGTAGGAAAAGGTTTAGGACTCTATGAAAAAAGGCTTGTTCTTTCTAACTAATCAAATTCACAATGTAGTCTTAAGAGCTTTGAGAGTTTTTGTTAGGGGAGAATATGTGGGTCACAAGCTTGATACGTTATCACTTGTGTGTCTCTCATGTATTCCGAGTGAATTGGTTGAGGTTATTTCACTATATATTTTGTACTCTCATATTTATAGTGGATTGCTCATCTCCTTTGTGGATGTAGGTCGACTGACCAAACCACGTTAAATTTTTGTGTCTTTGATATATTTCTCGTTTGTCTTCTTACTCGTGACCTTTCGAGGATTGTTTTGCTAGCTTCCGCATGACAGATTCTTATTTCGATCCTAACAAAAACGTGTAGGCGAAATTTATGGGATTTTAATTGGTTCTGTTTTTTTTTTAAGCGTAACAATTTGATACATAATGTATGAGAATTACTGTATGTGGCTAATGAGTTATGTATCTGAATTGTGTAAAAATTAAGGGATTATTGTATTAGAAAAATAGTAGGGAAAGGATGTAATTTACTTTTTACACTATGAGATTTATGTAAGTTATACTTTATTTTTTAATTTAAAAATCTCTTAACGGATTTGACTGAATCAGATTTGTGACATAGTCTTATTCTTATTCAAACTCTTTTAAAGACACTTTTATTTTCAAAAAAGAATTGTGCTCCATATTTTTTTCTTCAAAAAAAAAAATAATGAAATCTCTTTCATTCTCCAACTTTATTAGTTATCTAAAGTATTTCTCTTAATTTTTTTCGTTTTGGTTTATCAAAAATTGATAAAACTTATTGTACATATTTTATTTGATTACAGTTCAAAATAACTTCGTAAATATGTGTTGTTGAAATCGGACAGTAATACATTTATAAATTAATTTAAAATCGTTTGAATTTATCATGTTCACTGTTTAATTTAGAGAAGAGTACATGAGCAAACAAGAACATAGAGACATACTTTCTTTATTTTAATTTATTTGTCCTGTTTTCTTTTTTATTAATTTAAAACTGACTCTTTTTTTTTCTTTTTTCAACAATTTTATTTGACCTACTTTCTTTTTAAACAATTTAAACATAAACTAAGCTTAATTAACAATCAAAAAGTAGCTATTTCATGCAGAGAATGATTGTCAATCATAAAACACAATCATTACAAAATTGGAACCAAAATCGTGACCATGCAAAGCACGTAACGATTATACTTTTTGTTTTGTCATTTTAGGCTTTGTAAAGTCTACGGAGTAATTATTATTTATTACTTTCCCAGTCTGGTTTCGTGTAGCATAGATTAAATTTTGAGGGTAAAATTCAAATTTTAATGGTAAATTTGGATATTATATTTTAAAAAGAATAAAAGTTACATAAAAAAGTATTCTAACTTATGATAAATAACAATTTAAAATATTTAAATAGCACATAAATATATTGTGTTTTAAAAAAAAATTGTTTAATTCTCAACATTTGATATCTCATAAATTGAGAGTGGTATAACTTTTCCTAATTTTCTTGTCCACTTTTCTCGATGTGACAAATCTCAAAGAAAAAACTAATTTATGTAATTATTAGAATCACCCAACTTGATTATGACACATAAATATCCCATATTAACGTGACATTATCATACTAATTAGGAACATCATTTTTCTTTTTTTCCATTCAAATCGAAAAGAATATCATTTAATATTGTTCTTAAAAATTTACTCCCATTTTGGACTAGAAATTTGAAAGACACCGCTTTCCATAGTACTTCACTCAAATTTTAAAAGAATATAAGATAAAAATAAAATCTATTTGATATTCAAATTGAGTCTAAAATGTACGTATAATATTAAAATTGATTGTCAACGTAGAAATTTTCTTTGATCAAGTCATATTTGAACATGGAAATTGTTTAATATAACGAATTTTGTAAATTTGGAAATTAAATATGATTATAAATTAGGTATAAGAAATTTGTCATTTTGTTTTTGTGGGGATGCAATTATAAATGTCTACAAAAGAAGCTAATAATGTCTACCAACTTTTGACTATAGAACTATTCTCTATTATATGGTACAAAAAATAAATCAACATGCGTATAATGTCAACAATAGTGACTGGTTAATTTGTTTTATACGAATTGTTTTCTTTCTTTAATTTCCAATCTAATATCTTTCTCTAATTATGCCAATGGCTTTCATAATCTCAATTAGATCATAAAGTCCAACTAATTTATTCACATAATATGTTTTTTTATTTCATTGTGATGTCCTAGTCCAAATTAAGTTTATCCACGGTCTAACATTTTTGACATACTTCACACAATTTAACATTTCCAATATGTTATATTAAGTGTCCATTTGAATTAATTTACTATTATGTTTTTGATTTTTATATTTTTTTTTAATTTTAAAGGTGTAGGGAAAAATAAAAAAAATATATATTTTTAAGCACTCATTTTTAGGCCATTTTTTTTAAAAAAATAAATCAAAAGTAGGATATTCTCTAATAATTTTTACCTTTTTGACTTTATAATTGGCAAACAACATAATACATTATGTAACACTAATCGTTTCTGATAAATTCAATGCTTTAAACATGCATTGAAAAATATTATAGTAGCCAATAATGGTGGAACAGTAAATACTCCTTTATCTTTAACCAAAGTGGTATTGGGTCTGAGTCTCTTTGGGTACAAAATCACATTTGTTACAAAGTGATTACACCAATGTGAAACTTTCCTACACGAATTTAAATTTAGTCAGACTCTAATATAAATATTGAAGACTTGATGAAAATTAAAAAAAAATACTATAATAATTAAGTTTTTGTCTTGATTATGAAATTGAAAAAATAAAAATTCATTACTTTAAGGAGTCGTTTAGTAGAGTATATTAGTAAAAATAATGCATGCATTATGTATTAATTTCTTATTTGGTGCATTTTTTCATGGTATGTATTGAGTGTATTACTAATACCTACAAATTCATGGTATTAGTAATGCAAAGGATTTAATGCATCCATTAATATGGTTAAAGACTCAATTATCCCTCAAAAATACTTTTACATCTTTTCCACCATAATTGTGAAGGATATTTTTATAAATAAATATTTTTATATAATACAAATTATTTTTAATACATGAAACCAAACAATGCACAAGAAATAATCTATGCATAACAAATACAAATATAACTAATACATATATTACTAATACTACATTACTAATACACTATTAAATATTGTTTTTATATCTTCTACCAAACGACCCCTAATAATTCTAAGTATATGCGCAAGTAAACTTAAGTAAAAGTGGATAGGAGTGTACTTTTCAACCACAATTAGATGAAAAATCAAATCATCAATTTGATCTACTTTCTCATAACGAGTTCTTTTTCTACGTCATGATCATACTTTATTACTTTATTTGTTCAAATTTATGAGATATTTTTTAATTTTCGACAGTCAAGTAATATAAGTTAAATTTAAAATTTGCGCATAAAATTTTTAATTTTTTATTTAAAATTTATATATTTTTGAATTACGTAAAAATTAATATAAGTCACGATAAATTATACTTTAAAATGTTTTAAAATATATATAAAATTTTGTAATTAAATATAAGCTAGTTTGAATCTCGAAATTCGAAATGTATCACATAAATAGTGAAAGAATGAAATACCAAATACGCAATGTAACAAATAAATTGTTTGACTTCAATGTTACTTAACTTAATTATGATTTTCCAATTGGCTTCGTCCGGTGGCCAAAAGGATATTTGATAAGAACACGAAGTTGGTATAAGTTCCTTCATGTTTCTTAGCCAAAAATAAAGGATGATTTAGGATTTTGATTAAATCCGTTCAAAATTATCTGAAAAATGAAAATATAGTATTTGAAATTTAACTTGTAATTTCAAAATATTGTACCTAAGATTTGAATTTGGAATTAAAAAATAATACTATTTCTGTTCTAATTTATATGACTTATTTTTCTTTTTATCCAGTCTTAAAAGATTTGACGATTCAGACCGTCGTGATTGTCATCCACACTAATCCTCCGGTGGGAGAATCATTATTACAATTCGAACCAAGAAACTAGTTAAAAAACTAAGACATTTAAAATTATGGAAGCAAATTAAATACTAAGGAAAGAAATAGAGTTCTCATAAACTCGAATAAAAATCTAACAATAAAACTAACATTGCGTAAGTAATGCCTAGAACCTGAAAGTCAATGTACCAAAACATCTAAACAAGAAGGGATGCAACCCAAAATTAATGAACTATTAACTAACTAGAAAAGTCTAAGTCCGAAATATGGACATAGCCGAAAGGAGAACTCATGGCAGCCCGGAAGAATTGGCTCACCCTTGAACTCGAACGAGAACACTTATCTTCTAGACGAGGTCTGTCAATAGCCGCCTGAAGATGCCCTCTACACTCAAAAATAAAAGCAAATGCAGTATCAATACACAATCACAGTGTACTGGTAGGATCACGCAGCTATCCCACAAAGTGTAACATAAGCAAGTCAATACAACATCCTAAACATGCAAAGTACCGAACATATACATATCGATTATCACATGCTCAACATTATACATATATAACAAGTTATTGGTCCTCTCATGGAACCCAAAATCAAACAGTTAGCATAATGGAACGTGCTACCCAATCCAATAGTTATGCCAAAACGTGACAACCGATCCTATTTTTAGGCCGAAATGTGACAACTGATCCCAATTAATTACGCCGGAACAGGGCAACCGATCATTTCAACACAACACAATCACTCTCGCACATAGATTCTCAATATCATACAATCAAGAAGTAATTCATACTATATAGTTATTAGTTTATATTCATTTACATTTAATGTGATCAACAATGCAACACATACATGCATCATAATGAAGCAAAATCAACATATATCATAAAATCATAGAATCACAACCATCACCTACATCGAAACAAGCATAAATTCCCTAATAAACTTGATTTTTCCCTTTCTGGATTCGTTCCGCTTGTTCTTGGTCTATAAACAATCATAACAACACGAAAATAAATAAACAATCGCTAATTACCCAGTAACAATTCTATCAATCCTAGATCATATCCATGATCCCGATATCCAATTTAGGGTTTTTTCCACCAAAGATAAAAACTCTTTCTCATCGATAGTTACCCATTAGATTATGTTTTACGTGTCAAGCCCCTAGCCTACATCCTGGGCATGTCTAGCACTCGAAGTCCATTGTTGGTCCCAAGCGAACCCTTGCCTGACTTACTTACTAAGTGGAAGACTTATAACACAAGAATAATTTAAATAAAGAACTTGTGAAATAAACTGAGAATGTGTTAAAAGAAACATTCAACTAGCCAAAATGGCTACTCAAAGTCTCATAATTAATTATCTGACTATCTATGAAGCTTCTAAAACAACTTAGATGGATGTTGGAACAAACCTCACAACATTCTAATAAACTAAAATTAAAACTGAAAGAAATAAAAAAGGAGTCCTCCGGAATGTAAAATGTAACATCTCGGATTCTAGATAAACTAAGGTTAAGTTAAGAAAAACAAGAAATATCAAATTTGGAAATAAGTAAGGAAATTTTAGATTTCAAAAGTAAGTTTTGGTCATTTTTCAAAAGGCCATAACTTCCAGCTCACGAAGAATTTGGATAAGTTCGTTATATGGATGGAAAACTCGTTGGAAGATCTTTCCAACGACGCCACGTTAGCAAATTTCCAAGGTCGTATGAGTGATAAATGACCTTCGAAAGATAGGCCGTTGAGCAGGGAAAATTCCAAAGCCGGATTTAGTAAGGGTGTTTTGGTCTTTTCCTAAAGTCAATTAATTATTTCATTTTGGAGTAATATGTTGGAGTCTAAACTGATCGCATTCAGTTTACGCACTTAGAAAATAGACTAGGGTTTTGAAAGCAACGAGAAAAGAGGAGAAGAAAGAAGAAAACACAAGAACACCAAGTCTAGCTTCGTGGATTTTCATCGGGGGTGATCCCTAACAAAGTATGTGGGCTCTTTTGCGTTGGGTTATTTCACCCACACACCAATTTCATTCAAATCACTCAAGTTCATGAATTAACTCATGTTAGAGGATGTAATCTTGAAAGAAAGTTTGACGTTCTTGTTGATTGGATTGTTGTTGATCGCTGTTAGTTGTAATCCATGTCTTAGGACTGTTTTTGGGTCTAAATCATTGGGTAATAAGTTAATTAGGTATCCTAAGTGTTTGAGGGTGGGATCCATGGGAGTTTGGGAAGTTTTAGAGATGAAAAACGAAGAAGAAAGTCGGAAAACCCGTTGGAGGGATGCTGGTGCGCCGCGCCTCCAAAGCCCCTCAGGACAGAGTCTGTCCGTCAGGATCAGGCATGCCTCTCAGAGCGCCTGAGTACAGCCTCTGTCCATCAGGCTATGGCGCTCCGCGCCTCTTAGAGCGCCAGGACCCCCCGTTCTATCCCTATCTTTTCGTACTAGTTCCTAAGTGATGTACCTCTCATTCCTAGTTATTTCCAACACTCTAAGGTACATCTAAACATCATTAAATCATCCATAAACATGATATCATGATCCTTGAATCCATAATTCAATTCAAGGAAAGTTAAGATCAAAGTCAAAGAAGTTAAGAGTCAAGTCTAGAAGTTAAGAAGCAAGTCAAAGTAAAGTTATAAATTCTCTAAAGTCTTTCACAAATGTTTTCACTTTGTTTTAAAGACTTAAAGTTCAAAGTTAAGTAAAGATCAAGAGTTAAGTTCATTTCTCAAAAGCTATAAGGGAACTAAGTATTCCATAATAATCAAGTTTCAAGTTAAGTAAAGAGCAATAGTTGAGTTCATCTCTCAAAAGCTATAAGGGAACTAACTATTCCCTAAGAGTTAAAGTTTCAAGTTAAGTGAAGATCAAGAGCTGAGTTCATTTCTCAAAAAGATATAAGGGAACTAAGTATTCCTTCGAATTTTACAAATTTTTCATACTTGAGTCAAGAGGGGAACTAGAAGTTCCAAAAGAGTTTTGAACAAAAAGGGTAACATTGATTCCAAAAGGAGTTTTTTTAAAGCTAATGGGTCAGTAAATTATCTCAACCCAAAGGAAGGAAGTTTTATTAAAAGTATGAGCTAAAATACATTTTTGGGAGTAGTATTGAGAACCAATGTGGAGATGAGAGTTCATATTAACTCAAGTCTCCATGTAAACCATGTGGTCAACATGGGAATTGACGTGTCTTACTTTTTAGATGATCACGTAAGGAGAGCTAGTGGATCCACTAAATTGAGTAAGGTCCTATACTGATGGCAAGGTGTAGGATGGTCCTCTTGCAACGTGAGGTAAGACGTTGTACCATCACTTAGGCTCATAGTGATGGTTGTCAGTTAGAGAAACTCCCACGGAGGCGCTATTACTTTCTTATATAAGTAAAGTTGAGTTTGTTATTGCATTTCCTTTAACGAACTAAGTTGTTTTCACTATTTTTATAAACTTTATATATATATATATATATATATATATATATATATATATATATATATATATATATATATATATATATATATATATATATATATATATATATATATATATATATATATATATATATATATATATTGCATGTGATTTAAACTATTCTATATGTATATCATTTGAGTTAAGTATACTCTTGAGTTGAGCAGAGCCAAGGTAAGTTCATCTAATTCCCTCAAGCTTAAGTCCTTGTTTAGCTCTCCAACTAGCATACTCGTACATTAAATGTATTGATGTCAGTTGGCCTGCATCATTTCATGATGCAGACGCAGGTACCCAGGATCAGCACGCAACGCTTCGTTGATCCAGATTGAGCTTCAGAGTTCGTGGTGAGCCTCCTTGCATCCTGGAGGGCATCCCTTTTCATTTCTATAGTAGTTTAGATTTTAGGATGTTGTGGGCTATGTCACAACATCCCTCTTTAGACAGTTTAGAGGCTTCGTAGACTAAAGTATTTCAGTTCGGAGTTGTTTTCAGTTATTAAGACTCAAGTGTAATTTTGACCAAAGTTATGACATGTCGTATTTCCCTTTTATTATGTGTTATTCGTGTCAAAGTTGAGGTTTTGTCTTCCGCTGATTAAATAGTCAGGCCAGGGGTTATCTTGAAGGCCAGCAATAGTCTTCGAGTGCCGGTCCCGCCCAGGGTGTAGGCTCGGGGCATGACACAAAATTGCTCTCCAAGAGACTCTGAACTGCTCACCGGATCAACGATACGCTAGATGTTTATCCTAATTACCTGTGTCTGCATCATAACAAGATGCAGGTCAAATGACATTAGTACATTAACTATACGAGTATGCGAGTGGGAAGGCTAAAACAATACATAAGCTTGAAAAGAGTCTGAAAGAAACACTTATCGGGCTTTACGTGACTCAACTGAACTCAACTGATTTCAATCTATAGCAGTGTAAACAAATGCAGTACAAAGAAAAGTTTTAAAACATGATTTCCAGCTCTATGTATTTAGAAGTACAATGATAACTCTGTATGTATGCAAAAATACAATATGAACTCTGTTTGTATGAAAATACAAATATATCTAATGTATATAAAAATACAAAGTACTATTGTGGAAGTTTCTCTAACCGACAATCATCAGATGATACAACATCTTGCCCACGCTGTCAGAATTGTCTAATACTTTTTTGTCATATATGACGCCTTAACTCGATGGATTCACTAGTCTATGCTAAAAAGCACTAATGGTTCATCTAAAAAGTATGACCCTTTTCTACACATGATGGCTACATGGTTTATGGGGGTTATGAGTTATCTGAACTCTCCCCCGTATCGGTGCTCAATACTACTCTCACAATATATATTAGCTCTTTATGTTTAAAAACATAACTTCTTTATGTTGTTTGAGATAATTGTTCAAAGGCTATAATGAAAATCTCAGTTTCCTCTCATGCTTAATTGTGAAAGCATTTACTCTTTACTAGAAACTAGCACAAAGGTTCTTTTGAAAATATAAGTTCCCTTTCTTATTTAAATGTGAAAACATTTTAAACTCTTTGAGAATACATAGTCCCTATATAGTTTTGAAGAAGTGAACTTCAACTTTACTCTTTACTAAACTCAAAACTCAAGTCTTAAAAATAAGTTAAAACATTTGTAAAAGACTTCTGAAAACTTTAAGGACTGCTCTTGACTTGACTCTTAACTTATCTTGAGTTGAATTTATGGATTCAAGGATCGTGATTTGTGATGGGAAAGATCTCATGATGTTTTGAAATGATTTTAGATAGTTAATCATGATAAACGATTAAGAAATCATTACTGGAAAGCTGCTCCGCGATGCGGAGATGTATTTAAATTTTGGTTGCAAAAATAATTTTGAGGCAGAACGATCCGTGACAGCTCCGCAATGCAAAAACACAAATTTTCAAAACTGCGGAGTGGGTCCACGAAGCGGAGGCCTTTTTCGTTTTTCAGCTCTAAACCCTCTAAACTTCATGGGTTCTTTTCCCAAACACTTAGAATCAATTATATATTCAATATACATAATATTCTACTCAAAATAAAACCTAAAATCACGGATTTGGGTCTAACAACTCCTCAACGATTTCAACAAATCAAAAATTTAATAGAACTTCAACAAACCCATTAAGAATTCAATTTTTAAGCTTTCAAGAACTTATGTTCGTTGAGATAAATCATGATTTCTGCGTGTGTGAACTAACTCAACGCTATGTAATCTGACATACCTTGTAGGAATCACCCCCACAAAATTCACAAGCTAAACTCTACGATCTTGCTTATTTTCTCATTTTTTCTCTTTATTTCTCTCTTCTACAAGCCCTAACGTATTTTGGTAAAAGCGTAAACTGATCTTATTCTATTTAGACCCTAACTTAATTATTAAAAATGAAATAAATTAATTGGGAAAGAAAAATACCAAACTACCCTTTAAAATTCGGAATGGACTTTCCTTATTCCAACAGCCCAACTTCCAAAAGGCATAACTCTTTCATAAAAATTCAAAATTGCACAAAGCTCAGTGGCGTTGGAATTATTATTATAAGAGTTTTCCAACCATATCTCGACGTACACCTAACTCATCCTGAAGTTGACCAAAAACACACCTTTCCTAACTTAAATAAATTTCTAATTTTTTCATTATTTCCAAAAATAACTATTCACCGTTCTTAGCTTCTTCTTAGCTATTTCAAATTGTGTGATGTTACAATATCTCCCCCTTGGGAACATTCATTCTCAAATGATACTACTCTTACTAGGCTAAGGGTGTAACATGCAACTCTCAGTTCAAGCATCCACAAGCAAATGCAATTACCACATGCTAATCTTATAAATAAATATGAAGAAAAGGATTAGTACCTTGATTCGGAACATCTACGGATTCTAAGAGTGGATTTCTCTTCTTCGTATCCTCCTCAACTTGCCAAGTAGCTTACTCAACAAATTTGTTCCTCGAAAGGACTTTGACAAATGATGCCTCTTTTGTACTCAACTTGCGAACTTGACGATCTAGAACCTGAACAGGAATCACCTCCTAAGATAATCTATCCTTGACCCCAATATAATTGGTTGGTATGATCACTCTTCTAGGTCACTCTCTTTATTTATTCAATGCCTTGGAAGAAGAGGAGCGACAAACAAAAAGAGCACATGGCATTGGCTCATTTCATGTTATGATGCTGAATGATCTCCCATGCATTTCTTCAACATGGATATGTAAAATACAGGATGTACCGTTGCTAACTCTTGTGGTAGCTTCAACACATAAGCTACATTGTCAATCCTCTTGGATATTCAATAAGGTCCAATATACTGGGGACTAAGCTTCCCCTTCTTACCAAACCCCATAACACCCTTCATGGGTGAAACTTTCAAGTAAACTCAATCATCTACTTCAAACTCTAACTCCCTTCTCCTAACATCACTGTAGGATTTCTGACGACTCTGTGCCATTTTCAACCTCTCCTGAATCACTTTCACCTCCTTCATAGCTTGCTGAACTAAATATGTTTCTATCAATCCTACTTCGACAACTTTAAACCATCTAATAGGAGATTTGTATCTTCTCCACAGAGAGCTTCATAAGGAGTCACACGGATGCTCGAGTGCTAACTATTATTGTAAGCGAACTCGATAAGAGATCGATGATCAACCCAATTCCCTTTGAAATCAATCACACAAGCCCTCAACATATATTCTAAGGTCTGAATAGTAAGCTCTGTTGTCCCATCAGTCTAAGGATGAAAAACAGTATTTAAGTTCACCTTTGAATCCAAGCCTTTCTGAAAAGATTTTCATAATTGTGCATTAAATTGTGCACCTCTATCTAAAATAATGGAGACTAGGACTCCAATAAGTCTTACCACCTCCTGAATATATAACCTGGCATAATCTTCTGTTGAATAGGTAGTCTTTACCGGTAGAAAATGGTCTGATTTTCTCATTCTATCGACAACCACCCAAATAGAATCATGCTGCATGTGATACCTTGGCAAGCATGTGATGAAATCCATATTAATCATCTCCCACTTTCATTCTGATTTTTTTTTTTATATATTGAGCCAGACCATCTAGCCATTATGCTCTACTTTAACTTGTTGGCAATTAGGACATTTAGCAACAACTGCAATGCCCTTCTTCATACCATTCCACCAATAGACTTTTCTCAAATCGTGATATATCTTTGTAGAACCCGGATGAATGAAATATTTGGAGCTATGAGCTTCCTCCATGATTCTCTATTGGAGCCCATCCACCATTGGTACACACAATCTACCTTGGTATCTCAAGACACCATCTCACCCTTGTTCAAAAGCTAATACTTTTTGCTTATAAACATTTATTTTCCATTCAAGCAAAATGGGTTCTTGGTCTTGATTGTCTTTTACTTCTGACACTAATGGTGACTCAGTCTCATTCATCATCACTATTCCTCTTACTGTGGAATCCATTAGTCTGAGTCTCAGGCGTGCAAGTCTATGCACATCTTTTGCTAACTCTATCTTTTCTTCCTCAACATGGGTGGTACTGCACATAGAAAAAATGCTTAAGGCATCAACAACAACATTAGCCTTACCTCGGTGATAAATAATACTCATGTCATAATCCTTGAATAATTCTAACCACCTACTTTGTCTAAGATTAAACTCTTTCTGGGTGAACACATATTGTAGGCTCTTTTTATTAGTGAATACATCAACATGGACAACATACAAGAAATGACACCATATCTTCAAAAAAGTAAAAATTATAGCCTCCAACTCTAAATCATGGGATGGATAATTCTTCTCATGAACTTTCAACTATCTTGAGGCATAAGCTATAATTGTGCCATTCTACATAAATACACAACCCAATCCAAATCTAGATGCATCACAATACACCACAAATCTTGAGTACCTTCTGGTAAGGTCAAAAATGGGCCAGTAGTCAACCTCTTATTCAATTCCTTAAAGCTTTTCTCACAAGCTTCAAACCATTGAAACTTTCCTATTTTTTGAGTTAACTAAGTCAAATAGGATGAAATAAAACTCTTCAACGAATCTTTTATAATAGCCAGCTAAACCCAAGAAACTCCTAATATAAGTTGGAGATGTGGATCTAGGCCAATTCTGTACTACCTCGATTTCCCGAGTATCAACTTTACTTCCCTCTCAAGACACAATGTGGCCTAGGAATGCCAAAAAATCAAGCCAAAACTCACACTTAGAGAATTGGACATACAATTCTCTATCTTTCAAAGTCTGGACAAGTATTCTGAGATGACTAGCATGATCTTCTTCAATCCTTGAATAGATTAGCATGTCATGTCATCAACGAAGACAATAACAAACATATCTAAATAAGGTTCGATGAATCTATTCATAAGGTCAATGAACGTTGTTGGTGCATTAGTAAAACCAAAGGACATGACTAAAACCTCGTAATAACCATATTGGGTTCCGAAAGCTGTCTCTGAAGTACCACATTTCCTCACTCTTAACTAATGGTAGCCAGACTTGAGGTCTATTTTCAAATAATAGGTGGCACCTTGAAGCTAATCGAAAAGATCATCAATTCTTGGAAGAGGATATTTGTTCTTGATGGTAACCTTGTTCAACTGATGGTAATTAATTACATCCTAAGGGAATCATATTTTTTTCACAAATAAGATCAGAATGCCCCAAGGTGAGACATTTGGTCAAATAAAACCCTTATCTAGTAGATCTTTCAACTTCTCTTTGAGCTCTTTCAACTCTGTTGGCGCCATTGTATATGGTGGAATAGATATAGGACAGGTATGTGGAAGAACATCTATACCAAAGTCTATCTCTCTAAGGAGGGACACATGGTAGATCATCTGGAAAGACTTCTAGAAACTCTTTTACGACTAAAGCTGACTGAATATGAGGTATCTCAACACTAGAGTCATTAACTTGGACTAATTGATAGACACACCCCTTAGAAACTAAATTCCTTGCCTTAAGGTACAAAATGAAACAACCTTTAGGAACTGTTGAACTACTTTTCCACTTTATAACTGGTTCACTGGGAGACTGAAACTTGGCTACTCGAGTTCTGAAATATATTGATGCATAATAGGCACGAATTCAGTCCTTACCTAGAATGACATAAAACTTTACCATGTCTAACGAAATTAGATCAGTCATGGTACTCTTGTGATTGATGGAAATAGAATAATCACGATAGACTCTCTCTACTAAAATAAATTCACCAACATGTGTAGAAACACTGAAAGACTCAAGATGTTGCTCTGGACGAATATCAAAATTGAAGACTTGGATTATACCAGTGACAATATCTGGTGAATCCTCTTTCTCTCATAGACTAGTGATAGCATAAACATGGTTTTCTCTCCGCCTACCCCTGAAGTAGCTCATCTAAATAAGAATGCAACTGAAGAATACAGAGCTCTATTTCCCTCTTTACCATTACTCCGCCTATTTTTAGGACACTTTCTTATAAAATGATCGTTTTAGCCACACTTGAAGAAATCAGTGAAGCCATCACGACATACCCTTGAGTGGCTCCTATGACACTTGGCACATGCGGGAGTTTTAGTACTTCTTTGTGCCATACTTTCTTGCAAATACGCAATTCTAGCTCTAAAGTTCTGAGAATTCTGACTATTGTACACATATTTGGCTCCTTGGTGCAAGTGCACTAGCGGATGGATGATGGAGCAGGTCCTGTCTGCTTCTGTTATAAATAAGACCAGTTCACATTACTCTTTTGCTGTCCGGACTCATTCCTAGATGTCTTAGCTCTCTTGTTCTTAAACTCTTCTTTATCCGTTATCTTGTCCATCTCAACTTGTTGTACATGGATCATAAACATTGATATGTCCATGACACCTACTAGTATGGCTGCCCTACTTTCCTTACTTGACAGAAGAGACAACCCAGGAACAAACAATCTTGTTCTACTCCTTATATAAATAACTATATCCTTACTTCTATTAGCTCATGGGGAAAAAAACGCCCCATGAAAGCACTCTCAAAACAGTCCAACTCACAACGGTTATGCATAAGAACGAGTTAGAAAGAAATATTTTAGAGATAAACTCTAACGCACAAAATGAATATGAAATAACCGAAGAAATTCCTGAATGTTGTAGCCTCCAAATTATAAATATGGCATGCTTCACATTGATAACTAAGAATCTACAGACACGACTTCATAAAATTCCTATGACTCTTAAACTCTGTGCTCTAATATCAAATTTGTCACGCCCCGAGCCTACTCTCTGGGCGTGGCTGGCACTCGAAGATCATTGCTGGTCTCAAGAAAACCCTCGGCCTGACTTACTTACTCAGCTGAAGAATTAAAGCACACGGATAATCTAAATAAAGAACTTGTGAAATAAACTGAGAATGTCTCATAATAAACATTCAAGTGGCCAAAATGGCTACTCGAGTCTCATAGCAAAACATCTGAAATACAAAGCTAAAAGACTCATAACTAACTGTCTTATTATCTATGAAGCCTCTAAAACAACTGAGTTAGATGTTGGGATAAACCTCACAACATCTTAAGGAACTGAAATTAAAACTGAAAGAGATAAAAAAAAGTCATTCGGAATGCAAAGAGACTTATCAATAGACTCTGAACTGCTCACTGGATGAACGATGTGCTAGATGCTGATTCTATTTACCTGCGTCTATATAATAAGATGATGCAAGCCAACTGACATCATTACATTGAATATACGAGTATGCAAGTTGAAATACTAAAACAAGACATACGCTTGAAAAGAGTCTAAAAGAAACACTTCCGTGGGCTTTTCTTAACTCAATTGATTTCAATATAAAGCAGTGTAAATAAATGCAGTATAAAGAAAAGCTTTAAAACATGATTTTCAACTCTCTAGAAATACAATGATAACTCTATATGTATGCAAAAATACATTATGAACTCTATTTGTGTATAAAACTACAAATATATCTAATGTATATAAAAATACAAAATACTGTTATGGGAGTTTATCTAACTGACAACCATCACTTAAGAGTTATATACTCTGTCGTCATATAGGACGCCTTAACTAAATGGATCCACTAGTCTATGCTAAAAAACACTAATGGTTCATCAAAAAAGTATGATCCTTTTCTACCCATGATCGTTACATGGTTTATGGGCGTTGTGAGTTATCTGAACTCTCATGCATATCGCTGCTCAATACTACTCTCACAATATATATTAGTCTTTATGTTTAAAAACATAACTTCTTTGTTTGAGATAATTGCTCAAAAAACTTAGCTCAGAGGCTATCTTGAAAATCTCAGTTTCCTCTCATGCTTAATTGTAAAAGCATTTACTCTTTACTGAAAACTAACACAAAAGTTCTTTTGGAAATCTCATTTTCTTTTCTTATTTAAATGTGAAAACATTTTAAACTCTTTGGAAATACATAGTCCCCATATACTTTTGAAGAAGTAAACTTCAACTTTACTCTTTACTGAACTCAAAATTCAAGTCTTAAAACAAAGTTAAAACATTTGTAAAAGAATTCTAAAAACTTTAAGAACCTATTTTGACTTGACTCTTAACTTCTCTTGACTTGAATTTTAACTTCTCTTGACTTAACTCTTAACTTCTCTTGAATTGACTCTTAACTTACCTTAAATTTAGTTTATGGGTTCAAGGATCGTAATATGTAATATGAAATATTTTATGATGTTTTAGAATGATTTTAGATAGTTAATCATGAGAAATGATTAAAAAATCACTACTGGAAAGCCGCTTAGCGATGCGGAGATGTATTTAAAATTAGATCTCAAAAATACTTTGAGGTAGAATGGTAAGTGACCGCTCCGCGATGCGAAAACATAATTTTTCATAATTGCAGAGTGGGCCCGTGAAACGAAGGCACCTCCAAATTCCGTCCGATGAAATTTCTTCTTCGTTTTTTCAGTTCTAAACCCTCTAAACTTCATGGGTTCTTTTCTCAAACACTTAAAATCGATTATATGATCAAAGTATATCAGATTCTACTCAAAATCAAATATAAAATCACGTATTCGGGTCTAACAAAACCTCAACAATTTTAATATATCAAGAATTTAATAGAACTTCAACAAATTCATCAAGAATTCAATTTTTAAGCTTTCAAAAACTCAAATTCGCTGAAATAAATCATGATTAGTGCATGTTTATGTGATCTCATATACCTTTTAGGGATCAGCCCCGACGAAATCCTCAAGCTAAACTCAACGATCTTGAAGAACCTTGCTTATTTTCTCCTTTCTCCTCTTCTTTTCTCTCTTCTCCAAGCCCTAACATATTTGGTAAAAGCGTAAACTGATCTAATTCTATTTAGACCCTAACTTAATTATCAAAAATAAAATAAATTAATAGGGCAAGGAAAATACCAAAATACCCTTTAAAAATCCGGATTAGACTTTTCTTATTTTAACAACCCAGCTTTCAAAAGGCATAACCCTCTCATACAAACTTGGAGGCGTTTGAAAAATTATTCTAAGAGATTTTCAACCATATCTGGAAGTACACCTAACTCATCCTCAGTTAGGAGTTATGATTGTCTGAAAATGACTAAAACTCACTTTTCCTAACTTACATAAATTTTCAGATTTTTTTCATTATTTTCAAAAATAACTATTCCAGTTCTTAGCTTCTTCTTATCTATTTCAAATTGGAAGATGTTACATTAGGGATCGTAAAACATCTTCGGGAGTGAAAATCTTACCTTTTAGTCTCAAGAATGGCGGAAAACTGTCAAGAAAATTCATGGGTTTGTTCCTTAGCTCTCAAGTTCGAAAATTTCAAAATAAAATATTTTTGAGGTTTATTAACGACTTTAGTCGCGTCTGCCCATTCATGGCGGCACCCACCCCGCTACAGCGTCCTCGCCCTGGCGGTAGAAATTCCGCCTCAGTAGCTTGCACGAAATTTGTGAGCAGATTTAATAATTTCAAGACCCCATTTCTCAACACACCTTCACCAGCGACATCAAAAACTACTCGTTCACTCTAAGATCGATTCCGAGAGTTCTATTTGCTCGAATTCAATTTCATAAAATTGTACGGCTTCCTTAACAACTTTTCTATCAACTCATGTGATCAGATTCATAATTAGATCACCGAGTTGTTATCATATTTCTTTAGACTTTAATGACTCCAATTTCGTTCAAATCTGGACTTGGTTGAAAAATTCCAAGTTACTACCAAAAAAAAATTTGACCCAAAATTTTCCATCGATGACTTTTCTGTAACGAAGGAACACGATCGTTACAAAAGAATGATACATTTCTATATTACGTAACAATTTAACTTTTAAATGTCTATTTTACCTTTAATGAAATGATTTAGTCACAAATTTCTATTATTCAATTTAGACCACAAGTTTTAGAAGTTTTCGTTTCTTTCTTAAACTCCTTGTCGAGTTAAACTACCTCACATAAAATAGGACATAATGAGCCCTCATTTATTTGTACTTAATAGGGGTCTAAATCATAATCATTGAGATCTGCCTCATTAAATGTGTTTGTTTTTTAGGACTGAATTTATGAAGATTTAGTTCATTAAGATTGTTTATTTTATTTCCTTATAAGCCTCTTCATAGGTCTAAATAGATTCGAATGAATCAGATCTGTAACACAACTTTAACACCATTCAGACTAAAAAATAAGACTTCTATATTAACTCAACTGCATCACAACAAGTCATAAAAGTCACGTTATTTTCTTTTATAATTGATGTTAATTGCATGCTTACCTTTATAGTTTCTTTTATTCTTATTAACTTAGTATATACCTTTTACTTTTATAAATTAATCAATATATTTTAACTGATAAGCATTCACATGGAATAATATTTAGCACGATTCTAAAAAATAAAAAGAGTATTAATTATTTGATCGATAACAATAACAAATGTCTATTATAAAATAAAATATTTTCATAAACAATATATTACTACTCTATGTAAACTATATTACATTACATTATATTAGATTCTCAAAGATTTTGAGTGCAAAGAATAACCATATTAATGATGTAACTTAATGTTAAATTCTTAAACGATAAATCATATTACCTTATTAGAAAAAAAATATTCAAAATATTATTTTTATATAAAAAATAATGTATTTTCCTAAAATGACATTTTTATAATATTTTATTGATATACCATTTAATTTTATATGCACATTTAGATATTGAAAACAAACAATCCTAATAATTCGGTATTCAGATTTAGAGATAATATCTTAATATTCAAATATGTATTCAGATTTATATATTTAGATCTTAATCTATATCTTAATATGTAGATGGGTGTTCATATTCAACCATGTTAATCTTAATGAGAACAGATGAGACCTGAATATATTGTTTTGGTCACTTCGACCAATGAAACCTTTATGAATACTCCTGTTCGACCTCTACACCACGTTATCATAGGACATCTTTCTAGTGCCTTAAGTCCACTCTACATGTAACCACGTGTATAACTTATTTTTTCCCAATTAATGTATACTATAAATATTTTAGTTTAGTTTAGTTGTCAATTTGAAGAAATAAAGAGAGTTTTATTATTTATTTTTTCATTAGATCTCTGAGATATTATCTCAGATGGTCACTTAACTATGAATAATTCTCTTAGAAAGTCGTTTTACTCTGTATATTTGTCACGATCCAAAAATTAACGTGTTGAAAATTCTCTATTTCCACAAATACAAGTCAGTCTCAATCCAACGAAACGAAAAAAATTCGGAAAGATAAAACAAGAACAATATAATAGCGAAAAAACGTATTCATTCTAATATCACCTCAAAATCTGATTGCCATGTGTACAAGCCATTAATACATAAGAGAAAAGTTAATAAATAAGTACAAGCCCCTAATCTTTGTTTCTTAAATAGAACAAAACATAAAAGAAAAATTAGAGGGCCCATTGAGATGACAAACAACTAGCTCAACAGTTCTTTGACAGACATCAGAGATGGGAGAGAAAGAACAATCACATGATACCGGGCTCGAAATTTACACATGTGTACAAGAAACGTGTGAGTACCAACAAAGTACCCAAAAAACAATCTAATAAACGAAGTAACCAAGCTAGATAACAAATACTCCTTTCATCCCAATCGAACCTCCTCAACTATAACCTGCTAAAAGTCAGCCCAACCTAGTAGTTCAATAATAGACAGCTCACAAGACTCAATAATCATAGTCCAATAGTTACAATTCAACAACTGACACATATCGATCAAGTAAGTCAATCACAATGTCAAGTAGATCAATAACACGTGACAAGTGCATCAATCACAGTAAAAAAGTAAGGCAAATGTAAGTATCAAAATGCATCAAATCACAAGAATCAATCTCTTACCAAAATCATTTTTCTTCGGCACAATATCATTAGATGAAACTATTTTCATCAGCTTTATATCAAATCACTAGACGAAACCATTTCCCATCGACTTTATACCATTTTACTAGTTAAAACAATTTTCCATCGGCTTTATATCACTTCACTAGATGGAACCATTTTTCATCGGCTTTATATCATTCACTAATCGGAACCATTTTTCCATCAACTTCATATCACTATCAAAACCACTTTCCATCGAATTTATATCACATGTCTCACCACGGTATACAACAATCAATGCACATAAGAAAGTTCATATCATAAGGAGCAGAGAACTATTCAAGTAATTCAAGTCCACCATCATGCTTCAAAGCATTTCATCAATCAATCAATAAGGATCACAACAAGACAATTCACAAGCATTATGATAAACAAATAGTCTTTTCATTTCAACCATTTTTTATTCATTAAGATTTATCAAGTGGAGCAATTAACTCTTCACCACATTTTCATTATTCCAACAAACACAATAAAGAGAATACACAGATTATACTAGAATAAAAGATTTAGGAGATCACTTGTCTTAATTCAACCAACTAGTCACTCCAACACTTGAGTCTTCCCCTTTCAATCAATGTTCAAGGTAACACAATCTATATCAATCAAGTATCTACAATAAACTTTCGAAAATAACAACATCCAACTCATGTACTTGAAAAATGGGTCAATCAACAAAAATTACTTTTGAAAATGAGGTTTAAATTTGAAATCCAATACTTAAAAATGTTGATCAAGGCCTTAAGAACTTATTGGTGAAAACCATTTTGAAGAAAGACTTAAAATTAATTCACAATCTCTATTTTAGTTTAAAATTTGAGTTCTTGAAAAACTTTGTCATTTTCCAATCAAACTCCCAAATTTTGATGTAAAATTCATAAATAATCAAAGAAAAATGAAGTTTTAGGGTAACAAAAGCTTACCCAAATAATTTAGCACAAGAAATCTCTTCAAAATTGCCTCCAAGGATTTACCAAGCTCAAAAATAAAAAATAAGGCTTAAACCCCAAAATCGCAGGTCAAAACCCCTCTCTGATGTTGCTTTTACGGACATGGGTTAACTTAAGAGAACCCCACAAAAAGTGGGGTCTTGCTTTTGCGAACTAGCCTCCACTTAAGCAATTGTCGCTAAAACGAGCCATGTCCGCTTAAGCAAAGCCCGCCCAATAGGTTAGTCTCGCTTTTGCGAGCTGACTTTTGCTAAAGAGAAAATTGCAAAAGCGAAAGCCCTCGTTAAATGTGAGGAGTACAACATCGGAAACATTAGCCAAATTACACAAAATCATCAAAGGATCCTCAAAAATCGTTTGGAACCTCATAAATACAAACCACATAAGCAACTCGATTATACTCAACGTTCTGAACTCGATGGGACCATTGAAACACGAATCTGAGGCATACTTCATCCGACATGTGTGAAAGCCACAAGAAACTAACACATCGCCTAAAATGACTAAAACAAGCTCAGGATTTCTCAAAAAACAACCAAGACCTCATCTAGGCCTAAAACAATCCCTGAATCCAATGGAACTCTTGAGTTTCGATCCGAGCATTTGAAATCTGAATATTGATCCAAGTCAACCCAAAGATTAATTTCCATAATTTTCCAACCATATTCTCAAAAAGAGTCTGAATCTAAACCCCACAACTCTCATAGAACAAATTTTATATTCCGGGACTGATGAAATCGGTAAAATTCTATTTCGACACTCAAAACTTCAAGACACATCGAGAATCACTTTCTTAACAATGTTAGCCTGTCAAACTCAAAACTTACAAAATTTCTCAACTTTAAACTCAAAGTTCTAAACCAACCTTTTATAACTCATAAAGAAACAACTCGGCGTCAATATCATGGGGGTCAAAATGATACGTGCATGAAACTTTCCAAAAATGACCAACGGGGTCATTACAATAGTTTTCTTAGAAAGAAGTCTTTCAACTTTATTTTATAACTCGAAAATCACTCAGCTATTGTTATTTCACCTAAAAAGTTACTCAATCAACACAAATATTTTATCACTAAATTTTGTTGAATAAATTTTTTTATTTTGAGCCAATTTTTTTAGAAATAAAAAAGTACCAGTTATTTCTATAACATATATATATATATATATATATATATATATATATATATATAAAGGTGCTCACCAGTGGATCTAATTATTTCTATTTGATTTTTTAAAATAGAAACTTGTCCTATATTGCCTAAATACATATTTCATCTATCTTGTTTATTTTTTATCGTCTCCGTTTTCCCATCATTTTTTCGCCATTTTATTGCTGCTTCTAATTTAGTTACTGCTCCTGGAAATGGGTACCTTTTAAGGGTAAATAATTTGAAAATAAGAATAAATGGAAGCGGAATTGACTTTTAGTTATGTTGCTACATCTTCATCTCAAGAGAATTGTTTTTAAACGGTCCTATTACCTCCCCCGCCCCACCCCACCCCACCCCACCCACCCCACACACTGACACACAAAAAAAATCATTTTTCGTATTTTTGTACACCTTTTATACTTACGTGACACCTCTAACCATCCAAATTGATTGTGTTTCTATAGAAACGCCTTATTGATTGAATGACTTTCTATGTGAAATCACAATATATCGTTCAGTGACTTCTACGTTATAAAATAAATTGAGTGACTAAAAAATTATCCATATTTAAGTGATTTTCTAAGAAAATTATGCATATTTTAGTTATTTTTAAAAATAAGTCACCATAGTTGAGAATACTATATAATATAGTAATAGTCAAATTTAGAGTCATAAAACATCATTAATAATGTAAATTTTGTAAAATATACTTTTAATGAAACTTTCTATATACCAGGTCAAGATAAGTCTAGTAATATTTAACCAACTTGAAACTCTTTGAAAATTTTAATAGCGGATTAAAGGTACTTGCCCTATAATGCCTAAAAACATTTGTCCAAGTCCAACGACCATCTATTAAGAGCCTGTTTGGATGGTTTAAAAGCTGATCAAACTGACTTAAAAGTCAGTTTTTTGACTTATTAAAATGTTTGACAATTATCAAAGTGACTTATTTTAAGTCAAAAACGACATATTTTAAGTCAAAAGCTTAAAGCTAGATAAGGGGTGTTTTATTTTTTAAACTTAAAACTCATTTTATGTTGACCAAGTATATTACCTTTTTGCTCTTAATTCTTTTATTATTATTATTATTATTATTATTATTATTATTATTATTATTATTATTATTATTATTTTTAATTTTGTTTTTATTTTTATTATTTTTATCATTATTATTATTATTATTATTATTATTATTATTGTTATTATTATTATTATTTTTATTATTATTATTATTATTATTATTATTATTATTATTATCATTATCATTATCATTATCATTATTATTATTATTATTTTATTATTATTATTATAATTATAATTATAATTAAAAAATTTGTGATGATAAAGAAATATGTAATGTTAGGAAATATTATTACTTATGGATGTAAAATATAAATTAGTTTTGTTTTAATTTTTTTAAGTATAAAAATCTTAATTTAATCAACTTTTTATTATATTAACAGTTTTAATGGTATTTCAGACATTTTAATAAAAAAGTGTTTACCAACACTTATTTATTAAACACATCAACAACTTTTTTTTTTAACTGAAACACTTTTATTTAAACATATAACTATTTATTTTAAAAATAAATTTTAACACTTTTAAAAATATTTTTTAAAAATTACTTTTTTTTAAATCTATCCAAATGTAAGACTATTTTAGATTATAAGTTAAAAGAACAACTCACAAATGACAGTAAAAAGTCATACTAAAAAACGTTGAAATTGGAAAACGACATGCAAAAGTCATATAGAATCTTCCTTATTTATATTCCAACTGTGCCTCTAAAAAAAGAATTTTTCTCAATATTATAATCTTAATTGTACAATTTTTTCCTTAATTGATCAAAGGATTTTCCAACTTTGCTGCTTTCACACAACATATGTCTTTGCATGATGCCTATTAAGTCAAATATTGGATTAGGATCTAAAATTCCAATAAGACCGCATATACTACCTTGAGGGAAAATAATTTTTTTAAAAATACTACAATGATTATTCAATTCAATTTAATTTGATTGGGCATATGATTTCTTTTCTTGATATTAAAAGTGGAAAAATGATTTAATATCACTTTAAGTATTTGAATTGTTATAAGATTATTCTCTATTTATTTTTTAATTGTCAAATATTTCTGAGTTAATTTTTTGACTAATCAATATCTTTATTTTAACGATCCACACTCATAAAATAAGTGTAGGAATATTATACCAAATCTCATATATTAATGACATCTTGAACCGTTCTATGTTAAAGTAATTAAAAATTACTTAATATATTAACTCATATGATTGATATAATTTTGAATTTCATAATAAATTAAATATAAATAAGAAATCGGTCATTTACTCTCTACACTCACTTCTCCACGCCCCCGCCCCCACAGCCCCACTTCCTCTCTCTTCCAGCTTTTTTCTTGAAAATGAAATCATATAACAACACCTTGCAAATCCTATAATTATCCAAAAAAAAAAAACACTTTAAAAAAAAACTTTACAACACATTGTTTTCCAAGCACAAGATTAAAAAAGAAAGAAGAAATTTTGCAAGTTAAACAAATAATGAATAAATCCAATATTCTATCAAAGCAGAAATTAAGGGTGTGTTAGATATTAGGGAAATGTTTTCCTAGAAAATGTTTAGATTTTGAACTTATTTTCTCATGTTTGGTTGGTGAGTAGAAAATATTTTCCGAAAATACATTTTAGTGTTTGATTTATGAATGAAAATGTTTTTTGAGAAACATCTTTTATTTTTACTAGAGTAGAAAATAATTTATGAAATTAAAAATATCTTTTAGAATATTTTTTTTTTGGGTGGTGGGTGTGTGGGAGGGTGTATGTGTATGGGGGTAGGAAGGCAGGGATAGGTGAAAAAATATAAATTTGAAGTTGAAATATTTTTACAAATAAAACTAATTTTTTTGCGGGTTGGGTGGGGGGGGGTGGGGGCTGGTAGGGGTGGGTTGTCACGACCGAAATCTAGACCCCAGACGAGACGGCGTCGTTGACCTCTCAGAGGTCGCAGACAAGCCTACTTACGTCATTCTTACTTTACATAGGTTAATTTTAGCGGAAAATTTAAAACTTTTTGTTTCTTAACATACTTATAAAAACATTCTCATTAATACGTAATTGTTCACCATCAACCATCTAACATTAAGAGATAAGCAACTGAAAAAAATAGTTCAATTCTTATTAAGTGTATAATTGCCAAAATGGCACCAATACATAGTCTGAATAAAAAAAGAAAGAAACGCTAGTGGAACATGCTCCACTAGCTCAACTCTAAAACTAAGCTAGAATATAAAACAACAGCATCCTCGAAAGCATGAGGACCTACCAACTCCGGATGAATGCTGGACGTCCGGATGACTGCAGTGATGACCCTGTAGCTCTATCGCCCACCTGTGCCTGCACCTAAAATAGTAGAGTTTGTATGGGGTTAGTACACACTTGTACTAAGTATGGGTATATGCAAGCACACACCAAGAACATGCATGAGAAAGAATAGCTCTTTCCTAACAACATGATTTTTGAAAGTCAAGTCAGTGCACTTGCCAAATTGAGATTAGGAAAGTTTCCAAATTTGGATTAGGAAAGTAAATGAGCTTTCCAAATTTGGATTAGGAAAGTCAGTGAGCTTTCCAGATTTGGAATAGGAAAGTTATGCCATGAGAATAACATAAATCATCATACTTTTCACATTTGCACACAGCACATAACATTTACACAGAGCACATATCATATAGCATACAATACATTTTGCATGTAGCACATAACTTCTTTCATATCATTCATTCATATGCCATGAGACCTTGGAATCATGGACTTGACATTAAGACATCCCAGAAATGAGGGCTCAACAGATGGGATCTCAACTAGGGAGTCTTCATTAGCAAACACAGAGTCTGCTTCGTTAATTCATACGTACTCCATTTCATTTCATTCATAGGCCAGTGTAAACACCAGCTATACCTAAGATGTAGTTTAAGACTTTCATTAGGTTCGTTGTGCAATGACCAAGAATGACCTAATGTCATTACTTGAATCTAACTCACCTTTTGATTATCCTATCCTAAAACCTTTGGTATCATTCATTTCATTATGTGCATCATTTGAGGCTGGCCCCATTCATTCATTGGGAACTTTAACTTTAACCGACATAGATCATGTGAGCATCATGAAATCCAGTGTCTCCCCCACACCGAAAAGAGGTGGAATCACCGGCCAAAGTGACCCAAAATATGCAAGCGTACATGGGAATCAAACCCCACCAGATCCCTATATTGGCAGTATAGGTTCGAAGACTAGGAGATACAAGGAGACCTATACCCGGCATGCTGGACAGTCTCATCTCATGAGAGTTACGTGAACCTCCGCCCTTCCCGAAAGAAGGCATCACCGCTCATATCTAGTCTATCGGTGCTCAGTATAAAGTTCTATTACATTCATCTCATACGTTATGGAAGCTGGCTTCTAGTATGAGGACATCATAGCTCATTAGATAGTTTCTCATCTCATCATTAGTATTAAGTGTGTTAAGCTCAATACTTTAATTAGAGTGTTCATAGAGACTGGTCTCTTCATTATCTTACACTCTCATAGGTGAGTACGTTTTGGTAACATTTACTTAGGCTCATTTGAGATTGCTCTCATCTTTTATATTAGCCTCATATAATGTTGTCACCACATTCATTAACATTAGCACATTTGATCTTCATAATTACTCACTCCTTTTTACGTGAATGTTCACTTCATCATATGCCAATGCACTTGGCCATTTAGTGTGTTTCACACTTTTACTTAACCTTTCTAGGGTTTCATCATTTCATTTTTTATTTCATCATTTCATTGTTCATTTCGTCATTTCATTGTTCATTTCTTCATTTCATTGTTCATTTCATCATATCATTGTTCATTTCATCATTTCATTGTTCATTTCTTCATTTCATTGTTCATTTCATCATTTCATTGTTCATTTCATCATTTCATTGTTCATTTCATCATATGCCAATGCACTTGGCCATTTAGTGTATTTACACTCATACTTAACCCTTCTAGGGTTTCATCATTTCATTACATACATCTTAGGATCACTTACTTTAAACGTTGTTAGACTTATGTGTCCATACATACAAGCCATGAGGCTTCATTCATATATCGTCTAATGATTCATATCTTCCTAAGATTATGTGATACAAGACTTATGCATCTTGCAAGATCTCGATTTCGATCTAAGTAGGTGACATATTCTTGAACATTTAATTCACGTATGATTTAAGTATCAATACGAAATTTGGAAAGGGAACCTATTTCGAATCCCTTGGACAACACTTAA
>CM040626.1:11664218-11674218 GCA_022817965.1 Solanum lycopersicoides
CTAATCTTTTTGGCCAATTTTCAGCATAAGGACACTCCCATAAGAACCACCTGCTATAGTATCCAATACCCGCTTTATTATTTCATCTGTCCCGCGTCTTAGAAGTATTCTTTGACGTGACTCATCATCTACTGCGAGGCTGATTGGGACACTTTCTCTGAAAGTGAAGTGAACCTATCCAAGAACTACTAACTGATTCTACTGGTAGTGCCATCAAAGTTACTTTAACTCTATCTTGTTGATTTAGTTTGCTTGGAGACCGGGTGCTTAACCTGCTAAGAAACGTCCCTTAGTGGGTTCCACAGTGAAGATTGAGTTCTAAGGAAGCTCAGTGAACCAAATGGCAGGCCTCTCCCGTCAGTGAAAGAGGAAAAATATCTCTAGCCCTATTACATCCAAATTCAAATCAGGCCTCCCTACACAGCTTTACACACTGCCCTTACCTTAGCTATATGAGCATGTGGATCCTCAGACGGTAGTCCGCGAAAACAAACCTAGCAGTGAGCATTTGCATTAACTACTAGTGACTACAAAGGGTGACCTTCAGGTAAGGGCGGAAAGACAAGTGCCCATCAGAATCTGCCAATATTTCATAGCCTCTGTAGTATTTTGAGGACGTGGGTGCAGGATTTGTCCCCTTGTGCACCTAGATCAGGATTATCAGGTAATAATCTCGACCATGAGCAATCAACCGGAGCTGGGTTGTTCAGTTTGGATCATCATCCATTTATACCCAAGTTTCGATTCATTCTTCGTAGTGTACGCTCTAACTCGTGATCGTAGGGAAAACAAGGGTTCTCTTCCTCTTCGTGTATTTGGCATACAAGGACGTCAAACCTAGCAAAAAATGAAAAACAACAGAAAAAGTAAAATCAGGAAAAATATTAACTAAATTTTAGTAATAAATTAAAGTTAATCTAAAAGCTACTTTCCCCGGCAGCGCGCGCCAAAATTTGATACGCTCAAACTTACTTCTCAAATAAGAAGTAAAACGGTCGCTATCAAGTAAAGAACCCAACTAATGAGGTGGGATCGATCCCACAAGGAAAATAGTTCAGACTAACTTTCTATCTGTGTATATTACTATTATTTAGCCAACTGTTTCCAAAAAACAACTAAAAGACAAAAAGGGGGGTTTATTTCTAAATTAATGAGAATGACTAACTAAATAAGATCGAACAACTAACAAATTTAACTTTCGGAGTTTTAATCAAATTGTAAAATTAACTAGGGCTTTAGTGTTCCCCACAGGTTCCTAACTTGGTAAATCTAACTATAACATCTCTATCCTGATATCTTGCCTGTAAAGTGATAAGTTATGTATCTCTAAATCCTTGGTCCGGCATCTAGAGAATTTCACTCCGCACCTTGGTCCGGCTACGTGTGTTGCTATACTAACCCTTATCTTTACCTCACATTAAACATCGTATTCGGTATTTGACTAAGCTATTAACTCGTACCAACCAATACTAGTCTATTAGATAGTATACACTAAATCTATGTTGATAATTCTATTTCTTCTTATCTACCTCCTTGGTCCGACAAGTAGCATTAAGGCGAGTTCTAACGTTGGCCACCGTTAAAAAGAATTCTAAACGAAAGAATTATCAATACATGCAAGACACCACTCTAGAAATTGTTATTGAAGTTAGATTTCTACCTTGTTATTCACCCATGGTTCCCACAACCCTAGCTATGAGGTTTAGTTACCCATGTTCGTAATTACACAATTCATATCGTTAATGGAAGAGTTCATGCACTTACTTTTATGAAAACGAATAATTTCCCAGAATTCAACTTGATTAATCACCGAAATCCACAACAATCAATTCCCGGAAAATATCTTAATTTCCAAAATCAAGAGTTTACTAATATAATCGAAGAACTATAAACTAAAAATTATCCAGAAAGTCTAACCTCAAAAACGAGGTTTTTCCAACTATTTGTAAGAAAAATAAAAACCTAATCAAATAAGGATTCTATTTACTAAAAATCTGTCCAAACGCGTCTGGGTCGACGGACCACGTGACGGACCGTCATGGACACGACGGACCGTCATAGCCTCCGTCGTCCCATACTTCACATCTTCTCATGTTGCTTTCTTCATTCCCCCGACGGACAGGTATGACGGACCGTCGCAAGCATGACGGCCCGTCGAGGGTCTTCGTTCCAATACACTTGAACTTTGGAATTTTGGGTACTGGGATTACTCTCTGATAATTACGACGAACATGCAGGATGGACCGTCGTAGCTGTGACGGTCCGTCACGAACTTCCGTAATCCCACACTTGGTCAGACTTTCCCAAATTTCCTTCAGCAACTTCTTCCTTCACTACGATGCCACCTACGGACCGTCACAGCCGCGACGGACCGTCATAGGCTCTGTAGGTGGTCTCTTCTGCAATTATTTCTCAAAAACTCCCGCGTTCTTCCTTAGACAGATTTTCTGCAAACAAAGAGAAACTTATATCAAAATCAACACAAAAAGGCTCTCGACACACACTAAACTTAAGGAAAAAGTATTAGAAATACCGTGAAACCACGGTACATCAGATAGCATAAACATGGTTTCCTCTCCGCCTACCCCTGAATTAGCTCATCTAGATAGGAATGAAATTGAAGAAGGCTGAGCTCTATTTTCCTCTTTACCATTACTCCGCTTGTTTTTAGGACACTCTCTTATAAAATGATCGTTCTAGCCACACTTGAAGCAATCAGTGAAGCCATCACGACATACCCTTGAGTGGCTCCTATGACACTTGGCACATGCGGGAGTTTTAGTACTTCTTTGTGCTATACTTTCTTGCAAATACGCAGTTCTAGCTCTAAAGTTCTGAGAATTCTGACTATTGTACACATATTTGGTTCCTTGGTGCAGGTGCACTAGCGGTTGGATGATGGAGCAGGTCCTTTCTGCTTATGTTATAAAGAAGACCAGTTCACATTACTCTTTTGCTGTCCGGACTCATTCCCAAATGTCTTAGCTCTCTTGTTCTTAAACTCTTCTTTATCCGTTATCTTGTCCTTCTCAATTTGTTGCACATGGATCATGAACCTTGATATGTCCATGACACCTACTAGTATGGCTGCCTTAATTTCCTTACTTGACAGACGAGACAACCCATGAACAAACAAGCTTGTTCTACTCCTTATATAAATAACCATATCCTTGCTTCTCTTAACTCATGGGGAAAGAAACGCCCCATGAAAGCACTCTCAAAATAGTCCAACTCACAAACGGTTACGCATAAGCACGAGTTAGAAAGAAATATTTTAGAGATAAACTCTAACGCACGAAACGAATATGAAATAACTGAAGAAATTCCTGAATGTTGTAGCCTCCAAATTATAGATATGACATGCTTTACATTGATAACTAAGACTCTACAGACACGACTTTATAAAATCCCTATGACTCTTGAACTTTGTGCTCTGATACCAAATTTGTCACGCCCCGAGCCTACTCCCTAGGCGTGGCTGGCACTCGAATACCATTGCTGGTCTCAAGTGAACCCTCGACCTGACTTACTTACTCAGCGGAAGACTTAAAGCACACGGATAATCTAAATAAAGAACTTGTGAAATAAACTGAGAATGTCTTAAAATAATTCAAGTGGCCAAAATGGCTACTCAAGTCTCATAGAAAACCATCTGAAATACAAAGCTAAAAGACTCATAACTAACTGTCTTATTATCTATGAAGCCTCTAAAACAACTGAGTTAGATGTTGGGACAAACCCCGCAACATCTTAAGGAACTGAAATTTAAACTGAAAGAGATAAAAAAAAAAAAGTCATCCGGAATGCAAAGAGACTTATCAATAAACTCTGAACTGCTCACTGGATGAACGATGTGCTAGATGTTGATCCTAGTTACCTGCGTCTATATAATAAGATTATGCAGGCCAACTGACATCATTACATTGAATATACGAGTATACAAGTTGGAATGCTAAAACAAGACATACGCTTGAAAAGAGTCTAAAAGAAACACTTACATGGGTTTTTCTTAACTGAATTGATTTCAATATAAAGCAGTGTAAATAAATGCAGTAAAAAGAAAAGCTTTAAAACATGATTTTCAACTCTCTAGAAATACAATGATAACTATATATATATGCAAAAATACAATATGAACTTTATTTGTGTATAAAACTACAAATATATCCAATTTATTTAAAAATACAAAATACTGTTATGGGAGTTTATCTAACTGACAACCATCACTTAAGAGTTATATACTCTGTCGTCATATGGGACGCCTTAACTAAGCGGATTCACTAGTCTATGCCAAAAAAACACTAACGGTTCATCTAAAAAGTATGATCCTTTTCTACCCATGATGGCTACATGGTTTATGGGCGTTGTGAGTTATCTGAACTCTCATCCATATCGCTGCTCAATACTACTCTCACAATATATATTAGTCTTTATGTTTACAAACATAACTTCTTTATATGGTTTGAGATAATTGTTCAAAAAACTTAGCTCAGAGACTACCTTGGAAATCTCAGTTTTCTCTCATGCTTAATTGTAAAAGCATTTACTCTTTACTGAAAACTAACACAAAAGCTCTTTTGGAAATCTCAGTTCCTTTCTTATTTAAATGTGAAAATATTTTAAACTCTTTGGGAATACATAGTCCCAATATACTTTTGAAGAAGTGAACTTCAACTTTACTCTTTACTAAACTCAAAATTCAAGTCTTAAAACAAAGTTAAAACATTTGTAAAAGAATTCTGAAAACTTTAAGAACCTATTTTGACTTGACTCTTAACTTCTCTTGACTTGAATTTTAACTTCTCTTGACTTAACTCTTAACTTCTCTTGAATTGACTCTTAACTTACCTTAAATTTAGTTTATGGGTTCAAGGATCGTGATATGTAATATGAAATATTTTATGATGTTTTAGAATGATTTTAGATAGTTAATCATGAGAAATGATTAAGAAATCACTACTAGAAAGCCGCTCAGCGATGCGGAGATGTATTTAAAATTAGATCTCAAAACTACTTTGAGGTAGAACGGTAAGTGACCGCTCCGCGATGCGAAAACACAATTTTTCATAATTGCAGAATGGGCCCGCGAAACGAAGGCACCTCCAAATTTCGTCCGATGAAATTTCTTCTTCGTTTTTCAGTTCTAAACCCTCTAAACTTCATGGGTTCTTTTCTCAAACATTTAAAATCAATTATATGATCAAAGTAAATCATATTCTACTCAAAATCAAATATAAAATCACGTATTCGGGTCTAACAAATCCTCAAAATTTCAATATATCAAGAGTTTAATAGAACTTCAACAAATCCATCAAGAATTCAATTTTTAAGCTTTCAAGAACTCAAATTCACTGAAATAAATCATGATTAGTGCATGGTTATGTGATCTCACGTACCTTCTAGGGATCAACCCCGACCAAATCCTCAAGCTAAACTCAACGATCTTGAAGAATCTTGCTTACTTTCTCCTTTCTCCTCTTCTTTTCTCTCTTCTCCATGCCTTAGCATATTTGGTAAAAGCGTAAACTGATATAATTCTATTTAGACCCTAACTTAATTACCAAAAATGAAATAAATTAATTAGGCAAGGAAAATACCAAACTACCCTTTAAACATCCGGATTAGACTTTCCTTATTTCAACAACTCAGCTTTCAAAAGGCATAACCCTCTCATACGAACTTGGAGGCGTTTGAAAGATTATTCTAAGAGATTTTCAACCATATCTGGAAGTACACCTAACTCATCCTGAGTTAGGAGTTATGATCGTCTGAAGATGACTAAAAACTCACTTTTCCTAACTTAAATAAATTTTCAGATTTTTTTCATTATTTCCAAAAATAACTATTCCAGTTCTTAGCTTCTTCTTATCTATTTCAAATTGGAAGATGTTACATTACGAATCATTAAACGTCTTCGGGAGTGAAAATCTTACCTTTTAGTCTCAAGAATGATGAAAAACTGTCAAGAAAATTCATGGGTTCGTTCCTTGGCTCTCAAGTTTGAAAACTGTAAAATAAAATATTTTTGAGGTTTATTAACGACTTTAGTCGCATCTGCCCATTCATAGCGGCACCCACCCCGCTACAGCGTCCTCGCCTTGGCAGTAGAAATCCCGCCTCAGTGGCTTGCACTTGGCTTGCACGAAATCTGTGAGCAGATTTAATAACTTTAAGACCCCATTTCTCAACACACCTTCACCAACGACATCAAAATACTCGTTCACGCTAAGATCGATTCAGAGAGTTCTACTTGCTCGAATTCAATTTCATAAAATCGTACGTCTTTCTTAACAACTTTTCTATCAACTCATGTGATCAAATTCATAATTAGATCACCCAGTTGTTACCAAATTTCTTTAGACTTTAATGACTCCAATTTCGATCAAATCTGGACTGGGTTGAAAAATTTCAAGTTACTAAAAAAAACAAATTTGACCCAAAATTTTCCCTCGGTGACTTTTTTGTAACGAAGGAACACGATCGTTACAAAAGAATGATACATTTCTATATTACGTAACAATTTAACTTTTAAATATCTATTTTACCAATAATGAAATGATTTATAGTCACAAATTCCTATTATTCAATTTAGACCACAAGTTTTAGAAGTTTTTCTTTCTTTCTTAAATTTCTTATCGAGTCAAACTACCTCACATAAAATAGGACAGAATGAGCCCTCATTTATTTGTACTTAATGGGGGTCTAAATCATAATTATTGAGATCCGCCTCATTAAATTTGTTTGTTTTTTTGGACTGAATTTATGAAGATTTAGTTCATTAAGTTTGTTTATTTTATTTCCTTATAATCATCTTGATGGATCTAAATAGATTCGAATGAATCAGATCTGTAACACAATTTTAACACCATTCAGACTAAAAAATAAGACTTCTATATTAACTCAACTGCATCACAACAAGTCATAAAAGTCACGTTGTTTTCTTATATAATTAATGTTAATTACATGCTTACCGTTATAGTTTATTTTATTCTTATTAACTTAGTATGTACCTTTTACTTTCATAAAGTAATCAATATATTTCAACTGATAAGCATTCACATGGAATAATATTTAGCACGGTTTCAAAAAATAAAAAGAGTATTAATTATTTGATCGATAATAATAACAAATGTCTATTATAAAATAAAATATTTTCATAAACAATATATTACTACTCTATATAAATTATTTTACATTACATTATATTAGATTCTCAAAGATTTTGAGTGCAAAGAATAACCATATTAATGATATAACTTAATGTTAAATTCTTAAACAATAAATCATATTACCTTATTAGAATAAAATATTCAATAATATTATCTTTATATAAAAAATAATGTATTTTATTAAAATGAGATTTTTATAATATTTTATTGATATAGCGTTTAATTTTATATGCACATTTAGATATTGAAAACAGAACAATTTTAATAATTTGGTATTCAGATTTAGAGACAATATCTTAGTATTTAGATGTGTATTCAGATTTATATATTTAGATCTTAATCCACATCTTAATATGTAGATGTGTGTTCATATTCAAACATGTTAATCTTAATGAAAATAGATAGACCTGAGTATATTGTTTTGGTCACTTCGACCAATGAAACCTTTATGAATACTCGTGTTCGACCTCTACACCACGTTATCATAGGACATCTTTCTAGTGCCTTAAGTCCACTCTACATGTAACCATGTGTATAACTTATTTTTTCCCAATAAATTTATACTATAAATAAAAATATTTTAGTTTAGTTTAGTTGTCAATTTGAAGAAATAAAGAGAGTTTTATTATTGTTATTTTCATTAGATCTCTGAGATATTATCTCAGATGGTCACTCAATTATGAATAATTCTTTTAGAAAGTCATTTTACTCTGTATATTGGTTACGATCCAAAAATAGACGTGTTGAAAATTTTTTATTTTCACAAATACAAGTCAGTCTCAATCCAACGAAATGAAAGAAATACAAAAAGATAAAACAAGAACAATATAATAGCGGAAAAACTTATTCATTCTAATAACACCTCAAAATCTGATTGTCATGTGTACAAGCCACTAATACATAATAACAGAGTTAATAAATAAGTACAAGTCCCTAATCTTTGTTTCTTAAATAGAACAAAACATAAAAGAAAAACTAGAGGGCCCATTGGAATGACAAACTACTACCTCTCAACAGTTCTTTGACAGACCTCAGAGATGGGAGAGAAAGAGCAATCACATGATACCGGGCTCGAAATTTACACATGTGTACAAGTAACGTGTGAGTACCCAAAAAACAATCTAATAAACGAAGTAACCAAGCTAGAAAATAAATACTCCTTTCATCCCAATCGAACCTCATTAACTATAACCTGCTAAAAGTCAGCCCAACCTAGTAGTTCAATAATAGACAACTCACAAGACTCAATAATCATAGTCCAATAGTTACAATTCAACAACTGACACATATCGATCAAGTAAGTCAATCACAATGTCAAGTAGATCAATAACACGTGATAAGTGACTCAATCACAGTAAAAAAGTAAGGCAAATGTAAGTATCAAAATGCATCAAATCACAAGAATCAATCTCTTACCGAAATCATTTTTCTTCGGCGCAATATCACTAGACGGAATTATTTTCATCAGCTTTATATCAAATCACTAGACGAAACCATTTTCCATCGACTTTATACCATACCACTAGTTGGAATAATTTTTCACCGGCTTTATATCACTTCACTAGATGGAACCATTTTCCATCGAATTTATATCATTTCACTAATCGGAACCATTTTTCCATCATCTTCATATCACTATCAAAACCACTTTTCATCGAATTTATATCACATGTCTCACCATGGTGTACAACAATCAATGCACATAAGAAAGTTCATATCATAAGGGCAGAAAACAATTCAAGTAATTCAAGTCCACCATCATGCTTCAAAGCATTTCATCAATCATCAATAAGGATCACAACAAGACAATTCACAAGCATTATGATAAACAAATAGTCTTTTCATTTCGACCATTTTTTATTCATTAAGATTTATCAAGTGGAACAATTAACTCTTCACCACATTTTCATTATTCCAACACACACAATGAAGAGAATACACGGATTATACTAGAATAAAAGATTTAGGAGATCACTTGTCTTAATTCAACCAACTAGTCACTCCAACACTTGAGTCTTTCCATTTCAATCAATGTCAAAGGTAACACAATCTATATCAATCAAGTATCTACAATAAACTTTTGAAAACAACAACATCCAACTCATGTACTTGAAAAATGGGTCAATCAACAAAAATTACTTTTGAAAATGAGGTTTAAATTCGAAATCCAATACTTTAAAATGTTGCTCAAGGCCTTAAGAACTTATTGGTGAAAATCATTTTGAAGAAAGACTTAAAATCAATTCACAATCTCCATTTTAGTTTAAAATTTGAGTTCTTGAAAAACCTTGTCATTTGCCAATCAAACTCGCAAATTTTGATGTAAAATTCATAAATAATCAAAGGAAAATGAAGTTTTAGGGTCACAAAAGCTTACCCAAATGATTAGCACAAGAAATCTCTTCAAAATTGTCTCCAAGGATTTACCAAGCTCAAAAATAAAAAATGGGGCTTAAACCCCCAAATCGCAGGTCAAAACCCCTCTCTGATGTTGCTTTTACGTCCATGGGTTAACTTAAGCGAACCCCACAAAAAGTGGGGGTCTTGCTTTTGCGAACTAGCCTCACTTAAGCAATTGTCGCTAAAACGAGCCATGTCCGCTTAAGCAAAGCCCGCCCAATAGGTTAGTCTCGCTTTTGCGAGCTGACTTTTGCTAAAGAGAAAATTGCAAAAGCGAAAGCCCTCGTTAAATGTGAGGAGTACAACATCGGAGACATTAGCCAAATTACACAAAATCATCAAAGGATCCTCAAAAATCGTTTGGAACCCCATAAATACAAACCACATAAGCAACTTGATTATACTCAACGTTCTGAACTCAATGGGATCAT
>CM040626.1:11679218-11714260 GCA_022817965.1 Solanum lycopersicoides
ATTGTATAATAAATTATTATAAAGTTATTTGTTCTCCCCTTAAGTAATTGTTTCATCAATATATTTGAGTAAAAATGAAACACCTTTCACGGGCTCTCCAAGATTTTATTACTCAACAATTGTGATGTGTGAGTTAAAGTTCTTATATGTTGGTGAGAATAATAAATTTTATGTCGGTGAGAATAATAAATTTTTAAAAGTAAATTATGTGATAATAAATTTTATTTACATGTGAAATAAATGGTTAGTAGATATAAATGTGGGTTGTTTTAACAAAATATAAACTTGTAGATCAATTTTTATATTAAATAACTCAAATCATGATATAGTATTCTCATATGATTTCATATCGTGATTTTTAGAGAATAGGGTATCCATCTCATGATATCATATCATGAGATGGAATCAGCGTAAAATCGTATGGCCAAACGCTGATTTCATCTCACCATACCATATCGTGATATGATATCACATGGACAACGCCTACTAAAATAAAGGAAAAATGTTGAAGCTTGTATTTAGTTGCTTCAATAATTTTTAACAAAATAAGTTGTTTAAATTAAAATGAATTTAAATTTTAAATTTTAGTTAGGTTGTTTAAAGATATTTTAAATCATTTTAAATTTCAAATTATATGCAAAAATAATAATTATTTATTTTGACTATTTAAAATTGAATGATTAGTTAAAAACTATTGAAATTCATTTCAATCCATTAAAAATATTTGAATGAATCTTTTTTGCTACCCCATTTTTTAAAAAAACACCAACAACTATCATAAACACTCTTCTAACATTCAATGTTAATTATTACTTGAAGGGGATAAAAGTTGGTTAAGATCACTTGCAAGTAGTGAAAAAACTTTACAACAGTTAATTCAAAAAACGAAATAAAATACCAGTGCTTGAGCAATATGTTGAAGGGCATCTCAAACCTTACTTTTTCAAACAACCCAACACTATCCAATTCTCTATTTTACTCTCTATAAATTTTTTTTTTCTTTCCTCAATATTATATTATTATTTCTATTTCATTCTTATTTTCTTATTTCATAATATAAATCCTTTATTTCTTTCCCAATAATTACGTTATATAATTTTCATGTGATATAACATTTTATTTTTTTAAATTTTTTATTTAATATAAAATGATATTTTATTTAAAAAAATTAAATAACACAAATTTCAAGAAAATAAGCTATAATAAACAAATCAATGAACGAATTCTAATAAGGTTGAAATAAAATTACATAAGCATTCAATTTTTGAAATTATTACGTTGCTTGTATAAATGCACTATGAATGCATACGGAGTTCAACATGAGCATTGCCGTCCTTAAATTTTTTTATGCATAGCTAAAAATTGTTCAAATCGGAGATTTTCATCTATCACCATTTGCGTCGTTGGAGTTGGAACCTCTACGACATCATGAACGGGTGCATTAAGATCATGTTCATCCTCAATTATCATGTTGTGCAGTATAATCATGTAGTTATTATTCATGTAGCACTTCATTTCCTCATAAACATGACGGTCCAATAATACTTGCAAAACGTGATTGTAAAACTCCGAATGCACGTTTAACATCTTTTCGACATGATTCTTGCTTCATTCCGGATTAATTAGTATTTATGTATTGTATTTTATCTTGTATTTAAATTATAATGTTATGTATTGTATTATTATGTTGTATTTAAATTATAATATTATGTATTTTATTTTTAAACTAAAATTTTCATATTATCATTTTAATTGTATTTATTCTTTATAGTGAAAATTAATAATAAAATCAAATTATATCACTGATAAAAATTAGAAAAAATTAAAATACTATTAATTTGAGATGAAAGTACTATATATTAAATAATATATTTTTAAAAATATTATATTATGTTTAAAAAAAAGTATGAATATTAGATATTTAATTAGTGACATTATATGTAAAATAATATGTTAATTAGAAAGTAATAGAAATAATAATAAAATAGTCAAAAAGTAAAATAGAGAGTGTGAATAGTATTTTTTCAAATTTGGAGCACTACTATTCATCTTTCTATATTTGAAGAATAGAGAGTGATATAAAGATGAGTTAGAGTGTCTATTCTCTATTATACTCTCCAAATATAGAGAAACGAGAGTAAAATAGAAGTGTTGGAGATGGTCTAAACAAAGGGAACCACAGTTAGGGATTTATTTTTAAAGAAATAGAACAGTGATTTGCTTGGTCAAGTGGAATAAAGTGGAATAAAGTGAAATTAAAATAGTGCAAAAGGAGTGTACTACTTCAATATTTTATTTTTATTTTTATCAAACTAAGCTTCTATTTATTTTGATGATGAGTAAAAAGTTACAGATTGAATTTGACATCCCAAATGATTTATATGATCAATGAGTTTAATACTTCTATTATAATATTTTAGGTATATTAGAAATTTTGAAATTAACTATATTAATTCTCTAATTCATTTTAAGAAATAGTTACTTAATAATAAGAATAAACATTAGTAAAAGATAATTTTCTTAATTTACTAATGTGAATAAATTGAAGAAAAACTATATATTTTTTTTAATATACTGAAGAAAGTATTTGAAAATAGGTGGAATATAAAATAACTCAAGCAAATTGAAAAGTGAAGTTTGCTTAATTAGTACTCCAAATAATGTCTGAAATTAAGGTTTGAGTTGTGACAAATACAAGTGTTGAAGCGTTATTGATTACTCTAAAAGCGGCACTATTAGAGCAAAACGACAAATCTATATATGAAAATATGAATAAAGAAGTTGGCATGAGACTATTTCAGCTACATTTTATAAAAAACATTAATTACACACACTAAAAAAAATTCATTAGTCATGAAACTGTAATCATAAAATGAAGTTTCTTATTTATTTTTTTGATGTTCGATAAGTAAGAAGAAAATATCATTACAGTGGGAGATAGAATGTGAGATATGCGTGTGGGGGTTGGGCTCAGTTGTGGCATATTAATTAGATGGTGAGAAAATACAATAATTGTGGAACATTATTTATGAGACTTTTTTTTTAATTAGAAAATTTACTTAAAACTTTTTTTAAAGATTTGTTTTTTAGACAAAATATGTTTTTAAAAAATGTAACCTATAAAACATAAAAAATTTATAAGTGTTTTACTTTGTGCCAAACACACCCAAAAGTTTTAAAGAAAATATCTTGGTATACAAAATTTCCAATCAAGAAAGTTTGCAATAATTGATATGCACTTTATTATTATTAAAAAATTACAAAAATGACAAACAAAGTATTAAAAAACCAAAAGTTACACATGATAAATCGGACAATTAGGTGGCCTCAAACTACTATAAATATGTGAAGGAGCATATTGCAACTTACACACACTACTAAGAAGCAAAAGCAATTTTTTCTTTCTACTTAGTAGTTACTACTCTTTCTTTTTTAGTAGCTATGGCTAACATATCATTGATATTACTAATAATATTTCCTTTTCTTCTTAGATTGAGCTCTGCTCAATCTTTGTCCGCCAATTTCTACTCTTCATCATGCCCAAATGTCCTCTCGATTATTAAAACCGCGGTGAATTCTGCTGTTTCTAGTGAGGCTCGAATGGGGGCTTCATTACTTCGTCTTCATTTCCATGATTGTTTTGTTAATGCAAGTCACTTTTTAACCTTAGTTCCTTCTCTAGCTAATATATAACATTCTTGCTTCATAATTAGTGTCCATGCATGCATATATTCGTGCAAACAATTTTTTTTTCCTTTTTGTCATATAGATAGATGACTAAAACACTCTAATTAATATGACCCTTTTGTACATATTTAGTGGATTTTTTAGCACATGTATACATAGGCTATGTTAAAATCTATATATGGTTCCGCTTTAACCTATAGTTTATGTATTTTATACGTCTGTGTGTGTTGAACCTGCCTTATTTGAGATTGAAGCATAGTTGATTGAGTGATATATATGAAACGTGATATATATGAAACTTAAATAGTTTGCATTTTTTTTTTTTTTTAGATTACAGTAGCACTAGGTAGGTATTGTATAAGACATTGATACTGACCACTAATTAAGTGTGTGTGTGCGTGTGTTTTGACTTACACGCCATTGACTTTCAAATAAGTTCTTCAATCTTGAAAATAACATCTTAACTAATTAATAATTCTTGTCTTCTTCTCCATGTTACCTATTGAAGCTACTATACATGATGATGAGATTAAGATAACCTTGAGATGACAAGCAACGACTAATGTGACATACACTAATTAAATTAATATGTGACCAATTAATTTATATTCATAACAACTTTACTTTGATGTGAAATAAATTAAACATGTCATATGACATTTTTACCTAATTCATCAGGGTTGTGATGCATCCGTGCTACTAGATGATACATCAAACTTTACGGGAGAAAAAACTGCTGGACCAAATAGTGGATCGATTAGAGGATTTGATGTGATAGACACTATCAAAACTAAAGTGGAGTCTTCCTGTGCTGGCATTGTATCTTGTGCAGATATTTTAGCTGTTGTAGCACGAGATTCTGTTGTCAAAGTAAGTGAATATAACCATTATTTTGAAATTTGAAAAAAAGTAATTTTATTTTCAATACGAAAAATGAATAAATTGTGGATTTTGTTAGCTTGGTGGCCCTAGTTGGACTGTTTTACTAGGCAGAAGAGACTCAACTACTGCAAGTTTGAGTGCAGCAAACAGCAATCTTCCTGGACCAACTTCGAACCTCAGTGCACTCATTTCTTCCTTCTCTAACAAAGGATTAACGACTAGGGAAATGGTCGCTCTCTCAGGTTTGTTTTATACACTCATCGAATAAAAAATATTTATACAATCAAGTCACTTATATTTACGAGTAAATCTCTTTAATAAAGTAATTGTTTACCTGGTAACTAAACAAGCTAGCACATGTTAAAAATGATATTATGCCTCACTTGCATGTTGTAGCTTGCATAAGGTAATTAATTAACCCTAAAATTATAATAGAGTAAATAACTTGCAATAGTAAATAATACTTACATTATTAGAGTAAACGTCCTTTTCATTGTTCATTTATATTACTTAAAAAAGCGTCAATTATATATAGTCAATATATGTCCATTAAATATTCCTAGCAAATTGATTATTAATCTTCATACTTGTCCTCAACTTTACCAATTATTTGGTACTCCCTTCGTTTTAAAATATTCTTGTCATTAAAGACATAAATAAGACTATAATTATCAAATACTCCATGTAAATAAAAATACGATAAATATTCTGAGACGAAGAGTATATGATTCTACTTTGTCACATACATATTTAATTTCTTGGAATATTTCAGGAAGTCACACAATAGGCCAAGCGCGATGTACTACTTTCAGAACGCGTTTATATAATGAAGCCAATATAAATGCCTCATTTGCAACAACAGTAAAAGCAAATTGTCCACAAAGTGGTGGTGACAACAATCTTAACCCACTAGACATCACAAGCCCAACTTCATTTGACAATGCTTACTACAAGAACTTGCAAATTCAAAAGGGCCTTCTTCATTCTGATCAAGTGTTATTTAATGGAGGATCTACAGACTCAATAGTTAACACTTATAGCTCCAATCCCGCGACTTTCTCCACTGATTTCGCAAATGCTATGGTGAAAATGGGAAATCTTAGCCCTCTTACCGGCACCAATGGACAAATCCGTAAAAATTGCAGGAAAACAAACTAAGATTTATGAAAAGAAAAAAATGAGTACCAAATATTTGATTTCAAGTTATTAAGGGTTGCAATGTTTACTCCCTTTTTCTATCTATGTTATAGCTAACTTTAATGTTTTGCATTTTTGGAGGTAAAGGTGGTAAGTAACGCCCCCTCCAAATTTGAATATATAAACGTTCCAAGTAGTGAAATAACAAAGAGTGTTTAATTTTATATCTTTTTTACTATATTAAAAAACAAGTGTTTATTTTGCATAGAATACTAAAAGGGATACTGACTTATAAGTCAATGACTTTAGAATATTATAGATGAAATCTTAATTTGGTCTCAATTGACAATCAAATACTCTAAATTTGAGGATACACATCTAGACACTCTAACTCATTTCCATGGTGTTAATTGAGCACTCCAACTTACAAAATGATCATATAAACACCTCCAAATTATTTATGTGCCACATTAGCATCGAGTGTCCACAAGATATAATTAGCGAGAACGAGCTGATGTGGCTAAATATGCATTTTTATAGTTGGAATATTTAGTTATCAGTGAGGCCAAGTTAAAATTTATATCTAAGTAGTATGCCTAAATCAATCATAGCCAAAAATTGTTGAGGCCAAGTTAGTGTGTATATCTAAGTAGTATGCCTAAATCAATCATAGCAAAAACTTATTGAAGCCAATCAAAGGTATATTATAAGAGATATATGGGTATACATGAAGAATATACAACATATATACAAGGGAATATTCATTGATATATATGAAAGATATAGTCTTCTTCAATGTTCAATTTTAAATAAAAAATAAATTAATTAAAATCTTCCTAAATCATTTCTAAACATCTCCAAAATTTATAATGAAGTTGCTGAAGATGTTTCGAAGAAAACATAATATCTCTAAATCAAAACAAATCACCAACTACACAGGATTTAATAACTTTTGTGAAGAAACTCCATTAATGGGAGTTTAAGATAGATTGAGAGAGAGAGTTTAAGAAGAAGAAGAGAAAGAATATTCATTCATGCTTTTAATCTGTAAACTATCCTATATACATACAATGCAGTAAGGCATAAATGCCAGCTGTTTGTTCTAACTGCTTTGATTCATTTTTCTAACTAACTTTAACTAACTAATTCTACATTAACTAACAGTAACATAATACATGATCAATTACAAGTCTTTTAACTTTCACCATCAAGCTAAGAATTGGAAAATCATTTTTCATTCCTAGCTTGTCAATTAATACTTCATGTTGTGGTCTGCACAACCCTTTAGTAAGTAAATCTGCTTGTTGCTCTCTTGTACATATGTGTTGTGTCTGAATTAGTCCTTTAAGTATATTTTCTCTCACAAAATGACAGTCTATGTCAAAATGCTTTGTTCTCTCATGGAAGATTAGATGGGCTGCTATTTGAATGACAACTTTGTTGTCACAGAATAACTTCACAGGCAACTTAACACTCATTCCCAGCTCTTTAAACAGATCTCTTAACCAGACTATTTCAGCCACTGTAGTAGCCATACTCCTGAATTCTTCTTCTGCAGAACTTCTTGAAACTGTACTTTGCTTCTTTGATTTCCAAGACACCAATGCACCTCCTAGCTTTATCATATAGCCAGTTACTTACCTTCTTGTTTCTACACCCCCCCCCCCCAAGTCTGAATCACGATTAGCTACCAGTTCATTCTCTTTGTTGCTTGGCATAAACAGTCCAAGACGTGCAGTTCCTTTAATATATCTCACCACTCTAAGTGCTTCTTCCATGTGAGATAGTTTTGGTGAGTGCATGTATTCACTAAGAACTTGCACCACAAAGGATATATCAGGCCTAGTCATAGTCGAGTATAATAACCTTCCTATTAACCTCTGATATTTCCCACAATCATTCATTAAGAGGTATGTCTTCTGTATTAGCATTCTTTCTTGTGTGTTCATCAAACATAGTAGAAGTTAAGTTGTGATTGAACTCCAAGGGAGTGGAAGAGGGTTTACATCCTGCTAACCCCAACTAAGATGCTAGTCCTAGTGCATACTTCCTTTGATTCATCAGGATAACTTCTATAGACATGAAGAATTCAATTCCAAGGATGTATTTAAGCTCACCAAGGTCTTTCATTTTGAACCTATGTTGTAAATCCTCTCTTATTGTTTTCTGTATACCCTGCAGACTACTTCCAGTAATAAGGAGATCATCAACATATACTAGAATAACTAGGAGTTCTTTTCCTACATTCTTTGTAAGGAATGAATAATCATAATGTGACTGTAGGAACCCCATATCAATTAATGTCTCTGTAAGCTTTAAGTTCCATTGCCTTGGTTCATGCTTTAATCCATATAAGGACTTATGAAGCTTGCAAACCATGTGTTTCTCCCCCTTGTTTGCAAATCCCTCAGGAATTTGCATATAGAATTCTTCAGGTAGATCTCCCTGAAGAAACGCATTGTGTACATCCATTTGAGATATAGACCAACCACAAGAAGCTACTAAAGCCACTACTGACCTCATAATAACCATTTTTGCTATTGGTGACAAAGTTTCAGTATAATCTAGACATTCTTGCTGATTGTAGCCCTTAGCCACTAACCTAGTCTTATACCTCTCAACCTTCCCAGAAGCTTTGTATTTGACTTTAAATACCTACTTACACCCAATAGGAACCTTTGTGGAAGGAAGAGAAACATCAGACCATGTATTATTATCTTCTAATTCAATAATCTCAGCCTTCATAGCATTCACCCAATGAGGATCGTGACAGGCTTCCATATATGTATAAGGCTTAGAGTTAGTAGAATATGCAACAAAAGAGGCTCTGTAAGTAGGAGTCAATTTGGAATAGGAAACATATTGAGATATAGGATATAGGCATGCATTTTTTGCACTATGAGTTACATATAAATCCAGCCACACTAGTGGCTTAGACTGTCTAGCAGACCTTATGAGAGGTACCACAGTTGTTTCAACATCAGAGGAAGACTCAGATTGTGTAGAAGCTATAAGATCAGGGATAGACACATAGGATTCTGGCACAAATGTATCAGTAGGTGAACTCTCACTAAGTGAGTTATCAGAAAGATCAATAATTGGAAACAAATGATCTAGAGAAGACTGAAGATCTTTAAAAAGGAATACCTCCTCCTTAAACATAGTATCCCTACTTACAAAAAATGATTTACAGGCTAAGTTATAGAGAACATAACCTTTCTGAGTTAAAGAATACCCCATATGAACAGATGGAACAACTCTAGGTGCAAACTTGTCTAGGACCTTAGGATCTGTAGCATAACACATACTCCCAAACACTCTGATATGTCAAATACTAGGTTCTTGCCCAAATATTTTTTCGAATTTACTCTGACCTTGTAACACTACAATAGGTAATTTGTTCAGCATATACACATCAGTAGTAACACAACATCCCTAAAAGCTTAGAGGCACCCCAGCTTTAAACCTTAGTGCTCTAGCCAAGTTAAGAATAGACTTATGCTTTCTCTCAACCATTTCATTCTATTGAGAGTATACACACAACAACTCTGATGTATAATTCCATATGTCTTGAACAAATCAACTACTTGAGTGTTAAATTTTTTTGTCCCATTGTCAGTTCTTATACACTTTATCCCTAGGCCAAACTGATTCTTCACCATGCACACAAACTCTTTTATTACCACTTCAGTGTATGACTTGGTATGCAGTAAAAAAAACCAAGTATACCTAGACACGTCATCCACTAGTGTTAAAAAATACCTCTTACCATCATAATTAGGAACTCTGTAAGGACCCCATACATCATCATGTACAATATCAAAGGCTGAAGCAGAACAAGACATACTAGCAGGAAAACATAATCTTGACTGTTTGGCAATTGGACACACATGACAGTTATGATCATGCAAAGGTACAATGTTCAAGTTTTTTATTCTACTGAGTACTTTTAAAAGAGCATGCCCTAGTCTCTTGTGTCATAGGCTCGTTACAGAACTAACAGTAAAGGTAAAACTAATGGGCCTAGTCCTTGTACATGCAACTTCATTTGTACTTTCTTCAGAAGACTCTTGACCATAGCAAAACTATGTTGTGACATCAGTATTGAGGATATACAGGCTTTGGTTCTCTTTACCAATCCCCAGGAAGAGGAAGAGACCCTGAAAGATGCAGAAATCAGAATATTATACCACAACACACTTCAACTGTTTGGTTAATTGTGATACAGATAGGAGATTATACTTGAACTCAAGAATAAACAACACATCTTTTAGTATGTCTTTAAGAACCAATGACTTACCAATACGACTAATAGAAACCGGATCACCAGTAGGCAAGTTTACTTTCATATTACCCTTAACATCAAGATTTGTGGACGGACTCATTAAACCAAAATTGTGAATCATTTGATTGGAGGCACCAGTATCTATGATCCAATTATCATGATACATATCAGTCATGAGAGCTGTAAAATTACCTGATGTTCTTAATGTGCCTGCAGTAGCCACATTAGCCATTGTGTCCATCTCTTTACTCTTCCCTTTTCTGAGCATTTGTAAAATCTTATTGTATTTTTCATGAGTGAACATTGACATACCCTGTGTGCCTGTTGAAGTAGGATTAGAAGAAGCATAAAATGCTCTTGAGTTTGGACCTATAGATGAATCAAACACTCCAGAGTCATTGCTAGCAGAAACATTGTTTGCATGAGAAAGAAGTCCCTCCTTTCTTTTTAGGGTAGCCATGAAGTTTGTAACATGTTTCTTTAGTGTGTCCTTTAAAATGAAAAAATTCACAGGAGAGTGGAGACCTTCCTGTAGAGTAACTAGACCTTTCATCTCCATAGTTTCTATTCCTATCCCTAATAAAGACGTTTAAGAGGATAAGCACAAATTCCGAGAATTGAAGCAAATGGGAAGCATTCAGGCGTACGTAAAGGAGCTCACAACTCTAACACTTCAGATTCCCAACCTCACAGACGAGGACATGATGTTCCACTTCACGGACGAGATGCAGAATTGGGCCAAGACAGAGTTGGAGCGGTGACAGGTCAAGACCATAGACGAAGCTATCACACAAGCTGAGTCCTTGACAGACTTTAAGCATGAACGACATGACAAGGCAAAAGGCAGGAACACAAGGAGTAGTCATGCCAAAGGTGGGGGAGATTATGGCCGAGGCAAGGAGCAGCAGGCTCACCCAAAGCAGCACGACCCCTCAAGCCGGACAACAAACGGTTCGTGCGCCAGAACTACACAGAAAAATAAGCGCAGACCAACAAAGAAGATGGTTGCTACATATGTGGTGGACCGCACGGCTATGCCAGGTGCCCCGAGATGAAGAACCTTGGTGCCATCCTACGCAAACGGAAGGAGAAGGACGCACAAGAAAAAGGGCAGGACGCGGGCACGACACAGTTGGGCATGGTAGGACTATGCAGTGTGATTGCCAAGTAGACTAAGAAGCCGGAAAACTTCAACACGCAATATATAGACATCTCCTTTAATGGACAAACAGCTCGGGCCATGGTAGACTCTGGGGCCGAAGCAAACATCATGACCAAGTCGACGGCAGAGAGGTTAGGGCTGAACTACGTGCCAAGCAACACCCGCCCCAAGACGGTTAACGCCCCACCGACTCCCATGTGCGGGGTCGCCCAAAGAGTAAGCATCACGTTGGGTAAATGGAAAGGTAAGACAAACTTTACTGTTGCTCCTCTAGATATATTTGATGTCATTATCGGGTAAGAGTTCTTCCAGCGCTGCCATACAATGATCGACCCTACCTCGAAAGACTCATGGTCATGGAGCGGGAAGGGTCATGCATGGTACCTCTAGTTAAGGTGCTGAAGAAGGAAGGACACGCCCACTTATCGGCCATTCAGATTGTGAAGGGCCTAAAGAAAGGAGAATAAACTTTCATAGCCACCGTTGCAAGCTCGGGAGAAGACAATGGTGCTAAGGAGGGCTTACCATCGATCATAGAAAAGGTCCTTGAAGAGAACAACGACGTGATGTCGGATGAGCTACCGAAGACTCTACCTCGGCGGTGTAAGGTAAATCACACGATAGAGCTGGAGGTTGGATCCAAGCCACCCGCACATGCACCTTACCATATGGATCCACCCGAGTTAGAGGAGTTGAGGAAGCAGTTGAAGGAGCTCCTCGAGTTCGGTAACATCCGTCCATCCAAGGCACCTTATGGTGCGCCAGTTCTATTCCAGAAAAAGAAAGACGGGTCATCGCACTTATGCATCGACTACTGGGCGCTTAATAAGGTAACAATTAAGAAAAAATATCTTATCCCTCGCATCACATATTTGTTTGATGGACTTGGGAAAGCCAAGTACTTTACCAAGATGAATCTCCGAAAAGGCTACTACCAAGTGAGCATCGCAGAGGGGGATGAGCCAAACACGACGTGCGTGATGAGATACAGAGCTTACGAGTGGTTGGTAATGCCCTTCGGCTTAACCAACGTACCCTCTACCTTCCGCATGCTGATGAACAAGATATTTCATCTTTACTTGGACCAATTCGTGGTGGTGTACTTGGATGACGCATAGTCATCTATAGCAACACCTTGGAGGAGAACGTGGAGCATCATGAAGAGAGTCTTCCAAGTCTTACGGGAGAACTAGCTCTATGTAAAGATGGAGAAGTGCGAGTTCGCCCAGCATGAGGTACACTTCTTAGGACATATCATCAGCCAAGGCAAACTACAGATGGACGAGGCAAAGATCCGGGCGATCCAGGAGTGAGAGGCGCCCACAAAGGTGACTGAGCTTCGATCCTTCCTTAGACTTGCAAATTACTATCGTAGGTTCATCAGTGGGTACTCCGCTAAAGTCGCTCCGCTGACTGAGTTGTTGAATAAGAATAAGCCGTGGGTTTGGAGCGAGGAGTGCCAAAAGGCGTTCGAAGGTATCAAGGCTGCAGTGACGGAAAAGCCGGTCTTGACGCTGCCTGACTTCTCAAAGACCTTCGAATTACATATGGATGATTTAGACTTTGCCATTGGGGGAGTCTTAATGCAAGATCAACACCCAATAGCATTCGAGATTCGCAAGCTAAACGAGACCAAACGATAATACACGGTACAAGAAAAGGAAATGAAGGCTATCGTGCATTGCCTACGCACGTGGAGACACTACTTACTAGGCTCCAAGTTCGTGGTGAAGACCAACAACGTGGCCACTACCTACTTTAAGTCACTAAAGAAGATCACCCCGAAGCAAGCTAGGTGGCAAGACTTTCTAGCAGAATTCGACTACGTCTTGGAGTATAAGCCGGGGTGAGGCAATGTCGTGGACGACGTACTAAGCAAAAAGGCCGAGCTTGCTGCTATCACTACAGCTCACTGTGACATTCAAGATGCAATCAAGGATGGAATGCAACACGATCCAGAGGCCAAGAAGTTAATGGAGCTGGCTGCCCAAGGCAAGACTAGGAGCTTTTGGGTAGAAGAAGGCCTCTTGCTCACCACCGGTCAGAGGGTCTATGTACCCAAGTTTAGATCGATAAGGCAGCGAATTATCAAAGAAAGCCATGACACACCGTGGGATAGGCATCCGGGGAAGCGACGTACAAGGGCACTAATCAAGGCTATATATTTTGGCCACGCATGCGGGACGACATCAAGTGCTATGTGCAAACTTGTCTGGTGTGCCAGCAAGAGAAAGTGGAGCAGAGGAAACCAGGAGGATTACTGGAGTCAATACCCGTAGCGGAACGCCCATGGGAGAGCTTGACCATACACTTCATCACTTCCCTGCCTAAATCCGACGGATTTGGTACTATCATGGTCGTGGTGGACAGATTCTCGAAATGTTCTACCTTCATACCCGCCACAGCCGGTTGCACCGCAAAGGAGGCTGCTCGATTATTCTTTAATAATATAGTGAAATATTGGGGGCTGCCAAGGCATATCATCAGCGATCGAGACCCCCACTTTACTGGAAACTTTTGGAGAGAGTTGTTCGACATACTTGGCACGGAACTTCACTTCTCCTTTCACCATCAAGCTAAGAATTGGAAAATCATTTTCATTCCTAGCTTGTCAATTATACTTCATGTTGTGGTCTGCCAACCTTTAGTAGTAAAATCTGCTTGTTGCTCTCTTGTACATATGTGTTGTGTCTGAATTAGTCCTTTAAGTATATTTCTCTCACAAAATGACAGTCTATGTCAAAATGCTTTGTTCTCTCATGGAAGATTAGATGGGCTGCTAATTTGAATGACAACTTTTGTTGTCACAGAATAACTTCACAGGCAACTTAACACTCATTCCCGCTCTTTAAACAGATCTCTTAACCAGACTATTTCAGCCACATGTAGTAGCCATACTCCTGAATTCTTCTTCTGCAGAACTTCTTGAACTGTACTTTGCTTCTTTGATTTCCAAGACACCAATGCACCTCCTAGCTTTATCATATAGCAGTTACTTACTTTCTTGTTTCTACACCCCCCCCCCCCAAGTCTGAATCACGATTAGCTACCAGTTCATCTCTTTGTTGCTTGGCATAAACAGTCCAAGACGTGCAGTTCCTTTAATATATCTCACCACTCTAAGTGCTTCTCCATGTGAGATATGTTTTGGTGAGTGCATGTATTCACTAAGAACTTGCACACAAAGGATATATCAGGCCTAGTCATAGTCGAGTATAATAACCTTCCTATTAACCTCTGCTTATTTCCCACAATCATTCATTAAGAGGTATGTCTTCTGTATTAGCATTCTTTCTTGTGTGTTCATCAAACATAGTAGAAGTTAAGTTGTGATTGAACTCCAAGGGAGTGGAAGAGGGTTTACATCCTGCTAACCCAACTAAGATGCTAGTCTAGTGCATACTTCCTTTGATTCATCAGGATAACTTCTATAGACATGAAGAATTCAATTCCAAGGATGTATTTAAGCTCACAAGGTCTTTCATTTTGAACCTATGTTGTAAATCCTCTCTTATTGTTTTCTGTATACCCTGCAGATACTTCCAGTAATAAGGAGATCATCAACATATACTAGAATAACTAGGAGTTTCTTTCCTACATTTCTTTGTAAGGAATGAATAATCATAATGTGACTGTAGGAACCCATATCAATTAATGTCTCTTAAGCTTTAAGTTCCATTGCCTTGGTTCATTGCTTTAATCCATATAAGGACTTATGAAGCTTGCAACCATGTGTTTCCCCCTTGTTTGCAATCCCTCAGGAATTTGCATATAGAATTTCAGGTAGATCTCCCTGAAGAAACGCATTGTGTCATCCATTTGAGATATAGACCAACCACAAGAAGCTACTAAAGCCACTACTGACCTCAATAATAACCATTTTGCTTTGGTGACAAAGTTTAGTATAATCTAGCATTCTTGCTGATTGTAGCCCTTAGCCAACTAACCTAGCCTTATACCTCTCAACTTCCCAGAAGCTTTGTATTTGACTTTAAATACCTACTTACACCCATAGGAACCTTTGTGGAAGGAAGAGAAACATCAGACCATGTATTATTATCTTCTAATTCAATAATCTCAGCCTTCATAGCATTCACCCAATGAGGATCGTGACAGGCTCCATATATGTATAGGCTTAGAGTTAGTAGAATATGCAACAAAAGAGGCTCTGTAAGTAGGAGTCAATTTGGAATAGGAAACATATTGAGATATAGGATATAGGCATGCATTTTTTGCACTATGGTTACATATAAATCCAGCCACACTAGTGGCTTAGACTGTCTAGCAGACCTTATGAGAGGTACACAGTTGTTTCAACATCAGAGGAAGACTCAGATTGTGTAGAAGCTATAGATCAGGGATAGACACATAGGATTCTGGCAAAATGTATCAGTAGGTGAACTCTCACTAAGTGAGTTATCAAGAAAGATCAATAATTGGAAACAAATGATCAAGAGAAGACTGAAGATCTTTAAAGGAATACCTCCTCCTTAAACATAGTATCCCTACTTAAAAAAATGATTTACAGGCTAGTTATAGAGAACATAACCTTTCTGAGTTAAAGAATACCCCATATGAACAGATGGAACAACTTGGGTGCAAACTTGTCTAGGACCTTAGGATCTGTAGCATAACACATACTCCCAAACACTCTGATATGTCAAATACTAGGTTCTTGCCCAAATATTTTTCGAATTTACTCTGACCTTGTAACACTACAATAGGTAATTTGTTCAGCATATACACATAAGTAGTAACACAACATCCCTAAAGCTTAGAGGCACCCAGCTTTAAACCTTAGTGCTCTAGCCAAGTTAAGAATAGACTTATGCTTTCTCTCAACCATTTCATTCTATTTGGAGTATACACACAACAACTCTGATGTATAATTCCATATGTCTTGAACAAATCAACTACTTGAGTGTTAAATTTTTTTGTCCATTGTCAGTTCTTATACACTTTATCCCTAGGCCAAACTGATTCTTCACCATGCACAACAACTCTTTTATTACCACTTCAGTGTATGACTTGGTATGCAGTAAAAAAACCAAGTATACCTAGACACGTCATCCACTAGTGTTAAAAAATACCTCTTACCATCATAATTAGGAACTCTGTAAGGACCCATACATCATCATGTACAATATCAAAGGCTGAAGCAGAACAAGACATACTAGCAGGAAACATAATCTTGACTGTTTGGCAATTGGACACACATGACAGTTATGATCATGCAAAGGTACAATGTTCAAGTTTTTTATTCTACTGAGTACTTTAAAAGAGCATGCCCTAGTCTCTTGTCATAGGCTCGTTACAGAACTAACAGTAAAGGTAAAACTAATGGCCTAGTCCTTGTACATGCAACTTCATTTGTACTTTCTTCAGAAGACTCTTGACCATAGCAAAACTATGTTGTGACATCAGTATTGAGGATATACAGGCTTTGGTTCTCTTTACCAATCCCCAGGAAGAGGAAGAGACCCTGAAAGATGCAGAAATCAGAATATTATACCACAACACACTTCAACTGTTTGGTTAATTGTGATACAGATAGGAGATTATACTTGAACTCAAGAATAACAACACATCTTTTAGTATGTCTTTAAGAACAATGACTTACCAATACGACTAATAGAACCGGATCACCAGTAGGCAAGTTTACTTTCATATTACCCTTAACATCAAGATTTGTGGACGGACTCATTAAACCAAAATTGTGAATCATTTGATTGGAGGCACCAGTATCTATGATCCAATTATCATGATACATACAGTCATGAGAGCTGTAAAATTACCTGATGTTCTTAATGTGCCTGCAGTAGCCACATTAGCCATTGTGTCATCTCTTTACTCTCCCTTTTCTGAGCATTTGTAAAATCTTATTGTATTTTTCATGAGTGAACATTGACATACCCTGTGTGCCTGTTGAAGTAGGATTAGAAGAAGCATAAAATGCTCTTGAGTTTGGACCTATAGATGAATCAAACACTCCAGAGTCATTGCTACAGAAACATTGTTTGCATGAGAAAGAAGTCTCCTTTCTTTTTAGGGTAGCCATGAAGTTTGTAACATGTTTCTTTAGTGTGTCCTTTAAAATGAAAATTCACAGGAGAGTGGAGACCTTCCTGTAGAGTAACTAGACTTTCATCTCCATAGTTTCTATTCCTATCCCTAATAAAGACGTTTAAGAGGATACACAAATTCCGAGAATTGAAGCAAATGGGAAGCATTCAGGCGTACGTAAAGGAGCTCACAACTCTAACACTTCAGATTCCCACCTCACAGACGAGGACATGATGTTCCACTTCACGGACGAGATGCAGAATTGGGCCAAGCAGAGTTGGACGGTGACAGGTCAAGACCATAGACGAAGCTATCACACAAGCTGAGTCCTTGACAGACTTTAAGCATGAACGACATGACAAGGCAAAAGGCAGGAACACAGGAGTAGTCATGCCAAAGGTGGGGGAGATTATGGCCGAGGCAAGGAGCAGCAGGCTCACCCAAAGCAGCACGACCCTCAAGCCGGACAACAAACGGTTCGTGCGCCAGAACTACACAGAAAAATAAGCGCAGACCAAAAAGAAGATGGTTGCTACATATGTGGTGGACCGCACGGCTATGCCAGGCCCCGAGATGAAGAACCTTGGTGCCATCCTACGCAAACGGAAGGAGAAGGACGCACAAGAAAAAGGGCAGGACGCGGCACGAACACAGTTGGGCATGGTAGGACTATGCAGTGTGATTGCCAAGTAGACTAAGAAGCCGGAAACTTCAACACGCAATATATAGACATCTCCTTTAATGGACAAACAGCTGAGAAAGAATATTCATTCATGCTTTTAATCTGTAAATTATCCTATATATATAATGCAGTAAGGCATAAATCCCAGTTGTTTGTTCTAACTTCTTTGATTCTTTTTTCTAACTAACTTTTACTAACTAATTCTACACTAACTAACATTAACATAATACATGATCAATTACAAGTCATTTTAACAACTTTGAACCAAGATTCAATGGTCTTTACCTAGTTGGAGGAATATTATTGGGATTATTTGTGAGTGTTGTTTCAATAACAAATTTTGTAAGAGGTCTTGTGCATAATATTCTCATAATTGAAGTTCCAATATTATATAATGTAATGACCCGGACCCAAAATGCCATTTTTGATAATTTTTGGATAGTCATTTAATTATAGTTAATTAATTTGTGGGTAATTTTATTATTTTTAATAATAATGGGTCAAATCTGAAGTATATAAAAATTAGGTTAATAAGAACTATTATTTTTAATACCTAATTAATTTCGAAAACAAAAATAAAGAGGAGAAAGCAGTTCGTCTGTGCTTGCGGCGAGCACAAACACATAGACCGACACCATCATCCAAGTAAGTATTTTTTTTATAGAGATTGAGTTCAATGTTGCAATTATATCCATTAGTTTCCCATGGTTAAGTATAATACCAAATTCAATTATTATATGAAATCAATTAAATTGGTTGATGGTGATTAGTTGGGACGTTTTGAAATTTATTGAAGGCAACCATTATTTTATTTTTTATTATTAAATTAGTGTAGTGGTTATAATTAAGGGAATGTGCCAGCGATGAGGTCATATGATGTTGTGCATCATTCTGGAAATTTTGGAGAAATAGAAGACAAGAAACAATGTTATTGTTATTAGTATTATTATATTAATTTATGTTATCAATTGGTCGGTTAAGGATTGATTAGTTAGGAGTTCACATATATTTATATTTTCCATACATGCTATGTACAATTTCAAGTAGTTAGTGAAATACTCACTAAAGGGCTAATGATGATAATCTTTACGAATTATAATATTATAAGTAAGAAACATACAAGTGAGAATTTATGTCTTGGCTTCCTGAGACTTTCGAAAAAAATTTAGAAATTCTTATTTTATCATCATTTTATAATTAAGTTGATAAATGGAAATGAGTATTGAAATATTGGGTTAATGAATTATATGAATGTCATTCGAATTATGATATTGAAAGAATGAGATTTAACCTTATACTTGAAACTAGGAAAATATGATAGTTGAAAGGTTAGTTGGCATCAAGAATTATGAACTTTACTATAAATTTGGGTTTATTTTAAGGTTAAGGTTAAATACATAATAATGTGGGCGTTGTTAGTTTCGAAACCTTATTGTGAATATATATACTTGAATAGATTTCATCGATTCGGAAGTTCAACAGAAAGGGAAGGCTCAAGTCCCAGAGTGATTATTCGGTTGGCTAAGGCAAGTGGAATTCTAAACCCTTGTTAAGAGTATGAAATCCGTGTATTTCCTTGTCTGATGTTTGAGAGTGATTTGGAGGCTTATTGCTTATTTGTTGATGTTATATTACAGTTGCATTGTTGTGAATTGTGCCTTGTTATCAAAATGGTTATTTTCTCATTATTTGTTTAAACATGTCATTTTGCATTGCATCTGAGATATGATTGTGATAAGTGTTATGTGATAAGAGGATGTACCATTTCGAGGGTCATATTGCGCGTCGCGATGAATATTATATTTCGAGGGACGTATCGCGCGCCGCGATGGTTACTATAATCGAGGGCCGTATCGCACGCCACGATAGATGCATGGACAGATATATCCCCAATGGGTCCCAGACTGAGAGATAGAGGTTGTGTATCATTAGGCCAGACATGCATCATTATATTTGACATTGCATTTCATGGCATTGCACATTTTAATCATTTATGAAATTGAACTTGTGTTTTGTTGATCTTGTGAGTGATTTTCTGTGAAACTTGTGACTGACAAATATTGAGTTGTTATTGAGAATTGTAATTTGTTAGAGTGTTGTTATTGAGTTGGGTACTTGTGATTTGTTAGGTTGAGTTGGTTTTATACAGGTTATAATGTGGGGGTTCGAATAGGGTGTAAGGAGCACCCATATTTTGTTCTCTTATCTTGTGTTTAGAGGTTTGCTTATTGGGTACCGTGTGGTTTGGTATTCACCCCTTGCTTCTACAAATTTTTTTTGTAGGTTACGAGCCCAGATTTTTGTGATACCTTCCATTCTCTTTATTTTTGAGGTATTTTGTGGAGAATTGTGAGGTATCTGTTTGTCATCTTAGCGAACCTTCCTACTCCCGTTTATGACTTTGTTTTAACTTGAAAGACAACTTCATTTTAGACTTGCATGTTTCATTTTAATTCTAGTATTTACATTAGAGGTTAAGTTGAATTATTAGTGGATTTTTGTTTTATTTTCGTACTTAATTAGGTGATTGGGTTTTGACTGACTTGTCTTGGTGGGATGAGACGAGTGACATCACGTCCATTTTTGGGTCGTGACAAAATGGTATCATAGCCCAGGGAGGTCTCACGTGTATACAAGCTGAGTCTACGTAGAGTCTCAATGATCAGTACGTAGACGTTTGTACTTATCTATGAGACGTTGTAAAGACTATTAGGAAACTTCCTTTTTGTTCATTCTTTCTTGTCGTGCGTGGTTACCTTCTTTAGTACTGAGTATTGTATACTCTTTTGACAGATGACGAGGATTAGAGCTAATGTTACTGGTGGTAGAGGGGAGGCACTTCCCGAGGAAGTTGTTGAGGCCCGAGCTAGAGGTCGTGCTCGTGGTACGACACTAGCCAGAGGTCGTGGCCGTGGAGCAACACCAGTGAGAGGTCATGCTAGAGAGGTCTCTCCAGAGCCTCAGATTGATGCCAGAGAGGACCAGATTCCTTCAGAACCTGCAGTCACACCTTTGCTTCAGGATACATTATTGAGGGTGTTAGGTGTGCTTGAGAGCTTTACTCAGGGTGGTGGTGTGACCGCCACAACACATGACTCTCAGACTAGATAGGGGGCTCAGACCCAAGAGTAGCATCAAGCTCCAGTTGTTCAGGATGTGGTGGGGCAGTTACTAATGGATCCCGCGGTTGAGAATGATGTTGCACTAGTAGTTGGGGGTCAAGGTGCAGCATTAGTTGTTCTGATAGAGGATGAGCAGCGTAGGTATGAGAGATTTCAAAAAATGGACCCACCTCAGTTTTAGGGTGGGAAGAGTGAGGACGCTCATGAATTTCTAACTACATTCCAAGAGTTGCTAGAGGTTATTGGATTAGCTGAGTCACATGGGGTTCGATATGCTACACTACAACTTTATGGGCCAGCGAGAGAGTGGTGTAGGACATATTTGGGGGCTTTTCCAGTTGGATCTCCTCCAGTGACTTGGGAGAATTTTTCTAGTGCCTTTCGTGATCGTTTTATCCCTTGGAGCGTGAGAGAGGAGAGTCGTTTGAAGTTTGAAAATCTGAGACAGGACGGCTTATCTGTTACAAAGTATGAGGCCCATTTTTGCCAGTTGTCTAGGAATGCTCTGGCCATTATTCCAGAAGAGATAGAGAGGATTCGTAGATTTGTAAGGGGGATGACTTTCTCTATTACATCGGCTGTGTTTAGAGCATCTAGAGAGGGGGATTCTTTCCAGTTCATTGTGAGCGCCGCCAATGAGGCAGAATTGATGGATAGAGAGAGGAGTTTGGGGACCCTAAAAGGGCCTATAGATCAGGTCAGTTTCATGGTGCCTCATTTGGAGGCAGGGGATCACATAGAGGGAGTGACTCATTTCAGCAGCAGGGACCCGTTCATGCATCTATGCCGACATCGGAGGGTGGTCAGACATCTCAGGGTTCTTATAGACCAGGTCAGGGCTCATACAGTTCATAACAGCTACCTATAGGGCGAGGCAATTATAATGGGTTTTCAGGGTCCACACAACAGTTCCCAGGTTAGAGATTTTGCTTTACTTGTGGAGATCCCGATCACCTGATGCAGCAGTGTACTTATCAGAGGGGTCGTGGTGGTACCCAACCTAATTCTTCATTTCAGACTAGACCACCGGCATAACAATGTAGAGGCCGTGGCAGAGTTCAGTCAGGTAGAGGCGGTAGAGTTTCTAGTAATGGTGTTGCAGCTCAGCAGAGTGGGGGTAGAGGTACCACCTAGGCTGGAGGTGGACGAGGGGGCCACTGTTATGCTTTCCCAGGGAGACCTCAGGCGGACACTTCTGATGCTGTTATTACAGGTATCATCCCAGTATGTCATCGACCTGCGTCTGTATTGTTTGATACATGATCTACATTCTATTATGTATCTACCTATTTTCCTGCTGAATTTGATATGATATGTGATAGCATGACTGTACCTATTCGTGTTTCTACACACGTGGGTGAGCCCTTATTGGCGGATCGAGTGTATCGATCCTGTCTTGTTTCTTTGGCTGTTATGGCACTTGGGTAGACTTAATCATTTTGGGAATGGTAGACTTTGATGTTATCTTGGGTATGAATTGGCTTTCTCCTTATCATGTTGTCCTTGATTGTAATGCTAAGACTGTGACATTAGGGATGTCTGGTGTTCCGAGGGTTGAGTGGAAGGGTGTTAGTGGTTCTAATCCTAGCAAGCTCATCTCTTTTATCCGTGCTCAGAGACTGGTGGAGAGAGGGTGTTTGTCTTACTTAGCATTTATTCGAGATACTAGTGTTAAACCACCTCCCATGGACTCTGTTCCCGTGGTTTAGGAGTTTCCAGATATATTCCCTTCTGATCTTCCAGGTGTTCCTCCCGATAGGGATATTGATTTTGCTATTGATTTGGAGCCGAGCACTAAGCCTATTTCTATCCCTCCCTACCGTATGGCTCCAGCAGAGTTGAAAGAGTTGAAGGATCAGCTGCAGGATTTATTGAGTAAGGGTTTTATTCGCCCTAGTGTGTCACCTTGGGGTGCCCCTGTATTTTTTGTGAAGAAGAACGATGGGACTATAAGGATGTGTGTTGATTACAGACTGGTGAACAAGGTAACAGTGAAGAATAAGTATCCTCTTCCGCGTATTGATGACTTATTTGATCAGCTACAAGGAGCATCATTGTTCTCTGAGATTGATTTGAGGTCTGGGTATCATCAATTGAATATTAGGGCATCATATATCCCTAAGACAGCTTTTCGGACCCGGTATGGGCATTATAAGTTCCTAGTGATGTTCTTCAGATTGACTAATACCCCTGCAACATTCATGGAGTTGATGAATGGGGTGTTTCGACCATACCTTGATTCTTTTGAGATTGTTTTCATCAATGACATCTTGGTTTACTCCAAGACTGAGAAGGACTGTGTCTGACACTTGAGGATTGTACTTCAGAGGTTGAGAGAAGAAAAGTTGTATGCCAGTTCTCAAAGTGTGAGTTCTGGCTTAATTTTGTGGCATTCTTGGGACACATGGTGTCCAAGGAGGGTATTAGTAGATCCGGCCAAGATTGAGGCATTTAGAGGATGGACGCGACCTACTTCTCCTACTGATATTCGGAGCTTTGTGGGATTGGCAGGTTATTACCGACGGTTTGTTCAAAGTTTCTCTACTATTGCAGCTCCATTAACTAGATTGACTCGCCAGGGTGTGGGTTTTGAGTAGTCTGATGAGTGTGAGGAGAGCTTTCAAAAGCTCAAGACTTTGTTGACTTCGGCTCTTGTGTTGACTCTATCTGAGGAAGGGTGTAGACTTGACTGTGTATTGTGATGCTTTAGGAGTTGGATTGGGTGGTGTGTTGATGCAGAAGGGGAAAGTGATTGCTTATGCTTCTAGGTAGTTGAAGTCTCATGAGAAGAATTGCCCTACTCATGATTTGGAGTTGGCGGTTGTGGTATTTTTACATAAGTTATGACTTCATTACTTGTATGGGGTACATTGTGAGATTTTCACTGATCATCAGAGTCTTCAGTATATCTTTACTCAGAGGGATTTGAACTTGAGACAGCAAAGATGGCTTGCGTTGTTGAAGGACTATGACGTGACCATTCTATATCATCCAGGGAAGGCCAATGTTGTGGCCGATGCTCTGAGTAGGAAGACTTATAGCATGGAGAGTCTTGCAACGCTTAGTATCGAGGAGAGACCATTGGCTTGAGATGTTCAGATGTTAGCTAACAGTCTTGTTCGATTGCAGATTTCAGAGGAAAGTGATGGGATGATTGCTTTTATTGAGGCTCGATCTTCTTTAGTCGAGCAGATCCGTGCGTACCAGTTTGATGACGAGAAGTTATGTCTTGTTCGAGACAAAGTATTGAGAGGGGAAGCCAAGGAGGTTGTCCTTGATTTTGATGGTGTCTTAAGGATCGGAGGCAGGATTTGTGTGCCTAAGACGGGCGAGTTTATTAGATTGATTCTTGTGGAGACTCATTGATCTCAATATTTCATCCATCTGGGAACGGCGAAGATGTATCATGATCTGAGTCAGCATTACTGTTGGTGTGGGATGAAGAGAGATATTTCAGACTTTGTTTTAAGGTGTTTGACTTGTCAGCAGGTCAAGTGTGAGCACCAACGGCCCGGGGGTGTATCTCAGAGGATGCATATTCCTACTTGGAAGTGGGAGCGGATTACTATGGACTTTGTTGCGGGTTTGCCTACCACAGTGGGTGGTTATGACTCTATTTGGGTTGTTGTTGACAAGATGACCAAGTCTGCCCACTTTATTCCGGTTCGGGTGAAGTTTACGACAGAGAAGTTAGCCGAGATATATATTAGTTAGATTGTGCAACTACATGGGGTTCCTATTTATATTATATCATATCGAGGTTCACTATTTACTTCTCACTTCTGGAAGGCATTACAACAAGGTCGGGGTACTTAGCTAGATATGAGTACAACTTTTCACCCTCAGATAGATGGTCAGTTGGAGCGAGCGATTCAGGTGTTAGAGGACATGCTTCGGGCATGTGTGATCGATTTCGGTGCTAGATGGGATCGACATTTAACCTTAGCAGAGTTTGCCTACAATAATAGTTATCACTCTAGTATCTAGATGACCCCATTTGAGGCGTTGTATGATAGACGATGTAGGTCTCCGATTGGTTGGTTTGATTCGGCGGAGATGGACTCTTTGGATACAGACTTGATTAGAGATACTATGGAGCTAGTCCGTATGATTCAGTATAGACTGTTGACGGCTCAGAGTCGACAAAAGAGTTATGCAGACCAGAGAGTTAGAGCCTTAGTGTTTATGGAGGGTGATCATATTTGGATCCGAGTATCAACCATGAAGGGTGTGATGAGGTTCGGAAAGAAGGGAAAGCTTAGTCCTAGATTTATTGGACCTTTTGAGATTTTGAGCCGAGTGGGAGAGGTGGCCTATAAGTTGGCCTTGCCACCTAGTTTGTCGGCAGTTCATCCTGTTTTCCACGTCTTTATGCTTAGGAAGTATATTCCGGATGAATCTCATGTGTTTTCACTTGATTCTGTGGAGCTGAGTCCAGACTTGACATTTGAGGAGGAGCCTATAGCTATACTAGGTAGGCAGGTTCGAAAGCTTAGGAGCAAGGAGATTGCTTGAGTAAAGGTGCAGTGGAAGCACCGATCAGCGGGAGAGGCAACTTGGGAGATAGAGTCTGAAATGCGTGTCAAATATCCTCAGCTTTTCAAAGCTCCGGGTACTTACTTTAACCTTATGTTTGAGGACGAACATAAATTTTAGTGGTGGATAATGTAATGACCCGGACCCGAAATGCCCTTTTTGATAATTTTTGGATAGTCATTTAATTATAGTTAATTAATTTATGGGTAATTTTGTTATTTTTAATAATAATGGGTCAAATCTAAAGTATAAAAAGAATTAGGTTAATAAGAATTATTACTTTTAATACCTAATTAATTTAGAAAATAAAATTAAAGAGGAGAAAGCAGTTCGTCTGTGCTTGCGGCGAGTACAAACATAGAGAAAGACACCATCATCCAAGTAAGTATTTTTTTTAGAGATTGAGTTCAATGTTGCAATTATATCCATTAGTTTTCCATGGTTGAGTATAATTCAAAATTCAATTATTATATGAAATTAATTAAATTGGGTGGTGGTGATTAGTGGGGACGTTTTGAAATTTATTGAAGGCAACCATTATTTTATTTTTTATTATTAAATTAGTGTAGTGGTTATAATTAAGGGAATGTGGTAGGATGAGGTTATATGATGATGTGCATCATTCTGGAAATTTTGGAGATATAGAAGACAATAAACAATGTTATTGTTATTAGTATTATTATATAAATTTATGTTATCAATTGGTCGGTTAAGGATTGATCAGTTAGGAGTTTACATATATTTATATTTTCCATACATGCTATGTACAATTTCAAGTAGTAAGTGAAATACTCACTAAAGGGTTAATGATGGTAATTTTTACGATTATAATATTATAAGTAGAAACATATAAGTGAGAATTTATGTCTTGGCTTCCTGAGACTTTCGAAAAAAAATTAGAAATTCTAATTTTATTATTTTATAATTAAGTTGATAAATTGAAATGAGTATTTAAATATTGGGTTACTGAATTATATGAGTGTCATTTGAATTATGATATTGAAAGAATGAGATTTAACCTTATACTTGAAACTTGGAAAATATGATAGTTGAAAGGTTAGTTGGCATCAAGAATTATGAACTTGACTATACATTTTGATGTATTTTAAGGTTTAAGGTTAAACACATAATAATGTGGGTGTTGTTAGTTCCAAAGCCTTATTGTGAATATATATACTTGAATAGATTTCATCGATTCGGAAGTTCAACGGAAAGGGAAGGCTCAAGTCCCAGAGTGATTATTCGGTTGGCTAAGGCAAGTGGACTTCTAAACCCTTGTTAAGCGTATGAAACCCTTGTATTTCCTTGTGTGATGTTTGAGAGTGATTTGGAGGCTTATTGCTTATTTGTGGATGTTGTATTACGGTTGCATTGTTGTGAATTGTGCCTTGTTATCAAAATGGTTATTTCCTCATTATTTGTTTAAACATGTCATTTTTCATTGCATCTGAGACATGATTGTGATAAGTGTTATGTGATAAGAGGATGTACCATTTCGAGGGTCGTATCGCGCGCTGCGATGAATAATATATTTCGAGGGGCGTATCACGCGTCGCGATGGTTACTATTATCGAGGGTTGTATCGCACGCCGCAATGGATGAAAGACGGCGGGTGTGTATCATTAGGTCATACATGCATCACTATATTTGACATTGCATTTCATGGCATTGCACATTTTGATCATTGATGAAATTGAACTTGTGTTTTGTTGATATTGTGAGTTATTTTCTGTGAAACTTGTGACTGACGAATATTGAGTTGTTATTGAGAATTGTTATTTGTTAGAGTATTGTTATTGATTTGGGTACTTGTGATTTGTTAGGTTGGGCTGGTTTTATGCAGGTTATAATATGAGGGTTCGAATAGGGTGTAAGGATTACCCGTATTTTGTTGTCTTATCTTGTGTTTAGAGGTTTGCTTGTTGGGTACCGTGTGTTTTGGTACTCACCCTTTGCTTCTACAAATTTTTTTTGTAGGTTACGCGCCCGGATCTTCGTGATACCTTCCATTCTCTTTGTTTCCGAGGCATCTTGTGGAGAATTGTGAGGTAGCTGTTTGTCATCTCAGTGAACCTTCCTACTCCCATTTATGACTTTGTTTTTACTTGAAAGACAATCAACAAGTATATCTATATTTAATTAATTTTATTTATTATTCTTTAAAATAATAAATTCATTAATATTAACAATTAAAGACAAAAACATGTATATCTTGGGCATGTAATTAGATGAATTTCATTTATTACTCTTAAAATAATAAATTTATTAATTTGATGTGTCTATTACCAATATATAATGTATCCAATAAACTAAACACTTATATGCATGAGTATCATACAAGTACATTCATATGTATCATAGAAGTATCAAGTATTCATTTTATGTATTTGTTATCTGTATCTAGTATTAATTTCATGTATCTATTTATATGATCTAATATATATATATATATATATATATATATATATATATATATATATATATATATATATATGATAATATTAAGATACATATAACAAAACTTGGATACATGACAAAATAAATTGTGTAAAATACATGCGTAAATCTCTAATATATTTATTATATACGTACACACTTAATAAGATACACTGATAGCGCTTGATCTGACGTAAGAAGTGACGCGAAGTTTCCTGGTTGAGTATGTAGCCAACACCATTATCAACGTTGAATTTAAAAAATCTATTAGCATGAAATCTCTACCTAGAACGATACCCATTATCTCTGCGCGTGAGAGGAGCTAGTCTCCCCTTGAGAATGATGGGTTCGTGGGATTGGTTTGAGAGTGAGAAACTCAAAAGCTAAAAATTTGACGTATGTGTTGACAATCAGTAGAACATCCATTTTAATATACTGTTTCTACTCACTGACTACTGATCAAGGGAGGAAAAGAGGAAGAGTTAGAGTTATACCCGAACTCATATTTTCTGAGAGAAAGATATTTGTTTTTAATTAAAATATTACTTTAAAATTTAAATGTAAAAAAATTTCAATAATCCTAATTTTAAAAGAGGTGAATATTTGATTATATCTTTAATGATATATGATATAAAATATTAAAACAAATAATATATACAAATGTTTAAAAATAGAGGTAAAATTAATCTATATAGCATTGATTTATGTCTAATAAAATAGTTTACCTAATATTAATCGACAATAACTATTAATCGAGAAATCAACTTTGACAGAATTGGGACTTCCTAAACAAGACACCATTCTTTACACTTAATGGCATATAACATATTTATTAAGTAAACAAATTAACCCTCGTGAATAATAAAGCTGCTGATCAAGTGTATTTTCTTTTACCTATGTCTTCATATTTTCTTTTTAAAAAATAAGTTATTTACTGTATAATTATTATTTTAACAAAAAAAATTAATAGTGCAGTTAGTTGGTTTGTTGGATTTTGAACTCTAATTTTAAAGTTAAATTTTTTACATTATAATCTTCTCTCCATAAATAATGTCGTACCAATTATTTAAAATACATTTTTCTTTCTTTTCTTCTTCATAATTCCTTTTTTATTCTTTTTTTAAAGAAAAATAAAGAAACGGTTTTTAAAATTTTTTTCTTGGTATTGACTACACCTCAAAGGTAGGATATTATTGTACAAGCAAATTTGACTTTAAAATGTCAAAAGGCTGAGTTGGGCAATTTAGTTTATTATATTATCATAATATTAGCTCAACATTAGCTAGTCACCATCGATCATGACAATAAAATAATTTGCAGCCGGTTAGCATAGTTTAAAATTTCATATAAGCTTTGGAAAACAACTTTCTCCAAAATACTTTGACATTTGCTCTTTATTGCAACAAGTTTTCATAGTTCAAAATATAATATAAGCTTTGGAAAATAACTTTCTCCAAAATACGTAGAGTCGTTGACTTAGAGTGTGTTTGGTATGAAGGAAAACATTTTCTGGAAAATGTTTTCCAATTTTCCCATTTTTGGTTGGGATAAAAGTTTTGGAAAATATTTCCAAATCAACTCATTTTCCTCAAAATTAAGGAAAATGACTTTCCTTCAAAAATTAAGGAAAACATTTTCCAAAACTCTCCTCCAATTTGAAATTATTATTTTTTTGGGAAAAACATCAATTTAAAAAAAAAAAAAAAAATTCAAAATTTTATTTTTTCACCCGATCCCTGAACCCATAGGCAGCACCCCACCCCCCCAACCCCAACCCCTCCCCAAAAATTAATTTGCTTTTTAAAAATATTTTCAACTTCAAATTTTTATTTTTAAACTCATAACCTCCCCCCCCTCGGCCAGCCCCCACCACCCCCAACCCCCCAAAAAATTAATTTTGTTTTTAAAAATATTATCAACTTCAAATTTTTATTTTTCACTCCTACCCCCTCCCTCTCCCCCGCCCCCACCCACTACCCCGACCCCACCCCCACCCCCACCCCGAAAAATAATAATTTTAATTTTAAAAAATATTTTCAATTTCATAAATTACTTTTTACTCTGATAAAAATAAAAAATGTCTCTCAAAAACATTTTTAATTCATAAATCAAAAACTAAAAATTATTTACGGAAAATATTTTCTATTCACCAACCAAACATGAGAAAATAAGTCCAAAATCTACTTATTTTCCATGAAAACATTTTCTAGGAAAATATTTTTCATGAAAAACATTTTCCTCCATACCAAACAGACCCTTAGGCTATTATTTTCTTTTAGAACAATTATATCATTTATTACGAATAATAATATGTGAAAGACTTTTTCTTCTTAATTGAAAGCACCTTCATGTAAATAGGAAAAAGTAAACCTCTTGACCAAATCCACGCGAAATTTACTCATTAACAAATTAGTACTCACTCTCAGAGTTTGTTGGTTTGACACGTAGTTTAAGAAAAAAAAATTAAAAATAATTATAATCTGAAATAATTGATAAATATTTGTGTGACTATAAATTACTTTACTTAGAGTAAAATAACATTTTAAAGTTAAATTATTACTTTATATTAAAAATGTGTCATTTTATTGGACTAACTAAAACAGAAAGTGAATCATATAAATTGAGATAAAAAAATAATAAATAAATGTGTTCTCATTGATTAAAAGTAAATCATACAAATTAAGACAAAAAATAAATAAACAAGTGTGTTCTCATAGATGGAAAGTTAAATTATCACCGTCAAAAGATTGTAATATTCCTTCATAAAGAAAAACTAAATTATCAGAGTATTATATTCTAGGACAAGGCTCATTGCCATTATCCATTCTATCAATTTCCTCAAAGTTTCTACTATGGAGGGAAGCCACATGTCAATTAAGAATTAAAAATTATAATTTAAGTATCTAAAACAAGATCTTAATTTTGATTAAAATAACAAAAAAAAAAATTATGTGCTTTTAAACTATTGTATTTAAGGTTAAAAGCTTCTTAAAACATGGTAATACTCACTTTTTATATTGATGATTTACTAAGAAAAATAGTACTATACAGATAGAAGATAGAATGCTCTCTTATGCGTTACTCATTCTCTCTACTATTGGGATGGAAGCCATATGTCACATTTAAGAATTGTGAGATATTTGGCAATTTTTTAAAGGGAATATTACGCGGCTAAGCAAATTTATACTATTTAATTACTCATCATAGCTATAATTTGCTATAATTACCACTCGCGACTATTATTATACATTAATTACGTGGGCTGACTTCGAGTTTGTATAATTAGTCATGTTTGTATATGTATAATTCACCAAGATATACAAATACATATGTATAATATACAATTTTTTAACCTTTATACATATACAATTCACTCCTCTCCCACTCTCTGCCCTCTCTCGCTCGCCTCTCTCCTCCCTCTCTCAATCTCGCTCACCTCTCTCCTCCCTCTCCCAATCTCGCTTGCCATTTATACAAATGTATATGTATAATATACAGTTATATACAATTATATACATATACAATTCACCTCTCTCCCACTCTCTGCCCTCTCTCTCGCCTCTCTCGATCTCGCTCGCCTCTCCTCTCTCTCCCAGTCTCGCTCGCCTCTCTCCTCCCTCTCCCGATCTCTCTTGCCATATATACAAATATATATGTATAATATACAATTATCTAATCAATATACATATAAAATTCACCTTTCTCCCACTATTTTCCCCCTCTCTCTCGCCTCTCTCCTCTCTCTCCCAGTCTCGCTCGACTCTCTCCTCCATATAACATGTAGTTACAAATTGTAATTATCAAACTATAGCTATGGAGAGTAATTAATTATTTTTAAGTGGCTATATGTGAAAGTTTCCCAATATAATATTCTTTTTCCCACGTTCTAATCCTCTAATGATCACAATTTATTTTACGACTAAATAAGAAATTAAAACTACCTTCATACGCGTTGAAAATTTCAAATATAACATTCTTGGAAAACATGTACTTTTTTTTTAATCAAACACTCAATTTATTTTTTTAAAAAAATTAACACATGAACCTATTATTAGTAAATAGTGGCGCCTCAAAAAAGAATTGGAGGAGGCTAAAGCCTGCGCTTCATCAGTTTTACTTCGATTAATTTTATTGTCGTACTTAATCAGAGATTTAAGAATGAAATCACCTTCAATAAACAACACTTTATTTCCAAGTGAAATTTTCTGGCGTGAATCTGAATTACTACCAAATTGGAACAAGACTAACCAAAAGTGATTTTTTTAATTATATAATTTACAATACAACCTGTAAATTAGAAGTCACAACTAATGTAGTAGGAGTTTTATTTAATAAATTAGTAGATTTGATTCAAATATTCATGAACAAAGTAATTACAATTACGATCCATTCAAACTTGAGAACTACTAAGTCTAAAATATTCATGCATGAATCACATTAACTCTTGTGAGAGTTGCTACACCTAGAACATTTGTCATATAGCAAAAGTCAAAAGATATCTTTTACTATAAATACATCCACCTTATATTATTTCCAACACACAAATATCAAAACCAATACATAGTAAAGCAATGGCCTCATCACTAACCCTCTTTCATCTTTCTTCTTTACTCATATTTTCACTTACTAGCCATGCATTTTCAGCCTCTCTTTCACCTTATTTCTACTACAAAGTATGTCCCAAGGCTTTGCCAACTATTAAAAGGGTTGTTCAAGATGTGGTTCGACAAGAAAGGCGAATGGGAGCCTCTATATTGCGTTTGCATTTTCATGATTGTTTTTGTCAATGTGAGTTTAATTATTTTCGTGAACGTACTCATTTTGGCTATTATATTGTTGTGTGTGGTATGTTACTAATGTCTCCGCAATTTAAGGGTTGTGATGCTTCTATTCTTCTAGATCAAACAACTACAATTGATAGCGAGAAAACTGCTTTTGCTAATAACAATTCAGCCAGAGGATTTGAAGTAATTGACAAGATCAAGTCGGAGGTTGATAAAGTTTGTGGACGTTCAATTGTATCTTGTGCAGATATTTTAACTGTTGCAGCTCGTGACTCCGTAGTTGCAGTATGTATATACCTCCATTTCTCTCCTTATATCAACTTTCAAAGTTTAAATATTTTTAACCAAACGAAATCATGATTTTTTATATTTAACTACAATACTTTGTGGTCAAACTAAGTATTGAAATTAATTAGTGTTCTCAAATGAAAGTATAACATCCTCCATATTACTTGCTTGAGTCATAATTTATAAATTATTGCACAATATGTAAATCAATACACACAATTTTAACTTACATACATTGACAATATAGCACGTCACATTCCTTATTTTCCAAGTAAATTACTAATTCATTAATTATGACTAGTGACATGATAGTATAAAAATTATTTTTCACCATCCGCGTATATAAAGTTTATTTCTATATATACTCCTCTTATGATACTAACAAAGTAATTATTATGAATGTTGTATATAGTTAGGAGGACCATCATGGCAAGTGCCACTAGGAAGAAGGGATTCAACCACATCCAGCAGAACACAAGCCAACAATGACATTCCATCTCCATTTATGGACTTACCTTCACTAATCAACAACTTCAAGAATCAAGGATTGAATGAGAAAGATCTTGTTGCACTCTCCGGTGGACACACATTAGGGTTTGCTCAGTGTTTCACCTTCAGGAATCGCATCTACAATGAGACTAATATCATTGATTCAAAATTTGCAAAACAAAGACAATCTAGTTGTCCAAGAATAGGAGGTGATTCAATCTTGCACCACTTGATCAAACTCCATCATTTTTCGACACAAAGTATTTCAATAATTTGGTAACAAAGAAAGGGCTTTTGCACTCTGATCAAGAATTGTTTAGTGGTGGTCGAACGGATAATCTTGTTAACACTTATAGCAGAAACCCTTGGATTTTTTCTAAAGATTTTGCTAATTCTATGATTAAGATGGGTAATATCAAGCCATTAACTGGAAATCTAGGTCAGAATAGGGTTAACTGCAGGAAGGTGAACTAAGAGGTGTTGACTAAGGTGAAGAAATTAATTAATTAAGTGTTTAAAGAATTATTTGGAGTGTGTGATAAAGTTGAGGAACTTCTATGTTCCACTTCTATCTATAGCGACTTTGAAAATTTGATTGTTTTTTATGTAATTGAATATGCTTTTAAGGCACTACTTGTTGAATGAAATAATTTCCTTTTAGCTAAGTTTTGTGGTTTGAACGTGTATATTACACGTTTAGACACGGTTATAATAAACTGTACACCAGTTTATCTAAAGAGTAAAGTTGTGTGAGCCTTACCAATATTCTTGACGTATACACCTATTGTTGTTGTTGGTCTTTTGAACATTTTAAATATTTATTTAGTGTTAATTTTGTCTCATAATGATCAGGCCTAATTACCTTGGTAAATATTTGGAGAACATGGTAATAACAAACATTGGTTCATGCTGCTGAAGGACGTTTTCTTTATTGCTTTTCATTGGCAGTTAAAGAATGTATACAATGAATTGTGTCCTTGGAGTTGATATGCACGTTGAGGTGCATTTGTTGCCCTCACCATTACTTCTCCAAATTATTCCTTCATTATTCTTTATAATCTATGTAATCTATGTAACTCCTATTGTAACCTATGTAACCTATGAAACTATTAAGACCATTATCTTCACTATTTACTACACCACTTATCTTCTTATTCATTGCTAGGAAGACTTCTTCTAGTATAAATAGTGGAAGTCTTCATTTGGTTTGATACACACTATACACAAGAGAAAACATAGAGTGAAAGAGTTAGTCTAAAAGAGAGTTCTTATTAGTTGAAGGGAGGTGTTCTTTTTTGTGGAGCTTTGGACTCAACTCTTATCCAGAGTTGTTGAGTTATAATTTGTGAAGGCTGTTGTATCCTGGAGGGGACAAGTCAAAGAGGACTACTGCTGGACCGGTGAAAACATTTGTTGCACTGGGCTTGAATCTCCTTAAAGAGAGCGAGATATCCGCACCTCAGCCTGAAGAGATTTTATTTCTTCATTT
>CM040626.1:11715260-11789966 GCA_022817965.1 Solanum lycopersicoides
GGACCTATAGATGAATCAAACACTCCAGAGTCATTGCTAGCAGAAACATTGTTTGCATGAGAAAGAAGTCCCTCCTTGCTTTTTAGGGTAGCCATGAAGTTTGTAACATGTTTCTTTAGTGTGTCCTTTAAAATGACAAAATTCACAGAAGAGTGGAGACCTTCCTGTAGAGTAACTAGACCTTCCATCTCCATAGTTTCTATTCCTATCCCTAATAAAGACGTTTAAGAGGATAAGCACAAATTCCGAGAATTGAAGCAAACGGAAAGCATTCAGGCGTACGTAAAGGAGCTCACAACTCTAACACTTCATATTCCCAACCTCACAGATGAGGACATGATATTCCACTTCACGGACGGGCTGCAGAATTGGGCCAAGATGGAGTTGGAGCGGTGACAGGTCAAGACCATAGACGAAGCTACCACACAAGCTGAGTCCTTGACGGACTTTAAGCATGAACGACATGACAAGGCAAAAGGCAGGAATACAAGAAGTAGTCATGCCAAAGGTGGGGGAGATTATGGCCGAGGCAAGGAGCAGCAGGCTCACCCCAAGCAGCACGACCCCTCAAGCCGGACAACAAGCGGTTCGTGCGCCAGAAATACACGGAAAAACGAGCGCAGACCAACAAAGAAGATGGTTGCTACATATGTGATGGACCGCACGGCTATGCCAGGTGCCTCGAGATGAAGAACTTTGGTGCCATCCTACGCACACGAAAGGAGAAGGACGCACAAGAGAAAGGGCAGGACGCGGACACGACACAGTTGGGCATGGTAGGACTATGCAGTGTGATTGCCAAGTAGACTGAGAAGCCAGAAAACTTCAACACGCAATATATAGACATATCCTTTAATGGACAAACAGCTCGGGCCATGGTAGACTCTGGGGCCGAAGCAAACATCATGACCAAGTCGGCGGCAGAGAGGTTAGGGCTGAACTACGTGCCAAGCAACACCCGCCTCAAGACGGTTAACGCCCCACCGACTCCCATGTGCGGGGTCGCCCAAAGAGTAAGCATCACGTTGGGTAAATGGAAAGGTAAGACAAACTTTACCGTTGCTCCTCTAGATATATTTGATGTCATTCTCAAGTAAGAGTTCTTCCAGCACTGCCACACAATGATCGACCCTACCTCGAAAGACTCATGGTCATGGAGCGGGAAGGGTCATGCATGGTACCTCTAGTTAAGGTGCTGAAGAAGGAAGGATACGCCCAGTTATTGGTCATGCAGATTGTGAAGGGCCTAAAGAAAGGAGAACCAACGTTCATAGCCATCATTGCAAGCTTGGGATAAGACAATAGTACTAAGGAGTGCTTGCCATCGATCATAGAAAAGGTCCTTGAAGAGAACAACGTCATGATTTCGGATGAGCTACCGAAGACTCTACCTCGGAGGCGCAAGGTAGATCACACGATAGAACTGGAGGTTGGATCCAAGCCACCCGCACATGCACCTTACCGTATGGTCCACCCTAGTTAGAGGAGTTGAGGAAGAAGTTGAAGGATCTCCTCGAGTTTGGTAACATCCGTCCATCCAAGGCACCTTATGGTGCGCCAGTTCTATTCCATAAAAAGAAAGACGGGTCATCGCGCTTATGCATCGACTACTGGGCGCTTAATAAGGTAACAATTAAGAAAAAATATCTTATCCCTCGCATCACATATTTGTTTGATGGACTTGGGAAAGCCAAGTACTTTACCAAGATGAATCTCCGGAAAGGCTACTACCAAGTGAGCATCGCAAAGGGGGATGAGCCAAACACGACGTGCGTGATGAGATACAGAGCTTACGAGTGGTTGGTAATGCCCTTCGGCTTAACCAATGCACCCTCTACCTTCCGCATGCTGATGAACAAGATATTTCATCTTTACTTGGACCAATTCGTGGTGGTGTACTTGGATGACGCATAGTCATCTATAGCAACACCTTGGAGGAGAACGTGGAGCACCCTGAAGAGAGTCTTACAAGTCTTACGGGAGAACTAGCTCTATGTAAAGATGGAGAAGTGCGAGTTCGCCCAGCATGAGGTACACTTCTTAGTACATATCATCAGCCAAGGCAAACTACAGATGGACGAGGCAAATATCCGGGCGATCCAGGAGTGAGAGGCGCCCACAAAGGTGACCGAGCTTCGATCCTTCCTTAGACTTGCAAATTACTATCGTAGGTTCATTAGTGGCTACTCCGCTAAAGTCGCTCCCCTGACTGAGTTGTTGAGTAAGAATAAGCCGTGGGTTTGGAGCGAGGAGTGCCAAAAGGCGTTCGAAGGTATCAAGGCTGCAGTGACGGAAAAGCCGGTCTTGACGTTGCCTGACTTCTCAAAGACCTTCGAATTACATACGGATGATTTAGACTTTGCCATTGGGGGAGTCTTAATGCAATATCAACACCCAATAGCATTCGAGATTCGCAAGCTAAACGAGACCAAATGATAATACACGGTGCAAGAAAAGGAAATGAAGGCTATCGTACATTGCCTACGCACTTGGATACACTACTTACTAGGATCCAAGTTCGTGGTGAAGACCGACAACGTGTACACTACCTACTTTAAGTCACAAAAGAAGATCACCCCGAAGCAAGCTAGGTGGCAAGACTTTCTAGCAGAATTCGACTACGTCTTGGAGTATAAGCCGGGGTGAGGCAATGTCGTGGCCGACGTACTAAGCAGAAAGGCCGAGCTTGCTGCTATCACTACAGCTCACTGTGACATTCAAGATGCAATCAAGGATGGCATGCAACACGATCCAGAGTCTAAGAAGTTAATGGAGCTGGCTGCCCAAGGCAAGATTAGGCGCTTTTGGGTAGAAGAAGGCCTCTTGCTCACCACGGTCGGAGGGTCTATGTACCCAAGTTTAGATCGATAAGGCAGCGAATTATCAAAGAAATCCATGACACACCGTGGGCTAGGCATCCGGGGAAGCGACGTACAAGGGCAATGATCAAGGCTATATATTTTGGCCACGCATGCGGGACGACATCAAGTGCTATGTGCAAACTTGTCTGGTGTGCCAGCAAGAGAAAGTGGAGCAGAGGCAACTGGGAGGATTACTGGAGTCAATACCCTTAGCGGAACGCCCATGGGAGAGCGTGACCATACACTTCATCACTTCCCTGCCTAAATCCGACGAATTTGGTACTATCATGGTCGTGATGGACAGATTCTCGAAATATTCTACCTTAATACCCGCCACAGCCGGTTGCATCACAAATGAGGCTGCTCGATTATTCTTTACGAATGTAGTGAAATATTGGGGGCTGCCAAGGCATATCATCAGCGATCGAGACCTCCTGGAAACTTTGGAGAGAGTTGTTCGACATACTTGGCACGGAACTTCACTTCTCCACAAGTTTCCACCTGCAGACCGACGGCCAAACAGAACGCGTCAACACCCTGCTAGAGTGCTACCTAAGGCACTATGTTAGTGTGCATCATAAGGATTGGGCCAAACTCTTAGACATGGCACAGTTCTCCTACAACTTACAGAAGAGTGAGTCCACTGGGCGCACACTATTTGAGTTGGCGATAGGCCAACAACCCCAAACTCCGCATTCTTTACCGGCTGCTTTCAAAGGAAAGAGTTTGGGAGCCTACCATCTTGCCAAGGGATGAGAGGAACAACTTGACAATGCCAAGTCCTACTTTGTCAAGGAAATGAAGAAGTTCTCCGACCGAAAGCATCGTCCCATATATTATAAGAAGACGACATGGTCTTTGTGAAATTCAACCCAAGACAGTTCAAAGCACTAAGAGGCGTCCATCAAAACTTAGTGCATAAATATGAGGGATCGTTCAAGATCGTTGCCAAGGTAGGTAAGATCTCGTACAAGTTGGACTTACCTCCACACTTCAAGATCCATCCGGTGTTTGATGCAAGATTCCTCAAGCCGTACCATGAGAACAATGAGGATCCAAGCTGAAACCGATTGCAACAGGCACCCATACCAGTCACCGCCTTGCATGACCAAGAGATTGAAGCTATCATAGAATATCATGCTAAATAGAATCAATGTCAACAAGCGAGCGCCATGTTCCTTGTGCATTGGAAGGGACAAACTCCGGAGGAAGCCACATGGGAGAAATACGAAGACTTGTGGCAGTTTCGAGACCAAATCTGAGAGTTTTTGCAGCAGCAGTGCGCCGCGGTTGTCGCATCATCAGGTAGGGGAGATTGTCATGTCCCGCCACTATTCCAGTAAAATTTTACATCTGGAGAGGCGTAGAAGACTCCAAAATTAATGGGAGGCTTGCGGAGAATTCTAGAACACCTTAGACATTTCAAAAATGCTTAGAATTTCCTAGAGTATGTAGAATTCTCTAGAAAGAGGACCAATGTGTAAATATCTTAGGGACTTATAAAGTAAATATTAATTGCACTTTAGTACTTAGGTGGTAGTATAAATAGAGGTGCCATTCATTTGCAAGGCATCACTTAACTTGTAAAGCATTCTCTAAAGCAATATACAAGTCTTATTCAAAATTTCCTCTTTTGTTCTTTCTAAGTCTTTTTCAAGCATTCTCTTAGTGATTTCAAATCTTAAAGGCTTCCTTGAGCTTACAAGATCTTGAAAGAATAGTGAGTAAGTTGTCGAGGTCCGCGCAGAGCTTTTGCAAATACTAAGTCCGTGACAATAAACTTGATTTACATTTGGAATAGGAAGCTGCATCAAAACTTGACTTCTAGCATGTGCATATGACTTATTATGATCCATCATAAACTGCCATAATTTTTTAACTTGAAGTGCTTTGAGTATTGCTTAGACTCAGGTTAAGCACAAAAAGGGTGAGGAATTAGTGTTTCAACTTCATCCCACAGCTCTCTTAACCTTGAAAAATAGACCGAACAGAAGAAGTTCCTTGTGACAAGGTGACTATTTCTTTATGAAGATAAAAGTCCCTAGATGCATTCACCTTATCAAATCTTTCACGTAGATCTTCCATACTGTATATGCATCATATCCATAGATCACAATACTAATCATACTTTTAGACACAATATCTATGATCCACCCTAGAAAAATAGCATTACACCTATTCCATACATCATATAAAGATTCAGAATACATCTCCCTTTTACAAGTTCCTAGCAGAAATCCCGACTTGTTTTTTCAAGCAACACAAGTTTCAAGGATTTACTCCACAAAAAATAGTTTTCAAAACCTAGTAATTGAATTGAAATTAGAACAGACCCTTGTGTATCTAATAGAATGAACATGGGATGGTTATGATCAGTTGGTGCTGGAATTACCCTGGAAGTTGTTAAACTTCAACTGGAGTTTCGTCTGTGGTTAAAGGCATGATTGATCAAGAACACTCTTCAATTGCTGCAGAATTCGAGAACACTACTTTATTTTTAATCAAAGAAGCCATTCAATTTCTAGTCAAGAATTTAAGAAATTCAGATGTTTAGAGCAATTAACAACAGGAACACCGGAACTCATGATTTTCCTAGTGCTCTGATACCATGTGAAGAAACTTCATTAATGGGAGTTTTAGAGAGATTGTGAGAGAGAGTTTAAGAAGAAAAGGAGAAAGAATATTCATTCATGCTTTTAATCTGTAAATTATCCTATATATATAATGCAGTAAGGCATAAATGCCAGTTGTTTGTTCTAACTTCTTTGATTCCTTTTTCGAACTAACTTTTACTAACTAATTCTACACTAACTAACAGTAACATAATACATGATCAATTACAAGTCATTTTAACAACTTTGAACCAGATTCAATGGTCTTTACCTAGTTGGAGGAATATTATTGGGATTATTTGTGAGTGTTGTTTCAGTAACACATTTTGTAAGAGGTCTTGTGCATAATATTCTCATAATTGAAGTTCCAACATTATATAATGTAGTGACCCGGACCCGAAATGCCATTTTTGATAATTTTTGGATAGTCATTTAATTATAGTTAATTAATTTGTGGGTAATTTTATTATTTTTAATAATAATGGGTCAAATCTGAAGTATAAAAAAATTAGGTTAATAAGAACTATTATTTTTAATACCTAATTAATTTCGAAAACAAAAGTAAAGAGGAGAAAGCAGTTCGTCTGTGCTTGCGGCGAGCACAAACACATAGACCGACACCATCATCCAAGTAAGTATTTTTTTATATAGATTGAGTTCAATGTTGTAATTATATCCATTAGTTTCCCATGGTTGAGTATAATACCAAATTCAATTATTATATGAAATCAATTAAATTGGTTGATGGTGATTAGTGGGGACGTTTTGAAATTTATTGAAGGCAACCATTATTTTACTTTTCATTATTAAATTAGTCTAGTGGTTATAATTAAGGGAATGTGGCAGCGATGAGGTCATATGATGTTGTGCATCATTTTGGAAATTTTGGAGAAATAGAAGACAAGAAACAATGTTATTGTTATTAGTATTATTATATTAATTTATGTTATCAATTGGTCGGTTAAGGATTGATTAGTTAGGAGTTTACATATATTTATATTTTCCATACATGCTATGTACAATTTCAAGTAGTTAGTGGAATACTCACTAAAGGGCTAATGATGGTAATCTTTACGAATTATAATATTATAAGTAAGAAACATACAAGTGAGAATTTATGTCTTGGCTTCCTGAGACTTTCGAAATTTTTTTAGAAATTCTTATTTTATCATCATTTTATAATTAAGTTGATAAATGTAAATGAGTATTCAAATATTGGGTTATTGAATTATATGAATGTCATTCGAATTATGATATTGAAAGAATGAGATTTAACCTTATACTTGAAACTAGGAAAATATGATAGTTGAAAGGTTAGTTAGCATCAAGAATTATGAACTTTACTATAAATTTGGGTGTATTTTAAGGTTAGTTAAACATAATAATATGGGCGTTGTTAGTTTCGAAACCTTATTGTGAATATATATACTTGAATAGATTTCATCGATTCGGAAGTTCAAAAGAAAAGAAAGGCTCAAGTCCCAGAGTGATTATTCGGTTGGCTAAGGCAAGTGGAATTCTAAACCCTTGTTAAGAGTATGAAATCCGTGTATTTCCTTGTCTGATGTTTGAGAGTGATTTGGAGGCTTATTGCTTATTTGTTGATGTTATATTACAGTTGCATTGTTGTGAATTGTGCCTTGTTATCAAAATGGTTATTTCCTCATTATTTGTTTAAACATGTCATTTTGCATTGCATCTGAGACATGATTGTGATAAGTGTTATGTGATAAGAGGATGTACCATTTCGAGGGTCGTATCGCGCGTCGCGATGGATATTATATTTCGAGGGACGTATCGCGCGCCGCGATGGTTACTATAATCGAGGGTCGTATTGCACGCCACGATAGATGCATGGACAGATATGTCCCCAATGGGTCCCAGACTGAGAGACAGCGGGTGTGTATCATTAGGCCAGACATGCATCATTATATTTGACATTGCATTTCATGGCATTGCACATTTTAATCATTGATGAAATTGAACTTGTGTTCTGTTGATCTTGTGAGTGATTTTCTGTGAAACTTGTGACTGACGAATATTGAGTTGTTATTGAGAATTGTAATTTGTTAGAGTGTTGTTATTGAGTTGGGTACTTGTGATTTGTTAGGTTGGGCTTGTTTTATGCAGGTTATAATGTGGGGGTTCGAATAGGGTGTAAGGAGCACCCGTATTTTGTTCTCTTATCTTGTGTTTAGAGGTTTGCTTATTGGGTACCGTGTGGTTTGGTACTCACCCCTTGCTTCTACAATTTTTTTTTGTAGGTTACGAGCCCAGATTTTTGTGATACCTTCCATTCTCTTTGTTTCTGAGGTATTTTGTGGAGAATTGTGAGGTATATGTTTGTCATCTCAGCGAACCTTCCTACTCCCGTTTATGTCTTTGTTTTTACTTGAAAGACAACTTCATTTTAGACTTGCATGTTTTATTTCAATTCTAGTATTTACATTAGAGGTTAAGTTGAATTATTAGTGGATTTTTGTTTTATTTCCGTACTTAATTAGGTGATTGGGTTCTGGCTGACTTGTCTTGGTGGGATGAGACGAGTGCCATCACGCCCATTTTTGGGTCGTGACAAATAGCCCAGGGAGGTCTCACGTGTATACAAGGTGAGTCTACGTAGAGTCTCAAGGATCAGTACATAGACGTTTGTACTTATCTATGAGAGGTTGTAAAGACTATTAGGAAACTTCCCTTTTGTTCATTCTTTCTTATCGTGCGTGGTTACCTTCTTTAGTACTGAGTATTGTATACTCTTTTGACAGATGACGAGGATTAGAGCTAATGTTACTGGTGGTAGAGGGGATGGACTTCCCGAGGCAGTTGTTGAGGCCCGAGCTAGAGGTCGTGCTCGTGGTACGACACTAGCCAGAGGTCGTGGCCGTGGAGCAACACCAGTGAGAGGTCATGCTATAGAGGTCTCTCCAGAGCTTCAGATTGATGCCAGAGAGGACCAGATTCCTTCAGAACCTGCAGCCACACCTTTACTTCAGGATACATTATTGAGGGTGTTAGGTGTGCTTGAGAGCTTTACTCAGGGTGGTGGTGTGACCGCCACAACACATGACTCTCAGACTAGATAGGGGGCTCAGACCCAAGAGTAGCAGCAAGCTCCAGTTGTTCAGGATGCGGTGGGGCAGTTACTAATGGATCCCGCGGTTGAGAATGATGTTGCACCAGTAGTTGGGGGTCAAGGTGCAGCATTGGTTGTTCTGATAGAGGATGAGCAGCGTAGGTATGAGAGATTTCAAAAAATGGACCCACCTCAGTTTTAGGGTGGGAAGAGTGAGGACGCTCATGAGTTTCTAACTACATTCCAAGAGTTGCTAGAGGTTATTGGATTAGCTGAGTCACATGGGGTTCGATATACTACACTACAGCTTCGTGGGCCAGCGAGAGAGTGGTGGAGGACTTATTCGGGGGCTTTGCCAGTTGGATCTCCTCCAGTGACTTGGGAGAAGTTTTCTAGTGCCTTCCGTGATCGTTTTATCCCTTGGAGCGTGAGAGAGGAGAGTCGTTTGAAGTTTGAAAATCTGAGACAGGACGACTTATCTGTTACAAAGTATGAGGCCCATTTTTGCCAGTTGTCTAGGAATGCTCTGGCCATTATTCCAGAAGAGATAGAGAGGATTCGTAGATTTGTAAGGGGGATGACTTTCTCTATTACATCGGCTGTGTTTAGAGCATCTAGAGAGGGGGATTCTTTCCAGTTCATTGTGAGCGCCGCCAATGAGGCAGAATTGATGGATAGAGAGAGGAGTTTGGGGACCCTAAAAGGGCCTATAGATCAGGTCAGTTTCATGGTGCCTCATTTGGAGGCAGGGGATCACATAGAGGGAGTGACTCATTTCAGCAGCAGGGACCCGTTCATGCATCTATGCCGACATCGGAGGGTGGTCAGACATCTCAGGGTTCTTATAGACCAGGTCAGGGCTCATACAGTTCATAACAGCTACCTATAGGGCGAGGCAATTATAATGGGTTTTCAGGGTCCACACAACAGTTCCCAGGTTAGAGATTTTGCTTTACTTGTGGAGATCCCGATCACCTGATGCAGCAGTGTACTTATCAGAGGGGTCGTGGTGGTACCCAACCTAATTCTTCATTTCAGACTAGACCACCGGCATAACAATGTAGAGGCCGTGGCAGAGTTCAGTCAGGTAGAGGCGGTAGAGTTTCTAGTAATGGTGTTGCAGCTCAGCAGAGTGGGGGTAGAGGTACCACCTAGGCTGGAGGTGGACGAGGGGGCCACTTTATGCTTTCCCAGGGAGACCTCAGGCGGACACTTCTGATGCTGTTATTACAGGTATCATCCCAGTATGTCATCGACCTGCGTCTGTATTGTTTGATACATGATCTACATTCTATTATGTATCTACCTATTTTCCTGCTGAATTTGATATGATATGTGATAGCATGACTGTACCTATTCGTGTTTCTACACACGTGGGTGAGCCCTTATTGGCGGATCGAGTGTATCGATCCTGTCTTGTTTCTTTGGCTGTTATGGCACTTGGTAGACTTAATCATTTGGGAATGGTAGACTTTGATGTTATCTTGGGTATGAATTGGCTTTCTCCTTATCATGTTGTCCTTGATTGTAATGCTAAGACTGTGACATTAGCATGTCTGGTGTTCCGAGGGTTGAGTGGAAGGGTGTTAGTGTTCTAATCCTAGCAAGCTCATCTCTTTTATCCGTGCTCAGAGACTGGTGGAGAGAGGGTGTTTGTCTTACTTAGCATTTATTCGAGATACTAGTGTTAAACCACCTCCCATGGACTCTGTTCCCGTGGTTTAGGAGTTTCCAGATATATTCCCTTCTGATCTTCCAGGTGTTCCTCCCGATAGGGATATTGATTTTGCTATTGATTTGGAGCCGAGCACTAAGCCTATTTCTATCCCTCCCTACCGTATGGCTCCAGCAGAGTTGAAAGAGTTGAAGGATCAGCTGCAGGATTTATTGAGTAAGGGTTTTATTCGCCCTAGTGTGTCACCTTGGGGTGCCCCTGTATTTTTTGTGAAGAAGAACGATGGGACTATAAGGATGTGTGTTGATTACAGACTGGTGAACAAGGTAACAGTGAAGAATAAGTATCCTCTTCCGCGTATTGATGACTTATTTGATCAGCTACAAGGAGCATCATTGTTCTCTGAGATTGATTTGAGGTCTGGGTATCATCAATTGAATATTAGGGCATCATATATCCCTAAGACAGCTTTTCGGAACCGGTATGGGCATTATAAGTTCCTAGTGATGTTCTTCAGATTGACTAATACCCCTGCAACATTCATGGAGTTGATGAATGGGGTGTTTCGACCATACCTTGATTCTTTTGAGATTGTTTTCATCAATGACATCTTGGTTTACTCCAAGACTGAGAAGGACTGTCTGACACTTGAGGATTGTACTCAGAGGTTGAGAGAAGAAAAGTTGTATGCCAGTTCTCAAAGTGTGAGTTTGGCTTAGTTTTGTGGCATTCTTGGGACACATGGTGTCCAAGGAGGGTATTAGTAGATCCGGCCAAGATTGAGGCATTAGAGGATGGACGCGACCTATTTCTCCTACGATATTCGAGCTTTGTGGGATTGGCAGGTTATTACCGACGGTTTGTTCAAAGTTTCTCTACTATTGCAGCTCCATTACTAGATTGACTCGCCAGGGTGTGGGTTTTGAGTAGTCTGATGAGTGTGAGGAGAGCTTTCAAAAGCTCAAGACTTTGTTGACTTCGCTCTGTGTTGACTCTATCTGAGGAGGGTGTAGACTTGACTGTGTATTGTGATGCTTTAGGAGTTGGATTGGGTGGTGTGTTGATGCAGAAGGGGAAAGTGATTGCTTATGCTTCTAGGTAGTTGAAGTCTCATGAGAAGAACTGCCCTACTCATGATTTGGAGTTGGCGGTTGTGGTAGTTTTACTTAAGTTATGGCTTCATTACTTGTATGGGGTACATTGTAAGATTTTCACTGATCATCAGAGTCTTCAGTATATCTTTACTCAGAGGGATTTGAACTTGAGACAACAAAGATGACTTGCATTGTTGAAGGACTATGACGTGACCATTCTGTATCATCCAGGGAAGGCCAATGTTGTGGCCGATGCTCTGAGTAGGAAGACTTATAGCATGGAGAGTCTTGCAACACTTAGTATCGAGGAGAGACCATTGGCTAGAGATGTTCAGATGTTAGCTAACAGTCTTGTTCGATTGGAGATTTCAGAGGAAAGTGATGGGATAATTGCTTTTATTGAGGCTCGATCTTATTTAGTCGAGCAGATCCGTGCGTACCAGTTTGATGATGAGAAATTATGTCTTATTCGAGACAAAGTATTGAGAGGGGAAGCCAAGGAGGTTGTCCTTGATTTTGATGGTGTCTTAAGGATCGGAGGCAGGATTTGTGTGCCCAAGACGGGCGAGTTTATTAGATTGATTCTTGTGGAGGCTCATTGTTCTCGATATTCCATCCATCTGGGAACGGCAAAGATGTATCATGATCTGAGTCAGCTTTACTGTTGGTGTGGGATGAAGAGAGATATTTCAGACTTTGTTTTGAGGTATTTGACTTGTCAGCAGGTCAAGTGTGAGCACCAACGGCCCGGGGGTGTATCTCAGAGGATGCATATTCCTACTTGGAAGTGGGAGCGGATTACTATGGACTTTGTTGTGGGTTTGCCTACCACAGTGGGTGGTTATGACTCTATTTGACAAGATGACCAAGTCTGCCCACTTTATTCCGGTTCGGGTGAAGTTTACGACAGAGAAGTTAGCCGATATATATATTAGTTAGATTGTGCAACTACATGGGGTTCCTATTTCTATTATATCATATCGAGGTTCACTATTTACTTCTCACTTCTGGAAAGCATTACAACATGGTCGGGGTACTTAGCTAGATATGAGTACAACTTTACACCCTCAGATAGATGGTCAGTCGGAGCGAGCGATTCAGGTGTTAGAGGACATGCTTCGGGCATGTGTGATCAATTTTGGTGCTAGATGGGATCGACATTTAGCCTTAGCAGAGTTTGCCTACAATAATAGTTATCACTCTAGTATCTAGATGACCCCATTTGAGGCGTTGTATGATAGACGATGTAGGTCTCCGATTGGTTGGTTTGATTCGGCGGAGATGGACTCTTTGGATACAGACTTGATTAGAGATGTTATGGATCTAGTCCGTATGATTCAGTATAGACTGTTGACGGCTCGAAGTCGACAAAAGAGTTATGCAGACGATAGAGTTAGAGCCTTAGTGTTTATGGAGGGTGATCATATTTGGATCCGAGTATTAACCATGAAGGGTGTGATGAGGTTCGGAAAGAAGGGAAAGCTTAGTCCTAGATTTATTGGACCTTTTGAGATTTTGAGCCGAGTGGGAGAGGTGGCCTATAAGTTGGCCTTGCCACCTAGTTTGTCGGCAGTTCATCCTGTTTTCCACGTCTCTATGCTTAGGAAGTATATTCCGGATGAATCTCATGTGTTTTCACTTGATTCTGTGGAGCTGAGTCCAGACTTGACATTTGAGGAGGAGCCTATAGCTATACTAGATAGGCAGGTTCGAAAGTTTAGGAGCAAGGAGATTGCTTCAGTAAAGGTGCAGTGGAAGCACCGATCAGCGGGAGAGGCAACTTGGGAGATAGAGTCTGAAATGCGTGTCAAATATCCTCAGCTTTTCAAAGCTCTGGGTATTTACTTTAACCTTATGTTTGAGGACGAACATAAATTTTAGTGGTGGATAATGTAATGACCCGGACCCGAAATGCCCTTTTTGATAATTTTTGGATAGTCATTTAATTATAGTTAATTAATTTATGGGTAATTTTTTTATTTTTAATAATAATGGGTCAAATCTAAAGTATAAAAAGAATTAGGTTAATAAGAATTATTACTTTTAATACCTAATTAATTTAGAAAATAAAAATAAAGAGGAGAAAGCAGTTCGTCTGTGCTTGCGGTGAGCACAAACACAGAGAAAGACACCATCATCCAAGTAAGTATTTTTTTTTAGAGATTGAGTTCAATGTTGCAATTATATCCATTAGTTTCCCATGGTTGAGTATAATTCAAAATTCAATTATTATATGAAATTAATTAAATTGGGTGGTGGTGATTAGTGGGGACGTTTTGAAATTTATTGAAGGCAATCATTATTTTATTTTTCATTATTAAATTAGTGTAGTGGTTATAATTAAGGGAATGTGGTAGGATGAGGTTATATGATGATGTGCATCATTCTGGAAATTTTGGAGATATAGAAGACAAGAAACAATGTTATTGTTATTAGTATTATTATATAAATTTATGTTATCAATTGGTCGGTTAAGGATTGATTAGTTAGGAGTTTAGATATATTTATGTTTTTCATACATGCTATGTACAATTTCAAGTAGTAAGTAGAATACTCAATAAAGGGTTAATGATGGTAATCTTTACGATTATAATATTATAAGTAGAAACATACAAGTGAGAATTTATGTCTTGGCATCCTAAGACTTTCGGAAAAAAATTAGAAATTCTAATTTTATCATTTTATAATTAAGTTGATAAATTGAAATGAGTATTTAAATATTGGGTTACTAAATTATATGAGTGTCATCTGAATTATGATATTGAAAGAATGAGATTTTACCTTATACTTGAAACTTGGAAAATATGATAGTTGAAAGGTTAGTTGGCATCAAGAATTATGAACTTGACTATAAATTTTGATGTATTTTAAGGTTAAGGTTAAACACATAATAATGTGGGTGTTGTTAGTTCCAAAGCCTTATTGTGAATATATATACTTGAATAGATTTCATCGATTCGGAAGTTCAACGGAAAGGGAAGGCTCAAGTCCCAGAGTGATTATTCGGTTGGCTTTTGAAGTTCACTTCTAAACCCTTGTTAAGCGTATGAAACCCGTGTATTTCATTGTGTGATGTTTGAGAGTGATTTGGAGGCTTATTTCTTATTTGTGGATGTTGTATTACGGTTGCATTGTTGTGAATTGTGCCTTGTTATCAAAATGGTTATTTCCTCATTATTTGTTTAAACATGTCATTTTGCATTGCATCTAAGATATGATTGTGATAAGTGTTATGTGATAAGAGGATGTACCATTTCGAGGGTCGTATCGCGCGCCGCGATGAATAATATATTTCAAGGGGCGTATCGCGCGTCGCGATGGTTACTATATATCGAGGATCGTATCGCACATCGCAATGGATGAAAGACGGAGGGTTTGTATCATTAGGTCATACATGCATCACTATATTTGACATTGCATTTCATGGCATTGCACATTTTGATCATTGATGAAATTGAACTTGTGTTTTGTTGATATTGTGAGTTATTTTTTTTGTGAAACTTGTGACTGACGAATATTGAGTTGTTATTGACAATTGTTATTTGTTAGAGTATTGTTATTGATTTGGGTACTTGTGATTTGTTAGGTTGGGCTGGTTTTATGCAGGTTATAATATGGGGGTTCGAATAGAGTGTAAGGATTACCCGTATTTTGTTCTCTTATCTTGTGTTTGGAGGTTTGCTTGTTGGGTACCGTGTGTTTTGGTACTCACCCCTTGCTTCTACAATTTTTTTTTGTAGGTTACGAGCCCGGATCTTCGTGATACCTTTCATTCTCTTTGTTTCCGAGGCATTGTGTGGAAAATTGTGAGGTAGTTGTTTGTCATCTCAGTGAACCTTCCTACTCCCATTTATGACTTTGTTTTTACTTGAAAGATAACTTTATTTTAGACTTGCGTGTTTTATTTCAATTCTAGTATTTACATTAGAGACTTGAGCACGTGACAACCAGGTTTTGGTATGGAATTAAGTTGAATTATTAGTGGATTTTTTTTTATTTTCGTACTTAATTAGGTGATTGGGTTTTGGCTGACTTGTGTTGGTGGGATGATACGAGTGTCATCACGCCCATTTTTGAGTCGTGAGATATAAACTCAACTTTATATATATATATTTAAAAAACAATAATTATTCTTTTATCTGATGTCAAATTAACAAGCGGTTTATGTTCTGATATATATATATATATATATATATATATAAAAGAAAATAGATTTTACGAGTACTTCTAACTCATTATAGATCAGGAGATATGATCTCCCAAGTTAAATCACAAATGAGATTATATAAAAATATTTGTCATATTTTAACTTAGTTCTTTAATTACGTCCATATTAATTTCATAGTATATATGGTCAGTCACTTGGAATTTCATTTTCCTGATAATTCGTCACATAACAAGGTTAATCAGAAAATTAATTCGACACGTATGCCTACAACTTAATAGGTTAATTGTTTTAAATTTATATAGTGTTACATATTATTTCATAATATACACGCTATTTATTGATAATATGTATATAATGATACATATGACAAAGCACTAGTCCCATATTATTTCCAAATACCATGTTTTTGGCTGGAATTACAGTCACAAGCTCATTGCATTCATCAAAATCAAAGAATTAATAAAAACTAATATGATACATAGGGTTGATTTCTTGGATTGTTTCGGTCAATAGAATTTTTAACCAAAGTAAGTGTAGACAGTGAAGTTTTATTGATAAATTCATATTAAATTTGGGTTAAATCTTAAATCACCATATGTTGACCAAGTTAAATTACTGGTTGATAAAGTCGGATTAATATCTAAGTCAAAATTGTATGACTTAAATCAAGTACAAATCACTTGGGCCAGTCCATTAAGTTGACAAGATGAGCCCAACTCATGTTCTTCAGGCCCAGGGGTCAAAATTGCTCAGACCAAAATACCCCCAAAGCCCTAACTCAAGTCTATACAAAAAGGTATTCTTTTGACCAAAAGACACACAAATACATGCATACAGAAATACATAATTACTCTTTAGTGGTGATCTGCAAGTATTCCGCGTACAAAGAAGTCTTCGCTCCAAGTGTTGAGCCGCAAGTATTCAGTCAAATCAAGAACATCCGTGAAGATAAAAAATCAGAGGATTACATCTTTTATAAAAGATTTCATAAAGATTGTAACGTTCGCATAAATTCAAATACAAATATTATTGTTTGCTTGCTATTTTTCCTTTCGTGTTTGCTGTTTTTCAGGGACGAAACTTTAGACGCATACAAATTGGCACGCCCAATGGGACCATCTTTACCTCTCATCTTTTGTCTTTCAAAATACAAGTTCAAGAACATTGAGATGACTTCCAAGAAGATCAACTCGAAATCTGCATCTGCATCCAATTTTGTATCTACATCTGTATCTGCATTTGCATCCAAATTTGGATCTGCATCCATATTCGCATCTGCATCGGGATCTGCATTTGCAACCAAATCAGTATCTACATCTGCATCTGCATTTGCATCCAAATCTACGTCTGCATCGAAATCTAGATCTGCATCCGTATCTTCATCTGCATTGAAATTTGCATCTGTATTAAAATTTGCATCTTCGTTTGGATTTGCATCTTCTTCCGCAAAAACTGATGGATCTAAATTCTACATCGATGTGGAAAACATCCTTGATGTTACTGCGGGAAACATGGGACCTATCACAAGGAACCAAGCCAAGTTGTTGGGACAACAAGCCTCAGGAGTGCCGTCCGAATCTGCTGTTGCTTTTAGTTTGTCCTCAAAATGTGTGAAGTCTCTTGCGAAAGCCGCAAAAGAAGACATCGCTGAAATGGTCGAGAGGGTTCTTTCCCAATTGAGCCTATCTACATACGAAAAACCCTTTGCTTTAGCCGACGATGATGTCTTGAGCACTGGATCTACCCCACATAACATGTTTGCATCACATGTTTGGGAAAATCAACATCATTCTCCATCACCTACTATAGTGATGCACGCAATGGTGACTAGCACTTCATCCGTAGAAGAACAACTTGCGAGCTTGACAAGAGCTATTGAAGGCTTGACCAAGTATGTTCAAGATCAAGATGCTCGAATTGTTAAGCTAACTGATAGGGTGGAAGGCATGATGGATAAAGAATCAAGTAATGCGCCTGGAAACGTCCACAAGTACAAGAGTTGGTTGATCGCTCTTCAAAACAAGTGGAACATGCTAAAGAGATCCAAGTTTCCTCTGACGGAATGATCCCCATCAACCAAATCTAGGAGTTCATCATGGGACCATCAAAGACAAGTACGAGGTTGCTATGAAATCCTCCTTGACATATGCAAGACCATACACTGCAAGGATTGATAGCTTGAAAATATCTGCCGGTTATCAACCTCCAAAATTTCAGCAGTTTGATGGTAAGGGAAGCCCAAAGCCACATGTGGCACACTTCATTGAAACGTGCAACAATGTTTGGACATACGACGACTACCTCGTCAAATAATTTATCCGCTCCCTTAAGGGCAATGCTTTCGATCGGTACACAGACCTTGAGTCTGGTTCCATTGATAGTTGGGAACAAATGGAGCAAGAATTTCTCAACCGCTTCTATAGCACAAGACGTACTGCAAGCATGGTGGAACTTACAAATACACGTCAGCGCAATGAAGATCCAGTCTTTGACTTCATCAACCGATGGAGGCATGCAGTCTAAACTGTAAAGATAGACTTAGTGAAGCTTAAGGCATAGAGATGTGCATTCAAGGTATGCATTGGGGTCTTCGCTATATTTTGCGAGGCATAAAGCCTAAATATTTTGAAGAATTGGCCGCTCGCGCTCATTATATGGAGTTGAGCATGTCATCAGTTGGAACTGAAGTTCCATCTGTCCATGAACTCCGCAAAGTCAAAGAAAGGCAAGAATTCAAGAAAATGGGAAAATATTTGCCTAAGATTGAAAACAAGGAATCCATGAACGTCAATACTTCTCATGTGAAATTCACCACAAGGTTGGGCAATACACAGAGCACAAAATCAACTTCTTTTGAAGGAAGGACGAATCAAAAGCTCACCTTGAAAGGAAATGCAGCGAAAGAACTACCCATTTCTTGACTCAGATGTTTCCGCAATCTTTGATGAACTCCTTGAGATGAAACTTTTTGAGTTACCAGAGATGAAATGACCAGATGAAGCAGGGAGGAGTGATGATCCAAAATACTGCAAATATCATCGGTTGGTTGGCCACCCTATCAAGAAATGCTTCTTCTTCAAGGACAAAATTATGGACTTAGCTCCCGAAGGGAAGATTGAACTTGAAGATGAGAAATTGAGTTCAAACCAAGTCAGTTTCTCTTCTGACTTACCCAATTTGGTCATGACCTGCAATTTTGTTGAAGGAAATAATGTGCAAGAAATCCCAAACATCAATCAGAAAAGAATGATTAAGTTTGGAGACTTTGAGCCCATTGATGTAAATAATTTGTTATCTCTTCCTATACTAAGTGATGTGACGTCTGTAGAAGAGGGATCGATGAGAGAAGATGAAGACCTAGTCGATGATCTTGATGATTGGGGCTGGACTCTTGAAACTCGCCGTAGACGCCAAAAAATGAGTTCGCATGAAGAGTCAACAAAGCCACACGTCAGGGAAAAGATGGTAAGGAGACCCAAAACCAAAACTTTGAGTCTACATTCAAAGAAGAAGAAAATAAAGGCGCACCACTACCAAGAGCTGCCTCGACCAATTATATTTGGAGAATATTTGCCAAATTGGTTCTACACCAAGTTCTACACCAAGTTCTTTACCCAAATCTCAAAATGCTCCTAAAGACTTTCAAAGTCTAATCCCTTCTAGAATGAGGCGACATACGAACATTGTGGTCTCTTGTGGAGAAATACTAAAGGCAAATTTGCATGTTGTTGTCTACACTAAGCAACGTGAGGAATATGAAGAAAGTGTTGGCTCTTCATATCATGTCACTACACAAGATGGAAGACATACTTTTTCTCCAATTAAAATTGCTGAAAAGTCGGAGAACGTTTCATGGTGCTACCATATATCTTTCAACGATGGAGAATCTCATGAAGATGAAGATGCTAAAGATGCACCACCCAAACTTGAAGAAGGAGTAAAGGTGACTGTTGATGCATTGAAAGAAATCAACCTTGGAACTGATGAAGATCCGAAACCCACTTATGTGAATGCTTCACTAGCAAGTGATGAGAAAAGGGCCTATGTCGACTTACTCAAAGAGTATAAAGATGTATTTGCTTGGAGTTACAAAGAAATGTCTGGATTAGACCCGAAAGTAGCAGTCCATCATCTTGCTGTGAAATACGGTGCACGTCCCATCAAGCAAGTTCAACGGCGTTTTAGGCCTGAATTGGTTCCCGTGATCGAAACTGAAGTTAACAAGCTTATTGAGGCTGGCTTTATCCATGAAGTTAAGTACCCCACATGGGTTTCAACTATTGTCCCCGTGAGGAAGAAAAATGGACAAATTCGAGTTTGCGTCGACTTTAGGGATCTCAATAATGCATGTCCAAAAGATGAATTTTCACTTCCTATCCCTGAGCTTATGATTGATGCCACTACTAGGTATGAGGCGATGTCTTTTATGGATGGTTAATCTGGCTACAACCAGCTCCGCATGTCACCAAAGAATGAAGAGTTGACCATATTCCGCACTCCTAAAGGCATTTATTGCTACAAAGTAATGCCTTTTGGTTTGAAGAATGCAGGAGCAACATACCAAAGAGCTATGCAAAACATCTTTGATAGCATTCTTCATAAAAATGTTGAATGTTATGTCGATGATTTAGTAGTGAAATCAAGGAAAAAGTGTGACCACTTTCAAGACTTAAGGATGGTGTTTGATCTGCTACGAAGGTATCAACTTAGAATGAATCCTTTGAAATGTGCATTTGGAGTTACCTCTGGAAAGTTCCTTGGCTTCATTGTACGACATCGAGGAATCGAAATTGATCAAGCAAAAATAGATGCAATTCTGAAGATGGTCGAGCCAAGAAATATCCAGGAATTGAAGAGTTTGCAAAGGAATCTAGCATATCTTAGGAGATTCATCTCGAATCTAGCAGGAAAGTGGCAACCATTCAGTCGTCTTATGAAAAAGGGCACTCTTTTCGAATGGGACCAAGCTTGTAGTAATGCCTTTGAGAGCATCAAGTCTTACTTGACCAAACCACCAGTTTTAGCAGCTCCTGTTCCTAGAAAGCCATTGATACTTTACATATCAGCTCAAGAAAGATCAGTTTGAGCACTCTTAGCCCAAGAGAATGGTGAAGGGAAAGAAAATTCCCTTTACTACCTGAGTAAGATGATGACACCAAATGAGTTGAAGTACTCGCCAATCGAAAAGCTATGTTTGGCCTTGGTCTTTTCAATTCAGAAGATGAAACACTACTTTCAAGCTCACATCGTCCGTCTTTTTTCAAAAGCAAATCCCATCAAATTTGTGATGTCGAAACCCGTCCTCAATGATCGACTAGCAAGATGGTACCTCCAGTTTCAGCAATTTGAAATTGTTTATGTTTCTCAAAAGGTTGTGAAAGGGCAAGCATTAGCAGACTTCTTAGCAGACCACCCTATACCTTATGATTGGGAACTCACTGATGAATTACCTGATGAAGATTCAATGGTTGTTGAAGTTCAACCGCCTTGGAAGATGTATTTTGATGGGGCCTCACATCGTGAAGGAGCCGGCGCTGGAGTGATATTCGTCACTTCTCAAGATGAGATCTTGCCACATTCCTTCACCTTAACACAATGTTGCTCCAATAATGTTGCACAATATCAAGCCTTAATACTTGGGTTTGAAATGGCAGTCGATATGAAACAATTGCAATTACAAGTTTTTGGAGACTCTGATGATTTGTTGGGTAGCAATGAAATCAAAAAGCCAGAATTGCACCTCTATTATGACTATGCACAAAAATTGATTAGATGGCTTGGAGATGTAACTCTTCAACATGTTCCAAGAAAGGAGAATAAGAAAGTTGATGCCTTAGCTGCTTTGGCTTCAACATTGACTCTGCCCGACCAAGCTCAAATCACTATCTACCAAAAATGGATAGTACCACCAGATCCAAATGAAGAAAGCAAGCTTGAACATCTTGTAGATGTTTCACAAGTTGAGAAAGCCGACTGGAGACATGCCTTGATTGATTACTTGTGCTACAATATACTTCTAGAAGATCCAAAGAGAAAGACTGAAATCTGTCATCGTGCTCCTCGGTTTCTTTATTATAAAGAAACTCTATATCGAAGATCATTTGCCGGGGTTCTCTTGCGTTGTTTGGGAGAAGAAGAAGCAAATCAAGTTATGCAAGAAGCACATTCTAGAGTTTGTGGATCGCATCAATCTGGGCCAAAGTTGCATTTCCATATAAAAAGAATGGGGTATTATTGGCCAACAATGGTAAAAGATTGCTTGGATTATGCTCGAAGATGTCAAGCATGCCAATTTCATGCAAACTTTATGCACCAACCTCCTGATGTATCATCCGACTGTGGCTTCTTGGCCATTTGATGCTTGGGGTTAGACGTAGTTGGACCACTACCAAAATCTTCTGGCGGCCACTTGTACATCCTTGCTGCGACAGATTACTTCTTAAAATGGGCTGAGGCGGTAGCTCTCAAACAAGTAAAGAAGGAAAATGTTGCAAACTTCTTGAAGGTGAATATCATCTATCGTTTTGGCATTCCTAGTTATATACTAACGGATAATGGAAATCCATCTTCCAATAAATTGATGGATAAGATCTACGACCTTTTTGGATTCAAGCAACGTAATTCTTCAATGTATTATGCTGCTGCAAATGGTCTAGCCGAAGCATTTAACAAGACCTTGTGCAACTTGTTAAAGAAGGTCGGCTCCAAATATAAAAGAGATTGGCATGATAGAATGGAAGAATCTCTTTGGGCATAGCGGAAGACTCATCGCACGCCGACTCAAGCAACTCCTTATTCTCTTGTTTTTGGAACTGAAGCAGTCCTTCCACTTGAACGACAAATACCATCACTGAGGCTTGCCATCCAAGAGGGACTTACTGAAGAAGATAATGCATGTCTGCGCCTTGAAGAGTTAGAAGCTCTCGATTAGAAAACGTTGGAAACTCAACAAAGTCTTGAATGCTATCAAGCTCGTCTTTCTCGTGCTTTCAATAAAAAGGTTCGCCAAGTTGGTGATCAAGTTCTTGCAGTTATAAGGCCAATTATCATATCTCATAAATCGAAAAACAAGTTCACTTCAAAATGGGATGGACCATACGTCATCCAAGAAGTCTATTCAAGTGGAGCTTACAAACTTGTGGATGTCGATGGCTTGCGGATTGGTCTCATCAATGGAAAATTCTTGAAGAAGTACTATCCTTGAAGCGGCTTCATACTCCTGGCCCGCAAAATTATAAACTGCGTAAGGCTCAAAAAAAATGTCCGCTAGATTGAAAATCTCGAAAGAGGCGGCCTAGGCAAAAGTTAGGACACAAAAAAAAAATTCGCTTTCTGAACTACGTTATGACTTGATCCTCTTCACTGAGGTACATAGGCAACTTAGAGTAGTTTTACTCAATGTTCAGTCATAAGAAGAAAAAAATATATAACGTCGCCATGTGAACATCATGTTGATTCTTTCAAATAAAAGAGTTAAGCACCCAGATTTTGAGCTGACTTCGAGGACAAATCTGCACTAATCCGTAAATCCTATAGAGGTGATTTTTGTACAGACTGAAGATCTTGAAGTTATCTTTCCAATAAAAAAAGAATCTCATTATTCTGGCGCTCCTACTCCGCGTTATGAATTTTCTTCCACATGTGCGCAAAGATGAAGAAAGCTGAAAACAAGTAATGTTTTGTTGCAATCCTCGAATAAACGCTAGCATATGCAGTTCTTTGTTTTAAAAAAAAGAAAGGGGGCTCGTGGAAAGATCAGTCAAAAATTCGAAATTCAAGAGAAGAAAATTTGTCACCATTTTATTGCTTAACAAAAAAAAAAAAAAAACTACACCATAATGAGCGAGTAAGAAAATCCTAAGCAAATAAAACAAAAAATCTAACTACGGAAAAAGTTTGAAACTTATGATTTCTTGGCGACTTTTCTCAATCGCCCCTTCTAGTTTGGCTAGTTTCTCAACCTCGTCGTTAGACATTACATTATTTGCCTCAATGGTATAAATCTCGTCCTCCGTAGTGGTGACATTCTCTTGTTTTTTGGATAACTTCTCTTGATATTTGTTAATGGGCTCGATGACTTTCTTTTTCTTGGAAGATAAGGCTTTTAAGTCTTTCTCCACATCTGCTAGAGTTGCTTGAAGTTTCTCCATGGATATATCCAACTTTGCATGTGCCGACTTTGCACCATCAAGACGGCGTTGCGCATCAGAGAGGGCCTTTTCATGTGATTCTTTAGTTATCTTTGATGATCTTAAAGTATCATACTTTGCATACGACTTTAAGAAATTCTCTACACGATCCTCCAAAGAAGAGGCACCAAGGGTAGTTCGTCATCAAAGCTGAAACTATAAAAGAAGAGATATCAAGTGTGGTTCGTCGTCAAAGTCGGTCATCGCTAAAGTCGCAATTGCAAAAGAAAAGGCACCAAATGTGATTAATCATCAAAGTTGAAGCTACAAAAGAAGAGTTATCAAGTGTGGTTCGTCGTCAAAGTCGGCCATCGCTAAAGTCGCAATTGCAAAAAAAAAAAAAAAAGCCAAATGTGGTTCATCATCAAAGTTGAAACTACAAAAGAAGAGATATCAAATGTATTTCACATGTGGTTCGTCATCAAAGTCGCAACTCTAAAAGAAGATGATCCACATATGATTCGTCATCAAAGCTTAAACTACAAAAGAAGAGATATCAAGTGTGGTTCATCGCCAAAGTCGGTCATCGCTAAAGTCGCAATTGCAAAAGAAAACGCACCAAATGTGGTTCATCATCAAAGTTGAAGCTACAAAATAAGAGTTATCAAGTGTGGTTCGTCGTCAAAGTTGGTCATCGCTAAAGTCGCAATTGTAAAAAAAAAAAAAAAAAAAAAAGAAGACACCAAATGTGGTTCATCATCAAAGTTGAAACTACAAAAGAAGAGATATCAAATGTATTTCACGTATGGTTCGTCATCAAAGTCGCAATTCTAAAAGAAGATGATCCACATATGATTCGTCATCAAAGCTGCAATTGTAGAAGAAGATGTACTAAGAGTGGTTCGTCGCTAAAGCCGCAATTTAAAAGAAGAGGCAAAAAGTGTGGTTCGTCATCAAAGTTGAAACTACAAACGAAGATGCATCAAGTGGTTCCTCGCCAATTATGGATTACACTTCACTTTTTTTTATATGATATCGAGACTTTTTGCAGTCCATCGTAGACTTGAAAAAAGAAGAAGGTAAAAGTGATGTATCTCACGGTGCCAATTGCACGAAGCTTGAAATCGACATGGTAAAAATTATGGAATATTCTTTCGCACTCGTCATGATGAATGATGTGTCTCACGGTGCCAATTGCACGAAGCTTCGAATCGGCGTGGTGAAAATTATGACATATGTTCTCGCACTCGTCATGATGAATGATGTGTCTCACGGTGCCAATTGCACGAAGCTTCAAATCGGCATGATAAAAATTATGGCATATGCTCACACGTTAGTCATGATGAATGATGTGTCTCACGGTGCCAATTGCACGAAGCTTCAAATCGGCATGATGAAAATCATGGCATATGTTGTCGCGCTTGTCATGATGAATACAATAACAACAGAATTGAAGACCAAGATCGAAAATTAATTCTCGTCAATTTATGAAGAGTTTTAACTTAATTTTTGGATATGTTTTAGACTTTGATGTCTAGTATCTATAGAAACAAGTCGTTCGTCCTTCGAAATCTCCTACACCAAGATATAAACGTTTTGGTGGAACTGCATAGAGCTATACAAAAAAAAAACAGATCTGATAGCAAACTTCAAAAATCAATTACTGTCAATTGTGAAGGGTTTTGGTTTTGAATTTTGGATATGTCGTATCTCTCTGAGTCTAGTTTATGGAACATCAAACAGATCATGATTTTAATATTTCTACAAGAAGTTATGAACTTTCTACCGCAGGCGTGCTGTGATAGAAAAAAAAGTGACGAAAATTGAGTTTTGTATGCCTCAAATTGACAATCAATCCTTGTAAGAGCATATGTATTTATAGAAATCAAAGTACATAAATTGTGTTCCTACAAATTATGGAAAATTATGAAGATGAAAAGTTTATTTCCTACAAATTATGGAAATTTTCCATGGGAATCAAATTATGAAAATTCCATTGAAACTAAATTATGGTAAGTTTTCATAAGAATTAAATTATGGAAATTTTCCATGGAAAACAAATTATGGTAAGTTTTCATAAGAATTAAATTATGGAAATTTTCCATGGGAATCAAATTATGGAAATTCCATAGAAACCAAATTATGGTAAAATTTTCTTGGGAGATACATAAAAAATATGCCCGAATGAGAATAGACTCGCGTCATGAGAATTTGAATTCCTTGCGTTCTATTAAGTGAAAGTCTAAAATTTGCGTCGAAACCACAAAGTCTCTATCGCCAAGTCAAGCTTGTGGACACAATCCTTGCTCATTGAATTGGTGGTCATTTCATAGTTGATGATCCAAATGAAATTACCACACTATGAAGAAATGTCATGCGATAAGTCTTCATGAGCTTGAAACACTTCAAGTCGAAAATGAGCTGATAAACAACCGAAAGTCAAATAACCTCTTATAAATTAGAGAATATTGTCATGAAGACTCTGGTAAATGTTGACCTCAACATATCGGCATGGTCATTTCTCATGAAGCTTCAAATGTCTCGTGAAAGATCAACTACCACGAAAAAAAAACATTTGCTTCACAAATACTTCAAGGCTTGTCTTTACAAGTTCGAAAATCGAGCACCCCAACAAGCCTCGAAGTAGGGGGCATTTGTAGACAGTGAAGTTTTATTGATAAATTCATATTAAATTTGGGTTAAATCTTAAATCACCATACGCTGACCAAGTCAAATTACTGGTTGATAAAGTCGGATTAATATCTAAGTCAAAATTGTATGACTTAAATCAAGTCCAAATCACTTGGGCCAATCCATTAAGTTGACAAGATGAGCCCAACTCATGTTCTTCAAACCCAGGGGTCAAAATTGCTCCGACCAAAATATCCCTAAAGCCCTAACTCAAGCCTATATAAAGAGGTATTCTTCTCACCAAAAGACACACAAATACATACATACAGAAATACATAATTGCTCTTTAGTGGTGATCTGCAAGTATTCCGCGTACAAAGAAGTCTTCGCTCCAAGTGTTGAGCCGCAAGTATTCCGTCAAATCAAGAACATCCGTGAAGAGAAAAATATCAGAGGATTGCATCTTTTATAAAAAGATTTCATAAAGATTGTAACCTTCGCATAAATTCAAATACAAATATTATTATTTGCTTGCTATTTTTCCTTTCCTGTTTGCTTTTTTTTCAGGGACGAAACTTTAGACGCATACAGTAAGTTATAATTAAAATCAATTCACTAAAATAATACTTTTTCTTCAAAATTTTACAAAACTAGTATAAACGTAGTTCACAGTAACGTTTTAGCTTATATTTTATTCAAAAAAATTGAACAACAAAAGACAAAAAATTGACATAGTAAACATACATAAAACGCTATTGTCATTAACATTTTATAATTCGTTACTCTGAAGCATCTTTTACAGCTAAAACATAACTCACGATAAGGTTTCTGTGGAATATATAATTTTGTCTTTTTCTTCATTCATAGATACTAATACTTTTGCAAGAAAAGAAAGAGTGAGGAGGGATTTTCTATAATATTAATTAATTCTTTTTTTAATAATTATTTTGCTTACTTATTATATTTTCCCCCTCAAAATCCACCTCAGGGAGAGGGGGTTAGGCAGCCCCCTACCTGTTCATTCCATCAGCAAAAGAGTGTTACAAGGAATGGAAGATAGTCCTTCTTCTATGGAGGTTAATAAGGATGAAAATTTCATCCTTGTACAAAAAGTGTCCTATAGATAGACTATAAGTTTGGATGTAGCTACTTATTACATTAATTTAATTCAATAATTTCTTTATTGATAGTTTAATAATTAATAATCATAAGAAATCGAATTATCTAATAATTGAAAGGATGATATCTTAGGCTAGAAGAAGATCTCTCAGATAATTTAATTTAGAAAATTTTGAAATAGAAATGATACAAGACAAGCTCCAATTTGTGCAAAGTCTTTTTCACTTTTTTTTTTTGTTTTAAAAAATATTGTCCATGTAGAAAAGAGATAGAAAAGAGAAAATCATATATATTTCAAGTGAAGGTATGTACAAAATATATCTATCTATTTTAATAGTGAAAATTTGAATAATGAATGAGTCATGTACAAGATTGAATTTCAATTTTCATCCATTTCAGAGAAACGTTACTGTGAGTCACGTTTTAGTTGTAAAACATTCTTCACAGTAACGAATTATAAAACGTTACTGACAATAACGTTTTATGTTTGTTTACTCTATTAGTTTTTTGTCTTTTTGTTATTGAATTTTTGAATAAAATATAACCTAAAACTTTATTGCGAACTACGTTTACACTAGTTTTGTAAAATTTTAAAAAACAAAAAAACGTATTATTTTAGTGAATTGATTTTAATAATGGCTTACTTTGATAAAAAAAATTCGATTAATAATTATTATCTTAGAAGATTAATTTTAATCTAGATTTTAATTTTCTTCAACAAAGAAAATAATTTTATAAGATAAGAATGGGCAAACTACATAAATCCAACTAATTTAAGTACTAATTACTAAGATTCCCAGTGCTTTCATATTACTTCCTCTACCATAATCCGTGCTAAGGATAATGAGTCTGAATTCGCGAGATACATCTATTTGTCGAATTTTTAAAATGAGATACATAATTTATTTATTTAAATTAATTGGTTGTAACTGATTTCATTTACTACAGGAGTAATTTGAGGATTTTAAAAATATATAGATAATTAATTCTAAAAATCTAAATCAACTAAATCCCTTAATGTGAGGCGGCAATCAACGAGTATATCTATATTTAATTAATTTTGTTTATTATTCTTTAAAATAATAAATTCATTAATATTAACAGTTAAAGACAAAAACATGTATATCTTGGGCATGTAATTAGATGAATTTCATTTATTACTCTTAAAATAATAAATTTATTAATTTGATGTATCTATTATCAATATATAATGTATCCAATAAACTAAACACTTATATGCATGAGTATCATACAAGTACATTCATATGTATCATAGAAGTATCAAGTATTCATTTTATGTATTTGTTATCTGTATCTAGTATTAATTTCATGTATCTATTTATATGATCTAATATATATATATATGATAATATTAAGATACATATAACAAAACTTGGATACATGACAAAACAAATTGTGTAAAATACATGCGTAAATCTCTAATATATTTATTAGATACGTACACACTTAATAAGATACACTGATAGCGCTTGATCTGACGGAAGAAGTGACGCGAAGTTTCCTAGTTGAGTATGTAGCCAACACCATTATCAACGTTGAATTTAAAAAATCTATTAGCATGAAATCTCTACCTAGAACGATACCCATTATCTCTGCGCGTGAGATGAGCTAGTCTCCCCTTGAGAATGATGGGTTCGTGGGATTGGTTTGAGAGTGAGAAACTCAAAAGCTAAAAATTTGACGTATGTGTTGACAATCCGTAGAACATCCATTTTAATAGACTGTTTCTACTCACTGACTACTGATCAAGGGAGGAAAAGAGGAAGAGTTAGAGTTATACCCGAACTTATATTTCCTGAGAAAAAGATATTTGTTTTTAATTAAAATGTTACTTTAAAATTTAAATGTAAAAAGAAATCAATAATCCTAATTTTAAAAGAGGTGAATATTTGAGTATATCTTTAATGATATATGATATAAAATATTAAAACAAATAATATATACAAATGTTTTAAAAATGAGGTAAAATTAATCTATATAGCATTAATTTATGTCTAATAAAATAGTTTACCTAATAACTATTAATCGATAATAACTATTAATCGAGAAATCAACTTTGACAGAATTGGAACTTCCTAAACAAGACACCATTCTTTACACTTAATGGCATATAACATATTTATTAAGTAAACAAATTAACCCTCGTGAATAATAAAGCTGCAGATCAAGTATATTTTCTTTTACCTATGTCTTCATATTTTCTTTTTAAAAAATAAGTTATTTACTGTATAATTATTATTTTAACAAAAAAATTTAATAGTGCAGTTAGTTGGTTGGTTGGTTGGATTTTGAACTCTAATTTTAAAGTTCAATTTTTCACATTATAATCTTCTCTCTATAAATAATGTCGTACCAATTATTTAAAATACATTTTTCTTTCTTTTCTTCTTCATAATTCCTTTTTTATTCTTTTTTTAAAGAAAAATAAAGAAACGGTTTTTAAAAAAAATTTCTTGGTATTGACTATACCTCAAAGGTAGGATATTATTGTACAAGCAAATTTGACTTTAAAATGTCAAAAGGCTGAGTTGGGCAATTTAGTTTATTATATTATCATAATATTAGCTCAACATTAGCTAGTCACCGTCGATCATGACAATAAAATAATTTGCAGCCGGTTAGCATAGTTTAAAATTTCATATAAGCTTTGGAAAACAACTTTCTCCAAAATACTTTGACATTTGCTCTTTATTGCAACAAGTTTTCATAGTTCAAAAATATAATATAAGCTTTGGAAAATAACTTTCTCCAAAATACGTAGAGTCGTTGACTTAGGCTATTATTTTCTTTTAGAACAATTATATCATTTATTACGAATAATAATATGTGAAAGACTTTTTCTTCTTAATTGAAAGCACCTTCATGTAAATAGGAAAAAGTAAACCTCTTGACCATATCCACGCGAAATTTACTCATTAACAAATTAGTACTCACTCTCCGAGTTTGTTGGTTTGACACGTAGTTTAAGAAAAAAAATTTAAAAAAATTATAATCTGAAATAATTGATAGATATTTATGTGACTATAAATTACTTTACTTAGAGTAAAATAACATTTTAAAGTTAAATTATTACTTTATATTAAAAATGTGTCATTTTATTGGACTAACTAAACAGAAAGTGAATCATATAAATTGAGATAAAAATAATAATAAATAAGTGTGTTCTCATTGATTAAAAGTAAATCATACAAATTGAGACAAAAAATAAATAAACAAGTGTGTTCTCATAGATGGAAAGTTAAATTATCACCGTTAAAAGATTGTAATATTCCTTCATAAAGAAAAACTAAATTATCAGTGTGTTATATTCTAGGACAAGGCTCATTCCCATTATCCATTCTATCAATTTCCTCAAAGTTTCTACTTTGGAGGGAAGCCACATGTCAATTAAGAATTAAAAATTATAATTTAAGTATCTAAAACAAGATCTTAATTTTGATTAAAATAACAAAAAAAAATTATGTGCTTTTAAACTATTGTATTTAAGGTTAAAAGCTTCTTAAAACATGGTAATACTCACTTTTTATATTGATGATTTATTAAGAAAAATAGTACTATACAGATAGAAGATAGGATGCTCTCTTATGCGTTACTCATTCTCTCTAAGCCATATGTCACATTTAAGAGTTGTGAGATATTTGGCAATTTTTTAAAGGGAATATTACGCGGCTAAGCAAACTTATACTATTTAATTACTCATCATAGCTATAGTTTGCTATAATTACCATTCGCGACTATTATTATACATTAATTACGTGGTCTGACTTCGAGTTTGTATAATTAGTCATGTTTGTATATGTATAATTCACCAAGATATACAAATCATATGTATAATATATACTTTTTTAACCTATATACATATACAATTCACTTCTCTCCCACTCTCTACCCTCTCTCGCTCGTCTCTCTCCTCCCTCTCTCAATCTCGCTCACCTCTCTCCTCCCTCTCCCAATCTCGCTTGCCATTTATACAAATGTATATGTATAATATACAGTTATATACAATTATATACATATACAATTCACCTCTCTCCCACTCTCTGCCCTCTCTCTCTCGCCTCTCTCGATCTCGCTTGCCTCTCTCATCTCTCTCCCAGTCTTGCTCGCCTCTCTCCTCCCTCTCCCGATCTCTCTTGCCATATATACAAATATATATGTATAATATATAATTATCTAACCAATATACATATACAATTCACCTTTCTCCAACTATTTTCCCCCTCTCTCTCTCCTCTCTCCTCTCTCTCCCAGTCTCGCTCGCCTCTCTCCTCCATATAACATGTAGCTACAAATTCTAATTATCAAACTGTAGCTATGGAGAGTAATTAATTATTCTTAAGTGGCTATATGTGAAAGTTTCCCAATACAATATTCTTTTTCCCACATTCTAATCCTCTAATGATCATAATTCTTTTTTACGACTAAATAAGAAATTAAAACTACCTTCATACGCGTTGAAAATTTCAAATATAACATTCTTGAAAAACATGTACTTTTTTTTAATCAAACACTCAATTTATTTTTAAAAAAAAATTAACACATGAACCTATTATTAGTAAATAGTGGCGCCTCAAAAAAGAATTGGAGGCGGCTAAAGCCTGCGCTTCATCAGTTTTACTTCGATTAATTTTATCATCATACTTAATTAATCAGAGATTTAAGAATGAAATCACCTTCAATAAACAACACTTTATTTCCAAGTGAAATTTTCTGGCGTGAATCTGAATTACTATCAAATTGGAACAAGACTAACCAAAAGTGATTTTTTTAATTATATAATTTACAATACAACCTGTAAATTAGAAGTCACAACTAATGTAGTAGGAGTTTTATTTGACAAATTAGTAGATTTGATTCAAATATTCATGAACAAAGTAATTACAATTACGATCCATTCAAACTTGAGAACTACTAAGTCTAAAATATTCATGCATGAATCACATTAACTCTTGTGAGAGTTGCTACACCTAGAACATTTGTCATATAGCAAAAGTCAAAAGATATCTTTTACTATAAATACATCCACCTTATATTATTTCCAACACACAAATATCAAAACCAATACATAGCAAAGCAATGGCCTCATCACTAACCCTCTTGCATCTTTCTTCTTTACTCATATTTTCACTTACTAGCCATGCATTTTCAGCCTCTCTTTCACCTTATTTCTACTACAAAGTATGTCCCAAGGCTTTGCCAACTATTAAAAGGGTTGTTCAAGATGTGGTTCGACAAGAAAGGCGAATGGGAGCCTCTATATTGCGTTTGCATTTTCATTTTCATGATTGTTTTGTCAATGTGAGTTTAATTATTTTCGTGTACGTACTCATATTGGCTATTATATTGTTGTGTGTGGTATGTTACTAATGTCTCCGTAATTTAAGGGTTGTGATGCTTCTATTTTTCTAGACCAAACAACTACAATTGATAGCGAGAAAACTGCTTTTGCTAATAACAATTCAGCCAGAGGATTTGAAGTAATTGACAAGATCAAGTCGGAGGTTGATAAAGTTTGTGAACGTTCAACTGTATCTTGTGCAGATATTTTAACTGTTGCAGCTCGTAACTCTGTAGTTGCAGTATGTATATACCTCCATTTCTCTCCTTATATCAACTTTCAAAGTTTAAATATTTTTAACCAAACGAAATCATAATTTTTTATATTTAACTACAATACTTTGTGGTCAAACTAAGTATTGAAATTAATTAGTGTTCTCAAATGAAAGTATAACATCCTCCATATTACTTGCTTGAGTCATAATTTATAAATTATTGCACAATATGTGAATCAATACACACAATTTTAACTTACATACATTGACAATATAGCACGTCACATTCCTTATTTTCCAAGTAAATTACTAATTCATTAATTATGACTAGTGACATGATAGTATAAAAATTATTTTTCACCATCCGCGTATATAAAGTTTATTTTATATATACTCCTCTTATGATACTAACAAAGTAATTATTATGAATGTTGTATATAGTTAGGAGGACCATCATGGCAAGTGCCACTAGGAAGAAAGGATTCAACCACATCCAGCAGAACACAAGCCAACAATGACATTCCATCCCATTTATGGACTTACCTTCACTAATCAACAACTTCAAGAATCAAGGATTGAATGAGAAAGATCTTGTTGCACTCTCCGGTGGACACACATTAGGGTTTGCTCAGTGTTTCACCTTCAGGAATCGCATTTACAATGAGACTAATAGCATTGGTTCAAAATTTGCAAAACAAAGACAATCTAGTTGTCCAAGAATAGGAGGTGATTCAAATCTTACACCACTTGATCAAACTCCATCATTTTTCGACACAAAGTATTTCAATAATTTAGTAACAAAGAAAGGGCTTTTGCACTCTGATCAAGAATTGTTTAGTGGTGGTCGAACGGATAATCTTGTTAACACTTATAGCAGAAACCCTTGGATTTTTTCTAAAGATTTTGCTAATTCTATGATTAAGATGGGTAATATCAAGCCATTAACTGGAAATCTAGGTCAGATTGGGGTTAACTGCAGGAAGGTGAACTAAGAGGTGTTTACTATGGTGAAGAAATTAATTAATTAAGTGTTTAAAGAATTATTTGGAGTGTGTGATAAAGTTGAGGAACTTCTATGTTCCACTTCTATCTATAGCGACTTTGAAAATTTGATTGGTTTTTATGTAATTGAATATGCTTTTAAGGCACTACTTGTTGAATGAAATAATTTCCTTTTAGCTAAGTTTTGTGGTTTGAACGTGTATATTACACGTTTAGACACGGTTATAATAAACTGTACACCAGTTTATCTAAAGAGTAAAGTTGTGTGAGCCTTACCAATATTCTTGACGTATACACCTATTGTTGTTGTTGGTCTTTTTGAACATTTTAAATATTTATTTAGTGTTAATTTTGTCTCATAATGACCAGGCCTAATTACCTTGGTAAATATTTGGAGAACATGGTAATAACAAACATTGGTTCATGCTGCTGAAGGACGTTTTCTTTATTGCTTTTCATTGGCAGTTAAAGAATGTATACAATGAATTGTGTCCTTGGAGTTGATATGCACGTTGAGGTGCATTTGTTGCCCTCACCATTACTTTTCCAAATTATTACTTCATTATTCTTTATAATCTATGTAATCTATGTAACTCCTATTGTAACCTATGTAACCTATGAAACTATTAAGACCATTATCTTCACTATTTACTACATCACTTATCTTCTTATTCATTGCTAGGAAGACTTCTTTTAGTATAAATAGTGGGGGTCTTCATTTGGTTTGATACACACAATACACAAGAGAAAACATAGAGTGAAAGAGTTAGTCTAAAAGAGAGTTCTTATTAGTTGAAGGGAGGTGTTCTTTTTTGTGGAGCTTTGGACTCAACTCTTGTCCAGAGTTGTTGAGTTATAATTTGTGAAGGCTGTTATATCCTGGAGGGGACAAGTCAAAGAGGACTACTGCTGGACCGGTGAAAACATTTGCTGCACTGGGCTTGAATCTCCTTAAAGAGAGCGAGATATTTGCACCTCAGCCTGAAGAGATTTTATTTCTTCATTTCATTTTCAGTTGTAATCTTGTACTTTTGTTATCTTGTAAGTTTTTGCACTAACAATTTTAAGGAGATTCAAAATGGCTACAATTGAAAAAATCGTGGATGTCAAGATGGGAGACCTTAACAAGCCATTTCGGTTCAATGGTAACCATTTTAAGAGATGGAAGGGTAAAGTACTTTTTTACTTAAGTCTTCTTAATGTTTCTTATGTGTTAACTGAGAAGAATCCTAATAAAGAATACATCACCGCTATGAATGATGATGAAACTATTTCTCATCTAGAGAAAGTGGAAAAGTACGATGGTGATTCCTATAAGTGTAGGTATTATCTTCTTAATTGTCTATCTGATAATTTTTATGATTATTATGATAGAACTTACAATCATTGCAGAGTAAGTATGATACCGAAGAGGCTGGAGCGAAAAAATATGCAACTAGTAGATTTTTTCGTTTCCAAATGATGGACAACAAATTGGTGGTAGACCAAGCTCAAGACTTTATCATGATTGTTGGAGAGCTTAGGTCCGAAGAGGTAAAAATTAAAAATAACCTTATTGTTTGTGGCATAGTAGATAAACTTTCACCTTCTTGAAAGGAATTTCAAAAAACTATGCGTCACAAACAAAATGAAACTTCTCTTGAAACCTTGATAATGAAAATGCGCATGGAAGAAGAAGCAAGGGGCCAAGACGCACTTTTACAAACAGAAGAGAACAACATTACATCGAAGGTAAATTTAATTACTTCGAATAATGCTAATCCTGAAACTCACAAAAATACTTCTTTAAAGCCTAAGAAGAAAAAAATTCAAGAAAAATAATGGTAGACCTCCCAAGAAAAATAATGGTGAAAATCACCAATCACAAAATCACCAAGTTCAAGAAAAGGGATCATGCTTTGTTTTTGGCAAGAGTGGACATATTGCTCGATTTTTCAAATTTTGGAAATGTGGTCCTAACCCTCAGGCAAACGTTACCGAAGAACCTTTTGTTGTGGTGATTACCGACATAAACATGGTTGAGAATGTTGATGGATGGTGGGCTGATTCTGGTGCAAACCGTCATGTCTGTTATGACAAAGACTGGTTTAAAAAATATACTCATTTTGAGGAGCCCAAAACCATCATGCTTGGTGATGCTCACACTACTCAAGTGCTTGGAAAGGGAGATGTCAAATTGTGTTTTACTTCTGGAAGGGTATAAACACCGAACTCTTGATGTTGGTATTAAACAAATAAATAAATAACAATATCTTATTTTTTCTCAATTAAATATAAAAAATAAAATTGAGAATATTTTGATTTAATTTTATTTAAATCGTCTTCCTGAGGACGATTTTGTGTAAAACAAAAAGTAAAATTATTATTATACCGACTCTCGAATATCGATAAAATTAAATAGTATGTAATTAATTAATTTTCATTAAAATATTTATATAGTGACTTTCAGAAAATTAATAAATTAATATTTTCAATTAACTTTAAATAAATCGTCCTCTGGATGACGATTTTATATAAGTTAAACAATAAATTAATATTAAACATCGACCTCATGAGGTCGATATTCTTATTTCATCTAATACTATTAATTAAAGCAACATTCGGAGGTCGATATTTTCATTTTATCTAATTACTTTTAATTAAAGCGACATCCGGAGGTCGGTATTTATTTCAACAAATTACTTTTAAAGCGACATCTGGAAGTCAGTTTGTTTAAAATGTTCCTATTAATCATAAATTTGCTATCATAAAATTAAATTTTCATTTTACACCTACAATTAATTGTTTAAAAAAGTGTAAAAAAATTGTATACTTTTATAAATAAAAAGTTAGATCAATATTCATAGTTAGAGTATGAAACTGCATTAATATGAAAACCAACAACAAGTAGTCGGGCTTTATGCAAAATAAAGCGGGAAAACAAAATTCCGACTTCAGGATGGTCGAAATTTTTCTTGAAAAAATGAATTACAAGAAAAATTGACCTCTTGATGTCGGTATTATTTTCTCAATTAAATATAAAAAAACAAAATTGAGAAACTTTTTGATTTAATCGTCTTCTGGAGGACGATTTTGTACAAATAAAAAACAAAAAAAATTATAATACCGACTTTCGGAAGTCGGTAAAATTAAATAGTATGTAATAAATTAGTATTTTCAATTAAATTTAAATAAATCGTTCTCCGAATGACGGTTTTATACAAGTAAAAAAAATAATATAAAATACTGACTTCCCGATGTCAATATTATTTAATTAACATGAGTTACTTTTTATTTATCTTAAAATTTAATGGGATACCGACCACATGAGGTCGGTATTTTTTATTAAATCTAAAATAAAAGCGACATCCGAAGGTCGGTTTGTTTAAAATATTTCTCTTAATCATAATTTTGGTATTGTGCATAATACTAAAATTTTATTTTACACCTACAATTGATTGTTCAAAAAGTGTAACAATTTTGTATACTAAATAAATAAAAGTTAGAATTCGTTGAATAAATATAAAAATATCTATAATCCATATTTAGACTATGAAACTACGTTGATATGAATTAGGAGATAATTATACTTATATTTCTAGAGTAATGTACAAATTCTATCAGTCCGTCGTCTAATCATCAACTTAATATCTCATGTCATGATGTGGAGGTGAAGAGCTAACATATAATCCATTCAAGTATGAAACGCAAGATAGTATTATTATATACGTCGTTCTTGAATGAATGTCAAGTGTAGTGATCACCTCCTTATTATGATGACATTTAAAGGATACTTCATCGGAGTATGAAATACGTTGATTAATTATATACTCCTCGAATAGTTTAAAAAATCAAATCTTATATACTAGTGATTCAGATATGAAGCACATTATCAATTAAAGAAATACCGATGATCAACTAAAGGAGATTTATATAATAAATTTGATATTGATAAACTTTTGTTGATTGATACAATTAAATTTATATAATTAGGAGGTATATTATTTAAATTTATAAAATTAACTTGATCGATAAATTAATTATTAAATTAAACTTCTCTTGATATTTCAGTTTTCTTGAAAATTTAAAAAAAAGAGTATAGTCTAATAAAAACACGATTATTCAGGTTTTCAATTTTCTTAAGTAAAATCCACTTAAAATGAAATAAAAATTAATATAAAAAAAATACATAAAAGTAGATTTTTAAAGCTAAACAATAGAATGAAACTCAGAAAGATTAAAAATCACGTGTCTACAAAGAGGTCTTGATATTCTTATGATTCAATTTGTTTCAAATTTAATTTTTTGAATTTAGTGTACACTTTTTGTAGGTATGAATCATCTTTTATTTTGAAATAGAAATATTTAAAATAGTTTCAAGAATCTATCCAATGTTTTGTTTTCATTCCTTCTCATATTATATGTGTGGATTTTGTGGCTTTATGTGGTTCCTCTTAGATCCAAAGGGGTCTTATTCCCTCTTACACCTTTATTAGAGCTTTACTTAAATTTTAAAGTTCCATCCTTTAATTTCTTGAAACTCAGAGTTACTTTTTTCTCTAAATTTTCACTTTTTTATGTCTTTCTAGAAAAGTTGTATATATGTTAAGATTAAAATGGAAAAATCTTATATTTGTCATATTTATCTTCTAATTATGTAAGATTTATCAAAAATCAATCTATTTACACTACAACAATTAAAAGATTTAGAGAAATAATATAATTATTGTTATATTATATTTAGCGACAATGATAAATATGCGTATTTAGTACCAACATTTTAAATATTGTTACAATTTTTAGTAACTATGAATGCAATGACATTTAGTTAATTGCCATTAAATATTTTCGCGACAGTATATAAAAACAACATATTGTCACCACATGTCTCTTTTGTTATAGTGTTATTCCTTTTTGGTAAATAACTTTTGTATTAGTCAACAAGATTAACATTATAAAATCATAACTAGTCATACCCTACTAGCTAATTCAAAAGAGAAAAATACGATCTCTCTATTCTTGCTATTAGTAAATTCATGTAGTTACAATTCTATAAATTAGGTTGAGAGTTGAAACCCTTTAAGATTTTGCGTCTGTGTCCCTTTGTTTATCTTTTATTAGTATTTATTAGTGATATAACTAAAACTAGCTCACGAACGGATCCATTTTAGATAGAAAAATAGTACAAGCTCAAGAAAATGTTTCATATGTATAACAATTTCAGAAGTTTGTATTAAATGTTTTATGTGAAACTTCAAAGAAAAAAACGATATGAAGAATTTTCTGTATTGCTCTTTGTGTATCCATGTACATCGTTACTCTATATATACAAGTATTTAGACTCCTAATTGTAACTGAATTCCAACATAACTCCTAATTGTAACTGAATTCTAACCAACTAAATAAAGATAATTCTAAACATAAAAAAATAGTTTTGTGGCTAATGACACAAAACTCCTTATTCAATTTTATTCGAGAATCTAATAGGCTTGCGTGTCACCTGGAAAAACCAACATCATAGTCTTTATTTCTGTCGCAACCCAATCCACCGGACCGTGCGGAAACCCACTCTAATACCTAAGTAGGAGAACCCTGATATCCAAATAGAGAAAACATGCGGAAATTAAAGAAGATGGACAATAAAGTTAAGGGATTTAATAAATAACACTTTTTAAATACACTCTTTGTTAAACTTGTAAAAAATTTAACAACCCCAAGGTTCTAGTCTATCAGGTACAAGAGCTACTACAAATAACGATGGGCAATAATTAAATAAAGAACACAACTTCCACCATGCGGAAAGAAGAGTTGAAGCTTCAGGAGGAATTCTTCGTCTTCACCTAATGAAACATCACCAATCCTAAATTAAGACTATGTCAAAAAGACATAGCAAGAGTAGTATCACTACAACCACACGTACTGATAGACATCATCGGTCATCCGACGCCTACCTCATAATATAATAAAAGAATAATAGAATCCTGCATGTACCACTCGTTTCTCCACCCTTGCCCCTTTCTTACGACACCCTCAAACTTATACCAATTCTCTAACTACTAACCATTTTCTTCTCAACCGCTAACACCTCTAGTTCTATTAAATCATGGCCTAAACATTGCTAACCACATAAGATGATCCCAACCACCGTTATCATCCTTTTTCTACCAATCAATCTTGTCACATTGTTAAAGTATCGTCACCTTATCTATCCCAAACCATAAAGTCTCTCCTTGCCTCAATTTCTAGCCCTATCTCAATTCGCCTTGGTTAATTACCCAGACAAATTCCTTGATAAATCACTCATTTATGACAAGTACACCTCATTAGATACACACATTACCCAACACTGACATAGAGTCAATAGTTCCATCTATACCCTATCATCATTAGATAGACACACCATCATCACAAGTGTAAATACATCACAATATCGGAATACAACATGCTTTTCACTACAACTTATCACAAGTAGTTGGTCCTCTCACATAACCCAAACTCAAAATGTTACTGCACCGGCGTGGTACCCGATCCAAGTTAGCTTGCCAAAATATGACAATCCGATCCCATAGTTGTGCTGGAATGTGGCAACCCGATCAAATAGTTGTGCCGGAACGTGGCAACCTAATTCAATATTTATGCCGAAACGTGACAATCCGATCCAAGTTAGCTTGCCATAATGTGACAATCCCATCCCCAATCACACACCACAATCACAGTCACAAGTACAACATCAAGATCATACATTTACATCATGATTTCATGGCTACAATATTCATCTATCTCAGTTACCACAACGTGATCAATATTACGACATTCATATACAACAAGTATCATAATGAAGCAAGAACATGCATACATCACACAAATCATGAAAACACAACCATCACCTATTATCTTACCCCTCGATTCTTATCAAACCAGAGACCAAGTTCAGTCATAGTTCTTCAATTATGGATCGTCATTAGGGTTTTAAAACCTACATTACTAAACATTGAACAATGAGTTACTTCGATAGGTTAAATCTAGCATAGAACAAAATTCATCCCCTTCTACCGGATACCCTTGATTAATAAAGGATTCTACTCAAGAAATTAAAATAACTAAGAACACTCGATCAATCATCAATTCACTATATCAAGCACTAACCCCAAATGTGTCACAAGTGTATAACTTTTTCCATGGAACTTACTCGGTGCATGAAGGTCCACACATATCTCGTACTATTAATTTCAAATATGACACGATAAGCACATATTTATAACTACTCAATGCATAAAAACCTAACCTACTTGGGTGCCAAGTAATTTGTACGGAGTTTGATTTCTTTTCCATCTTTTTCGGATTCGTTATGGAAAATTTGGCCAAGATCTCACAAGATTACGCCATCCCCATGATAGAAAGCTCCTTCTTCTTCTTTCCTAAACTTGAAATAACTTTTCTTGGGTTTCTAGGATAATTTACAACCTATATGTTATTTTTGGTAAGATGGAAAAATAAGAATTTCTTGAAATTCGGATTCTACCTCGCCAATCCCGTTGTCGCGCCAGTGGTACGTGTCCCATTTTAGTGGTACAATGTCCATATTTTTCGTAGATTTTCTTTCTCCCTTCACCATTAATGACGGTTTGAGTCGTTACAATAGATATCAATATACCACTTGTTTGTCCATGAATGACTACAGCTCGGTTATTACACACTCTCACTTCGGGACGCTCCATGCTAATAAAATGACTCTTCCATGGGACAACGGAAGTTCACGACCCCTAATGATTTTAAAGCCCCAAAGGGTTAACGCAGGCTAGAATAGAGGGTTAAAATGCACTACAAGGAAGGAGTACTAGGCTTCTACACCAGGGTAGTTTATCAAGCATCATGCGAAGTTCAAAAACAACTAAGTCTAAAATTTTCCAAGCTCTGCCGCTATAGCGGCGCCTCTACAGTGGGAGATCTACCGAAAAGGAAATTGTTTCCCTCATTTTCCCTTTTCTCCCTTATTCAAACTTTCTCTCAAAACACTACCGACCTCTCTCTTTGAATCGTCGAAATTAAGGTAATTTATCGTTATTTTTCATTCTCATTACTTCCTTGCTCGATTACAATAATAACATGCTAATTAACCAATCAAATCGGAGTGTTTGTTGGGGGTGATTATTCAAATTCAAACTAGCTTGATAAATGGGTTAGAAAAATGTAACATGGTTACTTCTCTTATATCCCAACGCTTAAACAACGTCATGGGCGTAAGGATTCTGCAAAAACATGGATAAATCGATAGGAAACGGGTGTGGGAAGTTGAAAAGTAATCTTGCCATGAACTTGGATTAGACACAATTTAGGGGTTATTTGGTTGAAATATTTTCTAATTCTTGTTCTAGGATAGTTAATATACTCTGATCTACTGAAAAACTAATAAAAATGGGGATTTTAATTGGGACGAAAGATGCCACCTTTGCATCTAGAATTCGTCCCAAATGAAGGCCGCTACAGCGGCCTGCATCCTGCTGTAGAGGCCTGCATCATCCCGCTGCAGCGGGATGGCCCAGACCAGTAGCTGGGCTTTTTTTTTTTCAATTTTTTCCTCTTTCAATTTAGGCTTCCATCCCTGGTTTATACTATCCTAACTTATCTTGTTTTCTCATAGACACTCTCAAATGGCATCTCCAAATGACAATAATGCCCCTTTTATCTGGTTTCTAGATGCTGCTAGTCAGGAGAGACATCACAATTATCGTACTACAGGGTTATACTGTGATAGGGCGTTGTTGTTACACAAGGTGGACGAGAAAGCTCCTATTTTCTATGAATTTTTGGTCAAGTTTGGGTGGCTTCCGCTGACTGAGGCTCCCCAAGACGCTCGCTCTACCTGGGTGAGGGAGTTCTATGTCATCCTTCCTACCGTATGCTGGTATGACCCTTGCTTGGTCATTTGCCTTCGGGGTGTCGAAGTTCCCCTGAATGCCACTACTATTAATGAGGTGCTGGAGGTGCCAGAGGTCCTAAATATAGAGTATGAGGCTAAGCTTATGGAGATAGACCTAGAGTGGCTGCGGGACACTATTGTGGATCCTGCAAAGCGGGATCAAGTTTACTGGTCTACAACAGAGGACCTCACTAGTGTTGATTGTTCACCAGATGCTAAGAGGTGGTTACACCTGATATCTAAGAGGATTTGCCTGTCGAGCAACCGCACCGACGTCACTTATCCTAGGGCTCTATTGGTGACGTGCACTATACCGGGCATTTAACTAAATATGGGGGCATATATTATCTCCGAGTGGAAGATGTTCTATCGGGGCAAAAATAAGGCATTCTTCCTTCCCGGTCTTATTACTGCCCTATGAAAGCGGGCAGGGGTGACCTTGTGCGATGCTGATGACATACTACCTATGACTCCCCCTATTTACCCTCTGGTAGTTCGAGCAGGTTTTGTGTCTAAAAGCAAGAGGAGGAGGATGAGCAGGGCTAGCAGTAGCATGGCGGCCATTGGTTCAAATGGCGAGGACCCTCTCACAGGTAAACTGGTCGAGATAGAAATGGAGACAGTACGGAAGAAGATGGGGAGTGTGTATGCTGACTTCACTCCGGTCCCTCCCAACACTACCCTCAAGGTAGAGTTGCTTCACCGCCAGCTATGCCAAGAGAACAAGAAGGTATGGAGAGGGATCGCCTGGTGGCCCGGATGTGGAAGACTATTAAGTCCATCTTCACTTGCGTTGCCTCAGGCACGGAGATTTACCAGCTTGACCCAAGGACTTCTCCCAATTTTCGATGCTGAATGAGGCCTAGGCCGGCTCGGAGTGCCCCGAGTACATGGACTCTGATGTGGATACCACCCACCCTGAGAGTCCATGTGATTTTCTTTCGCCCCTCTTAAGCTTGTAAATTTAAGACAAATAGCTTTTATGTTTTTCCTTTCAACATTACTAAGTTTTTGTTGCACATGGATGCTTTTTATTTTGGCTGTCTGAAGCAGTCTGTCTTAAAGTTTAATCACTTTTAGTTACTAGTGTTGTTGAACACTGGTTTAAGAGTTGCAGGGATTGTTCGGATCCATTCCGGGTTGTTATTTTAAAACAGGGAAGAACATAAAAATTTTGGCGAGGTTATGTCCCTCTCTGTCATGCTTTAGTGGGATAATCCCGCTGTAGAGTCACCGTGCCAGCGAGAAAAATCGTGATGTAGCGGCTAAGACGGAACCAGAACCTTGACCTAAAATTTTTGGGTACTTTTTTTATTTTCTAATATTTTTCCGACCTACTTTTTCACCATCTCATCGGGCTTCTCAATTTATTAAACTAGGATAAGAAAGTTTTAGGTTCTAAAGCGGAAAAATAGCTCGATACCACAATCATCACATCCCCAGGATATACCCAGATGTCACAACTTGTACCATTCTAACGATTCAATCATTAATTTAGCGAACCCAATAATACTTCCACATAAATAATTAATTCATTCGGAGATAAATGTAAAATATAGATAATTTCAAGAAACAATGCACAATATAGTTAAATTCAAACAACAACGGACAGTTTTTCAATTATTTTTCAGGTAGCAAGGAACACACCTTCACAATTTTCCACCTATAAAGAACACGAAGTTTAACTTTTTGTAATTAGTTCATCCCATAAATGGTCATTACTGGCCATACATGTTGTTTATATCCCCTAGGGTTAGATACCAATTGGAACCTTCCAGTCCAATTGACTTGTTGGTGTTCTTTGGTTGTATCAACGACGTCTGTCCACACCGTCAAGATACCAATTGGACTCAACACATACCACAAGCGACACTTTGCACGAAAGGAATGGAATGACTTCCTTCTTCCTAGCCTCTTGTAGATTAAATGTGGACGTCAATACACCAATCGAAAAAGTCTATTTCATATTTTGCTCTTGTACGGGGAGACCGGTAATCTATATTCTAATATGAATTTTTCGTGACCCAATTCACAGGGTCGTGTGGGCACCCACTCGAACACCTAAGTAGGAGAACCCTCATATACAAATAGAGAAAACATGCGGAAATTAAAGAAGACGGATAACAAAGTTAAGGAGATTTAATAAATAACACTTTTTAAATACACTCTTTGTTAAACTTGTAAACTAATTTAACAACCCAATGGATCTTGTCTAACAGTTACAACAGCAACTACGAAAATGATGGACAATAATTAAATAATGAACACAGCTTCCACTATGCGGGAAGACGAGTTGAAGCAGCTGGAGGAATTCTTCGTCTTCACCTAATGAAACACCACCAATCTTGTATCCAGACTATGTCAAAAAGACATAGCAAGAGTAGTATTACTACAACCACACGTACTGGTAGACATCATCGCTCAATCCGACCCCCACCTCATAATTTAAGATAATAATAATAGGATTCTGTATGTACCACTGGTTTCTCTACCCTTGCCCCTTTCATACAACACCCTTAACTTATACCAATTCTCTAACTACTAACCATTTTCTTCCCAACCGCTAACACCTCTAGTTCTATTAATCATGGCCTAAACAATGCTAACCACATTAGATAATACCAACCATGTTATCATCTTTTTTCTATCAATCAATCTTGTCACATTGTTAAAGTATCGCCCCTTATATACCCGAAACCATAAAATCTGTCCTTGCCTCAATTTCTAGCCCTATCTCAGTTCTTCTTGGCTACTTACCCAGACAAACACCTCGATAAATCACTCATTTCCAACAAGTACACCTCATAAGATATCTACACATCACATAGCGACACATAGTTCCACCTATACTATATCATCATTAGATAGACACTCCATCATCACAAGTGTAAATACATCACAACATCGGAATATAATGTGCTTTTTACTATAACTTATCACAAGTAGTTTTTCCTCTCATGGAACCCAAACTCAAACTGTTAATGCACCGTCTTGGTACCCGATCCAAGTTAGTTTGCCGGAACGTGGTAATTCGATCTCATAGTTGTGCCGGAACGTGGAAACCCCATTCAATATTTATGCTGAAACGTGGCAATTTCATCTAAGCTAGCTTGCCAAAACGTGGTAATTCGATCTCAAATCAAACACCACAATCACAATCACAAGTATATCATCAAAATCATACATTTACATCATGATTTCATGGCTATAATATTCATCTATCTTAGTTTCAACAACGTGATCAATATTGCGACATTCATATACATACAAGTATCATAATGAAGTAAGAACATGCATACATGAAACAAATCATGAAATCACAACCATCACCTACTATTTCCCCCTTGATTCTTATCACACCAGAGGCCAAGTTCAGCCCTAGTTTTTAAATTAGGGATCGTAATTAGGGTTCTAAAACCTACATTATTAAACATTCAACAACTAGTTACTTCGATAGGTAAAACCTAGCATAACCAAAATTCATCCCCTTCTATCGAATACCCTTGATTAATGAAGGAACTCTACTAAAAAAATAACTAAGATCACTCAGTCAATCATAAATTCGTTACATCAAGCACTAACCCCACATGGAATTTACTCGATGCACGAAGGACCACACATATATCCTACTCTTAATTTTAAATATTACACGATAAGCACGGATTTGCAACTACTTAATGCATAAAACCTAACCTACTTGGGCACCAAGCAATTTGTACAAAGTTTGATTTCTTTTCTAGCTTTTTGGGATTCGCTACGGTGAATTTGGTCAAGATCTCATAAGATTCTTTCATCCCCACGCTAGAAAGATCCTTCTCCTTCTTTTCCAAATTCAAAATAACTTTTCTGGTTTTTTTAGGTTAATTTACGACATATATATTTTTGTAGAAATATGAAAAAATAAGTATTTCTCAAAATTTGGATTCTTCCTCGCCAATCCCCTGCAGTGGGGTAAATTGTTGTTGCAGTGCTGAAGCACCAGCGACACTTGTCCTGCAGTTTCGGGACAGTGTCCATATTTTTTACGGATATTTTCGCCATCCTCTATTTACGACGGTTCAGGTTGTTACAGTTTTCTTTCTCTGTTATTATTTATTGAGATCTATTGGAGAGGAGTTTGTATCTGACAACACCCTCTCGCAAGTTGGAGGCTGGTTGTGATTTCATGATTATGTGATGTATGCATGTTCTTGCTTCAGTGTGATACCTGTTTATATACGAATGTTACAATATTTATCACACTTGTTGTAACTGATATAGATGAATGATGTAGCCATGAAATCATGATGTAAATGTATGATCTTGATTATATACTTGTGATTGTAATTGTGGTGTGTGGATGGGATCGGATTGTCATGTTCCGGCAAGCTAACTGGGATCGGTTGCCACATTTTGGCATAACTTTGGATCGGGTTGCCACATTCTGGCACAATGTTGGATTAGATTACCACATTCATGTATACTTTGGGGTCGTATTTCCACGTTTAGACGAGCTAACTGTTTGGTTTTGGGTTCCGTGAGAGGACCAATGATGTGATAAGCATGTGTAATGTGTTGTCGAATTGTCATGTTGATAATGTTGTATATGTTGATATATATGCATATGATTATAATGTTTTTATGACTTGTTTATATTGCACTAGTGGGATAGCCACGTGATCCTACCAGTACACGATGATTGTATACTGATTCTGCACTTGCTCTTATTTTTGTTGAGTACAGGGCATCTTCAAGCGGCTATTGAAAGACCTCGCTTAAGAGACTAGAGATTATCGCATCGACTTCAAAGGTGAGCCACATCTTACGAGATGGTATAAAGCTGTATTTCGTCTATGTCCACCGTTTTAGGACTTAGACATTGTTTAGATAAATGTATAGTTCATTAGTTGGGGATGTATCCCTTCTTGTTTAGATATAAGTTCTTGTTAGATGTTTTGGTACATTGACTTTCAGATTCTAGGTTTATCTTCCGCGAATTTTTTTTGTTAGATCTTTTGTTAAGTAATGGAACTTCGTTTTAGTCAGTTAACATGCTTTCATAACTTAAATGTCTTAGGTTTGGTTAATTGCTTTAGTTGGATAGTAGTAGTGATCATCCCACCGGGTTGTAAGTGTGGGTGCCAATCACGACGGTTTTAGGTCGTGACACTCATCTTCCTTATCATTTGTAGTAGCAGATGTCTCCATTGAGTTCACAACATTACTCCCGCGCTGAAAATCGACCTTGTCCTCAAGGTTGAAGTCATATATCTCAGTCTGGTCAGGACAATCTTGGAGCTGCAATGGTGTTACTTGTTAGATAGGCTCCCCCAAGCAACACTTAAATACTGAAACATGAAACACAGGATGTATCTTGGCCTCGACAGGCAAATCCTATATATATGCCATCTCTCCAATGCGTTTGATGACCTTGAAATGAACAAAGTGTCTTCGTGCAAGCTTATGTCCCTTTTGTAGTTGCATAGAAAGTTGTCGGTACAATTTCAATTTTACGAATAGTAAGATGTATATCTGCAAAGTCTTCATCTTTGTTTGAGATTTGAGCAAATTATTTTTAACAACGCTAGAACTACATTACGCTGAATGAAGTAGGGCTTCACCAATTCACTAGCAGTGCTCCCCTATATACATCGAGCGATAGTTAGGGGTTCTCTTCCATACAATGCTTTAAATGGTGTCATTCCCCCTGATGTTTGGTACAAAGTATTGAACCATAATTCATCCCAAGGCAGCATGTTTACCCACTTGGTTGGAGCATCAGGAACATAACAACGAAGATATTGTTCAAGACACTTACTTAGAGCTACGGACTTTCCGTCAGTTTGGGGATAATATGCATTACTCATAGACAATGTTGAACCCTGCAAACAATTTATTCTTGCCAAAAATAATGGAGGAATCGTGGGTATCAGTGAAAATAGTATGAGGAGGTCCGTGAAGGCGAATTACACCTACCACAAATGCTTCAGCTACCAATTGAGTACAGAATGTGGAAGGTAAGGGAATAGAATGACCATATTTGGTCATCTGATTACCACGGTAAGGATAGTAGTTTTCCTTTTGGAACTTTGAAGGCAAGCGATAAAATCCATTGCATTATCTTCAAAAACTTGATCTGGTATAAGGAGATGCTGCAATAAACGTGCTGGATGCAAGTTTGTGTCTTTCATCTGTTGACATACTAAAAGTTGTAACAAATGATTTCACATCCTTGCGCATTTGTGGCCAACACAAGTTGAAGCCAATCAATGGTATGTTCTTTCAACACCAGCATGTCCTCCGATATTTGTGGCCTGGAATTCAAACATTAGATTGTATCGTAGCGGTGCATCTGATGGAATCACAAGCTTGCCTTTAAAAATTAACAACTCATCCTTGAATTGGAAATCCATGTGAGTCTCCACATCTTTTGGTAGAGCTTGTTGAATAGCCTATAGTTTTGGATGTAATTGATTCAAGGATTTCAACTCTTGTTCTAGACCGAAGGTCATAGCAGAAATGGCCATAAGAGAAGCATCTGAATTATGAAAGAGGGCATCAATGACTGAATTTTGTTTTCCAGGACTGTATATGATATGAAAATCATAACCCACTATCTTAGTGAGCCATTTTTGTTGCTCAGGAGTTTGGATGGTTTGATTAGTGAGGTTCTTCAAAGACTGTTGTTCTGTTAGTATTGTGAAGCTTATACAAAGAAGATATTGCCTCCATTTACTCAATGTTTGAGTAATGGCAAACATCTTACAATGATATGTCAAAGCCCGTTGCTTCATTGCATTCAATTCCTGAATAAAATAAGCGATTGTGTGCTCCTTTTGTAATAGAATGGCACCAATTCCTTTCCCCGAAGAGTCAGTCTCTACTTGAAACTCCTGATTGAAATCTGGTAACGCCAATACTGGAGTGGAACCCAATTTAGCTTTCAAAGTTTCAAATGCTATTTGAGATTTTGGTGTCCATCGAAAAACCTCTTTATGTGAGAAAATCAGTAGATTGAACTTGTTGTGGAAGCATAATGGTGGATAAATCGTCGGTAATAGCCTGCAAGGCCTAGAAAGTTGTGCACTTCTTGCAGTGTATGAGGTGGTGCCCATTGCTGGATGGATTTCATTTTTCCTTGGTCGACAAATAATCCTTCAGATGAGATAATATGTCCTAAATAGTCAACTGATTCTTGTCCAAATAATCATTTGGACCGCTTGGCCATTAACTGAAATTGACGCAATAATTAAAGAACCAAGACCAAATGTTCCAAATGATCTATCCAAGTATGACTATATATCAAAATGTCATAAAAGAATACCAGGACATGTTAACACAAGTAAGGTCTAAATATCTCATTCATAGTTTCTTGAATGGTAGAGGGCGTGTTTGTTAGGGCAAATGGCATGACGAGAAATTCATAATATCCATCATGAGTGCCAAATGTCGTCTTAGGGACATCCTTCAGTCGGCCCATAATTTGATGATATCTAGACAATAAATCCAACTTGAAAAAATATCAGGCACCATTCATTTCAATAAAAAGTTTGTCAATGATAGGAATTGGAAATCCATCACAAATTGTGATTGCATTTAATGCATGATGGTCAACAAAAAACCGCCTCGTGCCAGCTTTTTTCGTACCTACAATACTGGCGAGGAAAATGGACTAGTGCTTGTTCTGATTGTCCCTTCTTTTAGCATTTGAGACACTAACTGATCCATAACCTGCTTTTGAAAGTAAGGATATCGATGTGGTTTCACATTAACCGGTCCTGCACCTGGAAATAGATGGATTGCATGTTCTCGACTTCATGAAGGAGCAAAAACTAGAGGTTTTTGAAAGACATCTTCATATGTATTGAGCAGCATTGCTAATTCGGGGAGGGGGTAGTACATGAAGGTTCTGAATCAGATACCAATTGTAGATGAAAATAGGAGGAAATTACGTTTGTAGAAGCCATTCTTCTCATACTATGTAATTGCACCGATTGCATATCAGTAGGTGCATCCCTATTCCACGAGATCTTAGAACCATTCAGAGTAAATTCAAATATTCTCTTTGCATAATCAGTAAGGGATAAAATGTATAGATCTTCCACCATTTTGCAAGCCACGAAACCCCGAGTACTATATCAGCTCCATGAAGGGATAAAATGTATAGATCTTCCACCATTTTGCTGCCTTATATAGTTATTGGAATTATTTTAGCCACTCCCTCAAATCGTAGTCGCTGTCCACTTCCTACCACCACTGAAAAGCTTGGCGTTGGTTTAGTCTCTAATTGAAAAAAGTTTGTCATCCTCACCTGAATAAAATTATGTGTACTAGCATTATCCACAAGCACTTGTACTGGTGAACCATTAACATGACCAGTAAATCGAAGAGTAGTGGAAGAATTTCCTCCAGATATAGCATAATATGAAATAGCTGACTATCCTTGAACCTCCAAACATTGTAATTCCTCCGCTAAGACATCATCCAACACAAATTGATCTGGTAAGGTTACTTCAGCCCCAGACTCTTCAAATAACAGTAGAAGATAGGGAAGTAACTTACACTTGTGACCAAGAGAGTATTTTTCCATCAAAAAAATAACAAAGACCACGTCCCCGTCGACTTTGTAACTCTGCAGGGGAAAGGCGTCTCATGGGCGGACGATTTGATGCAGTTTGGGAAACTGAAGCTATCTGATTCAAAATGGAGGGATTTGAGACTATATAAGGATGAGTGGGAGTTGGCAGAAGTGGTGGAGCCTTACGGAAAGCAGGCATAAAAGAGCCCCGTTCAAGTTGGATCTTTTGCTCGTATAAATGGGATAAACGTATAGCTTCATTTAATTTTGTAGGCTCACAAATTGAAACAACTGTTTTAATGTCAGGTCTCAATCAGAATTAAGAAAATGTGTTAATACCTGATCTGGAAAATGCATCGTCTCATTAAAAACCACTTCGAAGCGACTCGGGTATTCAACCACCGTAGTGGTCTGCCCAAGCTTAGCAAGTTGACCCTCTGGTTCCTCTAGATCTCGTTTTTGAAATAGGACCAGCACTTTCTCAGTGAAATTCTCCCAATTAACTAACTGCTTATTGCGAAATAACCATCTGTACCATTCCAATGCATCACCATCCAAGTAGAACTATACTAGTGTTAACTTATGATCCTCCGTGATTCCATAAAATTCAAAGTAGCACTCTGCTTGGAAGACCCATGATTCAGGTTTCACTCCATGGAATCGTCTTGATTCAACTGAAGCAGGTTTGTGGCGCAAAGTAGGAGTTGTCCGTGTATGTCCTCCATAAACTTAAGTAGTTTAATGTGGTCGAGATGTTGCCACTACAGGAGTACTATTATGAGAACCTAGCGCCATCACATGACCCACCACCTCTTTCAACATAGATCGAATTTCAGAGATGTCACTCAAGAATGATCCTTTCACTAGTCGTATGGAGTCTTCGAGGAACTTGAGCTTTCGGTTCTCTTCCATTAGAGACCTCTGAAATAAAGCACCAATGTAACACTCTCCACTCTCATCTTTTACAATACAAACAGACACTTATATATATATATATATATATATATATATATATATATATATATATATATCAATTCCAATACAACAGGACTCAAACCAAGGAACTGTAAGTAACACTAATACAAGCAAATACACTTGAAATGTGAAACTAGAAGCCGAGAAGTCGATTGACAATATAGACAAAGAGGGAGAGAACTTTTAGATTCATAATTAACTACCTACCCTTTCCTACCCACGTTTTCACACTTTTATATAACTTCCATAAATCACTGTCGCTTCACACATGTGAGAACCTAGCGCCATCACATGACCCACCACCTCTTTCAACATAGATCGAGTTTCAGAGATGTCACTCAAGAATGATCCTTTCACCAGCCTATGGAGTCTTCGAGGAACTTGAGTTTTTGTTCCTCTTTTATTAGAGACCTCTGGAATAAAGCATCAATGTAACACTCTCAACTTTTACAATACAAAAAACACTTTTATATATAAAAACAGACTACAAGTACAATACAACAGGACTCAAACCAAAGGACTGTAAGTAACACTGATACAAGAAAATACACTTGAAATGTGAAACTAGAAGCCGAGAAGTGGATTGACAATATAGACAAAGAGGGAGAGAACTTTCAGAATCATAATTAACTGCCTACCCTTTCCTATCCACATTTTCACACTTTTATATAACTTGCATAATTATCGTCGCTTCGCACATGTGACTTTCTTCGTGCCCAAAAATAATTGTCCAACCTTTTAAGTGGAATTATACTTCTAGTACTCCGACGCCGCTTGTCAATGTGAATATGACTAGTCTCATCCTCCTTGTCATTCATAGTAGCAGATGTCTCCATAGAGTTCACAACATTTTCACTCATATCCTCTTTCTTAGTATTCCTTGTTTATCAACAACATTCAATTGCAGAACAAAGTCAATCTCGAACACATTCTTTAACTCTATGGTGATGTTTTTCATTTTCCCTTTAATTGCATTGCAACTGTTTTGTACCTATAGAAGAGCAACTTTCATAGTTTTCTTCATGGAAAATTAAACATTCTTCATCACGAATTTCTCTTTGTAGGTGAAGAAGTAACGTTGTAGTTTCTCTCTACGCCACTCTATTTTTCTTTTTCATTCTTGATCACTTTATCTTTATCAGACACACTTCCATTTTCATCATAATAAAGAGTACTACTATTGTCATCTTCTTCTTCATCATCATTAATTATGTCCCTGAGTTGCATTAATTATCATACTGAATATTCTATTTTTCCATATCTCAAACTCTGAAAGATGTTTTAATGAAGAAGCAATGATAGAATATTTCAACAGGTTTTTTCCCCGTGGAGAATGAATTCATTAGCATACTATTGATTTCTATCACTCTAATAATTTTTTAAAAATCCAAGAATAAGGTGTACATAAGAGAGGGACTGGATAAACTTTAAGTCCCTCAATACATTTTCTCGTTATTACTGTTTTACTTGTTAGAGTGTAAGATGAATGGAGATCGATAGCATGTTAATTAATTCTTTCTCCATAGCGAAGAATTAAGCCTAGTGATATATATTCAATTTGATAGAATCTTATATCATTGTTCGTGCATTAAAGTATCCTACTGAGTTTTAGAAGTACAAACATAGGATAGTTAACATGATAGTGCAATCAGGAGTGAAAATGTATGTGGTGAAGATGAAGTAATTAATAGGAAAGAGTCTGAGGAAAAAAGACATATATAGTGGCATAGTGAGTAATTATAAACTTCAAGATAAAAGTTTATTGCAGGATAAATAAATGTGTCCTAATAATACAAGGAGTTGAATCACATAATAAATATATATGGCACAAGTGGTATAAGCTAAATTAATATTTAAGGAAATTATAAAGTAAGAGGAAAATATATCTCACAAATGAAGCAATCTTAAAATTTATGGTGAGAATAAAGTGATTTACTTTTTAAGTATTTCATTATTTCAATAGATAAATATTTTTTTATATTTAATTAATTCTTCATGCAAACCTTTGAACTTATTGTACACGTCTAAAGTCGTATATTAATACTTACTATTCCGTCAAGTTGTAAGCAATATTTTATTAATTGTCTTTAGCAAAGACGCAAAATTGCTATATTAATTAATTAAGATTATCCGTGTCATTAGGGCTTAACGCTTGGAACATTTACTTTACTATTTTGAGATAATCAATATGTCTCTGTTCATTCATTTACACAGTAGGACCTTAAAAGAATGATTTCATTGAGAAGAGAAGGTTGCAGCTCCCTTTTTTAGCTGATATATTTTTCTTTTTTCCAGCTCTTGTGGCGGCTCTTCCTCTAGGTCCTTGAGTCAATTTTATTTTTATTTTATAGACTATGTTTAGGGTAAAGTGTGGTTTATTTTTATTCTAGTATTCCTAAAATACCATTATGAATACTGGATAAGACTAAAAAAAATGGGAGGAAAAAGTGGAATATTCTCATTTGCAATGGAAATTAAAATTAGAATAGAATTTGGTATGTGATAACTTTCTATTGGGTTCAATATTTTTGATTTTATATTAAAATAACCCACAATATAATATTACATAAATATTAAATACGAGAAAATTCAAAAAAACATATATTTTTTTGTAATATTTCAGTTCACTTGCAAATTAAAAAAAAAAAAAGAGTATAGTTTAATAAAAACTCGTCTATTTTTGTGTTTTTCAATTTTCTCGAGTAAAATCCACTTAAAATGAAATAAAATTGATATAAAGAAAAGACATAAAAATTGATTTTTTTAAAGCTAAACAATAGAATGAAACTCGGAAAGAGTTAAAAATAATCTATTGCCACTACATGTCTCTTTTGTTATAGTGTTATTCCTTTTTTGGTAAATAACTTTTGTATTAATCAACAAGAGTTAACATGATAAAATCATAACTAGTTATACCCTACTAGCTAACTCAAAAGAGAAAAATACAATCTCTCTATTCTTGCTATAGTAAATTCATGTAGTTACAATTCTATTGATGAGGTTAAGAGTTGAAACCCTTTAAGATTTTGCGTCTGTGTCCCTTTGTTTATCTTTAAGTTTTGATGTAAGATTCTACTTTGATAAAATTAAATCGACCATATCTCTTAGAATATAAGGAGTTATGTGATCAATAACCTATCCAATAAAAACTGATTGAATCTACTTTCCAACACCACCAATTTCGCGTCAATCCGATTTCTAAGTAAAAAGTTATGACTATTTTTTAGTAACATATACAGTAATGTTACGAATTAGCCGACGGAAAAACATTAAAAAGGGTTATTTTTGTTTTCTTACCTCCAACAAAACCCTAAATGAATTTTTTGACTAATAAAAGATCAAAACAATCAGAATTTCATCTTTACTAATGAAAATCATAATTCTTGACCATAGAGATTTCAACAGAGTAATTCAATAATATCAAGAAAGGTTTTCTTGATCATTTAACTTCAAGCTAGCGTTTCAAGGTTTCTATTCAAGTTCTTACCCAAGATTCTTCAAGTACCTTGTTCTTCCTATTTAAAATCATTCCTAAACATCATGAGATCTTTCATATCACAAATCATGATCCTTGAGTCCATAATTTAATTCAAGGAAAGTCAAGAGTCAAGTCAAGAAGTTAACACTCAAGTCAAGGATCAGTTAAGAGTCAAGTCAAGAGCAGTTAAGATCAAAGTCAAGAGAAATCAAGAGTTAAGTCAAGATAAGTTCTTAAAGTTTTTCGAAAGTCTTTCACAAATGTTTTAGCCTTGTTTTAAGACTTAAGCTTTGAGTTCAGTAAAGAGTAAAGTTGAAGTTCTTTTCTTCAAAGGAGTATATGGGGACTATGTATTCCCAAAGAAAAATTAAAATGTTTTCACATTTAAATAAGAATGGAAACTGAGATTTCCAAAGAGCTTTTCGGGCTAGTTTTCAAAAAGAATAATCGCAGTCTAAATGAAGCAAGAGGGGAAAATTTGATTTCCAAGATAGCCTTTGAGGTAAATTTTGAGCACTAAACTCAAATCACAGAAAGAAGTGTGTTTTTAAAACATAAAAGAGCTAGTATATTTTTGGAGTAGTATTGAGCACCGATATAGGGATGCGAGTTCATCTTTACTCAAGTCTCCATAAACCATGTAGCTATCATGGTTAGAAAGGGGTCATACATTTTAGATGAATCATTTTTACAATAGACTAGTGGATCCACTTAGTAGTTCAGGTCCTATACTCTGGCAAGGTGTAGGATGACCGGACAGCGTGGGCCCAATAACGTTGTATCATCAATATAGCTATTAAGTGATGGTTGTGATTTGAGAAACTCCCACAGTAGTAATTGCATGATTCCTCAAGGGGTTCTGCTTAGTGATGAATGAGAGTATGATACTTCATTCATGCATTGCACAGGTAGAATTTGATGGGAACATGGTATGTTTTTTTATGATATTATGATTATGAGTTGACATCATGTTTTAAATAGTTTTCCATTTCTTTATAATGCACTTCTTTTAAGCTGCTTTATAATGAAATGAGTTCAGTTAAGTATTCAGGAGTTGAGAAGAGTCAAGGTAAGTGTTTCTTTCATAATCTCTTTCATGCCTATGTTGTTTTAGCATTTCAACTCACATACTTGTACATTTAATGTACTGATGTCAGTTGGCCTGCATCGTATTATGATGCAGACACAGGTAAGTAGGATAGGAATTCCGGCGCATCGTTGATCCAGTGAGCAGTTCAGAGTCTTTTGGTGAGCCTCCTTGTATTCCAGAGGATCCATTTCATTGTTTTATAGTTTAGCTTATTAGGATGTTGTGGGGTTTGTCCTAACATCCATCTCAGTTATCTTTAGAGGCTTCATAGACAGTCAGATGTTAGTCCTTTGAGTCTTTTCATTATCATTCATTATGTACTAAGGTTTGAGTTGCCATTTTGGATAAATTGAATGTTTTATTTTAAAAATGTTCTAAGTTATCCTTTAAACAGTTGAGTAAGTGCATTTTAATCCTTGTATTAATATATTTTTAAGTCTTTCGCTGAGTAAGTAAGCCAGGTCAAGGATGAGCTTGGGATCAAATGATATTCGAGTGCCGACCACGTCCAGGGTGTAGGCTCGGGGCATGACACTTAGAGAGCTTGATTATAGAACTATTGTCACGGTAAATCATTGTTTGTTCTTGTTTAAGCTGATGTAGCATTTTCAGTATTCGTTTCAACCAAATAGCTTGACATGCCCCTGATGCTGCAACAATGTACTTTGATTCACTTGTTGACAGAGTAACAATTTGTTGTTTCTTTGATGACCATGATACAACCCCTGAACCTAACATGAAAGCAAACCCAAAAGTACACCTGCATAGTCACTGTCACTATAACCAACAATATCAAATTTTCCTTCATTCTTATAAAAAATACCAAAATCAATGGAACCCTTCACATAACACAATATTCTTTTTGCAGCAGCAAGATGAAACTCGCTTGGACGTCCCATATATCTACTAACTAAACTCACAACATATGCTATGTCCGGTCTAGTGGCAGTTAACTACAATAAGTTTCCAACAATCTGCTTGAATAAAGTGCTATTAACCTTCTTTCCTTCAGGATCACTGCCAACTTTACTCCTGGATCAGCTAGAGTATTGGCTGAGTTACAACTACTCATCTGAAATTTGTCCAAGATATCTCGAGCATCCTTCTTTTGAATGATAAAAGTTTCTGAAGCAGATTGTACCACTTCAATGCCAAGGAAATAGCGTATCATACCTATATCAGACATCTCAAATTCTAACATCAAAGATTGTATAAAATCATCCATCATACTTTTATCATTTCTTATGTAGATCAAATCATCTACATATAGGCAAACAATCCAAAGTTTTGATGAGGTACCAAATTTAGTAAAAAGAGAATGCTCATATGGACATTTTTGAAATCCCACCTTCCCAAAATAAGCCTCTATACGAGTGTACCAAGCTCGAGGTATTTGGTTCAACCCATATAAATCCTTTTTCAGCTTTTATGCCTTTACTTCACTACCTTTTTTTACATATCAAGGAGGTTGGTCAATATATACCCGTTCATGTAACTTACCATAAAGAAATGCTGATTTTACATCCAATTGATAAATTGACCAAGAAATTTATGCAGCCATAGCTATTATCAGTCGAACAATATCGAGCCTAGAAATCGAGGCAAACACTTCACCATATTCAATGTCAAACTTCTGAGTGTGTCCCTTCGCTACCAGTCATACTTTGTACTTTTCAACTTTGCCATTTTCATTTATTATGGTCTTGTAAATCCACTTTACATCAATGGTATTCTCGCCTAGTGGAAGATGAGTCAGCTTTCAAGTATTATTCCTTTTGATTAATTAAATTTCTACATCCATAGTTTTCTCCCATTTTAAGTCATTTGTTTCATCTTCATATGCAATGGGATCACAATCTGCAAATAAAATAAGATCGGCAGTATTATCATCATCAGATAGTTCATCTCCACATGCGTAATCGATCATCCAATGTGGCTTTCTTATTTGACGTTGATTTTGTTCGATCTTCATTCTTGATGATTGTTCTTCATTGAGGTCCTTGCATTTTGTTCGTTTCTCACATCATTAGATAAATGTTGCTACAAATATGATCCATCTTCCTGATTTGTCCCTTCAATCATTGTTTCTACTTCCTCATCTTCAACATGTATTGAGGTTGATTTTTTTTTGCACTATTTCCATGATTCTGCTTCATAAAAAATGACATCACGACTTACAATTATCTTCTTTGTGTGTGGATTATACAATTTGTAAGCCTTCGAATCTTCGCTCACTCCAAGGAAAATACATAGGATTCCCTTGTCGTCAAGTTTAGTTCGCCTTTCATCAGGAATATGGGCATATGCTATACAGCCAAAAATCCTAAAATGATCAACATTTGATTTTTGAGAGGACCAAACTTCTTCTGGTGTCATATTTTTCACCGCAAAGCAGGACACCTATTTAATACATGAACACTCCAATAATTGCTTTTGGCCAAAAACTTTTTGAGATGCTCCGAGTTGCCAACATGCTTCTTACCATGTTCAAAATGGTACGATTTTTTCACTCAGATACACCATTTTGTTGTAGTGTATTAGTTGTTGTCAATTGCCTACGAATTTCATTCATAGCGCAAAAGCATGTTAACTCATTGGGATTGAACTCACCACCACGATCCGTTCGAATAGTTTTGGTTTTCTTTCCCGATTACTTTTCAACAAAGACCTTGAATCGCTTGAAAGCGCTAAAAGCCTCATTTTTAAAAAAAATAAATTGAACTCACGTCTTCCTCCTATAGTCATCAGTAAAAGACATAAAATACCTTCTATTGGAGTTTGAGTCTGGATTGATTGGACCACAAAGGTCTGAGTGAATCAATTGCAACAATTTCTTAGCCCTCCATGCTTTTATTATCGAAAAGGATTCACGATGTTGTTTAGCAACTACACAGTTTTGACAAACTTTGGCAGTACCATCAATTTGGGGAAGACCAACCACCATATTCCTTTGCTGCAAGGTTCTCAAACCATTAAAATTGAGGTGCCCATATTTTATATGTCATTACCAAGTAGAGTCCACCATTTTTTTGTCAAGCATGCTTGGTCATTACTGTGTAATGGAAACAATCCATTGCTTGCCATTTTAACTTCAAGAATTCTTACCTTCTGTGAATGTTGTATTGTGCAGTGACGCTTTTGGATAACAATTTTGTAGTTTCTTTCTTGTTGCTTCTCCATAATAAGAAGATTCCTCTTTAATTCATGAACATAAAAAATTTCATCAACTTCGAAAAAATGTCCTTTCACTTGCAATCTGATAGTGCCTTGTCCCATAACAAAAGTACTAGAATTGTTTCCAAGCTTGATACTATCTTTAAAAGATTCATCCAAAGTCAAAAATAAAGATTTGTTACTGCACATATGATTGCTACAACCTGAGTCCAAATACCTCTTATTTGAATGAGATTGTTCTTACACAAGGTAAGTCATAAACAAAGTTTCTTCTCCTTCTTGTTCTGTAAAATTTGACTTCTCTCCATCTCCCTTGTATGAATACAAATTAGTTCTGCATTCAGACTGATATAGACTGATATTGGACATACCTGTGACAATGATAACACTCTATTTGCAACTTATCAAATGTCAGATCATAAGCAGAGTATTGATCATTATCACGTGCATTTTCTCTATCATTTGAAGTCATGTTTTGCCCACGTCCTTTGCCTCGACCTCGACCATGACTTCTTCCAAAACTATTCCTGTTGGAAAACTCAAATTGAGTTTCCACTTTCAAAGCTTGTTCTTTTTTATGAGTGTTATGCCGCAATTTTACTATATTTAGAAAAATCACTTTTTGAAAAGCTCTAGGTATAAAACAATTTAAGGAAAATACTTAGAAAAAGAGTCGCCACTTAATTTTTTAAAAAAATTAAGAAAACTTAATTTAAGAAGATTTTAACTGATAAACCTTTAAAAATTTAGAGAAAAATGGGTAAGAAGTTCTCATTTACGCTTCAAGAAAATTTTTAAGGCATTTGAAGCTCCCGCTAACACACGATTATCCTACGACTTGACCAAAATATTTTTTGACTATTATTTAGAAAATAATATAATATAATAACATTAATTGATGATGTTTGATTAACTTGAGAAAATAGTTAAAAGAATAATTTTTAATCTTTAGAAAAATTGGACCTTAGTTAAAATATTTGAATTAAATTACAATTGATTGGAACTTTAACAAAATTAGATTGATTAGAATTAATTTGACTCATTTTTTAAAAAAATAATAAAAACTAAATTGAGTAAATTAGAGCATGAAAAACTATTTTAAATTAATTGAGGATTAAATAAAAGTTCTGACTAAATATATTGAAGAAAAGTATAAGAGTTGATAAAAATAAATTTTATTAAAATAAACTAACATAAAGAATATGGTTCATCTTTTGGGGAATTAAATTAAGTGAATTAACAATTCTAAAGTTACGAATGAATAAGAACACACAAATATCACAATTAAATAATTTGTGAGTAAGAAAGAATTTGGCCCTTTTTGGGCTTGCTGCAGCTGATTTGAGCTTCAACCTTATTTCTACCCTTTGAACCCTGTGTATACAATAAATATATAACGTTGTATACAAGTTGTTTCTTAGCTCTTTTTTTCTGTATCGAACTGTATATTGAACATACATTGTCCACTTTAACCCCCGCAACCAACATTTCCATTTGTTGCCACATATTTGTTGAACTGCCTGTATATCACGTACACCTAAATGTATACGGGATGTATATCAACCTCCTTTTCAGTTTTCCCAGACCTGTTTCATATTTCGTTTCTTCGAACAAAGATGAGTCTTACTCTAAGACGGACCTCGACTAAAGAAAATACAAGGAATGAGTCCAAAGTGAACTCGAATTGACAATTCATGCAATGAAAACAAAATAATAAGGATTAGCATATGTAAAAGACTATATGGATTCTTGATTGAAAGTTAGGAAAAACAAATTAATCACAAATAAAGGAACAATGTCCTGGTGAGATAAACTTAGCTACACAATGGTGACAAACTAGTACAGAGCTTAAATATATTTGTAAAAGTAAATCGTCATCAACTGTGCCATAATTATGATCAAAAACAATTTTTTTGTCCAAAATCTTACTAAAACAAAATTGGTCACGAAATAAGTAACATGTGTGTGAAATGAGCCTAAACTAGCAATGTTTTCATATTTTTCAAGTTCGATCCTCAAGTTGATTAAAACAGAGGTATGTCTGAATGAATGGACTGGACTTACACACCAACACGTCATCCGTTTCACTTCATTCTTCCCCGAGCAGGAATACGTCATTTAGGAGTTTAGGAGAAGAAACAGTGAGGAAATAATAGTTTGGGTTCAATTGGGAACATGACCCCAACAATTTAAATATAACAATCTAACTTCCAAGCCAAATCTATAAATCAACATTTAAAAGAGACACACATTAAAACTAAATTATGTAGACTACGAAATTTAATCAAGAGCCAAGTGAAGAAAACAACATGCCGCTTTAAATGTTAGAAGAGAAAGAGATGAATAAATTATGACAAAATGAACTTAGATGGAAAACAATGCTCACCCTACTCTATTTATATAAACACCAAAACTTTAATGAATGTAAACCATATATAAGGGAAACTATGACAGACATTATGGAAATAAAGTAAACAATGACCAGGTTTACACTATGCATTCTCGAGTAATCTGTGAAAAACTTACATTCTACAAGCTCGACTAAAAATGGTAAGCATTTGACTAAAATTTAAACCGAATAGAAACATAGACTCAACCCGAACAAGGCATATTGTAAGGTACGACAGTTCTAGGATTAAATAAATGGAGAAAAACGAACTGCTACATCAACAAACATTAGATAAAATGACAAATAACCTTCACAATAACTAGTTTAAGATCTGCCCCTATTTTTGAAAAGAAAACGCCCTTAACTGTAACCGAGTAAATGCACTCTTTGATGTTTAAGAAATTGAGAACTAAAAAAATATGAATTCAGCCGCATTCAAACAAGAGGAAAAATAACAAAGCAAACTTGAACAGAGAAACAGGAAAACAACAACATTATATACAAATTTTCAAAGTTTTAACTCGGCCAAATCACAGAATCACACGAGGACATGTATTATCTGAAGAACATTATGAACTCAGCAACACACATCTACCAGCCAGCCACAAAACTGAGATTTTTAACACAGAAAAATTGAAATATAAAAAGAAATGAAAAGAATGTTGTTGAGAAAGAAGTGTTACCTTTTTTCGGACAACGACTAATACTCAACGAGCTTAACACTGAAGCTTCCACCACCACCTTGATTTCACTAGATTCCTATAAACTCGAAAAATTGAAAATTCTATTTTTTGAACTTTTGAAGCCGTTTTAGACATGTATTATCAGATGGAAATCCTCCTCTAAAACAGTGAGGATAAAAGCTTTATATAGATAGAAAAACTAAGGTGGAATGGGGGTAGCGAGTGGTCAAATTTGAATTCAAAATGCTCTTTTCGAAGCAACAGTGAAAAGGGGAATGGTATTTTCCTGAAAAGAGGAAAAAAGGAACGGCGAAGGTGATGGATCTGCAGAAAAAGAAGGACGGCGCGGCTGGAATAGTACCAATTCTTAACAACTTGAGAATGGTATCCGTTGATCTTGACGCCAGGACGAGTGAAGCGCCGAGATTGCTCATTTGGGACTGCTCCTTGTACAAATCGTACTGTTGAGGCAGAAAAAGGGAGACGACGCGTACGGAGGACACTGTTGCGCCGTTTGGAGTGGACAGGTCGGGCTTACTGCTATTTGTACCTTTTTTGGGTGGAGTTGCGATTTGCTCGTTGTGTATTGTTGTTCTTCGATCAGGGGAGAAGAAGAGACGAAATGGGGTCGGGTCGGTTTGATAGATTTGTATCTGGTTGTGGGCTGATTGTATTGAGGTGGGCTTGGGTTTTGCTGAATTGTATTGGGTTTCTTCAGTGGGCTGAGAATTGAATAGGCTGGAGGAAATTAATTTTGTAAATTGGGTTTTTGTTTAGAGAATGTATGGGCTGCTGAATGTTGGGTCGTGAGAAGAGATCCATTTATTTTTTTGACGTTTAAAGGGTTAAGGATAGGATAAGCAATTGACTAAAAATTGCAACGAGAAAATTTTTCATAAATTAATTAACGAACTTCTTAATATTAATAACATAAAAAAATTAATTCAATTGCAAAATAATTAATTTAATTACAAACTAATTAACTCTAAATTATAACTCTAACCTAGACTAAAGTAAATTAATATGATATTTAACTAAGATGTAAAATCTTTTGTGTTGATTTTCAAATATTTATAAAGTATACTAATTATATACATATATATATATATATATATATATATATATATATATATATTATATATATAAAATCTAAAAATTGTAAAAGTGACAAAACTATTTAAAATAACTTGCAAAATATATTTTTTAAAATTTTATAAAACTAATTATTTTAAATCGTTTGAAATTTAAGAAGCTCGACGATTAATTTAAATTGTGGGGGTCAATATTGGGTGTCAACAAGGAGGAGGAGGCATTCTCTGCTCATGTATTAGTATAGAGCTTTGTGATTTATCAATTGACATTGTGTCATATTCTTCGACTCCTCAATAGAGCAAACAACATATGCAAATTTTGAAGACATAGATCGTAGATTCTTTTCAATAACATCAACGTCATCTAATTTTCCACAATAAACACACTATCTTGTTAAAAATGATTAATGTTTTGGCGAAGTACTCATCTAGTGACTCCCGGTCTTTCATATGTAGAGCTTCAAATTCTTTGGGAAGGACTTGAAGTTGTTGCTGCTTCACTCTTGTCGTACCTGCATACTTTCCTTTTATTGAATCAAAATCTGCTTTGAGGTATCTTTTTGAAGAATGGTCTCCAGTATGAGATGATCTATTGCTTGGAATAGATAATTTTAAGCTTTGGGATCCTTCAGTCTTTGTTCATCCAAAACCTTCTATTGAGATTCCGTTATCACCACGCCACGATCTGATTCACTGAAACCAGTCTCTATGATGCTCCAGAACTCTTTTGAATGCAAGAAGTTTTCTATCTGCATGCTCCAATTATCATAGTGACCATCAAAGCGAGGAATAGCAGGTTGGATGAAATTTTTACTTTCAGATGTCATGAGCGTTTATAGCTACAAGATACCAAGTAAGTTGCAGATTCTTTTAGTCACAAGTCACTCTAAATTTAGCTCTGATACCGTTGTTGAAATTAAGTAAATAATAATCAGAAACTTAGTTCATTCTTATTGATAGGAGACTCTCCAAATAAATAGACATTACATACAAAACTGATTCCTAAAAATAAGCAACAAAAAGACCCAACAACTAGTGAACTCCTAAAATCAGTAACAATAAAATCTTCCTAAAGAAAAGGTCCACTAAAAACCAATTCTTTTAATCGACTAAATTAAAACACTCAAACATTTACAAAGATTTTGAAATTGTTATTTGCTTTTTTATGTTGATGACAATTGATATTTTTTATAGGTATGTTTGAACTTTTTGAAACTAAGAAGTGTCTAATTTTAGTCTTTAATTAAAATGAAAGATCTGATAATAGTAGATAATATCTTAGATATCGAAGTCAAAAAGAAATAATAAGGAATGATTTTATGACAAGCCTACTATGTTAATAAGATGCTTAACAAGTTCAATTGTTTAGACATAGATGAATATAAAATTTCATATGGCGTAGGCATAAATTTTATTGAATATTGAAAGAAATGTGACTTAATTAGAGTATACAAGTATAATTGATAATTTGATATATGCAAGGCACAACAGACCCTAATATATCATTTGTAGTGGATAAACTTTTAAGATTTACAAGCAATACAAGTAATATTCATTGAAAAGATATGATAATAGTTTTTGGATATCTAAAGAAAATAAAATATATGTAAATTATATTCATTTTGTGGGTGGAGGGGAGGGGGGTGGGGTTAGTGTCATTAGTTGGATATCAAAAAAAAAAAAATTGTACTTATCATTAAGTAGTGGAATTTGAATTTATTGCATTAGAAGATGTTGAAAATGAAGTAAAATGGTTAAAAAGCATGTTACTAGATCGCCACAATCTATGCCATTCATTTTTATATTTTTTTATAGTGAGATTAATATGTGTCGCTCATAATAAAAAGTATAATGAAAAATTAAGATATATCAGTTTAAGGCATTGTTACACTTCAGAAACTTCTTAGTTAAGTATTAAACTATTCTTATGTATGTATAAGGTCGTGCCGAGTGATTCATAATTATTATTAGGTACTAAGGTCAATTCTTTAATGTAGGAATGATTTTTTATATCAAATAAGGTAACTAGAATCTCCTAGCAAAAAGTTGAGTTGAAAGCTTCAATATCAATTAAGTTTTGATGTAAGATTCTAATTTGGTCAACTTCAAACAATAAATATAAGGGAAACTTTCACATATAGCCACTTAAAAATAGCCTTATTACTCTCCATAACTATAGTTTGATCATTACCATTCGTAGCTACATGTTATATGGAGGAGAGAGGCGAGCGAGACTGGGAGAGAGAGGAGAGAGGCAAGAGAGATGGGGAAAAGAGTGGGGGAAACATGAATTGTATATGTATATTGGTTAGATAATTGTATATTATACATATGTATTTGTATATATGGTAAAAGAGATTGGTAGAGGGAGGAGAGAGGTGAGCGAGACTGGAAAAGGAAGGAGAGAGGCGAGCGAGATTGAGAAAGGGAGGGAGAGGCGAGTGAGAGAGGGGAGAGAGTGGGAGAGAGCTTAATTATATATGTATATAATTGTATATTATGCATTTGTATATATGGCAAGCGAGATTGGGAGAAGGAGGAGAGAGGCAAGCGAGATTGGGAGAGGAGGAGAGAGGAGAGCGAGAGAGGGCAGAGAAAGGAGAGAGGTGAATTATATATGTATATAGGTTAAATAATTGTATATTATACATATGTATTTGTATATTCAGTCGAATTATACATATACAAACGTGACTAATTATACAAACTTGAAGTCAGCCCACGTAAATTATTGTATAATGTTAGTCGCGAGTGGTAATTATAATAAACTATAGCTATGATGAGTAATTAAATAGAATAAGTTTGTTTAACCGCGTAATTTTCCCTAAATAGAAATAGATATGTGGCCCATAACCTATCAAATCAAAGATATTTGATTATTTTTTTCAACACCACCAATTTCGCGTCAATCTAAGTTTCAAAAAAAAGATTTGGATCGTTTTAGTAATCTGATATATTGCAATATTGAATTAGACGATGCGAAAACATTATAAAGGGTCGGTTTTATCTTTTACCTGTAAGAAAATCTAAAGAAAATTCTTGACTAATTAAAGGCCCAAAACAATCATATTTCCATTTCTTAATCTCTCATTTTCTTCTCTTTCAAACCATACGACAAAATCCTAAAAAAAAAAATCAAAGCAAAAGACTTTCATTCAAGATTCTTTCAATCTTTTTCAAGATTCTTCTTTAAAGTAAGTCTTTCTCCAAGAATATTTTTCTTTCCAAATCAAATTCCTTCATACAATGATGAATCATTAATGAAAATCATAATTCTTGGTCATAGAGTTATCAAGAAACTAGATGAAAAATCTCAAGAAAGGTTCGTCTTCAATCTAGGGTTTCAAGTCTTTTAATTAAACTCTTCTTCAAGATTCTTCACAACTTTTTTTTCTTATATATACACATATATAGGCTATTCATAGTGATTGAGTGGGTTCTACTTCACGTCCTACATCTGAATTCAGTTGGTGAAAATTTAATCTAAGGTCATACCCTTAGTTTTGAGAATTTTTGAGATGGACTTAGTTTTGATTTCTATTCCTAATGATTGAGTTGTTATATGTTATGCATTGACATTCATTAATTTATTCATTCATGTCTATATTTCAGTATGAACCTTATCACTAGATTATTTTTGAGATGAGTAGTATCGTTGAGTTTTGAGTATTGATTTTCTTAAAAATAAAATTTTAGGTTTAGAAAATATAAAAATCATATATGTATGATATAGTTATAGTTTGTATAGTTGCACTGCATAGATGTTTGTTATGGCTATTTATCTGTATATTTCGGTATACAATACACAAAAAACTGTATTTGTATATTTCGCATACAAACTAAAACATAGTAATTGTATGTAAACAAAATTACTACATATATACAACACATATGCATACCGAATGGGTCTATTTGTATCTTTCGGTATACACATGGGTCTTGCAATTAATTTTTATAGAATACATGATATGTATACTAAATGGGTCTATTTGTATATTTAGGTATACAAATGGGTCCTGCAATTAATTTTTATACAACACGTATGTATACCAAATGGGTCTATTTGTATATTTTGATATACAAATGGGATAACAAAAAATATGGAATGTTTGAATTACAAATAAAAGAAACTATGACTATTGCATTTAATTTAAATTAATAGTTTGCTATTTCATGTAATTTTTCCTTTTTTCCTATATTGTTGTTGAGATCTTAGAGTTGAGTTGTTCATGTCTATATTTCAACATGAACCTATTTTGAGCTATAAATTTTGAGAATCTTTTAAAGCCAATTTTTCTGTTTTGAACTAAGTTTATGAGAAAGTAAAAAAGAGTTTGAGAAAGAGTTTTAACTTATGATCAAGATTATAAGGGAACTAAGTATTTCTCAAATATTTCATTTTTACATAAAGAAAGAGAGTATTATTTTAAGAAAAGTAAAAGAGTTCTCAAAAGAAATTGAGTACACAACAATTACCTCCTAAAGAGGGCTTTTTGAGTAATTATCTCAACCCAAAGAAAGTTTTTTATAGTGAGAAAAGAGAAATCTTGTTTTATAAATGAGTTCAGAGATATTTCAGAGCAGTTACCTCCTTTAAGAGGATAGTTTGAGAAATTATTTAAAATCAGAGAAAGAATATGTTTTGTACATTTGAGCATGAGTATATATATTATTGGGAGTAGCATTGAGCACCGATATGGAGATGAACTCGGACAACCCAAAATCCTCATAAACCATGTCTTGTCAACATGGGTACATGATCATACTTTTCAATAAATCCTTATTGCTTAGTGGATCCACTTAGTTGAGAGGTTTTATACCTCGGCACAGAATAAGACAGTTCTGATAGAGTGGTGAGACGTTATATCATCACGAAGCTCATAGTGAGGATTGTCGGCTAGAGAATATCCCAAATAGATTTAAAGTGTATTTTAATATATAACTTATTACGTTGAATGCAAAGATGAGTAAGTACTTTGTAAAGATTTAAATTTTTGACACCTTTATTTCTTTACATTCAACTTGAATATATTTTATCTATTGTAGTCCTTTCAGTTAAGTTTTTTGTTATTCAACTATCTTACATACACACACATTCAATGTAGTGATTTCATTCGACCTGCATCGTTTTATAGTGCAGTTACAAGTGTTTAGGATTATCAACATGTGCTTCATTAAGATCACTCTACACTTCAGCTAACATTTAGTTAACTTTTGGTGAGCCTCCTTGCATTCTGGAAGACTTCATATTTTACTTTCTATTAGTAGTTTTGAGATGTGTAGGTCTTGTCCTGACATCCTTATTTAATAGTAGAAGCTTCTCAGATAGACAGAGTTGAAGTGTCTATCAGTATTTACTTTCTTTTAAGTTGTTTTACAAACTATAAGTATTGTTATTGAGTATTTTTCATACTTTATGAGATGAGTATTTGAGTTTAACATATTTAATTTTGTTTTGAGTCTATCATCGTTTGACTAAGTCTTCTGCTAAGTAATCAATCAGGCCAAAATTTCACTTTGAAATCAACAATGATTCTCGAGTGGCAGACACGTCCAGGGTATAGGCTTAGGACATGACAGACATACTTATATAAGAGAGTTAACTTCCAACGAAACTATAATTATAGTGTATGTGAGATAAAATATATAAATTTGGCTGATAAACTTATAAAAGCATTAAATAGAGATGTATACAACATACTAGAAAATTGTTTATAGTTTCTAAAGTATATATATGCAATAACTCTTAAAAGATAGTGATTATTTCGCGTCAAATCCTTCATTACTCTGTTATTCATCTTTAATCTTCTAACAAATCTCCAGTCTAAAGTTTACTAATGAATTTTTTTTGATAAAAAATACCTAGTCCTCTTATTGAACCTATTCAACGTAAAGTTAAATTAATCGAGCTAGTAAACAACGATATTTAATAATTAGAAGTGGGGGTTGGGGGAATGTATGCATGAGGAAGCTACAATGAATGTCTAGTTATTTTTAGGGAAACTTTCACATATAGCCACTTAAAAATAATTAATAACTCTCTATAGCTATAGTTTGATAATTACAATTTGTAGCTACATGTTATATGGAGGAGAGAGGCGAGCGAGACTGAGAGAGAGGAGAGACGCGAGAGAGAGGGGGAAAAGAGTGGAGAAAGGTGAATTGTATATGTATATTGGTTAGATAATTGTATATTATACATATATATTTGTATATATGGCAAGAGAAATTGGGAGAGGGAGGAGAGAGGCGAGCGAGACTGGGAGAGAGAGGAGAGAGGCAAGCGAGATCGAGAGAGGCGAGAGAGAGAGGGCAGAGAGTGGGAGAGAGGTGAATTATAAATGTATATAATTGTATATAACTGTATATTATACATATACATTTGTATAAATGGCAAGCGAGATTGGGAGAGGGAGGGAGAGGCGAGCGAGATTGAGAGAGGGAGGAGAGAGGCGAGCGAGAGAGGGTAGAGAGTGGGAGAGAGGTGAATTGTATATGTATATAGGTTAAAAAATTGTATATTATACATATGTATTTGTATATCTTGGTGAATTATACATATACAAACATGACTAATTATACAAACTCGAAGTCAGCCCACGTAATTAATGTATAATGTTAGTCGCGAGTGGTAATTATAGCAAACTATAACTATGATGAGTAATTAAATAGTATAAGTTTGCTTAGCCGCGTAATTTTCCCTTTACAAACACCACATAACATAACTAGTGGATATAAGGCAGAAGCTTCCCTACCACTGCCTTCAATTAACAAAACACAGCTAAAAAGATTCCAATTTGCAGATCTGAGGAAAACTTTTAATTTATTGATGAGATTGAAACTTCCAACCAACTTCTTTTCATATTATTTAATACACCTAAAAAGGACACACTGATTCATAATCCAAGACTTATGTCTTCTCAATATTCAACACTTTCACTATATTATTCAACTACTACTATTATTTTAATATTATCATAAATTAAGATATACGAAATCCTTAATTAAGACTATTCAGTATTAAAATACAGGGAGAATTATTGCATTAATTATAATTACATTGTCACCAGATTCTTGATATTGTTCCTTTAGCTTTTAAGAATCACAAATATAGGTAGCCATATAGTCTATAAATAAAAGAATGGTCTATTCAATACTTTTATGAAAAGATTATACTATAGGCATAAAAAATAATATGAAATTACGTCAATGAAATTTAGACGGTTTGTGAATTGATTTAAAAGTTGATCAAACTTACATTTAAGTTAGTTTTTTACTGAATGAGTTCAACAAAGATAAAAATAACTTAAAATAAGTTAAGGATGTTTACTAAATTAAAAATAACTTAATATAAATTTAAAATATCTTTAAAAAGTTAAAAATAAAAAATCGATCTCTCCATGTTTTTTTTTGTTTTACTTAATAGTCATTAAATTTGACTTTTTGTTTTTTTGACTTCATAACTATTTTCATTAAATCAAATCCAAACGAGCTCTTTATATAGTAGGAAATCATCGTGTACCTAGCTAATCTCTATCATGACCCAATTAACTTAACACTATACAGAAATCATTTTGTGATGATGGAAGTTGAAACTGAAAAAAGAAAAGACATACTTCTTCTATCTAATAAAAATAGATAACCAACGATACTTATTCAATTTAAAAACTCAAGAGATAATTTATCTTTTGTGTCTATTTTATCCTTGATATATAATATTATTTATCATCTAACATATTTTTCAAAGTATTAAATTTAATAAAGTTAAATAATAATATAGTTATTACTTATAATTTGTTAAGGAATGTATCGAGTCAATAGTGGATAATAATTATTGGACAAAGAAGTAAAAGCAAATAGAAACTAGTAAAAGTTCTACTCTGCTCATAACAAGAGCCCCTATTTGTGGAGGAACAGAACCAAATATATTTCCACTTTTAACGCATTAGTTTTTTCATTATTTTTACCTTCGGCATTAATTAGTTATTTAGAAAAAACTTATCCGTATCGGGTGTTTATATCAAAATTCATTATTATGTGATTTAATGAAGTAAAACACATGTTAATAAATTAAGATTGATGAAAATGAACTGTAAATTTTGACACGTAGCGTGCATGTATTGAATTGGTGTAAACACCCGGTGCGAGTAAATTTTACCCTTAATTTGTTAGTTATATTTGTAATTAGTTCTCAAAATCTAAATGTAAATATCAATTAATATAAGATATTGTAATATAAATACTTATGATAATTATTATTTTCTTAATGAACTTGCAAAAATCTAAACGGAATAATTAATAGACGAAAACAAAATATGAAAAGAAGAAATAGTAATAAAGTTAATTAATTACATTCATCATTAGATATAATGTTTGCAGTGTGCAAACAACCAAAGTTGACACAAAAAGTCCAAACACATAATTCAAACACAGAAATTAATGACCAACTAGGCTTATTGTCTAGTAATATCACTAAACTTTTTTTTTTCAATTCTCACAACTTTTTCAAACACAAAGAAATGACAAAATTTGAACAATAAATAGTTAGATCTACGTCCACCAACAATGGAAAACAAAGCTTTTTTTCAGCATAAATACAGAATTTCCACTAGATTTGTTATTACCATGACATAATTTTGATGGTGGTGTTATATAGTCATCAAAAGAAGACCTTTGGCTACAAAAACGACGTCGTTGTAAAGGAGTTGTTGGTGCAGAGATTGATGAATATTGTGAAGAAGATGACCATGATAAAGTAGATGAAGATGAATATGAAGGAGATGAAGGTAATGGAGTTTTTTTGTGATTAAACTTCATGATTAAAGCATGAAATATCTTGGATCTAGAGTTTTTTTTAGTAGGTTTTTTTCTGTTGTTATTATTATTAGTGTTGGAGTAGTAAGAAGGAGGAGGTGTAAGAGGTGGTAAAGATGTTTGAGGAAATGTATGTTTAGGAGTACCAGGTTGTAACTCCCAAGTGAAAGGAATAGAACTTGGAACATCATTATAGTAAACTCTAAAAGAAGGAATAGAACCACAAGCTTTGGAGTTCTCTTTTGAAAGAAGCTTCGAGAAGAACTTGTTGTTGTTGTTGTCGTTGTCGTCTTCATGTTTGATTCTGAATGATTTCTCTATGTTGCTACTACTCATTATCACCATCTTGATTATTCTTGGATTTGGAGAGAAAAACTTCTTAACTTCAAACTACAAATTGAATACTTACTTCGGTTATATAATATAATGGAAGGGTTTTATACATATATATGTATATATATAGTTTATAATGGAGGTTTTTTTTTTTTTTTGGGGGGGGGGGGAGCGGGGGATTAGTTATTATTGAAATATAGATTTGTATATGTATGGTATCTACAGTAGGCCTTAGTGAAAGCAACTTTGCCTGATTATAATAACATATCTCTTTCACATATAGAGATTTTTATTTGGTTGTGGAAACCTATAACATATTCTATATGTAACATATGTTTCGTGACATCAGAGTAAATAGTTGTGATATGAACTTCTTCTGTAGGTCAAGTAAGTTGCAAATAGTGGCAAAGTCAAATTACATTTTGTATAGGTGAATTTTGTTCCTTATATATATGTATTTTTATGTGGGAAACTATGAGAATTTTATACTTTATGTATGGTTAATAATCGAACCAAATCAAATCAAAATCGATAACAATCAAATTGATAAATATATATTCTATTTGATATGGTTTAATAATTTAAAAACCGATTAAATTGATTTGATTTTTATTCTGACCAATAACCGATCCAAACCAACCCGTGAACACTCCTACCCATAAGTTACGTTGAAACCTTTAATAGTCATCCATATGTCCTAAAACTACGTGTCACCGAAGCTTCTAATGGTTCACTCGTCAGACCAAGCTTGACACATAAGTCTTTTTAGACACCCAGTTTATTGGATCCATGTCAGTCAGTATTTGTATCCTTAACAAGGTATAGAGTGCCCTCCTAACTAGGGTAAAGGTTGGACTCCGTCTAGCTCAGACGGAGTATGCTGGTTATTAGTATCTTTCACAATTTAACTTTGATAGTGCACTTATTACTTAGGCATTGCATGAGCCTATACATATCGGTTTCATATTCAGTTTAGCATCTCAAGTTCATCATGTTCAATTTTATAGATTATAGTGCATATCTCACATGCTCAGTACATTCAAAGTACAAGATGCATACTTTCTCTTTTGCTATGTTATTCATAATATAGGTTTAACACTTAGAATCGGGCTCATTGTTAGTAAGATATTATGTGTCATCTCAACAACTGCGTTTGGAGAGTACTCATCCTTCGAGGGAAAGACCTTTCTTTATTTCTGTTTTTCAGATTTCAGATAGTTAAGTTAGATAGGGACTTTTCCAAGCAATTCATCTTAGTAAAGGCTACAGACAATAGTTTACAACTT
>CM040626.1:11790966-11806445 GCA_022817965.1 Solanum lycopersicoides
CGCGAATTTTTTTTTGTTAGATCTTTTGTTAAGTAATGGAACTTCGTTTTAGTCAGTTAACATGCTTTCATAACTTAAATGTCTTAGGTTTGGTTAATTGCTTTAGTTGGATAGTAGTAGTGATCATCCCACCGGGTTGTAAGTGTGGGTGCCAATCACGACGGTTTTAGGTCGTGACACTCATCTTCCTTATCATTTGTAGTAGCAGATGTCTCCATTGAGTTCACAACATTACTCCCGCGCTGAAAATCGACCTTGTCCTCAAGGTTGAAGTCATATATCTCAGTCTGGTCAGGACAATCTTGGAGCTGCAATGGTGTTACTTGTTAGATAGGCTCCCCCAAGCAACACTTAAATACTGAAACATGAAACACAGGATGTATCTTGGCCTCGACAGGCAAATCCTATATATATGCCATCTCCAATGCGTTTGATGACCTTGAAATGAACAAAGTGTCTTCGTGCAAGCTTATGTCCCTTTTGTAGTTGCATAGAAAGTTGTCGGTACAATTTCAATTTTACGAATAGTAAGATGTATATCTGCAAAGTCTTCATCTTTGTTTGAGATTTGAGCAAATTATTTTTAACAACGCTAGAACTACATTACGTTGAATGAAGTAGGGCTTCACCAATTCACTAGCAGTGCTCCCCTATATACATCGAGCGATAGTTAGGGGTTCTCTTCCATACAATGCTTTAAATGGTGTCATTCCCCCTGATGTTTGGTACAAAGTATTGCACCATAATTCATCCCAAGGCAGCATATTTACCCACTTGGTTGGAGCATCAGGAACATAACAACGAAGATATTGTTCAAGACACTTACTTAGAGCTACGGACTTTCCGTCAGTTTGGGGATAATATGCATTACTCATAGACAATGTTGAACCCTGCAAACAATTTATTCTTGCCAAAAATAATGGAGGAATCGTGGGTATCAGTGAAAATAGTATGAGGAGGTCCGTGAAGGCGAATTACGCGTACCACAAATGCTTCAGCTACCAATTGAGTACAGAATGTGGAAGGTAAGGGAATAGAATGACCATATTTGGTCATATGATTACCACGGTAAGGATAGTAGTTTTCCTTTTGGAACTTTGAAGGCAAGCGATAAAATCCATTGCATTATCTTCAAAAACTTGATCTGGTATAAGGAGATGCTGCAATAAATGTGCTGGATGCAAGTTTGTGTCTTTCATCTGTTGACATACTAAAATTTGTAACAAATGATTTCACATCCTTGCGCATTTGTGGCCAACACAAGTTGAAGCCAATCAATGGTATGTTCTTTCAACACCAGCATGTCCTCCGATATTTGTGGCCTGGAATTCAAACATTAGATTGTATCGTAGCGGTGCATCTGATGGAATCACAAGCTTGCCTTTAAAAATTAACAACTCATCCTTGAATTGGAAATCCATGTGAGTCTCCACATCTTTTGGTAGAGCTTGTTGAATAGACGATAGTTTTGGATGTAATTGATTCAAGGATTTCAACTCTTGTTCTAGACCGAAGGTCATAGCAGAAATGGCCATAAGAGAAGCATCTGAATTATGAGAGAGGGCATCAATGACTGAATTTTGTTTTCCAGGCCTGTATATGATATGAAAATCATAACCCACTATCTTAGTGAGCCATTTTTGTTGCTCAGGAGTTTGGATGGTTTGATTAGTGAGGTTCTTCAAAGACTGTTGTTCTGTTAGTATTGTGAAGCTTATACAAAGAAGATATTGCCTCCATTTACTCAATGTTTGAGTAATGGCAAACATCTCACAATGATATGTCAAAGCCCGTTGCTTCATTGCATTCAATTCCTGAATAAAATAAGCGATTGTGTGCTCATTTTGTAATAGAATGGCACCAATTCCTTTCCCGGAAGAGTCAATCTCTACTTGAAACTCCTGATTAAAATTGGTAACGCCAATACTGGAGTGGAACCCAATTTAGCTTTCAAAGTTTCAAATGCTATTTGAGATTTTGGTGTCCATCGAAAAACCTCTTTATGTGAGAAAATCAGTAGATTGAACTTGTTGTGGAAGCATAATGGTGGATAAATCGTCGGTAATAGCCTGCAAGGCCTAGAAAGTTGTGCACTTCTTTCAGTGTATGAGGTGGTGCCCATTTCTGGATGGATTCCATTTTTCCTTGGTCAACAAATAATCCTTCAGATGAGATAATATGTCCTAAATAGTCAACTGATTCTTGTCCAAATAATCATTTGGACCGCTTGGCCATTAACTGAAATTGACGCAATAATTAAAGAACCAAGACCAAATGTTCCAAATGATCTATCCAAGTATGACTATATATCAAAATGTCATAAAAGAATACCAGGACATGTTAACGCAAGTAAGGTCTGAATATCTCATTCATAGTTTCTTGAATGGTAGAGGGCGTGTTTGTTAGGGCAAATGGCATGACGAGAAATTCATAATGTCCATCATGAGTGCCAAATGTCGTCTTAGGGACATCCTTCAGTCGGCCCATAATTTGATGATATCTAGACAATAAATCCAACTTGAAAAAATATCAGGCACCATTCATTTCAATAAAAAGTTTGTCAATGATAGGAATTGGAAATCCATCACAAATTGTGATTGCATTTAATGCATAATGGTCAACAAAAAACCGCCTCGTGCCAGCTTTTTTCGTACCTACAATACTGGCGAGGAAAATGGACTAGTGCTTGTTCTGATTGTCCCTTCTTTTAGCATTTGAGACACTAACTGATCCATAACCTGCTTTTGAAAGTAAGGATATCGATGTGGTTTCACATTAACCGGTCCTGCACCTGGAAATAGATGGATTGCATGTTCTCGACTTCATGAAGGAGCAAAAACTAGAGGTTTTTGAAAGACATCTTCATATGTATTGAGCAGCATTGCTAATTCGGGGAGGGGGTAGTACATGAAGGTTCTGAATCAGATACCAATTGTAGATGAAAATAGGAGAAAATTACGTTTGTAGAAGCCATTCTTCTCATACTATGTAATTGCACCGATTGCATATCAGTAGGTGCATCCCTATTCCACGAGATCTTAGAACCATTCAGAGTAAATTCAAATATTCTCTTTGCATAATCAGTAAGGGATAAAATGTATAGATCTTCCACCATTTTGCAAGCCACGAAACCCGAGTACTATATCAGCTCCATGAAGGGATAAAATGTATAGATCTTCCACCATTTTGCTGCCTTTATAGTTATTGGAATTATTTTAGCCACTCCCTCAAATCGTAGTCGCTGTCCACTTCCTACCACCACTGAAAAGCTTGGCGTTGGTTTAGTCTCTAATTGAAAAAAGTTTGTCATCCTCACCTGAATAAAATTATGTGTACTAGCATTATCCACAAGCACTTGTACTGGTGAACCATTAACATGACCAGTAAATCGAAGAGTAGTGGAAGAATTTCCTCCAGATATAGCATAATATGAAATAGCTGACTATCCTTGAACCTCCAAACATTGTAATTCCTCCGCTAAGACATCATCCAACACAAATTGATCTGGTAAGGTTACTTCAGCCCCAGACTCTTCAAATAACAGTAGAAGATGGGGAAGTAACTTACACTTGTGACCAGGAGAGTATTTTTCCATTACAAAAATAACAAAGACCACGTCCCCATCGACTTTGTAACTCTGCAGGGGAAAGGCGTCTCATGGGCGGACGATTTGATGCAGTTTGGGAAACTGAAGCTATCTGATTCAAAATGGAGGGATTTGAGACTATATAAGGATGAGTGGGAGTTGGCAGAAGTGGTGGAGCCTTACGGAAAGCAGGCATAAAAGAGCCCCGTTCAAGTTGGATCTTTTGCTCGTATAAATGGGATAAACGTATAGCTTCATTTAATTTTGTAGGCTCACAAATTGAAACAACTGTTTTAATGTCAGGTCTCAATCAGAATTAAGAAAATGTGTTAATACCTGATCTGGAAAATGCATCGTCTCATTAAAAACCACTTCGAAGCGACTCGGGTATTCAACCACCGTAGTGGTCTGCCCAAGCTTAGCAAGTTGACCCTCTGGTTCCTCTAGATCTCGTTTTTGAAATAGGACCAGCACTTTCTCAGTGAAATTCTCCCAATTAACTAACTGCTTATTGCGAAATAACCATCTGTACCATTCCAATGCATCACCATCCAAGTAGAACGATACTAGTGTTAACTTATGATCCTCCGTGATTCCATAAAATTCAAAGTAGCACTCTGCTTGGAAGACCCATGATTCAGGTTTCACTCCATGGAATCGTCTTGATTCAATTGAAGCAGGTTTGTGGCGCAAAGTAGGAGGTGTCCGTGTATGTCCTCCATAAACTTAAGTAGTTTAATGTGGTCGAGATGTTGCCACTACAGGAGTACTATTATGAGAACCTAGCGCCATCACATGACCCACCACCTCTTTCAACATAGATCGAATTTCAGATATGTCACTCAAGAATGATCCTTTCACTAGTCGTATGGAGTCTTCGAGGAACTTGAGCTTTTGGTTCTCTTCCATTAGAGACCACTGAAATAAAGCACCAATGTAACACTCTCCACTCTCAACTTTTACAATACAAACAGACACTATATATATATATATATATATATATATATATATATATATATATATATATATATATATATATATATATATATATCAATTCCAATACAACAGGACTCAAACCAAGGAACTGTAAGTAACACTAATACAAGCAAATACACTTGAAATGTGAAACTAGAAGCCGAGAAGTGGATTGACAATATAGACAAAGAGGGAGAGAACTTTTAGATTCATAATTAACTTCCTACCCTTTCCTACCCACGTTTTCACACTTTTATATAACTTCCATAAATAACTGTCGCTTCACACATGTGAGAACCTAGCGCCATCACATGACCCACCACCTCTTTCAACATAGATCGAGTTTCAGAGATATCACTCAAGAATGATCCTTTCACCAGCCTATGGAGTCTTCGAGGAACTTGAGTTTTTGTTCCTCTTCTATTAGAGACCTCTGGAATAAAGCATCAATGTAACACTCTCAACTTTTACAATACAAAAAACACTTTTATATATAAAAACAGACTACAATTACAATACAACAGGACTCAAACCAAAGGACTGCATGTAAGTAACACTGATACAAGAAAATACACTTGAAATGTGAAACTAGAAGCCGAGAAGTGGATTGCCAATATAGACAAAGAGGGAGAGAACTTTCAGAATCATAATTAACTGCCTACCCTTTCCTATCCACATTTTCACACTTTTATATAACTTGCATAATTATCGTCGCTTCGCACATGTGACTTTCTTCGTGCCCAAAAATAATTGTCCAACCTTTAAAGTGGAATTACACTTCTAGTACTCCGACGCCGCTTGTCAATGTGAATATCACTAGTCTCATCCTCCTTGTCATTCATAGTAGCATATGTCTCCGTAGAGTTCACAACATTTTCACTCATATCCTCTTTCTTAGTATTCCTTGTTTATCAACAACATTCAATTGCAGAACAAAGTCAATCTCAAACACATTCTTTAACTCTATGGTGATGTTTTTCATTTTGCATTGCAACTGTTTTGTACCTATAGAAGAGCAACTTTCATAGTTTTCTTCATGGAAAATAAAACATTCTTCATCACGAATTTCTCTTTGTAGGTGAAGAAGTAACGTTGTAGTTTCTCTCTACGCCACTCTATTTTTCTTTTTCATTTTTGATCACTTTATCTTTATCAGACACACTTCCATTTTGATCATAATAAAGAGTACTACTATTGTCATCTTCTTCTTCATCATCATTAATTATGTCCCTGAGTTGCATTAATTATTATACTGAATATTCTATTTTTCCATATCTCAAACTCTGAAAGATGTTTTAATGAACAAGCAATGATAGAATATTGAAACAACTCTGAATATTTCAACAGGTTTTTTCCCCGTGGAGAATGAATTCATTAGCATACTATTGATTTCTATCACTCGAATAAAATTTTAAAAATCCAAGAATAAGGTGTACATAAGAGAGGGACTGGATAAACTTTAAGTCCCTCAATACATTTTCTCGTTTTTACTTGTTAGAGTGTAAGATGAATGGAGATCGATAGCATGTATGTTAATTCTTTCTCCATAGCGAAGAATTAAGCCTAGTGATATATATTCAATTTGATTGAATCTTATATCATTGTTCGTGCATTAAAGTATCCTACTGAGTTTTAGAAGTACAAACATAGGATAGTTAACATGATAGTGCAATCAGGAGATGATGACGACCTGATTCTTGATGATGAAGATGAAAATGTATGTGGTGAAGATGAAGTAATTAATAGGAAAGAGTCTTGAGCAAAAAAGACATAGTGGCATAGTGAGTAATAAACTTCAAGATAAAAGTTTATTGCAGGATAAATAAATGTGTCCTAATAATACAAAAAGTTGAATCACATAATAAATATATATGGCACAAGTGGTATAAGCTAAATTAATATTTAAGGAAATTATAAAGTAAGAGGAAAATATATCTCACAAATGAAGGAATCTTAAAATTTATGGTGAGAATAAAGTGATTTGCTTTTTAAGTATTTCATTATTTCAATAGATAAATATTTTTTTATATTAAATTAATTCTTCATGCAAACCTTTGAACTTATTGTACACGTCTAAAGTCGTATATTAATACTAACTATTCCGTCAAGTTGTCAACAATATTTTATTAATTGTCTTTAGCAAAGACGCAAAATTGCTATATTAATTAAGATTATCCGTGTCATTAGGGCTTAACGCTTGGAACATTTACTTTACTATTTTGAGATAATCAATATGTCTCTGTTCATTTCATTTACACATTAGTAGGACCTTAAAAGAATGATTTCATTGAGAAGAGAAGGTTGCAGCTCCCTTTTTTAGCTGATATATTTTTCTTTTTTTCCAGCTGTTGTGGCGGCTCTTCCTCTAGGTCCTTGAGTCAATTTTATTTTTATTGTTTAGGGTAAAGTGTGGTTTATTTTTATTCTAATATTCCTAAAATACCATTATGAATAATGGATAAGACTAAAAAAAATGGGAGGAAAAAGTGGAATATTCTCATTTGCAATGGAAATTAAAATTAGAATAGAATTTGGTATGTGATAACTTTCTATTGGGTTCAATATTTTTGATTTTATATTAAAATAACCCACAATATAATATTACATAAATATTAAATACGAAAAAATTCAAAAAAACATATATTTTTTTGTAATATTTCAGTTCTCTTGCAAATTAAAAAAAAAGAGTATAGTTTAATAAAAACTCGTCTATTTTTGTGTTTTTCAATTTTCTCGAGTAAAATCCACTTAAAATGAAATAAAAATTTATATAAAGAAAAGACATAAAAATTGATATTTTTAAAGCTAAACAATAGAATGAAACTCGGAAAGAGTTAAAAATCACGTGTCTACAAAGAGATCTTGATATTTTCATGATTTAATCTGTTTTAAATTTCACTTTTCACATTTAATATACACTCTTTGTAGGTATGAATCATCTTTTATTCTGAAATAAAAATATTCAAAATAGTTACAAGATTTATCCAGTATTTTGTTTTCATTCCTTCTTATATTATATGTGTGGATTTTATGGCTTTGGTGTGGTTTCAGTTGGATCCAAAAGGGTCTTATTCCCTCTTATACTTTTATTAGAGCTTTACTTACATTTTAAAGTTCCACCCTTTAATTTTTTGAAACTCAGAGTTACTTTATCCTCTAAATTTTCATTTTCTTTTATGTCTTTCTAGCAAGTTGTATATATACTAAGATTAGAATGGAAAAATCTTATATTTTTCCTATCTATCTTCTAATTATGTAAGATTTATCAAGAACCAATCTATTTACACTACAACAACTAAACTATTTAGAGAAATTAGTATAATCATTGTTATATTATATTTAGAGGAAATAATAAATATGCGTATTTAGTACCAACATTCTATAAGTATTTTTAAAGTTTTTAGTGATTATGAATGCAATGACATTTAGTCAATTACCATTAAATACTTTTGCGATAGTATCTAAAAATAATCTATTGCCACTACATGTCTCTTTTGTTAGTGTTATTCCTTTTTTGGTAAATAACTTTTGTATTAATCAACAAGAGTTAACATGATAAAATCATAACTAGTTATACCCTACTAGCTAACTCAAAAGAGAAAAATACAATCTCTCTATTCTTGCTATAGTAAATTCATGTAGTTACAATTCTATTGATGAGGTTAAGAGTTGAAACCCTTTAAGATTTTGCGTCTGTGTCCCTTTGTTTATCTTTAAGTTTTAATGTAAGATTCTACTTGGATAAAATTAAATCGACTATATCTCTTAGAATATAAGGAGTTATGTGATCAATAACCTATCCAATAAAAACTGATTGAATCTACTTTCCAACACCACCAATTTCGCGTCAATTCGATTTCTAAGTAAAAAGTTATGACTATTTTTTAGTAACATATTCAGTAATGTTACGAATTAGCCGACGGAAAAACATTAAAAAGGGTTATTTTTGTTTTCTTACCTCCAAGAAAATCCTAAATAAATTTCTTGACTAATAAAAGGTCAAAACAATCAGATTTTCATCTTTACTAACGAAAATCATAATTCTTGACCATAGAGATTTCAACAGAGTAATTCAATAATATCAAGAAAGGTTTTCTTGATCATTTACCTTCAAGCTTGCGTTTCAAGGTTTCTATTCAAGTTCTTACCCAAGATTCTTCAAGTACCTTGTTCTTCCTATCTAAAATAATTCCTAAACATCATGAGATCTTTCATATCACAAATTATGATCCTTGAGTCCATAATTTAATTCAAGAAAAGTCAAGAGTCAAGTCAAGAAGTTAACACTCAAGTCAAGGATCAGTTAAGAGTCAAGTCAAGAGCAGTTAAGATCAAAGTCAAGAGAAATCAAGAGTTAAGTCAAGATAAGTTCTTAAAGTTTTTTGAAAGTCTTTCACAAATGTTTTAGCCTTGTTTTAAGACTTAAACTTTGAGTTCAGTAAAGAGTAAAGTTGAAGTTCTTTTCTTCAAAGGAGTATATGGGGACTATGTATTCCCAAAGAAAAATTAAAATGTTTTCACATTTAAATAAGAATGAAAACTGAGATTTCCAAAGAGCTTTTCGGGCTAGTTTTCATAAAGAATGATCGCAGTCTAAATGAAGCAAGAGGGGAAAATTTGATTTCCAAGATAGCCTTTGAGTTAAATTTTGAGCACTAATCTCAAATCACAGAAAGAAGTATGTTTTTAAAACATAAAAGAGCTAGTATATTTTTGGAGTAGTATTGAGCACCGATATAGGGATGCGAGTTCATCTTTACTCAAGTCTCCATAAACCATGTAGCTATCATGGTTAGAAAGGGGTCATACATTTTAGATGAATCATTTTTACAATAGACTAGTGGATCCACTTAGTAGTTCAGGTCCTATACTCTGGCAAGGTGTAAGATGACCGGGCAGCGTGGGCCCAATAACGTTGTATCATCACTATAGCTATTAAGTGATGGTTGTGATTTGAGAAACTCCCACAGTAGTAATTGCATGATTCCTCAAGGGGTTCTGCTTAGTGATGAATGAGAGTATGAGACTTCATTCATGCATTGCACATGTAGAATTTGATGGGAACATGGTATGTTTTTTAATGATATTATGATTATGAGTTGACATCATGTTTTAAATAGTTTTTCATTTCTTTATAATGCACTTCTTTTAAGCTGCTTTATAATGAAATGAGTTCAGTTAAGTATTCAGGAGTTGAGAAGAGTCAAGGTAAGTGTTTCTTTCATAATCTCTTTCATGCCTATGTTGTTTTAGCATTCCAACTCACATACTTGTACATTTAATGTACTGATGTCAGTTGACCTGCATCGTATTATGATGCAGACACAGGTAAGTAGGATAGGCATTCCGGCGCATCGTTGATCCAGTGAGCAGTTCAGAGTCTTTTGGTGAGCCTCCTTGTATTCCAGAGGATCCATTTCATTGTTTTATAGTTTAGCTTATTAGGATGTTGTGGGGTTTGTCCTAACATCCATCTCAGTTATTTTTAGAGGCTTCATAGACAGTCAGATGTTAGTCCTTTGAGTCTTTTCATTATCATTCATTATGTACTAAGGTTTGAGTTGCCATTTTGGATAAATTGAATGTTTTATTTTTAAAACGTTCTAAGTTATCCTTTAAATAGTTGAGTAAGTGCATTTTAATCCTTGTATTAATATATTTTTAAGTCTTCCGATGAGTAAGTAAGCCAGGTCAAGGATGAGCTTGGGACCAAATGATATTCGAGTGCCGATCACGTCCAGAGTGTAGGCTCGGGGCGTGACACTTAGAGAGCTTGATTATAGAACTATTGTCACGGTAAATCATTGTTTGTTCTTATTTAAGCTGATGTAGCATTTTCAGTATTCGTTTCAACCAAATAGCTTGACATGCCCCTGATGCTGCAACAATGTACTTTGATTCACTTGTTGACAGAGTAACAATTTGTTGTTTCTTTGATGACCATGATACAACCCCTGAACTTAACATGAAAGCAAACCCAAAAGTATCTGCATAGTCACTGTCACTATAACCAACAATATCAAATTTTCCTTCATTCTTATAAAAAATACCAAAATCAATGGAACCCTTCACATAACACAATATTCTTTTTGCAGCAGCAAGATGAAAATCGCTTGGACGTCCCATATATCTACTAACTAAACTCACAACATATGCTATGTCCGGTCTAGTGGCAGTTAAATACAATAAGTTTCCAACAATCTGCTTGAATAAAGTGCTATTAACCTTCTTTCCTTCAGGATCACTGCCAACTTTACTCCTGGATCAGCTAGAGTATTGGCTGAGTTACAACTACTCATCTGAAATTTGTCCAAGATATCTCAAGCATCCTTCTTTTGAATGATAAAAGTTCCTGAAGTAGATTGTACTACTTCAATGCCAAGGAAATAGCGTATCATACCTATATCAGACATCTCAAATTCTATGCCTTTACTTCAGCTTTTATGCCTTTACTTCACTACCTTTTTTTACATATCAAGGAGGTTGGTCAATATATACCCGTTCATGTAACTTACCATAAAGAAATGCCGATTTTACATCCAATTGATAAATTGACCAAGAAATTTATGCAGCCATAGCTATTATCAGTCGAACAATATCGAGCCTAGAAACCGAGGCAAACACTTCACCATATTCAATGTCAAACTTCTGAGTGTGTCCCTTCGCTACCAGTCATACTTTGTACTTTTCAACTTTGCCATTTTCATTTATTATGGTCTTGTAAATCCACTTTACATCAATGGTATTCTCGCCTAGTGAAAGATGAGTCAGCTTCCAAGTATTATTCCTTTTGATTGATTAAATTTCTACATCCATAGCTTTCTCCCATTTTAAGTCATTTGTTTCATCTTCATATGCAATGGGATCACAATCTGCAAATAAAATAAGATTGACAGTATTATCATCATCAGATAGTTCATCTCCACATGCGTAATCGATCATCCAATATGGCTTTCTTATTTGACGTTGATTTTGTTCGATCTTCATTCTTGATGATTGTTCTTCATTGAGGTCCTTGCATTTTGTTCGTTTCTCACATCATTAGATAAATGTTGCTACAAATATGATCCATCTTCCTGATTTGTCCCTTCAATCATTGTTTCTACTTCCTCATCTTCAACATGTATTGAGGTTGATTTTTTTTGCACTATTTCCATGATTCTGCTCCATAAAAAATGACATCACGACTTACAATTATCTTTTTTGTGTGTGAATTATACAATTTGTAAGCCTTCGAATCTTCGCTCACTCCAAGGAAAATACATAGGATTCCCTTGTCGTCAAGTTTAGTTCGCCTTTCATCAGGAATATGGGCATATGCTATACAGCCAAAAATCCTAAAATGATCAACATTTGATTTTTGAGAGGACCAAACTTCTTCTGGTGTCATATTTTTCAACGCAAAGCAGGACACCTATTTAATACATGAACACTCCAATAATTGCCTCTGGCCAAAAACTTTTTGAGATGCTCCGAGTTGCCAACATGCTTCTTACCATGTTCAAAATGGTACGATTTTTTCACTCAGATACACCATTTTGTTGTAGTGTATTAGTTGTTGTCAATTGCCTACGAATTTTATTCATAGCGCAAAAGCATGTTAACTCATTGGGATTGAACTCACCACCACGATCCGTTCGAATAATTTTGGTTTTCTTCCCCGATTACTTTTCAACAAAGACCTTGAATCGCTTGAATGCGCTAAAAGCCTCATTTTTTAAAAAAATAAATTGAACTCACGTCTTCCTCCTATAGTCATCAGTAAAAGACATAAAATACCTTTTATTGGAGTTTGAGTCTGGATTGATTGGACCACAAAGGTCTGAGTGAATCAATTGCAACAATTCCTTAGCCCTCCATGCTTTTATTATCGAAAAGGATTCACGATGTTGTTTAGCAACTACACAATTTTGACAAACTTTGGCAGTACCATCGATTTAGGGAAGACCAACAACCATATTCCTTTGCTGGAAGGTTCTCAAACCATTAAAATTGAGGTGCCCATATTTTATATGTCATTACCAAGTAGAGTCCACCATTTTTTTGTCAAGCATGCTTGATCATTACTGTATAAAGGAAACAATCCATTGCTTGCCATTTTAACTTCAAGAATTCTTACCTTCTGTGGATGTTGTATTGTGCAGTGACGCTTTTGGATAACAATTTTGTAGTTTCTTTCTTGTTGCTTCTCCATAATAAGAAGATTCCTCTTTAATTCATGAACATAAAAAAATTCATCAACTTCGAAAAAATGTCCTTTCACTTGCAATCTGATAGTGCCTTGTCCCATAACAAAAGTACTAGAATTGTTTCCAAGCTTGATACTATCTATAAAAGATTTATCCAAAGTCAAAAATAAAGATTTGTTACTGCACATATGATTTCTGCAACCTGGGTCCAAATACCTCTTATTTGAATGAGATTGTTCTTACACAAGAAAGTCATAAACAAAGTTTCTTCTCCTTCTTGTTCTGTGAAATTTGACTTCTCTCCATCTCCCTTGTATGAATACAAATTAGTTCTGCATTCAGACTGATATAGACTGATATTGGACATACGTGTGACAATGATAATACTCTATTTGCAACTTATCAAATGTCAGATCATAAGCAGAGTATTGATCATTATCACGTGCATTTCCTCTACCATTTGAAGTCATGTTTTGCCCATGTCCTTTGCCTCGACCTCGACCATGACTTCTTCCAAAACCATTCCTGTTGGAAAACTCAAATTGAGTTTCCACTTTCAAAGCTTGTTCTTCTTTATGAGTGTTATGCCGCAATTTTACTATATTTAGAAAAATCACTTTTTGAAAAGCTCTAGGTATAAAATAATTAAAGAAAAAGACTTAGAAAAAGAGTCGCCACTTAATTTTTTAAAGAAATTAAGAAAACTTAATTTAAGAAGATTTTAACTGATAAATCTTTAAAATTTTTGAGAAAAAGGGTAAGAGGTTCTCATTTACGCTTTAAGAAGATTTTTAAGGCATTTGAAGCGCCCGCTAACGCACGATTATCCTACGACTTGACCAAAATATTTTTTGACTATTATTTAGAAAATGATATAATATAATAACATTAATTGATGATGTTTGATTGACTTGAGAAAATAGTTAAAATAATAATTTTTAATCTTTAGGAAAATTGGACCTTAGTTAAAATATTTGAATTAAATTACAATAGATTGAAACTTTAACAAAATTAGATTGATTAGAATGAATTTGACTCATTTTTTAAAATAATAATAAAAACTAAATTGAGTAAGAGCATGAAAAACTATTTTAAATTAATTTAGGATTAAATAAAAGTTCTGACTAAATATATTGAAGAAAAGAATAAGAGTTGATAACAATAAATTTTATTAAAATAAACTAACATAAAAAATATGATTCGTCTTTTGGGGAATTAAATTAAGTGAATTAACAATTCTAAAGTTACGGATGAATAAAAACACACAAATATCAAAATAAATAATTTATGAGTAAGAGATAAAGAATTTGGGCCCTTTTTGGGCTTGCTGCAGCTGATTTGAGCTTCAACCTTATTTCTACCCTTTGAAACCCTGTGTATACAATAAATGTAGAACGTTGTATACAAGTTGTTTCTTAGCCCTTTTTTTCTGTATCGAACTGTATATTGAACATACATTGTCCACTTTAACCCCCGCAACCAACATTTCCATTTGTTGTCACATATTTGTTGAACTGCCTGTATATCACGTACACCTAAATGTATACGAGATGTATATCAACCTCCTTTTCAGTTTTTTCAGACCTGTTTCATATTTCGTTTCTTCGAACAAAGACGAGTCTTACTCAAAGACGGACCTCGACTAAAGGAAATGCAAGGAATGAGTCCAAAGTGAACTCGAATTGACAATTCATGCAATGAAAACAAAATAATAAGGATTAGCATATGTAAAGGACTATATGGATGCTTGATTGAAAGTTAGGAAAAACAAATCAATCACAAATAAAGGAACAATGTTCTGGTGAGATAAACTTAGCTACACAATGGTGACAAACTAGTACAGAGATTAAATATATTTGTAAAATTAAATCATCATCAACTGTGTCATAATTATGATCAAAAACACATTTTTTCTCCACAATCTTACTAAAACAAAATTGGTCATGAAACAAGTAACATGTGTGTGAAATGGGCCTAAACTAGCAATGTTTTCATATTTTTCAAGTTCGATCCTCAAGTTGATTAAAACAGAGGTATGTCTAAATCGTCATCAACTGTGTCATAATTATGATCAAAAACACATTTTTTTCTCCACAATCTTACTAAAACAAAATTGGTCACGAAACAAGTAACATGTGTGTGAAATGGGCCTAAACTAGCAATGTTTTCATATTTTTCAAGTTCGATCCTCAAGTTGATTAAAACAGAGGTATGTCTAAATGAATGGACTGGACTTACGCACCAACACATACTACTGGAAAGTGACAAAAACAAATACCCCCAAGGTGATATCAATGACCATGCAATCCGTTTCACTTCATTCTTCCCCGAGCAGGAATATGTCATTTAGGAGTTTAAGGGAAGAAACGGTGAGGAAATAATAGTTTGGGTTCAATTGGGAACATGACCCCAACAATTTAAATATAACAATCTAACTTCCAAGACAAATCTATAAATCAACATTTAAAAGAGACACACATTAAAACTAAATTATGTGTAGACTACGAAATTTAATCAAGAGCCAAGTGAAGAAGACAACATGCCGCTTTAAATGTTAGAAGAGAAAGAGATGAATAAATTATGACAAAATGAACTTAGATGGAAAACAATGCTCACCCTACTGTATTTATATAAACACCAAAACTTTAATGAATGTAAACCATTTAAAAGGGGAACTATGACAGAACATTATGAAATAAAGTAAACAATGACCAGGTATACACTATGCA
>CM040626.1:11807445-11863352 GCA_022817965.1 Solanum lycopersicoides
TAATTAACGAACTTCTTTTCTTAACAACATAAAAAAATTAATTCAATTGCAAAATAATTAATTTAATTACAAACTAATTAACTCTAAATTATAACTATAACCTAGACTAAAGTAAATTAATATGATATTTAACTAAGATGTAAAATCTTTTGTGTTGATTTTCAAATATTTATAAAGTACACTAATTATATACATAATTGTGTAAAAAAATAATATATATATATATATATATGTATTATCTAAAAATTATAAAAGTGACAAAACTATTTAAAATAACTTGCAAAATATTTTTTTAAAATTTTATAAAACTAATTATTTCAAATCGTTTGAAATTTAAGAAGCTCGACGATTAATTTAAATTGTGGGGGTCAAAATTGGGTATCAACAAGGAGGAGGAAGCATTCTCTGCTCATGTATTAGTATAAAGCTTTTGTAATTTATCAATTGACATTGTGTCATATTCTTCGACTCCTCAATAAAGCAAACAACATATGCAAATTTTGAAGACATAGATCGTAGATTATTTTCAATAACAACAACGTCATCTAATTTTCCACAATAAACACACATCTTGTTAAAAGTGGTTAATGTTTTGGCGAAGTACTCATCTAGTGACTCTCGTTCTTTCATATGTAGAGCTTCAAATTATTTGCGAAGGACTTGAAGTTGTTGCTGCTTCACTCTGGTTGTACCTGCATACTTTCCTTTCATTGAATCAAAATCTGCTTTGAGGTATCTTTTTGAAGAATGGTATCCAGTATGAGATGATCTATTGCTTGAAATAGATAATTTTAAGCTTTGGGATCCTTCAGTCTTTGCTCATCCAAAACTTTCTATTGAGATTCCGTTATCACCACGCCATGATCTGGTTCACTGAAACCAGTCTCTATAATGCTCCAGAACTCTTTTGAATGCAAGAAGTTTTCCATCAGCATGCTCCAATTATCATAGTGACCATCAAAGCGAGGAATAGCAGGTTGGATGAAATTTTTACTTTCAGATGTCATGAGCGTTTATAGCTACAAGATACCAAGTAAGTTGCAGCTTCTTTTACTCACAAGTCACTCTAAATTTAGCTCTGATACCGTTGTTGAAATTGAGTAAATAATAATCAGAAATTTAGTTCATTCTTATTGATAGGAGACTCTCCAAATAAATAGACATTACATACAAAACAGATTCCTAAAAATAAGCAACAAAAAGACCCAACAACTAGTGAACTCCTAAAATCAGTAACAATAAAATCTTCCTAAAGAAAAGGTCCACTAAAAAGCAATTCTTTTAATCGACTAAATTAAAACACTCAACATTTACAAAGATTGTGAAATTGTTATTTGTTTTTTATGTTGATGACAATTGATATTTTTTATAGGTATGTTTGAACTTTTTGAAACTAAGAAGTGTCTAATTTTAGTCTTTAATTAAAATGAAAGATCTGAAAATAGTAGATAATATCTTAGATATCGAAGTCAAAAAGAAATAATAAGGAATGATTTTATGACAAGCCTACTATGTTAATAAGATGCTTAACAAGTTCAATTGCTTAGACATAGATGAATATAAAATTTCATATGGCGTAGGCATAAATTTTATTGAATATTGAAAGAAATGTGACTTAATTAAAGTATACAAGTATAATTGATAATTTGATATATGCAAGGCACAACAGACCCTAATATATCATTTGTAGTGGATAAACTTTTAAGATTTACAAGCAATACAAGTAATATTCATTGAAAAGATATGATAATAGTTTTTGGATATCTAAAGAAAATAAAATATATGTACATATTATAATGATTTTTCTATCATATTAAAAGAATATCTTGATGAAAATTTAATTACATGTACAAATAATAATAACACTATTTTAAATTATATTGATTTTGTGGGTGGAGGGGGGGGGGGGGTTAGTGTCATTAGTTGGATATCAAAAAAAATAAATTGTACTTATCATTAAGTAGTGGAATTTGAATTTATTGCATTAGAAGATGTTGAAAATGAAGTAAAATGGTTAAAAAGCATGTTACTAGATCGCCACAATCTATGCCATTCATTTTTATATTTTTTTATAGTGAGATTAATATGTGTCGCTCATAATAAAAAGTATAATGAAAAATTAAGATATATCAGTTTAAGGCATTGTTACACTTCAGAAACTTCTTAGTTAAGTATCAAACTATTCTTATGTATGTATAAGGTCGTGCCGAGTGATTCATAATTATTATTAGGTACTAAGGTCAATTCTTTAATGTAGGAATGATTTTTTATATTAACTAAGGTAACTAGAATATCCTAGCAAAAAGTTGAGTTGAAAGCTTCAATATCAATTAAGTTTTGATGTAAGATTCTAATTTGGTCAACTTCAAACAATAAATATAAGGGAAACTTTCACATATAGCCACTTAAAAATAGCCTAATTACTCTTCATAACTATAGTTTGATCATTACCATTCGTAGCTACATGTTATATGGAGGAGAGATGCGAGCGAGACTGGGAGAGAGAGGAGAGAGGCAAGAGAGATGGGGAAAAGAGTGGGGGAAATATGAATTGTATATGTATATTGGTTAGATAATTGTATATTATACATATGTATTTGTATATATGGTAAGAGAGATTGATAGAGGGAGGAGAGAGGCGAGCGAGACTGGAAAAGGAAGGAGAGCGGCGAGCGAGATTGAGAAAGGGAGGGAGAGGCGAGTGAGAGAGGGGAGAGAGTGGGAGAGAGCTTAATTGTATATGTATATAATTGTATATTATGCATTTGTATATATGACAAGCGAGATTGGGAGAAGGAGGAGAGAGGCAAGCGAGATTGGGAGAGGAGGAGAGAGGAGAGCGAGAGAGGGCAGAGAAAGGAGAGAGGTGAATTATATATGTATATAGGTTAAATAATTGTATATTATACATATGTATTTGTATTCAGGCGAATTATACATATACAAACGTGACTAATTATATAAACCTGAAGTCAGCCCACGTAAATTATTGTATAATGTTAGTCGCGAGTGGTAATTATAACAAACTATAGCTATGATGAGTAATTAAATAGAATAAGTTTGTTTAACCGCGTAATTTTTCCCTAAATAGAAAGAGATATGTGGCCCATAACCTATCAAATCAAAGATATTTGATTATTTTTTTCAACACCACCAATTTCGCGTCAATCTAAGTTTCAAAAAAAAGATTTGGATCGTTTTAGTAATCTGATATATTGCAATATTGAATTAGACGATGCGAAAACATTATAAAGGGTCGGTTTTATCTTTTACCTTTAAGAAAATCTAAAGAAAATTCTTGACTAATTAAAGGCTCAAAACAATCATATTTCCATTTCTTAATCTCTCATTTTCTTCTCTTTCAAACCATACGACAAAATCCTAAAAAAAAATCAAAGCAAAAGACTTTCATTCAAGATTCTTTCAATCTTTTTCAAGATTCTTCTTTAAAGTAAATCTTTCTCCAAGAATATTTTCTTTCCAAATCAAATTCCTTCATACAATGATGAATCATTAATGAAAATCATAATTCTTGGTCATAGAGTTATCAAGAAACTAGATGAAAAATCTCAAGAAAGGTTCGTCTTCAATCTAGGGTTTCAAGTCTTTCAATCAAACTCTTCTTCAAGATTCTTCACAACTTTTTTTTCTTATATATACACATATATAGGATATTCATAGTGATTGAGTGGGTTCTACTTCACGTCCTACATCTGAATTCAGTTGGTGAAAGTTTAATCTAAGGTCATACCCTTAGTTTTGAGAATTTTTGAGATGGACTTAGTTTTGATTTCTATTCCTAATGATTGAGTTGTTATATGTTATGTATTGACATTCATTAATTTATTCATTCATGTCTATATTTCAGTATGAACCTTATCACTAGATTATTTTTGAGATGAGTAGTATCGTTGAGTTTTGAGTATTGATTTTCTTAAAAATAAAATTTTAGGTTTAGAAAATATAAAAATCATATATGTATGATATAGTTATAGTTTGTATAGTTGCACTGCATAGATGTTTGTTATGGCTATTTATCTGTATATTTTGGTATACAATACACAAAAAACTATATTTGTATATTTCGCATACAAACTAAAACATAGTAATTGTATGTAAACAAAATTACTACATATATACAACACATATGCATACCAAATGGATCTATTTGTATCTTTCGGTATACACATGGGTCTTGCAATTAATTTTTATAGAATACATGATATGTATACTAAATGGGTCGATTTGTATATTTAGCTATACAAATGGGTCCTGCAATTAATTTCTATACAACACGTATGTATACCAAATGGGTCTATTTGTATATTTTGATATACAAATGGGATAACAAAAAACATGGAATGTTTGCTGCGAATTACAAATAAAAGAAACTATGACTATTGCATTTAATTTAAATTAATAGTTTGCTATTTCATGTAATTTTCCCTTTTTTCCTATATTGTTGTTGAGATCTTAGAGTTGAGTTGTTCATGTCTATATTTCAACATGAACCTATTTTGAGTTATAAATTTTGAGAATCTTTTAAAGCCAATTTTTCTGTTTTGAACTAAGTTTATGAGAAAGTAAAAAAGAGTTTGAGAAAGAGTTTTAACTTATGATCAAGATTATAAGGGAACTAAGTATTTCTCAAATATTTCATTTTTACATAAAGAAAGAGAGTATTATTTTAAGAAAAGTAAAAGAGTTCTCAAAAGAAATTGAGTACACAACAATTACCTCCTAAAGAGGGCATTTTGAGTAATTATCTCAACCCAAAGAAAGTTTTTTATAGTGAGAAAAGAGAAACCTTGTTTTCTAAATGAGTTCAGAGATATTTCAGAGCAGTTACCTCCTTTAAGAGGATAGTTTGAGAAATTATTTCAAATCAGAGAAAGAATATGTTTTGTACATTTGAGCATGAGTATATATATTATTGGGAGTAGCATTGAGCACCGATATGGAGATGAACTCGGACAACCTAAAATCCTCATAAACCATGTCTTGTCAACATGGGTACATGATCATACTTTTCAATAAATTCTTATTGCTTAGTGGATCCACTTAGTTGAGAGGTTCTATACCTCGGCACAGAATAAGACAGTTCTGATAGAGTGGGTGAGACGTTATATCATCACGAAGCTCATAGTGAGGATTGTCGGCTAGAGAATATCCCAAATAGATTTAAAGTGTATTTTAATATATAACTTATTACGTTGAGTGCAAAGATGAGTAAGTACTTTGTAAAGATTTAAATTTTTGACACCTTTATTTCTTTACATTCAACTTGAATATATTTTATCTATTGTAGTCCTTTCAGTTAAGTTTTTTGTTATTCAACTATCTTACATACTCACACATTCAATGTAGTGATTTCATTCGACCTGCATCGTTTTATAGTGCAGTTACAGGTGTTTAGGATTATCAACATGTGCTTCATTAAGATCACTCTACACTTCAGCTAACTTTTGGTGAGCCTCCTTGCATTCTGGAAGACTTCATATTTTACTTTCTATTAGTAGTTTTGAGATGTGTAGGTCTTGTCCTGACATCCTTCTTTAATAGTAGAAGCTTCTCAGATAGACAGAGTTGAAGTGTCTATCAGTATTTACTTTCTTTTAAGTTGTTTTACAAATTATAAGTATTGTTATTGAGTATTTTTCATACTTTATGAGATGAGTATTTGAGTTTAACATATTTAATTTTGTTTTGAGTCTATCATCGTTTGACTAAGTCTTCTGCTAAGTAATCAATCAGGCCAAAATTTCACTTCGAGATCAACAATGATTCTCGAGTGGCAGACACGTCCAGGGTATAGGCTCAGGACATGACAGACATACTTATATAAGAGAGTTAACTTCCAACGAAACTATAATTATAGTGTATGTGATATAAAATATATAAATTTGGCTGATAAACTTATAAAAGCATTAAATAGAGATGTATGCAACATACTAGAAAATTGTTTATAGTTCCTAAAGTATATATATGCAATAACTCTTAAAAGATAGTGATTATTTCGCGTCAAATCCTTCATTACTCTGTTATTCATCTTTAATCTTCTAACAAATCTCCAGTCTAAAGTTTACTAATGAATTTTTTTTGATAAAAAATACCTAGTCCTCTTATTGAACCTACTCAACGTAAAATTAAATTAATCGAGCTAGTAAACAACGATATTTAATAATTAGAAGTGGGGGTTGGGGGAATGTATGCATGAGGAAGCTACAATGAATGTCTAGTTATTTTTATGTTTTTACAAACACCACATAACATAACTAGTGGATATAAGGCAGAAGCTTCCCTACCACTGCCTTCAATTAACAAAACACAGCTAAAAAGATTCCAATTTGCAGATCTGAGGAAAACTTTTAATTTATTGATGAGATTGAAACTTCCAACCAACTTCTTTTCATATTATTTAATACACCTAAAAAGGACACACTGATTCATAATCCAAGACTTATGTCTTCTCAATATTCAACACTTTCACTATATTATTCAACTACTACTATTATTTTAATATTATCATAAATTAAGATATACGAAATCCTTAATTAAGACTATTCAGTATTAAAATACAGAGAGAATTATTGCATTAATTATAATTACATTGTCACCAGATTCTTGATATTGTTCCTTTAGCTTTTAAGAATCACAAATATAGGTAGCCATATAGTCTATAAATAAAAGAATGGTCTATTAAATACTTTTATGAAAAGATTATACTATAGGCATAAAAAATTATATGAAATTACGTCAATGAAATTTAGACGGTTTGTGGATTGGTTTAAAAGTTGATCAAACTTACATTTAAGTCAGTTTTTTACTGGATGAGTTCAACAAAGATAAAAATAACTTAAAATAAGTTAAGGAATATTTACTAAATTAAAAATAACTTAATATAAGCTTAAAATGTCTTTAAAAAGTTAAAAATAAAAAATCATCTCTCCATGCTTTTTATTTTTTTACTTAATAGTCATTAAATTTGACTTTTTGTTTTTTTGACTTAATAACTATTTTCATTAAATCAAATCCAAACGAGCTCTTTATATAGTAGGAAATCATCGTGTACCTAGCTAATCTCTATCATGACCCAATTAACTTAACACTATACAGAAATCATTTTGTGATGATGGAACATACTTCTTCTATCTAATAAAAATAGATGACCAACAATACTTATCTAATTTAAAAAATCAAGAGATAATTTACTTTTTGTGTCTATTTTATCCTTGATATATAATATTATTTATCATCTAATATATTTTTCAAAACATTAAATTTAATAAAGTTAAAAAATAATACAGTTATTATTTATAGTTTGTTAAAGAATATATCGAGTCAATAGTGGATAATAATTATTGAAGAAAGAAGTAAAAGCAAATAGAAACTAGTAAAAGTTCTACTCTGCTCATAACAAGAGCCCCTATTTGTGGAGGAACAGAACCAAATATATTTCCACTTTTAACGCATTAGTTTTTTCATTATTTTTACCTTCGGCATTAATTAGTTATTTAGAAAAAATTTATCCGCATCGAGTGTTTACATTAAAATTTATTATTATGTGATTTAATGACGTAAAACATATGTCAATAAATTAAGATTGAAGAAAATGAACTATAAATTTAGACACGTAGCGTACATGTATTGAATTGGTGTAAACACCCGGTGCGAGTAAGTTTTACCCGTGATTTGTTAGTTATTTTTGTAATTAGTTCTCAAAATCTAAAAGTAAATATCAATTAATATAAGACATTGTAATAAAAATACAGATGAAAATTATTATGTTCTTAATGAACTTGCAAAAATCTAAACGGAATAATTAATAGACGTGCAAAAACAAAATATGAAAAGAAGAAATAGTAATAAAGTTAATTAATTACATTCATCATTAGATATAATGTTTGCAGTGTGCAAACAACCAAAGTTGACACAAAAAGTCAAAACACATAATTCAAACACAAAGAAATTAATGACCAACTAGGCTTATTGTCTAGTAATATCACTAAACTTTTTTTTTTCAATTCTCACAACTTTTTCAAACACAAAGAAATGACAAAATTTGAACCATAAATAGTTAGATCTACGTCCACCAACAATGGAAAACAAAGCTTTTTTTCAGCATAAATACAGAATTTCCACTAGATTTGTTATTACCATGACATAATTTTGATGGTGGTGTTATATAGTCATCAAAAGAAGACCTTTGGCTACAAAAACGACGTCGTTGTAAAGGAGTTGTTGGTGCAGAGATTGATGAATATTGTGAAGAAGATGACCATGATAAAGTAGATGAAGATGAAGATGAAGATGAAGGAGATGAAGGTAATGGAGTTTTTTTGTGATTAAACTTCATAATTAAAGCATGAAATATCTTGGATCTAGAGTTTTTTTTTGTAGGTTTTTTTCTGTTGTTATTATTATTAGTGTTGGAGTAGTAAGAAGGAGGAGGTGTAAGAGGTGGTAAAGATGTTTGAGGAAATGTATGTTTAGGAGTACCAGGTTGTAACTCCCAAGTGAAAGGAATAGAACTTGGAACATCATTATAGTAAACTCTAAAAGAAGGAATAGAACCACAAGCTTTGGAGTTCTCTTTTGAAAGAAGCTTTGAGAAGAACTTCTTGTTGTTGTCGTCGTCTTCTTCATGTTTGATTCTGAATGATTTCTCTATGTTGCTACTACTCATTATCACCATCTTGATTATTCTTGGATTTGGAGAGAAAAACTTCTTAACTTCAAACTACAAATTGAATACTTACTTTGGTTATATAATATAATGGAAGGGTTTTATACATATATATGTAGATATATAGTTTATAATGGAGGTTTTTTTTCTTTTCTTTTTGGGGTGGGGGGTGGGTGGGGGGTGGGTGGGATTAGTTATTATTGAAATATAGATTTGTATATGTATGGTATCTACAGTAGGCCTTAGTGAAAGCAACTTTGCCTGATTATAATAACATATCTCTTTCACATATAGAGATTTTTATTTGGTTGTGAAACCTATAACATATTCTATATGTAACATATGTTTCGTGACATCAGAGTAAATAGTTGTGATATGAACTTCTTCTGTAGGTCAAGTAAGTTGCAAATAGTGGCAAAGTCAAATTACATTTTGAATAGGTGAATTTTGTTCCCTTTATATATATGTATTTTTATGTGGGAAACTATGAGAATTTTATATTTTTATGTATGGTTAATAATCGAACCAAATCAAATCAAAATCGATAACAACCAAATTGATAAATATATATTCTATTTGATATGGTTTTAATAATTTAAAAACCGATTAAATTGATTTGATTTTTATTCTGACCAATAACCGATCCAAACCAACCCGTGAACACTCCTACCCATAAGTTACGTTGAAACCTTTAATAGTCATCCATATGTCCTAAAACTACGTGTCACCGAAGCTTCTAATGGTTCACTCGTCAGACCAAGCTTGACACATAAGTCTTTTTAGACACCAGTTTATTGGATCCATGTCAGTCAGTATTTGTATCCTTAACAAGGTATAGAGTGCCCTCCTAACTAGGGTAAAGGTTGGACTCCGTCTAGCTCAGACGGAGTATGCTGGTTATTAGTATCTTTCACAATTTAGACTTTGATAGTGCACTTATTACTTAGGCATTGCATGAGCCTATACATATCGGTTTCATATTCAGTTTAGCATCTCAAGTTCATCATGTTCAATTTTATAGATTATAGTGCATATCTCACATGCTCAGTACATTCAAAGTACAAGATGCATACTTTCTCTTTTGCTATGTTATTCATAATATAGGTTTAAACACTTAGAATCGGGCTCATTGTTAGTAAGATTATGTGTCATCTCAACAACTGCGTTTGGAGAGTACTCATCCTTCGAGGGAAAGACCTTTCTTTATTTCTGTTTTTCAGATTTCAGATAGTTAAAGTTAGATAGGGACTTTTCCAAGCAATTCATCTTAGTAAAGGCTACAGACAATAGTTTACAACTTTATGATTTTTTTTCCAAATGATATATTTTATGACTATTAAGTTTTGTTTTGGATTTACTTATATCATTAGCATTTAGCTTCCTCTTAGAGGTTTTCAATTTTATACAACAATCTTAGTGTCCAGGTCATAGATTAGCTTGTAGTCATTCATGACTCTAAGTGTCACGTCCTGAGACTACCCTCTTGACATGACATAGGACCACGAGTAATTCTAAACTAACCCTGAAGCCAGCATATCATAAGCATAGTACTGAAAGATATCTAAATGAAAACATGAACTAATACGGAATCTAAATAAATTGATAACTGAAAATGGGAAATACTCATCTAGTCTAAATGTGTAAAACATACTGAGAATTTAGACTCACAGAACAATCAATCAAAACTAAAGTTGAATCTAGTATTATGTCTGAAAAGCCTCTAATTGACTAGAGTTGTTGGGTCATGCCCCTAGCTAACTCTAGAAAGACTGAAAACTAAAATAAAAGATTGAATACAAAAAGCATGTCTATTATCCTCAAAGTAGGAGGAATCACCACTAAAGATACAGAATAAAAATCGAGGATCGATCTATACATGATTTGGATGCTGAGTACCTGAATCTACACCATGAAAAGATGTAGCGCAGAGTATACATCAGTACTTGGAATGTACTGAGCATGCAGGATATAGATAATAACTGAACAAACAAATAAGTTGAATAATGCATAACTAAGCAATGATATAATCTGAACAAAATGTAAATGCTGGAATATAATTGAATACTGAGCTAAATGCAATGACCAAGTACTAATCATGAACATAATATACTGAGACTGAATACTAAAATATAAATTGAAAAATTTGGTCAAACGCACTAGAGATTGGCCGTGGGCTCTACTATTAACCGACATAAAATCACATGATCTAAACAGTGACTCCGATGTATACTCCCCATCGACAAAATCTAATATACCTTGCCAAGGGTATAAAGACATGAATCGTGATCACAAAATTTGATGCCCACTGAGGGGAGTTATACTCCAATATGGGGGCACGTAGTTCTAGGACTTTGAGGATACACCGAACCTAGTCCAACTCGGTGCTAAGCCTACTCCCAACTGGAAATATGTATGGCACAACATAACTGAAATATTGGATAACTCAATATTCTGACATGCAAATATAAGGATGCACATTTATATACTCATAATGTAACATTTAAAATTTGAAGCATGATTATCTGTTTATAAGCTAACTTCCCAAGAAACAAGCTATTTCGATTAAGGATACTACAACAGCTAAAACACAACAATTTGTAAGGTTTTAGAAAACCCTAGGTATAAAAAAGTTATAAAGAATCAAGAATCTGACTAAATTCTAGGGACCTAGTGCATGAAAGGAACCCTCTAGTGAGATCCCATATATATCTGGTGACGAAATTTATGGAGAAATTCTTTGATTTCAGGGCTGAAACTTGAAGCAAATCTTCTGACAAACTGTTGCTTCTTTCTTCTCTTTTTTGCTCCAAGTTTGGGTGATTTTGGGGAATAATCGTTTAGGCTAAGTTCTGACTAGAATATTAGGCTTAAACTGAGTAAAATGATGTAGCTGATGGAGGCCTACCACGGCTCCCACTGACAGACCATCAAAGGGACCACGACCCATCAAGTGGGTCGTAGATTCTTGGCCAGTGACTATGTTATGGTCCCATGTTATGGATCTAGTTATGGGATGCTGTAAGATAAAATCTAAAGTTTTCTTTTTCCTATGGTGTTGGTTCGTTAAGAGAGAATCTGCGATCTCTTGAGTTTGAAGTACTAAAAAACTTGACTAATCTTCTTCTCCTCTTTCCATTGAATTCAAATAACTTCAATACAACATTGGTGATTAAATCACCCACCTAATGACAAGGAAAAAACTTTCTGCTACTACTAAAGTGAAAAAGTGGAGGAATAAACTCGTTACTGCTAATAACTAATACAGAAAAAATAACTAATACAGAGAAAATAACTACTACAGAGAAACACTTTTACAGAGGACCTATTACAAAGAAAACATAAAAACATAATTAATAGCTACTGATTTAATTTACATGCATAAAGATGTTGGTAGACTAAAAGGGTACAATATTACTCTCCCTCTTTCAAATCGCGCTTGTACTCAAGTGCTAAGTGTGAAACACAATTCTTCTTCATCGTTAATGAAATCAATCCAGAATAACTTCTTGCACTGATAACCATGAGAGAATGGTTCATCAAAGTTAAAACAAAGTCTCTTAACTTGTCTTTCCTCTATTTCAGATCTGGTCAGTTTTTTCACAAATCTAATGTGTTGTTTAGGTGAGAATTCTATTGTCTTTGATTTGCAAGAATCTAAGAATTGCGAACAAATGAGTTGTTCCTTGCGTTCATATAGTCGGAATAAAATCATCGCCGTAGTCAAATCTAAAGAATTATGCCACTCAACCTAAATTGTTATATAATTAGTAAGATCGGTGATATAAAGTTTAATTTTTTGTAACTCCGTAAGTGTACCAACTCGTGAAATTAATTGCTCAAATGTATCTTGGTAATCTGCCACATACCCAATTTGGCGTAGCTTAGGAATTCTCCTATTTCTGAATTCTGATTGGTGACCCAAAATGAAGATTATAATGACATTTGAATTCATTCCAAGACAATTGAGGTATATCTATCTCTAATTAAATAAATCAAAGTTGTGCATTGCCCACAAAATGAAAAGAAGCAAGTCCAATATTTTCTTCTTCCAGAGTTTGTTAGTGTCAAAAAAAGTGTTCACAGCTGTTCAACCATCCCAAAGGGTTCTTTTGTCCATTAAATCGTGGGAAATCCAGTTTTGTATGTCGATGAATGATGAAACTTTCACCTGTTTTTTATCCTGACCCTCATGCCACTCTATTTTTACCCTTCCAACCGTGATTCTAATTTATATGTTCAGTTGAATCAAAATCGATCTTAAATATACTAAATCCCGTGTGAGTGCATCAAAGTGAGCATTTGTTGCTTCATGTCTGGCTAAATTGGTTGCACGTTCTTCTTGGAACAAATTCATTAATTGTGCTAGTTGATGTTGAATTTGGTCTCCCATAACCCTCGTTTCTTATACTAAGTTGTTGTGGTCCCCTGTTATGGATCTGATTATAGGATGAAAGATAAAGTCTGAAGTTTTCTTTTTTCTACCTATATATGGTGTTGGTTCATTAAGAGAGAACCTGTGATCTCTTAAGTTTAAAGTACTTAAAAACTTGACCAATTTTATGCTTCTCTTTATGTTAAATTTAAATAACTTAAACACAACCTGGTGATTAACCACCACCTAATAATAAGGAAATAAATTCCTACTACTACTGAAATGAGAAAGTTGAGGAATAACCTCCTTACTGCTAATAACTACTACACAGAAAAAAACTGCTAACACGGAAAACACTATTACAGATGACACATTACAGAGGACACATTACAGAGAAAATTGAAAAACATAGTTAATAGCTACTAATTTAATTTATATACATAAAACTGCTAGTAGACTAAAAGGGTAGCAACAGACTATTGGTTCTGGGAGGTCCCTTCCACGATCCATACCACGAACCATTGAAGGGCACCGTGGTCTGAGCCCTAGTGGCTCAGTCTCACCTCAACGAGCCTTTCCACGACTTGTGTGGGGATCCATGGACCGTGAAGGGTACCATGGTCCACCACTCCTAGGAGGATGTGAACCACTATGAGGGTGACGGACCGTGGTCCTGATCACGGCCCGTGAACCCCTCCGTGGTTCACCTGTTTCTGTTGAAAAGTCCAAGTCTGGTTTTCTGAGGTGTTACACTAAGCATTGTGTTATGACTAGGAGATAGTCTTGGATCCTGACAAACTTGGTATTAGCACATCAAGTTTAAAGTGTCCTAGAATGTCTGAAAATCACGTTGAGTAGAGTTTTATTTATGGTCTGGTGTGAAATGTGACATACTTATGAATGAGAGTCAACGAAACATTTTAGGAAAATTTTGCTTTATTCATGTTCATAACAGAGATAGATTGTGCACTCTATTTAATCTTCTTCCAATTTGTGTTCTACGCGTTTATAGAACCATGCCTCACAAAAGAGCATATAGAAGGAATAACTAAAATTGAAATGGAAATGGAAACCAACAAGAACCACAAGATCTGTCACGCCCCGAGCTAACCCCGAGACGCGGACACGAAACCTAGGACCACAAGTGATCTCGAACTAACCCTGCTGGCATGATCATGAGCATACTAAAGATAATAAATTGAATGGGGAAGCTAAATCATAGCGTAAACTGAAAAGATGGGGAATACACATATACTATAACTCAGATATTTGAAGACAATGAGTTTAATACAAAGGAAATATTAACTCAATACTAAGTGAAGCTAACTATGTCTGAAATAAGCCTCTAAGTTGGACTAGAAATACTGGGATAAGCCCCAGCTAAATCTAGCAAAAACTAAAACTAAATGACTAAAAGACTGAAATGAAACTCATGACTGTTGTCCTCGGAGAATGAGGACTCACAACTGAATCTGCTGAACTAGATATCAGAATCGATCTATGCGTGATCTGGATGCTGAGAACCTGAACCTATATCATGAGAAGATGTAGCGCACGTATGCGTCAGTACTTGAAGGTACAGAGCATGTAGGATAGAGTAAAGCTGAAATAAAACATAACTGAACAAGCACAAAAGCAAGTATAATAATCTGAACATGATATATTGAATTCTAAGTTAACTCGATGCAATGACCAATTTATAACATGCTAAAACTGAATACTGAATATACTGATAATGGTCAATGCAAAGAGTCTGACTGAACTGTGGAAGCTACTAATAACCGATAATAAAACCACATGAGCTAAATGTGGAGTCCGATGTATAAGCCCTATCGAGAGGATCCAATATACCCTGCCAAAGGTATAAAGATATGCTGACATGATCACTAAACTGATTGCCCACAGAGGGGACTTACAACCTACCTGGCTAGTAGTTCTTGGACTAATTGGATACGCTGAACCCTAGTCTAACTCGGTATTATGCTACTCCCAATGAATTATGTAATTAACTGATTATGACTAAGTTTCTGTAAATACTGGATAGCTCAAAATTGAACATACAAACTGAGAATGCAATAATTAATCTGGTAATTATACATTTATAACTGAAGCATATATATCTGAATAACTCAAATATCTGACCTAGCATGTGTAATTCAAGAACTAAAGAAATACATAGCTAGGGTTCTGAAATTCATGCGACAATCTGAGTAATAACATGGAAATCTGATTTGGAATATATAACTAATTCATTCATGATGTTTTGTTGAAGTTCAAGAAACCCTAGGTCTAATCAAAATAAGAGAATCAAGAACTGACTGAAAACTAGGGACCTAATGGGTGAAAGGAACCCAGTAGTGAAATCCCACATATGAAATTCACGGAAAAATACTTAGATTTCGTGGTTGGAACTGCTGGAAACTTGCTGCGTTCTTGACTAGGGTTCTTGACCTTTTTTTTCTCCTTTCTTGCTTCTAATTTTCTAACTTTTGATTAATGATTTTTACTTAGGTAAGTTGTAGTTATGTTTCTAGGCTTAAACTGACTAAAATCTGATGATTTAGGGTCAAAACAACGTATCTTAAGGTTTAAACAAAGTGGGAAAAGACCAAAAGACCCCTGGGTAAGTTGCTGTCAGACCAAACGACGGCCTGAACAGACGGTCCGTCGTTCCATCGACGGTCCGTCGTTTGGGTCCGTAGGTTGGGTCTGTTTGACAAGCCTTTACTAAAACAGGCATATCTTTTTACTCGAAGCTCTGATTTTAGCAAGATTGGTGGTTATGGAAAGCTAATTCAATTATCTATCTGTTGGTATGTTATGGGACACCTAATTCATTTTGTGCTAAGAGTTATGATCATTTGAAGTTGACCCTACTGCATCCCCCCTTAACTGGCTGCTAGTTCCCACCTACGGTCAGACCTACAGACCATGGGTCCACCTACGGACCGTGCTGGTCATCTGTGGTTCTTGTCAGAGAGTGGGTGAATGGGGTCTTGATCGACGGTCACGGACTACGGACCGTAGTCTGACCTACGGACCATAGGTCTGTTCGTCGACCAAGACTTAACCAATTTTCCTGGGCTAAGATTTTTGGGAGTTTCTGACCCCATCCACGAATGTGCAGGACGGACCGTGGGTCAGGTTAAGGTCCGACTATGCCACCATTGGTTGCACCTGCAGATTTTTCTGAAAGCTGGTTTTTGGTCTATTTTGGATACGGGGTGTTACATTATCTCCTTCTTAGGAACATTCGTACTCGAATGAAGACTAAACTAGCTGGAAAAGAGGGAGAGAGCTGCAAACCCTACTACTAAACACTGAGAACTGAGAACTGAGTTTCTAACTGGATTGAGTTCCGAAAACATGCAACTACGCTGAAAATGCAAGTAAAAATTGAGGGAACATGATTCTAAGACTGAATTCACGCATGAATGACTGGAAAACTAAAGAGGAACTATTACCTCAAGATGGAGTGGAATCGGAAGGAAAAAGGTGAGGATACTTGGCTTTCATGGTTGTTTCTACTTCCCAAGTAGCTCCCTCTACGGACTGACTCATCCACAAAACCTTGACTGAAGCGACTTCTTTGTTTCTCAACCTTCTAACCTGACGGTCAAGAATCTCAACTGGTACATCCTCATAAGAAAGACTATCTTTCACTGCCACACTCTCTAATGGCACTATAGAGGCTGATCACCCACACAGTTCTTCAAGAGCGAGATGTGGAAGACCGGATGCACTGCTGCTAAGTCTGCTGGTAATTCTAACTCATATGCCACATTGCCAATCCTTTTCAAGATCTTGTAAGGGCCTACATATCTAGGACTGAGTTTTACTTTCTTGCCAAATCTCATCACCCCTTTCATAGGTGACACTTTCAGAAAAACTCAATCATCAACTTGGAACTCTAGTTCCCTTCTCCTTACATCTGCATAAGATTTTTGACGACTTGGGCTGTCTTAAGTCTATCTCTAATGAATTGCACTTTCTCCAAATTTGGCCCTATCAAAGATGCTTCACCTACTTCAAACCAACCAACAGGAGACCTACATCTACGCCCATACAAAGCCTCACAATGGGCCATCTGAATGCTGGAATGGTAGCTATTGTTGTAGGCAAACTCAATCAGAGGAAGGTGATCTTCCCAACTACCTTTGAAATCGATCACACAAGCTCTCAACATATCCTTAGGGTCTGAATAGTACGCTCTGCTTGTCCATCCGTCTGCGGATAAAATGATGTGCTAAGGTTAACTTAAGTACCAAGACCCTTATGAAACGACTTCCAGAAATGAGAGGTAAACTGAGGACCTCTATCTGAGATGATAGACAAAGGAACCCCATGCAACCTCACAATTTCATTAATGTAACGCTTGGCATAGTCCTCTGCGGAATCTGTAGTCTTGACCGCCAAAAAGCGAGAAGACTTAGTCATCCTATCAACTATCACCCAAATGGAGTCATGTTGTCTGCGAGTAGGTGGTAACCCTGTGATGAAATCCATATTGATCACTTCCAACTTCCAAGTAGGAATGTCGATCTCTTGAGTCATACCCCCTGTTTTTTGATGTTCTACCTTGACTTGCTGACAATTGGGGCACTTACTCACAAAATCTGCTATATCCCTCTTCATGCCATTCCACCAATAGATTTCCCGCAGATTGCGGTATATCTTAGTGGCACCTGGGTGAATAGAATATCTGGAATTATGGGCTTCTGCAAGAATATGTTGTCTCAACTCGCCCACATCAGGAACACACAATCTACCCTGGTAGCGAAGTACACCATCTCCCCCTTGGGAGAAAACCTCCACTCTCTGATTGTGGACTGCACCTTTTAGTTCAAGAAAGATTGGATCACTGTCTTGCTTTTTCTTAACCTCCACTACCAAAATGATTCTGCCCCATTCTGAACTGTTACACCATTGTCTGATATGCTCATAAGGCGAACTCCCAAGCGAGCAAGCCTGTGAACATCCTTCACTAGCTCCTTTCTTTCTTCTTCAACATGGGCTACACTACCCATAGATAGTCTACTAAGAGCGTCTGCTACTACATTCGCCTTACCAGGATGATAATGCACACTCATATCATAATCCTTAAGGAACTCAAGTCATCTCCTCTGGCGAATATTCAACTCTTTCTGGGTGAACACATACTGAAGGCTCTTATGGTCAGTGAACACATCTACATAAACACCATACAAGTAGTGTCTCCATATCTTGAGTGCAAACACCATTGCTGCAAGCTCGAGGTCATGAGTTGGATAGTTCTTCTCATGCACCTTAAGTTGTCTAGAAACATAAGCTATAACCTTATCTCGCTGCATCAACACACAACCAAGGCAACTCTAGATGCATCACAATAGATCACATAACCATATGAACCCTCTGGTAGAGTCAAGACAGGAGTTGTAGTCAATCTAGTCTTCAATTCTGCAAAGCTTTTCTCATAATCATCTGACAATTGAAACTTGACCATCTTCTGAGTCAACCTAGTCAATGGTGAGGCTATGGATGAAAATCCTTCCACGAACCTTCTATAATAACCCGCTAGACCTAAGAAACTTTTGATATCTGTAGCAGAGGTAGGTCTGGGTCATTGTTTCACTGCTTCTATCTTCTGCGAATCTACTCGAATTCCTTCGCTAGACACAATGTGACCAAGGAAAGCAACGGATTGCAACCATAACTCACATTTGCTAAACTTAGCGAATAACTGGCGATCCTTGAGAGTCTGTAGAACAATTCTCAAATGACTCGCATGTTCTTTCTCATTCCTAGAGTAAATGAGGATATCATCAATGAAGATGATAACGAACAAGTCCAAGTATTGTTTGAACACTCTGTTCATCAAATCCATGAAAGATGCAGGAGCATTTGTTAGTCCAAATGACATAACTACAAATTCATAATGACCATATCGAGTTCTGAAGGCTGTTTTCGGAATGTCACCATCTCTGACTCTGAGCTGATGATAACCCGATCTGAGGTTATGTTTGAGAAATTGCTAGCACCCTGAAGTTGGTCAAATAAGTCATCAATCCTGGGGATGGGATACTTATTCTTGATTATGACCTTGTTCAACTGTCTATAATCAATGCACATTCTGAGAGAACCATCTTTCTTCTTTACGAACAACACTGATGCACCCCATGGTGAAATACTAGGTCTGATGAAACCCTTATCTAGAATGTTATTCAACTTTTCTTTCAATTCCTTAAGCTCTGCTGGAGCCATTCTGTAAGGAGGAATACAAATAGGCTAGGTATATGGAAGGAGATCAATTCCAAAGTCGATTTCCCTTTTGGGAGGGACTTCGGGAAGATCTTCTGGAAACCCTTCTGAAAACTCATTGACTACTGGAACTGAATCAATATTTGGGGTTTCAGAGCTAGAGTCCTTAACTCGAACTATATGATAGATATAACCCTTAGAGATCATCTTTATGGCCTTAAGGTAAGAAATAAATCGACCCATAGGCGCTAAGCTACTACCCTTCCATTCTAAGATTGGTTCATCTGGAAACTGGAAACGAACAATCCTAGTTCTACAATCGACTGAGGCATAACATGAATGTAACTAATCCATGCCTAGAATGACATCGAAGTCTACCTTTTCTAACTCTACTAGATCTGTTGAGGTGACTTTCTGAGAGACTGTGACAGGGCAATTAATGTGTACCCGTCTGGCTATAACTGGTCACCAACTGGAGTAGAGACTGAAAGGTTCTGAGAGAGTTTCTGGACTGACGCTGAATTGGACTGCTATGTAAGGAGTTACAAAAAAAAGTATCCCCTGGATCTAACAATGCATAAACATCAAGGTCAAAGACTCGTAACGTACCAGTGACTACATCAGGAGAACCTTCCTGATCCTGGCGAGCCTGAAAAGCATACAACATGTTCTGGCGCTGACCGACACCTGTACCAGATGAGTTACCTAGCTGAGTCGGGCGACTTGCTAGTGCTGCTGAAGTTGTAGACTGAGCTCTACCATTACCAACTCCTTGACCCTGTCTCGAAGGACAATCCCTCAACCTGTGACCAGACTAACCGCACCCAAAACATCCTTCTTTTCCTGCAAGACACTCGTTCGGATGGTTCTTACCACACTTAGGGCAAGTGGGGTAAGTCTTGGTGCCTGAAACACTTTCTTGAGAATTAGATCCTGGTGCTCTCACCTTCTGGTCAAACCTGTTCTTTGAGGATGGAACACTAGCTGATGAAGGGGCTGGAGATGAGAACTTTTGCTGACTCTGCGAGCAATTTCCACCACCCGATTTCTGCAGAGAATAGTCATAATTCCCAGTCCTAGCCTTCTTATTCTCTTTGTCCTGTTCTTTAAGATTATCACCCTCAACCTGCTGAGCATGAGTCATAAGTCTAGAGATGTTCATATCTCCCAGTAACATAGCATTTCTGCACTCTGTTTTCACCAAATCCGATAATCCATACAAGAACTTATTCATCTGAGCCCTGGAGTCAGCAACCATGTGAGGAGCATACCTGGAGAGTTGGTTAAACTTCAACCCATACTCTTGGACTGTCATGTTGCCCTGCCTCAAGTTCATGAATTCTTGAGCCTTTGCTTCTCTCAACTCTATTGGGAAAAACCTATCGAGAAAAGTCTCACTGAAGCACTCCTAAGTAATAAGAGCTGCATTTGCACCCCTATTCTCCTTCCACTAAGTGTACCAGATATGAGCCACTTCTTTCAGATGGTATGACGCCAACTCAACCCGATCATTCCCAGTAACCTGCATCACCTCAAAGATCTTCTTGATTTTGTTCAAGAAATTCTGAGGATCCTCATTAGTCTGCGATCCTAAGAACTCAAGCGGATTCATCCTAACAAAGTCACGGAACCTTGTTGTTGCTGATCCACCATTTTCATTCAGAGGAGCATGAACCTGATTGTTCTGGTGGGTCATACTCTGAGCCAACATCTGTATGGCATTCTTGAACTCAGCATTGGAGACTTCTTGATATGGGACTGGAGGAGCTGCGTTGCATTCCTGGCATTCACATTCCTAGCGTTAGCTCTACGAGGAGGCATGATCTGAAATGTAGAACGTCAAGTTAGAATAAGATTAGATCATACCTTACGCACGATAAGAGTAACAACAAAGTGAAGTTTTCCTAAAACACTTCATAGCCTCCCTCTCATTAGATTTGGTGCACTTAACACCCATGAAAAGGACTCTACTTAGTGCGGCTTTTTCAGACATCCTAAGACTCTTGAACCTAGTTCTCTGACAACTAGTTTGTCACGCCCCGAGCTACCCTCGAGACGCGGACACAAAACCTAGGATCACAAGTGATCTCAAGCTAACCCTGCTGGCATGATCATGAGTATACTAAAGATAATAAACTGAATGCGGAAGCTAAATCATAGCTTAAACTGAAAAGATGGGGAATACCCATATACTATAACTGAGATATTTGAAGACAATGAGTTTAATACAGAGGAAATATTAACTCAATACTAAGCTAAAGCTAATTATGTCTGAAATAAGCCTCTAATCTGGACTAGAAATACTGGGATAAGCCCCAGCTAAATCTAGCAAAAACTGAAACTAAATGACTAAAAGACTGAAATGAAACTCATGACTGTTGTCCTCGGAGAATGAGGGCTCACCACTGAATCTGCTGAACTGGAGATCGGAAATCGATCTATGTGTGATCTGGATGCTGAGAACCTGAACCTACATCACGAGAAGATGTAGCGCATGTATGCGTCAGTACTTGAAGGTACTGAGCATGTAGGATAGAGTAAAGTTGAAATAAAACATAACTGAACAAGCACAAAAGCAAGTATAATAATCTTAACATGATATACTGAATTCTGAGTTAACTCGATGCAATGACCAATTTTAACATGCTGAAACTGAATACTGAATATACTGATAAATGGTCAATGCAAAGAGTCTGACTGAACTGTGGGAGCTACTAATAACCGATAATAAAACCACATGAGCTAAATGTGGAGTCCGATGTATACGCCCCATCGAGAGGACCCAATATACCCTGCCAAAGGTATAAAGGCATGCTGGCGCGATCACTAAACTGATTGCCCACAGAGGGGACTTACAACCTACTTGGCTAGTAATTCTGGGACTAATTGGGTACGCTGAACCCTAGTTCCAACTCGGTATTATGCTACTCCCAATGAATTATGTAATTAACTGATTATGACTAAGTTTCTGTAAATACTGGATAGCTCAAAACTAAACATGCAAACTGAGAATGCAACAATTAATCTGGTAATTATGCATTTATAACTGAAGCATGTATATCTGAATAACCAAAATATCTGACCTAGCATGTGTAATTCAAGAACTAAAGAAATAAATATCTAGTGTTCTGAAATTGATGCGATAATCTGAGTAATAATATGGAAATATGATTTGGAACATATAACTAATTAATTCATGAAGTTCTGTTGAAGTTATAAAACCCCTAGGTCTAATCATAATAAGAGAATCAAGAACTGACTGAAAACTAGGGACCCAATGGGTGAAAGGAACCCACTAGTGAAATCCCACATACCTGGTGATGAAATTACGGAAAATATTTAGATTTCATGGCTGGAACTGCTGGAAACTTGCTGCGTTCTTGACTAGGGTTCTTGACCTTTTTTTTCTCCTTTCTTGCTTCTAATTTTCTAACTTTTGATTAATGATTTTGACTTAGGTAAGTTTTAGTTATATTTCTAGGCTTAAACTGACTAAAATCTGATGATTTAGGGTCAAAACGACGTATCTTAAGGTTTAAACGAAGTGGGAAGAGACCAAAAGACCCTTGGGTAAGTTGCTGTCGGACCAAAAGATGGCCTGGACAGACGGTCCGTCATTCCATCGACGGTCCATCGTTTGGGTTCGTAGGTTATGTCTGTTCGACAGACCTTTACTAAAACGGGCATAACTTTTTACTCGGAGCTTTGATTTTAGCAAGGTTGCTTGCTATGGAAAGATAATTCAATTATCTATCTGTTGATATGTCACGGGACACCTAATTCATTTTTTCTAAGAGTTATGATCATTTGAAGTTGACCCTACTGCATTCCCCCCTAACTGGCTGCTAGTTCACACCTACGGTCAGACCTACAGACCGTGGGTCCACGTACGGACCGTGCTGGTAATCCGTGGTTCTTGTCAGAGAGTGGGTGAATGGGTCTCGATCGAAGATCACGGACTACGGACCATAATCTGACCTACGGACCTACCCGTCGACCAAGACTTAATCAATTTTCCTGGGCTGAGATTTTTGGGAGTTTCTGACCCCATCGACGGATGTGCAGGACGGACCGTGGGTCAAGCTACGGTCCGTCGATGCCACCGTTGGTTGCACCTGCAGATTTTTCTGAAAAGCTGGTTTTTGGTCTGTTTTGGGTACGGGGTGTTACAAGATCCAACAGACCCTCTATGGTGGACTACTTTTCAGGTGCTAGCTTAGTCATTGACAACTCAGGTTAATCAATAAGATGTTGCCTAGGTCAACCCAAATCGGAATATGTAAACGGCAAGAGTCTAGAATTTCACTCAATTGAATCCTCTTTATTTCCATGGTTTTAAGGTGGAGGAGGCTCCGCACGAGTTTATTGATGATAATCAAAAGGTCACACAATCTGTGTCATTATAGTTGAGAGTGCATACTTAGACACTTAGTTATTGAAAGAAGTGTTTCGGACTTGGCATATGCAGTGGAAGAAAGATATGGGTGTAGATGTGGGAACAAAAGGATGAAATGAGTTTGTGACTGCATTTCTCAACAGATTCTTTCAACTTGAGTTAAGAAAACTCAAAGTTTAGGAGTTTATACGGGCGAGATTACCGTGAAGGGGTATTTTCTTAAGTTTACTGAGCTCTCTAAGTATGCTCTAGCAATTGGAGCTAATTAGAGGGTTGTATTAGTTAGAAGTCCGTTTTAGGTGTCTTCGAAACCGTGGTTAAATAATATAGAACTACTATACTATGTTAATCAAGAAGATTGACATCTCTAGTTTGTTGATACATGTTCAACAAACTGAGAAAGACTGAGTAAAAGCGCTAGATTAGGAAATTTTGACTTTTTCCAGTAGAAATTTGGCGGTGGCAATTATTCTCAGTTTTGTCCGAAGTCCTCAGCTCCATGCGCACCCTTTACTAGTGACACAGTACCCAAGTGTAGATCGGAGCACAAGGATAGGACACCTAGATCTAAGTCTCGTGTCAATGTCACTGATAACACTTAGCTATACCTCCAATTAAGGTATAGGCGGTCATGTGTAAAAACAATACCCAACTTTATATGAGTCGGAGCCGAACCACAAGGATTGACAGAAAGGATTACATGATTTTCAACTCAAAACTAACTAGCATGATGTAATTCAAAACATAAATGTAAGCTTGGCGGGATTGGTAACACACAAGATTGATTCAAACACGAATATCAATATCAAAGGATCAATAGAAACGAATTTCAAAAAGTTGGAGACGCGTGTGTGCAATTCGATGGGGTTTCAATCCAACAGGCATTGATTAATCAATTCCAAATCAATCAATACATGGATAGCATTTGTTCTATAATATATATAGCATTCTCTCGAACTATTGAATATATATATTGGGTTCTTCTGAACCCTAAGACCATGCAAACAAAACACTAAACTTTTATCAAGGAATGGTTATAAGCAACCCACACAGAATGAAGAAAATCAACCCTGGTATAACACGAAGAGCCTTGATCCTCTGCTCGTATAGTGTTGAAACACGACCAGGCATCCTAGGAAAGCCTCACCCAAGGAAGACTACTTGACAACTAAAAGCATTTATAATGACCCTCAAAAGGCCTGTAATCAATCTCGAGTTACACATCAATCTGCTCTAATAAACTTCACGTGAGGCATAAGAAAATAACTTTTTCAGTGCTCAAGCATGCATGCCATTGTTTCACATTGAAACGACGGTTTACTTTTTAGCGCTATAAAAAAGGAATCTACCAAAAATAGATACCATAAGAAAATCTCTAGAAGCTTAAAGTTATTATCTTTTTCTTCCCCATTTAGTATCATCTACCAAAGTGGCCTAAAGCCTCCCTTCATATCTTGTGGCATCAATTTTCTTTCAGAAGATTATATACTTATATGAAATCACGACCTTGATGTTGTAATTTTAAAGGAACAAATTTGGTCGGTCTTAGTGCACTTGCTTTTAATCCCTTTTCACAAATTCATTTGTTAAATAAAATGACTTTTTTTCGAAAAAAAAATGTATGTATATTTATTGATTGATTGTTGAATTTCAAATACACAAGGGGAACTTCAAACCTCTAACATATAGTTAGCAATGCTAATTCAAATTATTTTAGGACATGACTATTTTCTTTTTAGGACATTACTGTCAATTATGATATTTTAATTAGTTTATATCTTCTCATTGACTTCTTTAAAAAGATGTTACAAAGTATACCACTAGATTAATGAGCTTTATCCAGCTTGTAATTTTCTCAAGCTAATTACGTAACTAGATACTGGAATCTAAGTTTAGACAATTGACTTTAAAACATGCACCATATATTATAAGCCAACTAGCATCATTAACCCTTGTTTTCCTCTTTCTTTTCTATTAGCACTTCAGGAAAAATATAACAAAATTATGAATTCATGCATAATTTTTTTTAAAGGTAGATCAATTTATAAAAATAGTACAAAAGAAATAAAATAGCTAGAGAAAGTTCCACCATGGCTACATGTGCGGTCCATAAAATCATTAATATCTACGTTGTTACTATCAGTGTCCCCCTAATATTTATTGCACCTTATTTCCTTTAATATTATTATATTATATAGTTTTTAATAAATTCATGCACTTATAACACGAGAAAGTTAGGTGCGACGAAAATTTAGATAGTTCAAGATATGGATTCAAATTTTAAATCAATTGATGAAAATATGTCATCACACCTTATTTCTTTGTGATTATAGAAACCAACTTAATATGAGAAACGGTGAATGATTTATCTTAGCATGTTTGATCATATCGATTTCATATATATTTCTAAATGCTTAAAATAATTTACAGATTAGCTATATTTTCTATTTTTTTGTTGAATGAGATTTCTTAGGTGAAGCTTTTATCAAGCTGAATTGTACATGACGCTAATTGTTAAGGATACGTTTTATATACAATAATAAAGAGTAGTGTTTTTAAAAACATTTTCGAGGAGTCTCGAGGAGGGACGTATCAAACACACTTGTGGGTGCTAATTGAAGGCGTAAATCTACATGGCGTAAGTCCTTAAATTTAGGTTCTAACCCTTGAGCGTAAAAACGTAAGTTCTGAACGTAAGAACGTACTAGGTGTTTTTTTTTGTTGGGGGAGGGGATGAATTTATATTTTATGCTATTTTTTTAAAGTTGTAACCATTTTTCTAAAATTTATAAATACTCTTATAAAAATGATATTGGTATAAATAATCTTTTAGATAATCATGTTTGAAATTGATAAGATAATTTTTTTTTGACAGCTATATTCATTTTTTATCATTACTCTTGTACTTTTATCTTTCTTCTTCTCTAAAATATATAAACAATAATCCGCACAAATATTACTTTCGAAGTTAGAGGGATAAATAAATGTGATTAAAATTGATGATAATTTCATTTTAAAGATTATTTTGCCTAATATCATTTTGTTGTTGTTAGTTGTTACCTTTCTCAAATAGTAATTGTAATTATTACTATTTTTTGTATATTATTGGTTATTAATTCATTTCTCAAATAATCATTACAATATTTTTTCGATATTATTGTTCATTTATTAAAATTTATTTGTAAAATTAGTGAAATTTTTTGTTTTTTAGTTTTTTTCTTAGTAAATTGAATTATAAAATGTAATATACATAAGATGTACATTCCGTAATTTATAGAACTTACACTCTATGTTTCAGAATTTACTCTTTATCTTATACCGCATAAAATGTTACAAAGTGGTTAGTTTCAATGGAAAAAAAAACATTGCTTGTGAAATTAGGTGGAAATTAAATAGAGGAATTTTATGAAAATACATGTCTTGTAATTCTTTATGGAAACTGATCAATCGTGTTAATTATATGTATAGGGTCCATAGACAATGGACCCTAAATTCCCAATTTTGCAAGACATATTAAAGTAAGGACAAATGATAGTAAATATGATGGCCTACATAAATTTCCTATTTTCATATAAAAAGTTGAAAACCTATCATATCCTGACACACCACTTTCTGTGATTGGATCTAGGGTCTTACTTCATGGGCCCAAAACTATCATTTATATATGAAGTTTTTAATACCCATCAATTCTTGTTTTCAATTTTTTGAATAGTTTTCATTTTTTAATTGAGAATTATATTAATTTTTGAATCCACTAAAATAGACCTAGGGTTATTCATTATGTGGAACTGGTTATAAAGTGTAACGGAGTGTTTGGATTAACTCAAAAGTTCGTTAAGCCTATTTTTAAGTCAGTTTTAGTTTGTGAAAGTGTTTGACAAATAAAATAAAAACTTAAAATAAATGGAAAACGACTTAAAATAAATTATAAAGTGTGGCAATGTAAAACATGACTTAAAATAATTCAAAAATCAAAAGTATTCTCCCCCTACTTTTTATTTTTTGACTTAAAAGTTATTTTAATTTGATTTTTTCTTTTTAATTGAAAAACAACTTTTTAAAGCAATCCAAACGGGCTCTAATTATATAATTGATTTTCTAGGTCGCTATACTTTTTTTTTAAAAAAAAAAAATTTATTAAAAATCTTTCTTTTTATTCATAAAAATCTGAAAATATCATTTTCGTGTATTAATTTCATCAAAAGGCAAGAAATCTAAATTCCAACAATAACAAAACTTTAATCACGAAATTGTACTCTATTTAATGAAAATTATGCCGAAAAATAAGGATAGTAATCATCACTTCTCTACGCGCATATAAATGTTATATATTAATAGTACAATACAACAAAAAATACACTATTAGCGTTATATAACCTGTAATAGCAAGTTGCTTATCATGTTTATCAAGTTATGAACTAGAAAAGACATAAAAGTTACTATTAAAGTTGTCTCGAATTTTTTATAAAATATCTTAACTTTGCGATTGTCCTATCACTCTACTAAATAATTCTGAACAGATATTATTATACCATTTTTCGATCAGCCCCAAATTTTAAAAAGTAAGTGAGTTCACACACTAATCATTACATGACACGTGTTAATTCAATTAAAAATATTTTTAAAAAATCATTTTAAGTTTTTTCTTTATCTTTTTCTTTCTTTATTACTCTTTCTCTCTTACTTTTTGAATTTTAATTTTGATATACCATAAGTTTCATTTCATCTTACACCTTCCACTTTCAAGTGTTCATCACTTCATTTTTTTTTTTTCTTCACCTCCCCCTTCCATGTCAAATTGAACTCCACTTTCATTTTTTTTCTTTTTATTTTCTTATTCTTCTTCGATCAAATTCTTTATAGAATTCATACTATTATTTAGACTATATTGAATTATTGATAACAAAATTAATTATTTTTCTAAGAAAATTTTAAATTTTTGAAGATATCATCAAATACTCATTTTCATATAAATTCAAATTAGAAATGATAATGCTAAAAAAAATCAATTAATTTTCCAAAAATTGAAAGAACTTAATTGAACTCGGATAAAAAAAATTATATGATACTTTCTAATCATCTTGAAATTTAATGAGTTTATCAAATTGTTTGAAATGTAAGAAAATATTTAGATAAAGTTTTAAAATTAAAGAGAGTAAAACTAATAGTAATAAAAAAAAAAATTGTCATAAAAATGGGGACATTGAAAGTAAAAATTTTCCATTGATGGAGATGACAATGAATTTTTGAAAAGAAGAAAGAAAGAAAAAAAAGAGAAAAAATGTTAAGATAGTAAGAGAAATAAGAAATATATTTTATAATAAAATACTTGTAAAATAAAATTTTATTACTCCCTCCGTTTAAAAAAGAATGACCCTATTTCCTTTTCAGTCTGTTTCAAAAAAGAAATCACATTTTCTTTTTTGGCAACACTTTAACTTTAATTTTTCACGTGGCATGTTTAAGACCACGAGATTAAAGGACATTTTGGTACATTTGACATAATTTTAATTTAGAACCACAAGATTAAAAAGTCTTCTTTCTTTTCTTAAACTCCTTTTCAAATCAAACTAGACCATTCTTTTTTAAACGGAGGGAGTAGTTATTTTAGGCTGCTCACTCTCTTTGAGAGAGTGCACACCACTCTCTATGTCAGGTGGACGAAAAATGATATAATAATATCTATTCAAAATTGTTTAGTGGAGTAATAGGACGGTTGCAAAGTTAATGTGTCTTTTTGAAAATTCGGGATAACTTAAGTGGTGACTTTATATTTTTTGTCAGTTATAAACTAATATTTATCATGAGAGAAGACATAAAGTGACACCTGAAGTTGTCCCGAATTTTTAAAAAAATATCTTAACTATGCGGACGTCCTATTACCCCCAAAACAATTTCGATAATATATTATTACATCATTTTTCAATCAATATCATATTTTAAATAGCAAGTGATTATCACACAACAATCACGGTGTGACACATGTTAATTGAATTTGAAATATGATTTTGTTTTACTTTTAAGTTTTTATATTATTTCTCTTTTACTTTTTGACTTATTTTTTTTATTTCTTTAATTTTAATTTCATTTTAAATTCTTCATCTTTCACCTCTACTTTTAAGTTGTGTCTCCCTTCATTTTTATTTTTTTTCATCTTCTTCACCTTCCACCCTCACCTCACCCCACCCTTACATTAAGTTGAGCCCTTTCATTTTTTTTTCTTCTTCTTCGGTCAAAATCCTCTCTTTCAAAATTATATAATTTTCTAGAATTTGTGTTATTGATAACAACACTAATCATTTTTCTAAGAAAAATAAAAAAATTGAAGATATAATCAATTAATTTATCTCATTTTCATATAACTTCAAAACTAGAAATGATAATTTAAAAGAATCAGAATTCTCCGAAAAATTGATAAGTTTAAGTGAAATTTGGATTAAAAAATAAATAATACCAACTAATCATCTTGAAATCTAGTAGGTTATCAAATCGTTCGAAATTTAATAAAATATTTAGATATAATTTTAAAGTTTAATTGAGTCAAACTAATAGTAGTAAAAAAGGGAGGTGAAGTCGTGATAAAAATGACATTGAAAGTGAGAAGTTACAATGAAATGACAATGAATATTTGAAGAAGAAGGAAGAAAGAAAAAGAGAAATTAATAAGGAGAAAAAGTTAGAATAATAAGAAAAACAAGAAAATATATTTTATAGCAAAATACTTGTAAAAATAAAATTATACTTATTTTTTTAGTTTGTTCACGCTCTTTAAGAGAGTGCATACACTCTCCATGCCAGGTGAACAAAAAATGATATAATAATATCAGTTCAGGATTGTTTAGGGGGTAATAGAAAGTTTGCACAGTTAAGTGTCTTTTTGAAAATTTGAGACAACTTGAGATATCACTTTATGTCTTTTTTCTATTTATCATAAAACATTATATAGAAAAGAAAATGACTAAAAAGATCGATCAACTTATTAAAAGTGATTTTAAAATTAAAAATTCATGGAAGTTTTTGTGGTGCAAGCTCATTGTCCCTAGTTCTGTGAGTATTATTAGTTTCTTATAATTTGCTTTATTAATATTGTAATTATAACATAATTAATTTTACTTTGTTTCAATTACTTTTTAGGTACCTTACCAGTTAGCTCAAATAGATTAAATCATGTAGTTTTAATTTTTTTCCAATATGTTTTTTCCTCTATTTTTTTTACAAATTAGTGGAAAGCTTGTAGACATAATGTGATTGACTTTGTATTCCAGGTGACAATGATATTATTTTCCACCATGATGTTTATTCTATTTTTTATTAAGGGGTGACGATAGATCAAACAAGTGTATGTAATTGTATACGTAATGATCTTTTAATTTTAATTATTACATTTTCAATGTAAGTTGTAGCCGTATATATTTTTGAAGCTAGTTGTTCTCTTTTAAAGAAATATTAGACTCCATCATTGATTAAAACAAGATAGAGATAAGCCAAACATGAGAGGATGATTAATTCTATTGTAATTAAAGATCTCATGTGTTTCCTTTTGAATATGACCTTACACGGTGCAAATTCAAATATAATCAAATTCTAATATAAATACTGTACACTAAATAGAAAACAAAAAAAACATGAGAATAATTTGAATGGCGGTGGATAGTAATACTCATTCCATCCAATTTATATATGGATATTAGATTGAAGATAAAGAAAAATTTTAAAAAATATAAAATTTAAATAAGTCATAGATATTCATATAAGTTATTTAAATAAGAGAAAAATAAAATAAAACTTTATGTTTGTTATTTTAAAAATTATTTTTCCATTAAGTAAGATAAAAGATTGCATCAGACGACTATTAACTATTCCACTGACCAATAAAGTAGTAAGCCTTATTTACTAGTAGAAATTCATTTACCCGAAGACATCCCCCCAAAGTGAAATACGAAAAGGGATAACCAAAAAGTAATTATCCCTTTTTGTATTTCACTTTTTGGGGATGTCTCTTAGGTTAATGATTTTTTTTAGAAAAAAATTATTTGTATCGGGTATTTATATCGAATCAATAAAATTTTCATTATTATGTGATTTAATGAAGTAAAATGAACAATACTTAGACACCTTAACTACGATTTATACCTATTGATTTTTTTATCAGCACCACAACCATTGACATGACCTTTCCACCATTATCACCGTTATTTTCATCATGTTTAATTTGTAGAGGGCTTTAGGTTTGGAGTTTGTCTCTTTGTTGTTAATGTAGTAATTCGATAAATTGATGTCCAGTTATGTGAATCTATTGAAGGATTTTTATTTTTATTATTTGCTTTGCTCAAATTTTTATTGAAGTTTTTTTTTTTGTAATGTTAATTGGACTTTAAATTGATGTATATTGGCAGAGTTTAATGATGTTTTTCATCCAAAAAAGTTAATCGGTTATGAAAAACAAAGATAATCTCATTTTTTCGACAATGACAATCGGAACTCATTTCCAGCGATTTTTTTATTCTTTATCTACCTAAAACAAGACGATAAATAAAATTATAGTTTAAAATAAGCTGATGGAGAGGAAAATTGTCGTGTTGGAGATATAAAGGGAGAGGGAGGATCGCCATGAATGGGGGGGGGGGTTGTAGAAGGAAAAGTGAGTTATGAGCTTCAATAGATTGAAGGGAAGTGGGCTGGTTTAAGTTACCCTTTTTTTCATTTTATTTCTACTTTAAAATATATTTTTTTCTTTACTTTGTAATATAATTTTCAAATAACTTTTTGGATTAAAAAATGACACATATCACTATTTAAGTAGTCAAATTAACATGTCATCGCGAGCGTATTTCAAACATTTTCTACTTTTAGCTTATTTTCAAAAAATGTTCAAATGGTTCAAATTCGGGATGTTAGAGGTATTTAATAGATACAAGTCCTAGTTAAGGTATTTAAGTGAATATTGCGGACAACTTTAAGGGGCCACATATGACTTAAGCCTAAAAAATATTTACCATCTATAGTCATTGTACTATATATTTGTTGTTGTTCATACATGAATTTGGGCTAATTAACATGAGTTAATTATGAATTAAGGTTCCAAACTTTCGATCTCTGATTGATGCTCGAAAGAGATTGATTGGAGTGAATAACTATTTCGATACTTGCAAAATTTAGGTCTGATGTATGTAATTTTCTTGAAAATGAGATAACTGGTCGAATCTATTTGTCCTATTTCTGCATCGAATGGGAAAATATTATAATGTATTGGGTTATTTAATTTTGCACATAGATGAGACCAAAAAGAGATTCGTTAATTAAATTGATGCTATGGGATCGAAAGAAGATCAGTGTCATTGAAGATGACCCAACCTATCCATGAATGTTCATCATTATAGAGCTACACAATTACCCCTACGTGATATAGATCGATATCCAATGCCCACACCCCTAGATTACTCGACACGCTATGAGGGTACCTCTTAGACGCAACACTGTGCTTAATGTCACAAGTCACCCCAAGCTAAATCATGTCATAACATATATATATACAAGTTTGATTAAAGCATGCACTGTGTGGAAGCTAAAAATAACTTAATATCTCAAATGGGAAAAACCCAAGATATCTGAAAATATATAAAATATATGAAACGTATAATGATGACTGAAAACAACACTAACAACTAAAGTTGAACCTAATCTATCTCTCAAAGTCTTTAATTTATTTGCGTTGTAAGGACTTGCCCCCAACTAACTCTAACAAGTCTGGCACTAAAAAGTAAATACTGAAGAGTAAATCATGTTTATCGTCCTCTAACTATGATGACTCACCACTGCAGCTGCTGAGTATGGACCGAAAGTTGAGCTAAACCAGGTCTGGATGCTAAGAGCGTGAACCTACATCGCACAATGATGTAGAACAAAAGTATGTGTCAGTACATTAAATATACTTAGCATAAGGAATATGTGCTAAGTTGAATGATATAGAAACTGAACATTGAAATACATATACTAAAGTATAACTGAAAGCTGAACTAGATGCAATGACTAAGTAGTAATCATGAAGATGTAACATGTTGAACTAAATACTACAAATAAATATTTAATACATAGTCAATGCAACATGAATCTGACTATGAGAGTTACTATTAACTGACATACTCAAGCAAAACTAACTATTGACACCTGTAACCCTTGATTGAAGGATGCTCATACCTTGCCTAGGGTACGAATAAGTTTGATGTGGATTCACTAACTGATGTCCACAAGGGACAAGAGTGTCAGGACTAATTTGACGGGTGACCCCTTCTGAACCTACGGTGGTCCCATAGTTCTAGGACTCAGGGATACGCTACTAAAGCTCTCAGCCTGAACTGACGGGTGAGCTTTCACCCCTTCGTCTGCTTGATTCAAAGTTTACTCCCAACTGAATATAGAGCTAAAAATGCAACTATAATATCGGATAGCTCAATATACTGATAATTATATGAGAATGCATTATACATATTGAAAAAAATGACATTTGAATTCTGAAGCATGATTGTTTGACAAATCTACCTAGCAATTATAATTCATGAATTACGGATAATTAACACAAGCTAGAGTTTCTAAGTTTTATACTTGATACTATTCTTTCTCTCAATGAAACATGTAATTAATATCATAGAAAGTGTACCAACTAAATAACAATGAATTCCTAAGATTTAGGAACCCTAGGCCTGAACAATTTATGGAGAAGCTGAAGAACTGACTGAATTCTAGGGACCTAATGGGTGAAAGAAACAACTTTTTAAATTCCACATACGTGGTGAATAAAACTACGAAGAAATCATTTGGATTTCAAGGTTGAACTTGAAGGAGAGCTATGCTTGTTTTGCAAAGAAAATTGTCGCTTATTTCTCTTTTTCTCTTCTAAGTCTAATGATTTTTAGGTGAATAAATTGTTTCAAGTAGTTTTTGACTAATTAAGTACGCATAGATGAAGTAAAACGAAATAGTTTTAGTATCAAATGCATAGAGGAAAGACCGAAACGACCTCAACTTTTAAAGATGAAAACGTGCCCAAAACGGCTATATCACGAGCCATCTTCTGCTTCATAGTCTGTTTAAAGCATCACGACACATCCAGTGGGTCCTGATTTTCCCTACCATAAGTTTACCACTCTCTCTTTGCCAGCGTAGAAGGCCTCCTCTAACGCGAGCCTCGCCAATGCGGTGAAGGCCCCACAAACGCAGCCACGAGGGACCGTCTGGGGCTCCACGGTCGCGGCAAAGCCTCCGCAAACACGACCTTTGCGATTGCGACCCTTAGGTCAGTTGACCTTCGAGATCGCGAACAGGGACCCGCAAATGCGAAGAACAAAAGTGTCGTGCACCAGCATATAAGCTGGTTTTGGCAAGTTTGAAATCTCCGACGGAGCATTTAGAATTCATTCGGAATCCCATTAAGTAATTCATCAACATCAACTTCAGCACCATCATTATCAACTGTTGTATAGTCGTCATCTTATCAACTGTTGTTGTACGATCAGTGGCTTAATATTCTTACAAATAAATAATTTTATACAAATAGTATATAAATTAGTCTACATTTATTTTTCTTGTACTTTTGAACTCTCCTCAATTTCTCATCTCGTATGAAAGCAACAACTTCCATCATTGGTAGTTCAAGGGATGCAACACGCTCACACATGTTTTCATCTTTAGAAGTACCTGGCATAGAATTCTCCTTAGGTTGACTAGGATTGTCCTCCATATTCCCTAATGCAGAATTGAGGACAGTGACACCTTTCAAACTGGAATTTAAGGCATCAATGATTGTGTCCTTCACTTTATTCGTATATGATTTTAATGTTGCCATATAATTTTGTTTGGTCTCACGGACAGTAGGTATGATGTATGGATGCACAACCTACAAAAAAAGTATAAATAGTACAAGACGTCACTAATTTACAAATATTGCTAGATAATAATAAATAAGTTTATACCTTTGTGATCTATTGTACTTAAATGGATCATATTCGACAATATTATCACTCTTTGTCGTGTGCCATCTAAGTAAACGGGGAACTAGGAGAGGAGAATCCAAAGACTTCTTTGCATAATTACCAAGATAAGAAAAAACCTTATATATCCAAACCTTAAATTAATAAAATAACAAAAAAATGAATAGAACTATGAAATACTATAAAAATATATAAGAGTTTAATATTAATCAAGTCCATAATTGATAAAAACTACCAGAACATGGGAAGCTATACAAAGCATACGATGCAATCCCTTTTTTCTTGTACACTTCACTTTGTTTCTTCAAATTAATTTTGTTCTTCAAATACTTCAGTGTTAAATCAAAACACTCTTTGCCCCATGGATAACTCTTGAAAAAATTTAAATCACTGACCATCTTAATATGGTTTGAATCTACAATCTTAGATCGATCGTGGACAAACAACATTGAGTGGACGAACCAAACTAAAGAGCACTTCAACTTCTGCTCCTTATTCAATCTGGTACCATTAATCAAACTCAACAACTTTGAACCACTGATATTCCTATTCATCGTTACTTTATAGTAAAATTTCTCACCTTTCTGAAGCACTCTATTTATTTTTGCATCATGGGGGTATGCTCCACAATTCAGACCCGTAATCAATGCAAACTCTTTTAAGCCAAAACAAGCAGGCTTATCACACACAAAACCACATCTCATGCAATTTTTTTATCATTATTAACACAACACAATAACATGTAATGGACCATCTGTCCGTTGAACTTGTAATAATCTCGAATATGCCTTAAATGACCAAAACAACTACCTTTAAAGTCCTTATAAATTTTATCATTAAGTAAAACATTTCTAAAATCATGATACAGATTCTTTCTTGCTTTAACAGAAATTTTGGCTGAAAAAGATCCTAACTCATCCATACATGTAGTGAGATTATAGGACTTACCCGATATTCCCTTATCATAAGTTGGCAAGGATAGATGATCATCATCCTCATCTCCATTATCTCAGCTATCTCTACTATTGGACTCGTCTCGAGTTTTAGTGTTTTCTTCACTAGACTCAACCTCATCAGTAGCTTGGGCACTATTGTCCTCATAGATGTCGGTTTCATCTATCGTACTAGAATCCGACTTAGACTTGGGTTCTTCAACTACAATTTGTTTTGAACATCTTGAAACTTGTGGTTCAACCTTTCTTTTCTTGTTTTTATCAAGCCTAGGAACAAAAATTTTTAGCAAGCCCACCTCTAGTTTTAGCCATAACAAGAGTTAAACTACATAAAATATGCAAAATAAAGAGCAGATACAACAAAAATCAACAATGCGATTCACATGTAATGAGAAAAGACAAGACCAGCAAAAGCAAACAAATACAACAGAAAAATAGAAATCCACAACAAAAGCCAAAATTTCAAAATCAATAGGCGAGATAAACATAAATACAAGACCAGCAAAAGCAAACAAATAAAAAGGAGAAAAACAACAATCCACTACAAAAGTCAAAATTTCAAAATCAACAGGCGAGATAAACATAAATTATTTTTTAAAAAATAAGCAACCAAATAGCAACATGAAGAAAAACCATCCATAAAAAGGGTTTATTAAATCATTACACTACTATAACAAAATAAATAACCAAATACGGCATCCTAAACAAGAACATGAAGAAAATCATCCAGAAAAAGGGTTTATTAAATCATTACACTACAATAACAAAATAAATAATCAAATACGGCTAAAAATACCAAAAACTACTATTACACAAGAATGAACTTACAATAGATGAATGCTTTGAACTTGGAGAAGAAGAAACAGATGAAAATTTGACGTTTAGGACTATGAAATGGTTGAAACGTTTGTATAAGTTAATAGACAATGAAATGGTTGAAACGTATGGGGAAGAGAAACAATGATATGGTTTCTCTTGAAAGAGAAGTGTATAGGGAAGAGAAGCGGTGATTACTGGTAGAATCGGTGTATGGGGAAGATGAAAAGTTGAGAAGAAGAAACGTCGGAACAAAAAAGGAGAAAGGTGCCTTTATATATATATATATATATATATATATATATATATATATATATATATATATATATAACATGTTAAATAAGATTTTAATATAAAAAAAAATATTAGGAATATAATATATTTTTGTAACATATATATTTTCCTCAAGTTTTAAAAACACTAAATAAGTCCTAGAACATACATTCACAAATATACCCCAAGTTTTCAAAAATTCAAACAGACCCACGACCCCACACTTTTTCCTTTTTGAAAAGTTCAACCCTAGAAAATAAAGCAAAAATAAATTAAGTGTTTATAAAATGAATTAAGTTTGAATGGTGTCCCCAATGTCAATTCTTCTCAAGATTGTTACCTTATCAATAATTATGTCTCATTGTCTGACAGTACCAAATGCATATCGCCTCTTAGTTCTCATGAAACCAGGCGAATATGCTTGAAAGTTGAGTTGCCACCTTCATTCTAGCATCTCGTCCAAACTGATTGCATGTCCAATGAAACAAAAATGATACGTTAAAAGCACACAAAAACTAGAAAATTTTTTAGTAGCTCCAGTACCATAATAGTTGTGTTTTTGAAAGAAATACATTGAATGCTTCTATTAGGGGTGTCAAAAATTAACCCAAACATGGTAACCCGCTCAACCTGCCTAGAATTTAAGTGTTGGGGTCATGATAATTTGAAATTGGGTTCAATCTCAACCCATTCAAGCCTACCCATTTTAAAAGAATCCTCCATTGAGCCCAATATAATCTCCATTCTCAACCCATTTTAGAACTCTTTAGTAAGATATGTTCCTATCTTAAAGGTATGAATTATTATCTATTTAACATCTTTTAGGATTTATCTATCCGTTTGTTACTTTTTAAAGAAAAATCTTGAGATGAAATTCGAATTGTGCTTATAAAAGTTAAATATCACCAAGTTAAAATTAATGAGATTAATTGGGTCAAATTGGGCGAGTGAAGATCCGACCCATTTTTAGCACATTTGAGCCCAAAGTAAACTTGGGCGGGTCAAGACCCAACCCGATTTCTATTTCAACTAATTTTAATCTCTCCAATTTTAACCCAACCCGCCCATTTGACACCCGTACTCCCAATAGTCGAATTCCTTCCTCTGCTTTTCCACGCTATCCATTGATTCCACAGAAAATTATTTTGTCTTGTCGGGAATAGACAAGTGTCATCATATTCATTTTTGGGTCGTGACACATTCAGCTCTGGAGGCATCTAAAACATTGGTCATGAAATTATGTATTTGTGCACTTTGCTCCTTGATTTGGGTTAAATATATAGCCCAAATTAATTCATGAAAAATATTATTGCAATATTTTATTTTATGTTATTCACATTAGGTATAATTATTGTTGATACCGAATTTTTCACCTCTACATTAGGGATTAATCATCAAGCTTCTTCATTTTCTAACGATTTAAAATAATATAGTTTGCAAGTTATTTTAAATAGTTGTAGATTTTTATAATTTTTAAATAATATGTGTTTTATAATTAAGTATATAATTAGTATATTTTAAGAATATTTTAAAATCATCTCAAAAAGATTCTATTAGTGATGGTTATAATCTTGAGTTAATGAGTTTTACGAAATTCAAAATACTTACAAGTTATTTTTAAAGTAATTTTGTCATTTAATTAATTTCAATAATTTTAAATAATAAATATGTATATTTTTACAATCATGTTATTTTAGAAATATTTGAAAATCATCACAAAAGATTTTACGTTTTAGTTAAATATTTTATTAATTAACTTTAGTTTAAGTCATAGTTATAATTTTGAGTTAATTAGTTTGTAATTAAATTAATTATTCTATAATCAAATTAATTATTTTATTTCGTTAAGATTAAGAAGCCCCTTAATTAATTTAGGAAAAAAATTTCAAAACAACAATATTTTAACATTTAATGGGGCCTCATAGTAGAACTTTTAATATTTGTTAAAGATGTCAATATTTTTGTTTGTTATATTGTTGATTTATGTATTTTTGTCATTTGTATAATTTGAAAAAAAATACAATTACTTAATAACAGAATGGAGAAATCAAGGAAATTAATATTTCAAATAAGGTAATTTTTCAATTTAAGCCAACAAATTTGCCATAATTACTAAACATAATTTTGGTATAACTTTAAGTCGGCCTAGATTTTTTTTTCACTACTCTTATGCTTTTTTCATCTTTTATTTTTGGGATTAAAATTTACAAAATCCTTTTTCTATTATACGTTTTTGGTTCCACAATTGACATGACTTATCTCTCCTTTAAACCTCAAATTTTAAATATTAATTTTTAACCCTCCATTGAAAATGTTCAATCTATGTCTTGAAGTCTATTGATTTGAGATTTTTGCTGGCAGTGATATAGATTTTAGAATGTATACAGAATAAAAAAAAATACAAAATTTGTTGGCATACAAAGTGAGATTGAAATACAAAGTGATCACAAAAAAATTAAAACTTGTTAGCATACATTTAGAATTAATACAAAATAAAAAAAAATACAAAATTTGTTGGCATACAAAGTGAGATTGAAATATAAAGTGAGCACAAAAAATCTAAAACTTGTGGCATCCACTAAGAATTAATACAAAATAAAAAAGAAATACAACATTTATTGACTTACAAAATGAGATTGAAATACAATGAGCACAAAAAATACGGAACTTGTACGCATATAGTTAGAATATATACAAAAATAATAATTATATGAAGCCTAATTTAGAATAGCATACAAAATTTTGTGAAACTATTTATCTAATACAAAATTAAACATATACATAATTTAAAATGAATCCCACCTACAAAATAAATACAAGTTACACCTAAAAAACTCAAATTTTAGTAAGATACACATGAATTTTGTAATGAATACAAAATGCAACAAACAATAAAAACAGTAAAGAATACAATTTGATAGTTTAGATACAAAATGCAAAATGCCATAAAGTTATTTTTCATCACCCTGATTTTCAACAGTTTTATCAATTTTTCAAATATTGACATTCGAAAATGACACATCTTCGAGATCCAGTTCAATACTTTTGAGCAATTTATCCTAATATTGACACTTTAAAAGTGACACTTCTTCACGTGATACTTCTTCCAGATCCAGATCCAACATACAAAACATATAAAATACTTTTGTATCTCAATACTTCGACAAACTGAAAATCGTTTGAATAATTTCTAAGATTTCTTAGAAAAATGGAGGATTTTGATTTTAAAAAAAGACAAGATTTAAGTTACTTGAGGATATGAAATAATGAAATAAAAGAGAAATGATATTTGGGTAAAAATATTTAGAGAGTGAAAAGTGTGTAATGGAGTCTATCATTTTTAATCAAAAAGTGGGCCTAATTTGAGAAATAAAAGAAAGGTAAATGATATGTATTATGATACACTTTATTTGTTAAAATATTTTCATTCTGACATTTTGAATAAATATTTTAAAGTGTTGCTATTTTGACTAAATATGTTAGGTATTATAATTTAATTGCTAATTTTCCCTTAGGGGATTAATTTATAAATCATTTTGGGCCACTTCCTAATTAACCAATTCCATCGGCACAACTTACTCAATTCCAATTTTTCTCCAACCTTCAGCCCATTCCAATATCCAAATTACCCGGACCTGCAGCAGCAACGTCCCATCCCCCATTTCCCCCTTTTCAGAAGCTTTCCATCTCTTCCACTGTTGCCTCAAAAAGGCACATGAATTCGAATTTTAAATTCAAAAAATCCATCTGTTTCCCCATCTTTCAATCTAATCTCATGAACCTATAAATATTTCTTTCTTTCAATGCTTAGGGGGAGAGGTTGGAGCTGATAGATTTTTATCTTCTAAAAAATATAAGTTTATTTTATCGAATAGACGAAAAATCAAGAGATAGTTTAATTAGTATCTATTCTCTATTTTGCTCGAGTTAAGCTCAAGTGGTGGAAGTTGCTCCATCGATAAGCTCGTTGTTCCAGTCGCTACTCCAAGAAAGGTAATTCCGCTCCCTCTTACAATCTATTCCGATATAGCATGTTATATGTTTAAACTTTGGTATATGTTTTGCCGTTAAATGCATATTGTTCCTCCTTTAATGTTTCTGTAGTGTTGTTTTCTTGTGATTTTTTTGGGCTGTAAGCATTAATAGAGCTTTGGTAAAGCACCTTTAATAATCTATATTGGTTGTTATATTCGTTAGCTCAGTTTTATGTTTTCATAGTCAGTTGAACTGCTGCTTCATTTCACTCGAAATGACTTGATATTTATCTAGCTTCAACTTAGGATTTACTTGCTACCATAGGATCTGCTTTCTTCACTTGGGTTGTGTTTAAATTTCGTAATCTATACTTAGTTCAGTCTTAATAGGGTGCCTCATTGAAATTGTTATTCATAGATTTCTCTTTGAAGGTTTGATTACCATATTTGAGTTGTTGGGACCATGCTTGTTTAAATGATGTTCAAATGATATTTGGCTACTTATTAATGTTGAGAAGGTTAGAAAGTGCTAATTCAAATTTGGACATAACATGAGTGGGTTGTATATCTCATTAGAATGCTAATGCTAATTTTCTTTGTTGTTTTATTCCTTTTGATGCTTTTTAAATGATCATGATTTAATGCAGAGTAATTGTTGATTTTTAAAATTTCTAAAAGAGTTTTGTGGTATTTGTTTTAGTGAAAAGAGTAGTTTTGTAGTTTTGCAACAGTAGCATATGATTCCCTATAGCATGTCATCTGATAATTTAATTTGATGAATTCCCTAAGTGTGATTATCTTCTCTTAATATCTGGTCATTGTGGTCATGTTTTCACTTGTCTGTAGCTTATCAACTTGATCATATTTGTAATTTGCTCTCTCTCGATTGGTAATTCAGGATCATTTTAGTTAAGTTTAATGTTTCGTTGTAAAGGGTGATCGGATTATTCTTTCTTTTGGTTTGGTTGGGGTTACTCTGTTAAATTTCTTCCTTTTTTTTTGCCACATGTGACATTCGGGAGTCTATTTGACTCTAATCCTTGCATTTTCGGAGTTGAATCCCTCTAAGTCAACCCCTGGTCACTGTTCTAAGATGAAAAATGATATACAGTGCAAAGGAAGCAAAATACAGGTCTCGAAAAGCTGAAAAGGAGCTTATATGCAGCCTGTATACATTCACTATACATCGATATACTGATCGAGTGAAGCAAGATTCTGGAACAAATCGAATGACATATTGTAGGGGTTGAAATAGGCTGTAATTTTCTTTTATGCGGCCCAATATACAAGAAAATTGGTCAAGATACAATGCGTATACATAAGTATACACTCTGCGTATACACAGAATTTCAAAGGCAAAAATGGGGCCAAAGCCCAATACAATTGCAGGAGTAGCCCAATTAGCTGGGCAGTGAGGGTTTGGGGCCAAGAATAGCCCAAACTCATTATTTGTTGCTTGATTATCTTTACTTGCAATTTTTTTTGTGTGTGTTAACTCTAACCTTTGTACTGTTTTGGTTTAACTTAATTAAACTCCCCACAAAGATGAACTAATTTCTTTTATGTTGATCTGTTTTAAATAAATTTTTTTCTTGCAATTTTAGTCAAAAACTTTTTATTTATTTTTTAATTAATAAAAAATAGTTTTCATGGTTTAATTGACCAAGTTGGTTCGAATTATTATTTCTAAAAATGCTTCAAATAAATTCTAGTAAATCTAATTTTTGTTAAAACTTTTATCACTTGCATTTTAATATTAATGTTTCATTAAGGTCTCATTTTCTCAAAAACTAAAAATTATTCTTTGTTTAACTATTTTTTCAAAGTTAATAGAATATTATAAAATATTATATTTATATATTAAATCATTTTCCTAAATAAAAATCAAAATAAATTTTAACCTAGTCATAGGATAACCGCGTGTTAGCGGGCACTTCAAATGTCTTAAAAACCTTCTTGAAGCGTAAATAAGAACCTCTTACCCATTTTTCTCTAAATTTTTAAAGACTTAATATGTAAGAGTCTTTTTAAATTAAGTTTTCTTAATTTCTTTTTAAAAAAATTAAGTGGCGACTCTTTCTAAGTATTTTTGTCAAAATGTTTTATACTTAGAATATTTCAAAAAGTAATTTTTCTAAAGATGGTAAAATAATGACATAACAATTATACTAAACAAAATAATATTCGGTAGCTAAAAAAATTATAAGGAAAACAACAATTAACTCCTTTTATATAATACGATGATATCTCTTACTTATATATATATATATATATATATATATATATATATATATATATATATATATATATATATATATCATTACATTTGGGTTGTCCATATAACTTTTAACACTATCTATTAGTTCTGGAATATTAGTCATACGACTTATTAAATTACAATAAGGTTATTTAATCATAACAAAAGAGGTTTCTCCCTTAACTGTCTTTAGTCCCTTCAAAACAAACACAAGTGAACTGCGCATTCTTCAAAAAGTTTATCATCTTTTAGCCTTAGTCCTTCTCGAGCTAATAGGTCAGCCTCCATATTTTGTTTCCTAAAATCATGCTTGATCCGGAGATCCTCCAGCTGGTGAAGCAACTCCCTACGATAAAAAAAAAAAAAGTTTCATTTGGAAATTCTATCATATTTATTACCTCTGTTAAATCTGTGGAGATCTCCCTCTCTTGAATGTTTAGTCTTTTTGTTAATTGGAGGGCATGCACAATGGACATAACTTTTGCACCTGTAGCACTTCAAATGTTTATTTTGGAACAATCCCCCGCTACCAGTTCACATAGTTAATAGCATGATCAACCTCCATTGGTTAATGTTAAAGAGATCCATTTATGCACAGGGCGCATGCTACATTTTTAGGTCTAGCAGTTGGTATCTAATATATATGTTTTCTAATATAGAAATTATCCTTAAATAGGCAGAGAAGTAATGGCCAATGGTTTGAATGGGTTCTAGGTAGGTGAAAGACTTGGGCATCAGGAAAACTCATTAGCCATACATTATTAGCAAGAAAGCAATAAATACGTTGAAATGTGAGGCAATTTTTATTTTTGAATCTATTATTTAACCAAGTGTAACGATTACCTTTAAACCTCAAAACAATAAATTCACAATAATTTATTACATCCCAATAATCCTTAGTACTAAAACTGCTGAGGGGTTTCAGTCCAGTTTTTCAACTTTATTTAGAGACTCGTTAAAGTCATCACGTATTATCCATTTTCTAGAGTAGGTATCGATATGTGTATGTAGGTTATCCCCTAATTTTTTTTTGAAGTAATTGTAGAAGTTGGCATAAATATAACTAAATAGACAAAAATCATTGTTGTCACTTACCTTGATCATTGCATGTATTTCTTGCCCGGTGATTGCAATTTCATCAAGCTCCAGCAATTTATCATCCCACAGAATGACGATGCCACCAGAATTGCAGATCGCCGGGACCTCAATCATTTTGTTGAAAGAAAAATCATCAGAGAGGACTTGGTGGCTTTGCATTTTTGTTTCTAACAAAACTACTAAGGGTGGTTTATGACAATCTAGTAAGGATCTAAAGTTTCTCCTGAAATCTGGACCATTACCTCCTCTACAGTTCCATATTATTAAATTCATTGATCTGTTTAGGTTGGGTGGGGTTACTACAAGAGTATCATCTATGGTCATTGTCGACACATTTGAATTGTTATTCATTGTTGGGTTCATTATTAGTATATAGTTTCCTATGTCGGGGTTGAAAGGGGTCATGATGTCTATCGAGATTTTTGATATATTTGATGGACACACAAGAATGATTTTTTTGTCAAACTTCTCTTTGTAAACAATTACTTTTGTTTCCTTAAGAACAATTATTTCTGTTCTTGTTTGTCTCATTATTTCTAACACTTCTTCCATGTCTGGAGTGTTGACATTCTCTGGTTGTACTAAGACTAAATTTACTGGAAGATGAAGTTGGGATGTGGTTGCTAAGTTGTTTGGGACCTGGTCTCCTGTGATTCCCATCAAGCCTAATGAAATTATTGTTGGGAAGAAAGGATATCCTTGAGAAAGATCTTGTATCGTCCAATGATGAAAAAGTGGCTCCATGTTCTGTAGGTTTTGTAAAACAAGATGAAAGGGTTGGGTCTCCATCAGGGAAAAGATCTGTTGAGGAATTGGTAGTATGGATTCCCATGTTGGGATATGAAAAAATGGTATGACAGGGAACTGGTAATTGAGTGGTGGGTGGAGCATGCTTGAAATCCATAAGTGATTGTTGTAGGCCTCAATCACCATTCTCATGCTCCCTCAGTTTAAATGGGGCATGATTGATGGGTTGTGAACTACAATCGGTACTGCTTGATTCTCCATGAGTTCATTGAAGATCAAGGAGTAACCTTGTAGGCTCATTTCCAACCAGGATGTTTGAGGAGTGGAGGGGATTAGAGGGGTAAATATGTAGATAGTGGTTGCCTCTACATTTTGGGTGTTTACTAGGTAAAGAGGAAAGGGATAGTTCTGATTCATCGTGCGAGATTTGATTTGTGAAGTAGTGCTTAGGAGGTTGCTTATCCTTTGTTAGATTTTTTTAAAATAAAATGAAAAATACCTTCTTCACAAATTCTTGAATGGAAATTTAACAAAGCTTGAGGTGTGCCGTACACCGTCTTTGAAGATTTTTCACCGGCTATAGGTGTATTTTCCAAGATAACAAGGTCTTCTAGTATAAAACTAGTAGCCTGAAACTAACAACAATTCACAAAAGAAAACTTAGATATGTAAAAGAAGGAGACATGAGTTTATATAGATGAGAATCATCTTATCAGCCATGAGCTAGAAAGTTCCAACGGTTATATTCAAAATAGTGACAGTCAAAAGTAATTATTAAATATTATTAATTAGCCATGACTAACCACCTAATTTTGAAACTGATAAGAAAATGAATTCAATTGATAATGAGGAATTGAATGGTCGTTGAAAATGTGATACTTTGTGATAATGTCAAAGTTTCTTTTGAGATACTAGAATGTTATTTTATAAAGAGTGCAATGGGAGTCTGGGTTTTATAAAATGTGGGATATGACTCATTATTTGGCACATGTTGAATCGTTTCATCTTGTCCCAAGCAACATCTGAGTGATTTAATTACTATTTCATTTATTAACTTAACCTATTTTGATTATTCGCCAACTAATGCCTCACACAACAACTACTAAATTTTTAAAAAGAACATTTAAACCAATAGTTTTAATAAGACATAAATTTTATGCTAATAATAATGAGATAAACAGAGTGAATTTTGAATGGCTTCTACATTTCATCAAATTTGTACTCTTGTAACGACTTGATCCGTTGTTACTAAGTGTTACACCCGGAGAGCATACCCCAGATGCGATCGGCGTCATCGTCCTCTCAGAGGACTCAGACAAGCCCTTAGCATTCGTCATAACGTGTCATCAGTTAAAATTGAGGAAAAATTAATACTTTTATATACTATGTGAAGTATACTTATACTTCATACTTAACATTCATAATAGCATACGATATGCTAAAAAAACTTGTCTCACATATATAAAACCATGTAAAGAGTACGAATCTGGACTTAGCCAATAAATAGTGAATACGTCATATAGGCCTTAATACAAAAGTATCCAAAGAACATAAATGGAAATAGAATATTCTTAAAATCTACTAATGTCTTCGTAAGCTAGAATAATGAAAAGATAGCATCCCCGAACACGAGGACCTATCAACACTTGGAGAAAGAGTTCCAAGCTTCTTCAATCGACCTTCTATGGCCGGACCCTACATTTGTAGTAATATAAAGTAATGGAGTTAGTACGCCACATGTACTAAGTATGAGTATATGCACATAACATTTAAGGACATGCATGAAAAATGATCATTTATCATTTCTTTAGAAAGCATGTTAAGTCATATGAATGTCTTCAATGCACATACCATAGAACATATACAAGTTAAGGATTCAATCAACATAAGCATGATCATAATCAAAGACATAATTTCATAGAGTCATATTAACATTCATATCCAATAGATCATATATACATAACATACAAAACACTTACCAATGATCACATCCCCAACCTACAATTGCAATGGTCATGTGAAGCCCCATAACCCCACACAACCAAATAGATAAGATAGGAGACCATAAATAAAACTTTGCTTCATATAACTTGTAACATAAGTAGTCATCACTTCATATAACAATATAACCCAATATCATATTCATCATAATGAACAACATTCACATAAGAGTAACATCATGTATCAAATACATATACCTTCCATGTTATCATATTACATAAGAACAATCTCCTAGGACTTTCCTTAGAGTCAACTTGTGCAATGTCTAGGTAGAGTCCCATACCCCTACCTATACTAAGTAGACTCCTCAAGTCACCCTAGTCAACGTCCATTTACTTGTATTTCATTTTACATGAGGGAACATTCTCCTTAACCGACATAGACTATGTGAGCTAAACATGGAATCCGGTGTCATAAAACCCCACACAGAAAGAAGATGGTCTACCGGCCAAAGTAGAACCTAACATGACATAGCTTTCTAGGTGGATCCAATAGCTAGTATCCTATGGTGGAAATATAGTTCAAGAACTAGGAGATGTATTAGAGACCCATAGTTCCACATTACATGGCAGCCTCTATCTCATGAGAGTTATTGTGACCTACCTTCCAACTAAGGAAGGGACACCTCTCATAACTAGTTCATCATTGCTTAGCTTAAGTCCCTTTTTTAAATAACCTTTAAGTTGTCTTTTATCATGAACTTATCATAGGTCATAGGAGATTAAATGCTTGTATAAACATGATCATGAGCTCTTTAGGATTAGATGAGAATTTCCTTTCATCATAACCCTTTGTATGTGAGATTAACATAACATAATCAACTTGTGTAAAGCATACAAGAGGATATCATAAAGTTGCATTTTCGTATTCTTATCACGATCTCACAATTTACATGGTTGTAGCCCAACATATATATACATAGCAACATCATAAATATTTCCATAGCATAGCATCATCATTTATAGGCTAACATAACCATCATAGAGTAATCAGGACTTTAGAAGACTTACATCTTGCTTCCAAGAACCTTATTCAAGAACTTACGTTCAACTTATAACAATCATAACAACAACATAGTGAAATACGCAATATCATAACGAATACTAACTCTTCAACTCATAAACAAGATCAACTTATAATGTAGTATAAGGGAAAGGGTCATTAAAGAGTTCATTCAAGTCTTAGTCCCAATCCTAATGTTTTCATATTATTAAGTAGTAAAGACAAAAATATGAAACCATCATCTAAATAAGAACATGCTTCACCCGAAATTCAAACATTACTAACCACATACTCATCAATTTGTGTGAAATCTACCATAGAAAACAATTACTTTTCATCGAAAATCATAAATATGGAGTTAGGAAGAAAATTCGTTTTGTAGAGTAAAAACCCTAGTATTTGAATTTCTTGAAAACTTATCTTTGAAAGGACCTCTTGGAGAAAGGAATCCCAAGAGTGAAAAACCCATACCTTATTGATGAAGGATCCACGAATTTTTGGAAGAAAATGTTGGAGTCTTCGTCTTCTTCCTTAAGCTCTTCTTGTTTTTCAATGGAGTTTGGAGAAAAGAGCGTTTCTTGAGAGAGATGGGTAATTGCGTTTGAACCTGATTTGGACGTGTAAAAACTGACCTATAATCCGTACATAGTCGTCCTATAAAATACCCAAAAGACCCTCCACTTAAATGGGTCTTTTTAAGAAGTCAAATTACCCAAAATACGATTTTAACGATTCTGGGAAGTGGCTGCGCGTCGCGAGGCCAATTCCCATTATTTTTCTGAAATTTTGGGTTGAGGTAGTGAGGTGTGTTTCACCCTCGCGTTGCAAGGCTGCCTCTCAAATCTTGAGGCAGAACCCTGCGTGTGGGCTGTGCGTCGCACACCTCAAGCCCCAATCTTGTTCACGTAGGCAGCCTGCCTACCCATGTTGGGGTCCTCCCCAAGGACCCTTCAGGTGGTCCTTGTGGTGTCGTTATCGGACGTTTGGACCCTTTGTACTACATACTATCTATTCAAGGTCTCTTTGAGAGTTTTGGACTTCATTTGACACCTCGAAACCTTCACCAAACATAGGGACGTCAACTAGTTCAAATTAGCTAGTTTTCGGACGTCAGGGTCTTTCTTTGTCGTTTTGGCTCTAACCTTTTCTAAATGAGTTTATGACATTAATATAGGTCTGGAAACATCATTTTAAACATTGTTTAATAGATTAAGCTCTAGTCTAAGTCATGACATTTCCGGAGTGTTACATCATCCCCTCCTTAGGAACATTCATCCTCGAATGACACTAAAATCTTTGGAGGGTAGGAATAGACTCAATACTAGCAGCCCAACCAATCAACAACATAAAATCATAATGGGTCACATCTCATAGGAGTACTTCACAACTCCTTTCAACAAATACCACAACATTGCGCATAGTACTTAATTCATGATGCACAAACATATAAAAGCTCTATATTCATAACACATAGTGAGGAATTTCCTTCTCAACTTTATCATAAGCTCAAAATACATCAAAGAGTTACCATGCTATCATTCTTCTCAAGGCAACAACAAAACATCAAAATCTCAAGAAGACACATGCATACATATTTCACATAAGTGCAAGAATAGAGTATAGATGCATTTTCTTAAAACTCTAGTTGAAACTGTCTTTTACGAAAACATGCACCTATCTAGCAACAGTCAATTTCATGATTATGCATTACTTTCTCTATTAAGAGGAATGTCTAACCTCAAGGAGTAAATATGTGAGGGTAGCGGGACTTCATGTCTGCTTCAGCCTCCCATGTTGCACCCTCAACAAGATGGTTCCTCCATAGAACTTTACAGAGACAACCTCCTTGTTTCTCAACTTCTTGACTTGGCGATCTAGGATCTCAACCGGAACCTCTTCATAGGAGAGGTTCTCATCCACCCGTAAGCCTTCAATAGGCAGAATAGACACCGGGTCGCCTATGCATTTATTGAGCATGGACACATGAAACACCGGATAAACCGAAGCTAGTTCACTAGGTAGTTTCATTTCATAAGCTACTTTTTCAACCCCTTGTAAAACCTCATAAGGACTAACATATAGAAGACTTAACTTCCCCTTTCTACCAAATCTCATGACCCCTTTCATAGGTGAAATCTTCAAGTAGACATGATCACCTATTTCAAACTCAAGGTCTCTTCTTCTATTGTCGGCATAAGACTTATGCCGACTATAGGCTGTCTTCATTCTATCTCTTATGATTCAAACCTTCTCTATAGAATCAAAGATAATCTCTAAACCAAGGAGTGAGGACTCACCAACCTCAAACCATCTAACCGGATATCTACACCTTCTACCATAAAGAGCTTCAAAAGGTGCCATGGAGATGCTCGAATGATAACTATTGTTGTAAGAGAACTCAATCAAAGGTAAGTGATCATCCCAGTTTACTTTGAAATCAATGACACATGCTCTTAACATGTCTTCAAGGGTCTGAATGGTACGTTCCGCTTGACCATCCGTCTGAGGATGAAAAGCGATACTAAGTTTCACTTGAGTACCTAAACCCTTTTGAAAAGCCTTCCAAAAACGAGAAGTGAATTGGGCACCTCTATCCGAAATGATGGACAAAAGAATCCCATTAAGACTCACAATCTCATTAATGTAGATTCTTGCATAATTTTCGGTAGTATAAGTGGACTTTACAGGAATAAAATGGGCAGATTTGATCAACCTATCCACAATAACTCATATAGAATCATTTTGCCTTCGGGTTCAAGGCAATCCAACAACAAAGTCCATATTGATGGCTTCTCACTTCCAAGTAGGACATCCATGATTTGGGTTAAGCCACCCGGTTTAAGATGCTCAACTTTAACCTGTTGGAAATTTGGACACTTAGCAACAAACTCTGATATGTCCCTTTTTAAACTGTCCCACCAATAAACTTCCCTAAGATCATGATATATTTTGGTGGCACCCGGATGTATAGAATAACGAGAACCATGGGATTCTTCTAGAATTTGATTTCTCATATCCTCAACATCCGGTACATATAATCTCCCTTGGTACCTAAGAACACCATCCCCCAATTGGGAGAATGACTCATTGAGCTTACTAAGTACCGATTTCTTCAACTCCATCAATAGAGGATCAAGGTGTTGCTTAGATTTCACCTCACAACTAAGGATAAGTCGGAGTTATGATGGACCATAAAACCACCATTTGGAGAATCTTCTAACCACACACCTAAGCGAGCCAACCTATGAACATCTTTCACAAGATGAAAGGATTGGGTTTCCATTGGAGAAAAGTTCTGATGAGGAATTGGTAGTATGGATTCCCATGTTAGGATATGAATAAATGGTATGACAGGGAACTGGTAATAGAGTGGTGGGTGGAGCATGCTTGAAATCCATAAGTGATTGTTGTAGGCCTCAATCACCATTATCATGCTCTCTCGGTTTAAATGGGGCATGATTGATGGGTTCTGAACTACAATTGGTACTGCTTGATTCTCCATGAGTTCATTGAAGATCAAGGAGTAACCTTGTAGTCTCATTTCCAACCAGGATGTTTGAGGAGTGGAGGGGATTAGAGGGGTAAATACGTAAATAGTGGTTGCCCCTACATTTTGGGTGTTTACTAGGTAGAGAGGAAAGGGATAGTTCTGGTTCATCGTGCGAGATTTGATCTGTCAAGTAGTGCTTAGGGGGTTGCTTATCCTTTGTTAGAATTTATAAAATAAAATGAAAAATACCTTCTTCACAAATTCTTGAATGGAAATTTAACAAAGCTTGAGGTGTGTCGTACGCCGTCTTTGAAGATTTTTCACCAGCTATAAGTGTATTTTCCAAGATACACAAGGTCTTCTAGTATAAAATTAGTAGCCTGAAACTAACAACAATTCACAAAAGAAAACTTAGCATACTATGATATAAAAAGAATATAAAAGTGGGAATTTCACATGATCTCATTTTCTATATGTAAAAGAAGGAGACATGGGTTTATATATATGAGAATCATCTCATCAGCCATGAGCTAGAAAGTTCCAACGGTTATATTCAAATTAGTGACGGTCAAAAGTAATTATTAAATATCATTAATTAGTCCATGACTAACCACCTAATTTTGAAACTGACAGAAAATAAATTCAATTGATAATGAGGAATTGAATGGTCGTTGAAATGTGATACTTTGTGATTGTCAAAGTTCTTTTGAGATACTAGAATGTTGTTTTATAGAGAGTGCAATGGGAGTCCGGGTTATTAAAATGTGGGATATGACTAATATTTTAGCATATATTGAATTTTCATCTTATTCAAAGCACATCCGAGTGATTTAATTACTATTTCTTTATTAACTTAACCCATTTGATTATTCACCCAATTCATACCTCACACAACTACTACTAAATTTCAAAAAACAAAACATTTAAATAATAGTTTAATAATACAAATTATATGCTAATAATAATGCATTAAATAGAGTGAATTTTGAAACGACTTCTACATTCGGTCAAATTTGTACTCTTGTAACGACTTGATCCGTTGTTACTAAGGGTCACCTCGTGTGGAGTCTCAGAGTTCTAAAAGTGTGGTGGGAGAATTTTTAAAATTTGAGTATGCAACGATTTTTGCAAAAAATGATTTAGGTCAGGCTGATGTACCGGCAATAACAGGAGGCTTCCATCTATGAAGGCCCCGCTATAACGATCCACAAGCGTTGTAGGAGGAGACTATAAAAACTACAACCTAATCAAAGTGTCATTTTTTCTATTTTCCTCTCACTTCTGATAGGAAAAAATAGACGAGGGCTACTCCAAAATCCCCCAAAGGCACCTAGGCAAGAGAGTAGTTAGAGGTAGATTTACGGTACAAGAAAGGTGGTAACCTAAGGAATATTGATTCTTCTGCATCACGATTTATTGTTATAGAGTCAAACATTCATGTGCAAGGTTATTGGGTGATGATTTACGATTGGTAGGCTAGGTTTTCTTTAACTAAGTAGGTAGATCTATTTTACTCATTATATCTTGTACATCTTTGGAGATTACATGCATAGGCCTTTGGGAACGGAGTCTGGATGGTTGTATGCTGTTGTTATACTTATTAAATGGAGATGTGATAATGACTAGGGGTGGTTCTCTAATTCTTGTTTAGCCTTGAGTTACCTTGTTAGGATGGTATGTGGTGTCATTTAGATATAGGTATGCATGTCTAATATTATTGTATCACTTGTGTATGCAGAATGAAAACCATTATAAGGCATATGTAACAACAACATATGATAAAATCATAGAATGAACCATTATGTGACTTGTGTTTTAAAGTGTTATTGTTCATGATGTTTCTGATTGCGCATGATTGGTTATGTTTAATGTTTGGCTCGGGTATCACTCCTAGATAGAGATCCCCACAGTTGGCCGTACCCATGCCTTGTATATACTAAAAGTTTGCTTGGATGAAATTCTAGTGTGGATATTGTTATAATGTTGGCTTAGGTATCACACACTACACTAAGTAATGATGAGTCAGGTACCATGCCGGTACACTAACAACTTGAATTTTGGTTTCACGTGAGAACCAAATATGTGTATATGGTTTCATAAGTGAACCTGGTTTACTTCTATATAATATTATTGTTGCATCTTAGATCCTGAGTGGTACATATTACTTATATGTGACCATATGGACATGGTTCATGTTGTTGTAAGTATGGTAAGGACTGGAGTCTGGGATATTTGTCACTTGTGATGGTTGAGGTATGTTATTTGTTTATTGATAACTCAGTTCTTAGGGGTTTATTCTGAATAACTGTTTCAAATAGTGAGTTAATTTTGTAGGGACTTAATTATTATTTGTTTCTCGATTATGCTTTCTATTTATCATGATGAATTTTGTTTAAGATGGGGTTGGGTTAAATTGGATGGTGAGTTGGTCTAAGGTGTGAGTTTCATGTATTCTTCGAAAATAGGCAGGAAGTGGCATGAGAAAGTGTGACAGGACAAAAGGTTGGCTGATAGGCTAGTGATGCCCTATATTTATTAATATTCATATGGTAGAAGGGTTTTGTCTAGATTTACATAGAGGCATAGGAACAAGGTGCACTAGTTATGACATTATACCCACGGAAGGTAAGAGGATGTGGTTAGAGAAGTGGGGTAGTGAACATCTATATTGCATGTTTTATTTCGATATCTATAATATATTTTGTGGTAGGTTTGGATCGACCGAGGATACTTACAGTACGTGCGCTTGTACTGATAATACTCTTGTTATGCATTTGGCATACTCTAGTGACATGAATTCAATAACGTTTTATAATTAAAGACAATGATCATCTCCAACAACTTCTACTCCTCTTTCATTATGTGGGAGTCGTGTTTGATTTTCTTATATAAACTTTACTCTTTTAGTAGCTCTTGTACATTTTTAGACAAGTTCCATGCGAATGTTTTTTATTCTAGAAAAAGGCTTTTTTTATTAAAGTTTGACTTTTCATTGTGTTTAAGTTTTTAAAGAGCTTTTGTATTAAATCATTTATTTTCTTTGTGTTAAATTACAAATAAGCTAGTAAGGGTTCTCCTATATATGTGTTAGATTAGGTGCCTGCACAGTCACAATTAATTTTGGAAGGGGGGGGCTATGAAGCATTCTAGGAATCTATCTAAGTTCTACACTCTTTTTCGTGCGGTCCGTCACTTGTGGTATGGATTGACTCCAATTAGTCTGCCTGGATTTCAATTGGTATCTTGACGTAGTAATCTGGATAATCTGGTCGCGGTTGAAGGTACATTTTATGACCCATGGGTACACCCTAGATGTAACATGGTACATAGAACCCTGAAGGACTACATGTAAGCCACTTATTATATCATAACATAAGATCATAGCTAGAGACGTGTGGAATATTTTAAAACATTTTCCATACAATCAAAGTCTTTATGAAAGCAAAGCGGATGTCTTATTACACTTGTATCAACCATGTAGAATATGAACATCTTAGGGACCCAGCCCATACAGAAATCTAAAACATTATAAAAAGACATAAAAGGATATGTGATAAAATCCTCGACACTTTGAGGGATCACCAAGTCTTCAACCCTTGCTCTACTAGAAACTTATGC
>CM040626.1:11863377-11893163 GCA_022817965.1 Solanum lycopersicoides
CAAACACGAATATCAATATCAAAGGATCAATAGAAACGAATTTCAAAAAGTTGGAGACGCGTGTGTGCAATTCGATGGGGTTTCAATCCAACAGGCATTGATTAATCAATTCCAAATCAATCAATACATGGATAGCATTTGTTCTATAATATATATAGCATTCTCTCGAACTATTGAATATATATATTGGGTTCTTCTGAACCCTAAGACCATGCAAACAAAAGACTAAACTTTTATCAAGGAATGGTTATAAGCAACCCACACAGAATGAAGAAAATCAACCCTGGTATAACACGAAGAGCCTTGATCCTCTGCTCGTATAGTGTTGAAACACGACCAGGCATCCTAGGAAAGCCTCACCCAAGGAAGACTACTTGACAACTAAAAGCATTTATAATGACCCTCGAAAGGCCTGTAATCAATCTCGAGTTACACATCAATCTGCTCTAATAAACTTCACGTGAGGCATAAGAAAATAACTTTTTCAGTGCTCAAGCATGCATGCCATTGTTTCACATTGAAACGACGGTTTACTTTTTGGCGCTATAAAAAAGGGATCTACCAAAAATAGATAGCATAAGAAAATCTCTAGAAGCTTAAAGTTATTATCTTTTTCTTCCCCATTTAGTATCATCTACCAAAGTGGCCTAGACCCTCCCTCCATATCTTGTGCCATCAATTTTCTTTCAGAAGATTATTTACTTATATGAAATCACGACCTTGATGTTGTAATTTTAAAGGAACAAATTTGGTCAGTCTTAGTGCACTTGCTTTTAATCCCTTTTCACAAATTCATTTGTTAAATAAAATGACTTTTTTTCGAAAAAAAAATGTATGTATATTTATTGATTGATTGTTGAATTCCGAATACACAAGGGGAACTTCAAACCTCTAACATATAGTTAGCAATGCTAATTCAAATTAGTTTAGGACATGACTATTTTCTTTTTAGGACATTACTGTCAATTATGATATTTTAATTAGTTTATATCTTCTCATTGACTTCTTTAAAAAGATGTTACAAAGTATACCACTAGATTAATGAGCTTTATCCAGCTCGTAATTTTCTCAAGCTAATTACGTAACTAGATAGTGACATCTAAGTTTAGACAATTGACTTTAAAACATGCACCATATATTATAAGCCAACTAGCATCATTAACCCTTGTTTTCCTCTTTCTTTTCTGTGCTACTTTCAGGAAAAATATAACAAAATTATGAATTCATGCATAATTTTTTTTAAAGGTAGATCAATTTACAAAAATAGTACAAAAGAAATAAAATAGCTAGAGAAAGTTCCACCATGGCTACATGTGCGGTCCATAAAATCATTAATATCTACGTTGTTACTATCAGTGTCCCCCTAATATTTATTGCACCTTATTTCCTTTAATATTATTATATTATATAGTTTTTAATAAATTCATGCACTTATAACACGAGAAAGTTAGGTGCGACGACAATTTAGATAGTTCAAGATATGGATTCAAATTTTAAATCAATTGATGAAAATATGTCATCACACTTTATTTCTTTGTGATTATAGAAACCAACTTAATATGAGAAACGGTGAATGATTTATCTTAGCATGTTTGATCATATCGATTTCATATATATTTCTAAATGCTTAAAATAATTTACAGATTAGCTATATTTTTTATTTTTTTGTTGAATGAGATCTCTTAGGTGAAGCTTTTATCAAGCTGAATTGTACATGACGCTAATTGTTAAGGATACGTTTTATATACAATAATAAAGAGTAGTGTTTTTAAAAACATTTTCGAAGAGTCTCGAGGAGGGACGTATCAAACACACTTGTGGGTGCTAATTGAAGGCGTAAATCTACATGGCGCAAGTTCTTAAATTTAGGTTCTAACCCTTGAGCGTAAAAACGTAAGTTCTGGACGTAAGAACTTACTAGTTTTTTTTTTTTTGTTGGGGGAGGGGATGAATTTATATTTTATGCTACTTTTTTTTTGAAGTTGTAACCATTTTTCTAAAATTTATAAATACTCTTATAAAAATGATATTGGTATAAATAATCTTTTAGATAATCATGTTTGAAATTGATAAGATAATTTATTTTTGACAGCTATATTCATTTTTTATCATTACTCTTGTACTTTTATCTTTCTTCTTCTCTAAAATATATAAACAATAATCCGCACAAATATTACTTTCGAAGTTAGAGGGATAAATAAATGTGATTAAAATGGATGATAATTTCATTTTAAAGATTATTTTGCCTAATATCATTTTGTTGTTGTTAGTTGTTACTTTTCTCAAATATTAATTATAATTATTACTATTTTTTGTATATTATTGGTTATTAATTCATTTCTCAAATAATCAATACAATATTTTTTCTATATTATTGTTCATTTATTAAAATTTATTTGTAAAATTATTGAATTTTTTTATTTTTTATTTTTTTTTCTTAGTAAATTGAATTATAAAATTTAATATACATAAGATGTACATTTCATAAATTCATAAAACTTACACTCTATGTTTTAAAATTTATTCTTTATCTTATACCGCATAAAATGTTACAAAGTGGTTAGTTTCAATGGGAAAAAAAAAACATTGCTTGTGAAATTAGGTGGAAATTAAATAGAGGAATTTTATAAAAATACATGTCTTGTAATTCTTTATGGAAACTGATCAATCGTGTTAATTATATGTATAGGGTCCATAGACAATGGACCCTAAATTCCCAATTTTGCAAGACATTTTAAAGTAAGGACAAATGATAGTAAATATGATGGCCTACATAAATTTCCTATTTTCATATAAAAAGTTGAAAACCTATCATATCCTGACACACCACTTTCTGTGATTGGATCTAGGGTCTTACTTCATGGGCCCAAAACTATCATTTATATATGAAGTTTTTAATACCCATCAATTTCTTGTTTTCATTTTTTTTGTATAGTTTTCATTTTTTAATTGAGAATTATATTAATTTTTGAATCGACTAAAATTAGACCTAGTGTTATTCATTATGTGGAACTGGTTATAAAGTGTAACGGAGTGTTTAGATTAACTTAAAAGTTGATTAAGCTTATTTTTAAGTCAGTTTTAGTTTGTGAAAGTGTTTGACAAATAAAATAAAAACTTAAAACAAATGGAAAACGACTTAAAATAAATTATAAAGTGTGGCAATGTAAAACATGACTTAAAATAATTCAAAAATCAAAAGTATTCTTTCCTACTTTTTGTTTTTTGACTTAAAAGTTATTTTAATTTGATTTTTTTTTAATTTAAAAGCAACTTTTTAAAGCAATCCAAACAGGTTCTAAGTATATAATTGATTTTCTAGATCACTATACTTTTTTTATATATAAAAAAATATATATTAAAAATCTTTAGTTTTATTCATAAAAATCTGAAAATATCATTTTCGTGTATTAATTTCATCAAAAGGCAAGAAATCTAAATTCCAACAATAACAAAACTTTAATCACGAAATTGTACTCTATTTAATGAAAATTATGCCGAAAAATAAGGATAGTAATCATCACTTCTCTACGTGCATATAAATGTTATATATTAATAGTACAATACAACAAAAAATACACTATTAGCGTTATATAACCTGTAATAGCAAGTTGCTTATCATGTTATCAAGTTATAAACTAGAAAAGACATAAAAGTTATTATTAAAGTTGTCTCGAATTTTTTATAAAAATATCTTAATTTTGCGATTGTCCTATTACCTTACTAAATAATTCTGAACAGATATTATTATACCATTTTTTTATCAGCCTCAAATTTTAAAAAGTAAGTGAGTTCACACATCAATCATTACATGATACGTGTTAATTCAATTACAAATATAATTTTTTTTCATTTTAAGTTTTTAGTTTATCTTTTTCTTCTTTATTACTCTTTCTCTCTTACTTTTTGAACTTTAATTTTGATATATCATAAGTTTCATTTCATCTTACCCCTTCCACTTTCAAGCAATTCATCACTTCATTTTCTTTTTTTTTTCTTCACCTCCCACCTCCCATTTTAAATTGAACCCCACTTTTATTTTTTTTATTTTCATTTTCTTATTCTTCTTCGATCAAATTCTTTATAGAATTCATACTATTATTTAGACTCTATTGAATTATTGATAACAAAATTAATTATTTTTCTAAGAAAATTTTAATTGTTTGAAGATATCATCAAGTACTCATTTTCATATAAATTCAAATTAGAAATGATAATGCTAAAAAAAATCAATTAGTTTTCCGAAAATTGAAAGAACTTAATTGAACTCGGATAAAAAAAACTATATGATACTTCCTAATCATCTTGAAATTTAATGAGTTTATCAAATTGTTTGAAATGTAAGAAAATATTTAGATAAAGTTTTAAAATTAAAGAGAGTAAAACTAATAGTAATAAAAAAAAAATATGGTAAAAATGGGGACATTGAAAGTAAGAATTTTTCATGGATGGAGGTAACAATGAATTTTTGAAAAGAAGAAAGAAAGAAAAAAAAAGAAGAAAAAAAAGTAAAAATAGTAAGAGAAATAAGAAAATATATTTTATAATAAAATACTTGTAAAATAAAATTTTATTACTCCCTCCGTTTAAAAAAGAATGACCTTGTTTTCTTTTCAGTCTGTTTCAAAAAAGATGTCCCATTTCCTTTTTTGGCAACACTTTAACTTTAATTTTTCACGTGGCATGTTTAAGACCACGAGATTAAAGGTCATTTTGATATATTTGACATAATTTTAATTTAGAACCACAAGATTAAAAAGTCTTATTTCTTTTCTTAAACTCCTTTTCAAGTAAAATTAGATCATTCTTTTTTAAACGGAGGGAGTAGTTATATTAGGCTGCTCACTCTCTTTGAGAGAGTGCACACCACTCTCTATGTCAGGTCGACGAAAAATGATATAATAATATCTATTCAAAATTGTTTAGTGGAGTAATAGGACGGTTGCAAAGTTAATGTTTCTTTTTGAAAATTCGGGATAATTTCAGTGGTGACTTTATGTCTTTTCTCAATTATAAACTAATATTTATCATGAGAGAAGACATAAAGTGACACCTGAAGTTGTCCCGAATTTTTAAAAAGTCCTCTTAACTATGTGGACGTCCTATTACCCCCCAAAACAATTTCGATAATATATTATTACATCATTTTTCAATCAATATCATATTTTAAATAGCAAGTGGTTATCACACAGCAATCACTGTGTGACACGTGTTAATTGAATTTGAAATATGATTTTGTTTTACTTTTAAGTTTTTCTTTATTTCTCTCTCTTACTTTTTGACTTATTTTTAGTTCTATTGCTTTAATTTTAATTTCATTTTAAATTCTTCATCTTTCACCCTCTACTTTCAAGTTGTCTCTCTCTTCATTTTTATTTTTTTTCATCTTCTTCACCTCCCACCCTCACCTCACCCCACCCTTACATTAAGTTGAGCCCTTTCATTTTTTTTTTCTTCTTCTTCTTCGGTCAAAATCCTTTCTTTCAAAATTATATTATTTTCTAGAATTTGTGTTATTGATAACAACACTAATCATTTTTCTAAGAAAAATAAAAAATTTGAAGGTATCATTAATTAATTTATCTCATTTTCATATATCAAAACTAGAAATGATAATTTAAAAGAATCAAAATTCTCCGAAAATTGAAAAGTTTAAGTGAAATTTGGATTAAAAAATAAATAATACCAACTAATCATCTTGAAATCTAGTGGGTTATCAAATCGTTCGAAATTTAATAAAATATTTAGATATAATTTAAAGTTTAAGAGAGTTAAACTAATAGTAGTAAAAAAGGGAGGTGGAGTCGTGATAAAAATGACACTGAAAGTGAGAAGTTACAATGAAAATGACAATGAATATTTGAAGAAGAAGGAAGAAAGAAAAAGAGAAATTAATAAGGAGAAAAAGTTAGAATAATAAGAAAAACAAGAAAATATATTTTATAGCAAAATACTTCTAAAAATAAAATTATACTCATTTTTTTAGTTTGTTCACGCCCTTTAAGAGAATGCATACACTCTCCATGTCAGGTGAACAAAAAATGCTGTAATAATATCTGTTCAGGATTGTTTAGGGGGTAATAGAAAGTTTACATAGTTAAGTATCTTTTTGAAAATTCGAGACAACAAGGTGTCACTTTATATTTTTTATTTATTTATCTTAAAACATTATATAGAAAAGAAAATGACTAAAAAGATCATCAACTTATTAAAAGTGATTTTAAAATTAAAAATTCATGGAAGTTTTTGTGGTGCAAGCTCATTGTCCCTAGTTCTGTGAGTATTATTAGTTTCTTATAATTTGCTTTATTAATATTGTAATTATAACATAATTAATTTTACTTTGTTTCAATTACTTTTTAGGTACCTTACCAGTTAGCTCAAATAGATTAAATCATGTAGTTTTAATTTTTTCCAATATGTTTTTTCCTCTATTTGTTTTTACAAATTAGTGGAAAGCTTGTAGACATAATGTGATTGACTTTGTATTCCAGGTGACAGTGATATTATTTTCCACCATGATGTTTATTCTATTTTTTATTAAGGGGTGACGATAAATCAAACAAGTGTATGTAATTGTATACGTAATGATCTTTTAATTTTAATTATTACATTTTCAATGTAAGTTGTAGCCGTATATATTTTTGAAGCTAGTTGTTCTCTTTTAAAAAAATATTAGACTCCATCATTGATTAAAACAAGATAGAGATAAGCCAAACATGAGAGGATGATTAATTCTTTTGTAATTAAAGATCTCATGTGTTTCCTTCTGAATATGACCCTAGACGGTGCAAAACCTAATACAATCAAATTCTAATATAAATATTGTACACTAAATAGAAAACAAAAAAACATGAGAATAATTTGAATGGCGGTGGATGGTAATACTCATTCCATCCAATTTATATATGGATATTAGATTGAAGATAAAGAAATTTTTTAAAAAATATAAAATTTAAATAAGTCATAGATATTCATATGTTATTTAAATAAGAGAAAAATAAAATTAAACTTTATTTTTGTTATTTTAAAAATTATTTTTCCATTAAGTAAGATAAAAGATTGCATCAGACGATCAGAGGCGGATCTAAAATTTGGAGGTTTGGGGTGCTACAACATGTAATAAAAGAAAAAAAGAAACATAATAAAAGAAAAAAAGAAACAAGCAAAAAAGTAAATGTTGTTGGTGAGGTTTGAACTGTGGCTGGCCAGGTGGCAGATCCTGTCTTTCACCAATTTAGCTGTTCCACATCTTGGTTACTGGGTGACAAATGTAGTATTTATTCAGTTATTATACATATATACATATATATATATATAACATTTTTTTCAAGATCGCTGGGTGCCGTGGCACCCCAATGATAAACGTAGATCCGCCCCTGCAGACGACTATTAACTATTCCACTGACCAATAAAGTAATAAGCCTTATTTACTAGTGAGAAATTCATTTACCCGTGAGACATCCCCCAAAAGTGAAATAAAGTAATAAGCCTTTTCGTATTCCACTGACCAATAAAGTAATAAGTCTTTTCGTATTTCACTTTTTGGGATGTCTCTTGGGTTAATGATTTTTTTTTAAAAAAAATTATTTCTATTCGATATTTATATTAAATTAATGGAATTTTTATTATTATGTGATTTAATAAAGTAAAATGAACAATATTTATAGGTTTAAACATATTTTCTATTTATTTCCTAGATATACTATATCTAAAAAAAATAGGCTTAAGTCATCTGTGAACGTTTAAAGTTATCCGCATAATTAACTTAGACACCTTAACTACGATTTATACCTATTGATTTTTTTTATTGGCACCACCACCATTGACAAGACCTTTCCACCATTATCACAGTTATTTTAATCATGTTTAATTTGTAGAGGGCTTTAGGTTTGGAGTTTGTCTCTTTGTTGTTAACGTAGTAATTTCGTAAATTGATGTCCAGTTATGTGAATCGATTGGAGAATTTTATTTTATTATTTGCTTTGCTCAAATTTTTATTGAAGTTTTTTTATTTGTAATGTTAATTGGACTTTAAATTGATGTATATTGGCAGAGTTTAATGATGTTTTTCATTCAAAAAAGTTAATCGGTTATGAAAAACAAAGATAATCTCATTTTTTTCGACAATGACAATCGGAACTCATTTCCAGCGATTTTTTTCATCTTTATCTACCTAAAACAAGACGACAAATAAATTATAGTTTAAAATAAGCTGATGGAGAGGAAAATTGTCGTGTTCGAGATAACACTATAAAGGGAGAGGGAGGATCGCCATGAATAGGGGTGGTATTGTAGAAGGGAAAATGAGTTCTGAGCTTCAATAGATTGAAGGGAAGTGGGGTGGTTTAAGTTACCCTTTTTTTCATCTTGTTTCTACTTTAAAATATATTTTTTTCTTTACTTTGTAATATAATTTTCAAATAACTTTTTGAATTCAAAAATGACACATGTCACTATTTAAGTAGTCAAATTAACATGTCATCGCGAGCGTATTTCAAACATTTTCTACTTTTAGCTTATTTTCAAAAAATGTTCAAATGGTACAAATTCGGGATGTTAGAGGTATTTAATAGATACAAGTCCTAGTTAAGGTATTTAAGTGACTATTGCGGACAACTTTAAGGGACCGCAGATGACTTAAGCCTAAAAAATATTTACCATCTATAGTCATTGTACTATATATTTGTTGTTGTTCATACATGGATTTGGGCTAATTAACATGAGTTAATTATGAATTAAGGTTCCAAACTTTCTTTCTACTTCCGATCTCTGATTGATGCTCGAAAGAGATTGATTGGAGTGAGTAACTATTTCGATACTTGCAAAATTTAGGTCTGATGTATGTAATTTTCTTGAAAATGAGATAATGGGTCGAATCTATTTGTCCTATTTCTGCATCGAATGGAAAATATTATAATGTATTGGGTTATTTAATTTTGCACATAGATGAGACCAAAAAGAGATTCGTTAATTAAATTGATGCTATGAGATCGAAAGAAGATCAACGTCATTGAAGATGACTCAACCTATCCATGAATGTTCATCATTATAGAGCTACACAATTACCCCTACGAGATATAGGTCGATATCCAATGCCCACACCCCTAGATTACTCGAAACGCTATGAGGGTACCTCTTAGACGCAACACTATGCTTAATGTCACAAGTCACCCCAAGCTAAATCATGGCATAACATATATATACAAGTTCGATTAAAGCATGCAATGTGTGGAAGCTAAAAATAACTTAATATCTCAAATGGGAAAAACCCAAGATATCTGAAAATATATAAAATATATGAAATATATAATGATGACTGAAAACAACACTAACAACTAAAGCTGAACCTAATATATCTCTCAAAGTCTTTAATTGATCTGAGTTGTAGGGACATGCCCCCAACTAACTCTAACAAGTCTGGCACTAAAAAGTAAATACTGAAGAGTAAATCATGTTTATCGTCCTCGAACTATGATGACTCACCACTGAGCTGCTGAGTATGGACTGAAAGTTGAGCTAAACCAGGTCTGGATGCTAAGAGCGTGAACCTACATCGCACAATGATGTAGAACAAAAGTATGCGTCAGTACATTAAATATACTTAGCATAAGGAATATGTGCTAAGTTGAATGATATAGAAACTGAACATTGAAATACATTTACTAAAGTATAACTGAAAGCTGAACTGGATGCAATGACTAAGTAGTAATCATGAAGATGTAACATGTTGAACTGAATACTACAAATAAATATTGAATACATGGTCAATTCAACATGAATCTGACTATGGGAGTTACTATTAACTGACATACTCAAGCAAAACTAACTATTGACACCTGTAACCCTTGATTGAAGGGTGCTCATACCTTGCCTAGGGTACGAATAAATTTTACGTGGATCCACTAACTGATGTCCACAAGGGACAAGAGTGTCAGGACTAATTTGACGGGTGACCCCTTCTGAACCTACGGTGGTGCCATAGTTCTAGGACTCAGGGATATGCTACTAAAGCTCTAAGCCTGAACTGGCGGGTGAGCTTTCACCCCTTCGTCTGCTTGATTCAAAGTTTACTCCAAACTGAATATAGAGCTAAAAATGCAACTATAATATCGGATAGATCAATATACTGATAATTATATGAGAATGCATTATACATATTGAAAAATATGACATTTGAATTCTGAAGCATGTTTGACCAATCTACCTAGCAATTATAATTCACGAATTACGGATAATTAATGTTTACATCCCCACTCTATTCAAATAGGGCGAAACGTCGCGGTGACTCAAAAATAATTAATTGATTCAATTTTAATGAATTTTAAGAAATAAATGAATTTTAAAGGAGTCGCCACCTAATTTTAGGAAAAAACTAGAAAAACCATTATGTGATCTACGAAACCAATTTGATTCTAGGTAAGGGGTTCAAATTATTTCGAAGGGAAGGAATTAGGCATCCTTCGGAATCCACAAATGTGGTTCCCGACTGAGTTCATTTTTTTTTCAAATTGAGGAAGAAAGAGAAGAAAAAAAATAATGTATAAATATAATAAACATGCAATATACACAAATAAATAAAACAAGAAAATATAAGAGACGGCCTAAAGTTTGTCTAACGTAATATATACAAAATATTGAATAAAAAGTATAATTCGAACTTAATTCGAATAACTTCAATGGGAAGCAACTCCGGGGTACCTGTAAATACACTTAGTAAAAGTGTTAGTAATAAATAAATATGAATAAAATTGAATATAAGAAATAATAACTTAAAAATAAAAACCAGTCTTATTAACATTGGAGGCCTTGGAAATCGACGGTAATTTCTTCATCGGCCATTTTAACAAGTAAATAATATAGATTTAACTAAATTTCCGTCTTTTAAAATGGGAAGGCCTCCAAAACCGACGGAGAGATTTTTTCATTGTCCAATTTAATTTGTTTCTTAACAATTAAATAAAATTAACAAGTAACCAAATGTCTCTAAAACAATCCAAGACAAGAACTACAACTTAGAAATAATAACCATTATTGAAGGAAATAACCTTATAATGTGACATTTCATGTCAGACCCCTCAAAAGAATTCAAATAGTTGATCAAATTAACATGAACAGGAAAGACAACTAACATTATTGACAGTGACAAATTGAATATATAAAAACGCTAGAAGAAACAAATAAAATAAACAAATATATTTTGACCATCAAACTAATCAACAAAGGAATATAATGTCATTAAATTTACAGCTCAATAATAATAATGGTAATATATTAAAATAATAAAAGTGAATCGACCTTGTAACAACAAAACAGATGGGCATCATCATTAACTAAAATCATTTTAAAATGAATAACATTATTATTCACTGCAAGGAATAAATAATAAAATAAATAATTAATAATAATAACTAAGCATATTCACCAACTAAATATATCCGGATCAATTGAAGACAATAACAATAAATGAAAAAATGGAATAAATCTAAACAATAACAAGCATTAAAACTTGAACTAAAAATTTCCGTCTTTTAATATTGCGTAGGCCTCCAAACCGACGGAGAGTTTTTCATTGGCCATTTTTTATACTAACAAATAAAGCTAAAACAAAATGATAAAATAATAAGAACCAATATAACACTAACGGTTGGCAAACAAGCAATACATCAACAATAAGAGAAAAAGTTAACAAAGACAAATGGATAAACAATCAACAATAATGATATTCAAAGCAATATAATAGTCCATTATAAAATTCAAATAATTATCAACAGCAAACCAAATACTATTCAAAATTGACCACTATAAGAGCATTAAAACAAACATATCTATTTAAAAATGTTACCCAACATAAAAAAAGCATGAAACTCAATCCAATAAACAAATATAATACTCATGTCAACAATAAAATAAAATAAAAAGAAAACTCCATCTCCCTCTTTTCTCACGCCAGACTCACAACAACCAGGCCAAACCCATCTTCGTTTTCTCCCTTTTCAGTGAAATAGCCATTGGAAATGACATTAACGCCACCGCCAGTCCCTTACCCTTTCCCCCTTTCCGTTTTTCTATTCATTTTGCAGGTCACTGGAGATCTCAAAGCTCGTCCCACTACACGGATAGTTTTTCCAACTCCAGCAACATATAGAAACCAACAATCCCATTCTGGACGGAGGTTTGAACTCCAACAGTGTTACTGTTCTTTCAATTTTTTATTTTTGGATTTAATTCATATTTGGCAGACCATTTTGGTTGTGATTTCAATGTTTTAAACATGGTAGTATTTATTTCTGGGTCTTGTTCATATTTTATTCGTTTGGAATTAGGAAGCTTGTCGATCAATTTATCGGGGAGGGTCAAAATTGGGTGTCAACAATTAACACAAGCTAGAGTTTCTAAGTTTTATTCTTGATACTATTCTTTCTCTCAATGAAACATGTAATTAATATCATAGAAACTGTACCAACTAAATAACAATGAATTCCTAAGATTTAGGAACCCTAGACCTGAACAATTTATGGAGAAGCTGAAGAACTGACTGAATTCTAGGGACCTAATGGGTGAAAGAAATCACTCTTTAAATTCCACATCCGTGGTGAATAAAATTACGTAGAAATCATTTGGATTTCGAGGTTGAACATGAAGGAGCTATGCTTGTTTTGCATAGAAAATTGTCGCTTATTTCTCTTTTTCTCTTCTAAGTCTAATGATTTTTAGTTGAATAAATTGTTTCAAGTAGTTTTTGACTAATTAAGTACGCATAGATGAAGTAAAATGACGTAGTTTTAGTACCAAATGCATAGGAGAAAGAGCTAAACGAACTCAACTTTTAAAGATGTAAACGTGCCCAAAACGGCTATCTCACGAGCCATTTTCTGCTTCATAGGTTGTTTAAAGCATCACGACACATCCAGTGGGTCGTGATTTGCCCTACCCATAAGTTTACCACTCGCTCTTTGCCAGCGTAGAAGGCCTCCTCTAACGCGAGCCTCGCCAATGCGGTGAAGGCCCCACAAACGCAGCTAAGAAGGACCGTCTGGGGCTCCACAGTCGCGGCAAAACCTCCGCAAACACGACCTTTGCGATCGCGACCCTTAGGTCAGTTGACCTCCGAGATCGCGAACAGGGACCCGCAAATACGAAGAACAAAAGTGGTGTGCACCATAATATAAGTTGGTTTTGGCAAGTTTCAAATCTCCGACGGAGCATTTAGAATTCATTCTAAATACCATCAAGTAATTCATCAACATCAACTTCAGCACCATCATTATCAACTGTTGTTGTACGATCAGTGTCTTAATATTCTTACAAATAAATAATTTTATACAAATAGTATATAAACTAGTCTACATTTATTTTTCTTGTACTTTTGAACTCTCCTCAATTTTTCATCTCGTATGAAAGCAACAACTTCCATCATTGGTAGTTCAAGGGATGCAACACGCTCATATATGTTCTCATCTTTAGAAGTACCTGACATAGAATTCTCCTTAGGTTGACTAGGATTGTCCTCCATATTCCCTAATGCAGAATTGAGGACAGTGACACCGTTCAAACTGACATTTAAGGCATCAATGATTGTGTCCTTCACTTTATTCGTATATGATTTTAATGTTGCCATATAATTTTGTTTGGTCTCACGGATAGTAGGTATAATGTATGGATGCACAACCTACAAAAAAAGTATAAATAGTACAAGACGTCACTAATTTACAAATATTGCTAGATAATAATAAATAAGTTTATACCTTTGTGATCTATTTGTACTTAAATGGATCACATTCGATAATATTATCACTCTTTGTCATGTGCCATCTAAGTAAACGGGGAACTAGGAGAGGAGAATCCAAAGACTTCTTTGCATAATTACCAAGATGAGGAAAAATCTAATATATCCAAACCTTAAATTAATAAAATAACAAATAAATGAATAGAACTATGAAATACTATAAAAGTATATAAGAGTTTAATATTAATCAAGTCCATAATTGATAAAAACTACCAGAACAGGGAAGCCATACAAAGCATACGATGCAATCCCTTTTTTCTTGTACACTTCACTTTGTTTCTTCCTTGCCCCGCGGATAACTCTTGAAAAAATCTAAATCACTCACCATCTTAATGTGGTTTGAATCCACAATCTTAGATCGATCGTGGACAAACAACATTGAGTGGATGAACCAAACTAAAGAGCACTTCAACTTATGCTCCTTATTCAATCTGGTACCATTAATCAAACTCAACAACTTTGAACCACTGATATTCCTATTCATCGTTACTTTATAGTAAAATTTCTCATCTTTCTGAAGCACTCTATTCATTTTTGCGGCATGGGGGTATGCTCTACAATTCAGATCCGTAATCAATGCAAACTCTTTTAAGCCAAAACAAGCAGACTTATCACACACAAAATCACATCTCATGCAATTTTTTTATCATTATTAACACAACACAATAACATGTAATGGACCATCTGTCCGTTGAACTTGTAATAATCTCGAATATGCCTTAAATGACCAAAACAACTACCTTTAAAGTCCTTATAAATTTTTCATTAAGTAAAACATTTCTAAAATCATGATACGGATTCATTCTTGCTTTAACAGAAATTTTGGCTGAAAAAGATCCTAACTCATCCATACATGTAGTGAGATTATAGGACTTACCCGATATTTCCTTATCATAAGTTGGCAAGGATAGATGATCATCATCCTCATCTCCATTATCTCGGCTATCTCTACTATTGGACTCGTCTCCAGTGTTAGTGTTTTCTTCACTAGACTCAACCTCATCAGTAGCTTGAACACTATTGTCCTCATAGATGTCGATTTCATCTATCGTACTAGAATCCGACTTAGACTTGGGTTCTTCAACTACAATTTGTTTTGAACATCTTGAAACTTGTGGTTCAACCTTTCTTTTCTTGTTTTTACCAAGCCTAGGAACAAATTTTTTTAGCAAGCCCACCTCTAGTTTTAGCCATAACCAGAGTTAAACTACATAAAAATATGCAAAATAAAGAGCAGATACAACAGAAATCAACAATGCGATTCACATGTAATGAGAAAAGACAAGACCAGCAAAAGCAAACAAATACAACAGAAAAATAGAAATCCACAACAAAAGCCAAAATTTCAAAATCAATAGGCGAGATAAACATAAATACAAGACCAGCAAAAGTAAACAAATAAAAAGGAGAAAAACAACAATCCACTACAAAAGTCAAAATTTTAAAATCAACAGGCGAGATAAACATAAATTATTTTTTCAAAAATAAGCAGCCAAATAGCAACATGAAGAAAAATCATCCAGAAAAAGGATTTATTAAATCATTACACTACTATAACAAAATAAATAACCAAATACGACATCCTAAACAAGAACATGAAGAAAATCATCTAGAAAAAGGGTTTATCAAACCATTACACTACAATAACAAAATAAACAATCAAATACGGCTAAAAATAACAAAAAATACTATTACACAAGAATGAACTTCCAAAAGATGAAAGCTTTGAACTTGGAGAAGAAGAAATAGATAAAAATTTAACGTTTAGGACTATGAAATGGTTGAAACGTTTGTATAAGTTAATAGACGATGAAATGGTTGAAACGTATGGGGAAGAGAAACAATGATATGGTTTCTCTTGAAAGAGAAGTGTATGGGGAAGAGAAGCGGTGATTACTGGTAGAATCGGTGTATGGGGAAGATGAAAAGTTGAGAAGAAGAAACGTCGGAACAAAAAAGGAGAAAGGTGCCTTTATATATATATATATATATATATATATATATATATATATATATATATATAACACGTTAAATAAGATTTTAATATAAAAAAGAGATTTTAATATAAAAAAGATATATTGAATATAATATATTTTTGTAACATATATATTTTTCCCAAGTTTAAAAAACACTAAATAAGCCCTAGAACATACATTCACAAATATACCCCAAGTTTTAAAAAATTCAAACAGACCCACGACCCCACACTTTTTCCTTTTTGAAAAGTTCAACCCTAGAAAATAAGGAAAAAATAAATTAAGTGTCTATAGAATGAATTAAGTTTGAATGGTGTCCCCAATGACAATTCTTCTCAAGATTGTTACCTTATCAATAATTATGTCTCATTGTCTGACAGTACCAAATGCATATCGCCTCTCAGTTCTCATGAAACCAGGCGAATAGGCTTGCAAGTTGAGTTGCCACCTTCATTCTAGCATCCCGTCCAAACTGATTGCCTGTCCAATGAAACAAAAATGATACGTTAAAAGCACACAAAAACTAGAAAATTCATTTAGTAGCTCCAGTACCATAATAGTTGTGCTTTTGAAAGAAATACATTGAATGCTTCAAATTAGGGGTGTCAAAAATTAACCCAAACATAGGTAATCCGCTCAACCTGTCCAGAATTTAAGTGTTGGATCCAAGATAACTTGAAATTGGGTTCAATATCAACCCATTCAAGCCTAACCCATTTTAAAAGAATCCTCCATTGAGCCCAATATAATCTCCAATCTCAACCCATTTTAGAACTCTTTAGTAAGATATGTTCTTATCTTAAAGGTATGAATTATTATCTATTTAACATCTTTTAGGATTTATCTATCCATTTGTTACTTTTTAAAGAAAAATCTTGAGATGAAATTCGAATTGTGCTTATAAAAGTTAAATATATCACTAAGTTAAAATTAATGAGATTAATTGGGTCAAATTGGGCGGGTGAAGATCCGACCCATTTTAGCCCATTTGAGCCCAAAGTAAACTTGGGCGGGTCAAGATCCAACCCGATTTCTATTTAAACTAATTTTAATCTCTCCAATTTTAACCCAACCCCGCCCCATTTGACACCCGTACTCCCAATAGTCGAATTCCTTCCTCTGCGTTTCCACGCTATCCATTGATTCCACAGAAAATTATTATATCTTGTCGAGAATAGACAAGTGTCATCACATCCATTTTTGGGTCGTGACACATTCAGCTTTGGAGGCATCTAAAACATTGGTCATGAAATGATGTATTTGTGCACTTTGCTCCTTGATTTGGGTTAAATATATAGCCCAAATTAATTAATGAAAAATATTATTGCAATATTTTATTTTATGTTATTCACATTAGGTATAATTATTGTTGACACCGAATTTTTGACCTCTACATTATGGATTAATCATCGAGTTTCTTCATTTTCTAACGATTTAAAATAATATAGTTTGCAAGTTATTTTAAATAGTTGTAGATTTTTATAATTTTTAAATAATATATGTATTTTATAATTATGTATATAATTAGTATATTTTAAAAATATTTTAAAATCATCTCAAAAAGATTTTATTAGTGATGGTTATAATCTTGAATTAATGAGTTTTACAAAATTCAAAATACTTACAAGTTATTTTTAAAGTAATTTTGTCATTTAATTCATTTCAATAATTTTAAATAATAAATATGTATATTTTTACAATCATGTTATTTTAGGAATATTTGAAAATCATTACAAAAGATTTTACGTTTTAGTTAAATATTTTATTAATTAACTTTAGTTTAAGTCATAGTTATAATTTTGAGTTAATTAGTTTGTAATTAAATTAATTATTCTATAATCAAATTAATTATTTTATTTTGTTAAGATTAAGAAGCTCCTTAATTAATTTAGAAAATAATTTCAAAACAACAATAGTTTAACATTTAATGTGGCCTCATAGTAGAACTTTTAATATTTATTAAAGATGTCAATATTTTAGTTTGTTATATTGTTGATTTATGTATTTTTGTCATTTGTATAATTTGAAAAAAAAATACAATTACTTAATAACAGAATGGAGAAATCAAGGAAATTAATATTTCAAATAAGGTAATTTTCAATTTAAACCAACAAATTTACCATAATTACTAAACATAATTTTGGTATAACTTTAAGTCGGTCTAGATTTTTTTTTCACTACTCTTATGCATTTTTCATGTTTTATTTTTGGGATTAAAATTTACAAAATCCTTTTTCGATTATACGTTTTTGGTTCCACAATTGACATGACTTATCTCTCCTTTAAACCTCAAATTTTAAATATTAATTATTAACCCTCCATTGAAAATGTTCAATCTATGTCTTGAAGTCTATTGATTTAAGATTTTTGCTGGCAGTGAAGAAGATTTTAGAATGAATACAGAATAAAAAAAAATACAAAATTTGTTGGCATACAAAGTGAGCTTGAAATACAAAGTGATCACAAAAAATTTAAAACTTGTTAGCATACATTTAGAATTAATACAAAATAAAAAAGAAATACAAAACTTGTTGGCATACAAAGTGAGATTGAAATACAAAGTGAGCACAAAAAATCTAAAACTTGTTGGCATACACTAAGAATTAATACAAAAAAAAAAAAGAAATACAACATTTGTTGACTTACAAAATGAGATTGAAATACAATGAGCACAAAAATACGAAACTTGTAGGCATATAGTTAGAATATATACAAAAAAAAATTGTATGAAGCCTAATTTAGAATAGCATACAAAATTTTGTGAAACTATTTATCTAATACAAAATTAAATATATACATAATTTAAAATGAATCCCACCTACAAAATAAATACAAGTTACACCTAAAAAACTCAAATTTTAGTAAGATACACATGAATTTTGTAATGAATACAAAATGCAACAAACAATAAAAACAGTAAATAATACAATTTGATAGTTTAGATACAAAATGCAAAATGCCATAAAGTTATTTTTCATCACCCTGATCTTCAACAGTTTTATCAATTTTTCAAATATTGACATTCGAAATGACACATCTTCGAGATCCAGTTCAATACTTTTGAGCAATTTATCCTAATATTGACACTTCAAAAGTGACACTTCTTCACCTGATACTTCTTCCAGATCCAGATTCAACATACAAAACATATAAAATACTTTTGTATCTCAATACTTCGACAAAGGTTGAAAATCGTTTGAATAATATCTAAGATTTCTTAGAAAAATGGAGGATTTTGATTTTAAAAAAAGGACAAAATTTAAGTTACTTGAGGATATGAAATAATGAAAGAAAAGAGAAATGATATTTGGGTAAAAATATTTAGAGAGTGAAAAGTGTGTAATGGAGTCTATTATTTTTAATAAAAAACGGGCCTAATTTGAAAAATAAAAGGAAGGTAAATGAATTGTATTAGGATACACTTTATTTGTTAAAATATTTTCATTCTGTCATTTTAAATAAATATTTTAAAGTGCTGCTATTTTGACTAAATATGTTAGGTATTATAATTTAATTGCTAATTTTCCCATTAAGGGGATTAATCTATAAATCATTTTGGGCCACTTCCTAATTAACCAATTCCATCGGCACAACTTCCTCAATTCCAATTTTTCTCCAACCTTCAGCCTATTCCAATATCCAAATTACCCGAACCTGCACCAGCAACGTCCCATCCCCCATTTCCCCCTTTTCAGAAGCTTCCCATCTATTCCACTGTTGCCTCAAAAAGGCACATGAATTCGAATTTTAAATTCAAAAAATCCATCTGTTTCCCTATCTTTCAATCCAATCTCATGAACCTATAAATATTTCTTTCTTTCAATGCTTAGGGGGAGAGGTTGGAGCTGATAGATTTTTACCTTCTAAAAAACATAAGTTTATTTTATCGAATAGACGAAAAATCAAGAGATAGTTTATTTAGTATCTATTCTCTATTTTGCTCGAGTTAAGCTCAAGTGGTGCTCGTTGTTCCAGTCGCTACTCCAAGAAAGGTAATTCCGCTCCCTCTTACAATCTATTTCAATATAGCATGTTGTATGTTTAAACTTTGGTATATGTTTTGCCGTTAAATGCATATCGTTCCTCGTTTAATGTTTCCGTAGTTTTCTTGTGATTTTTTTGGGCTGTAAGCATTAATAGAGCTTTGGTAAAGCACCTTTAATATTCTATATTGGTTGTTATATTCGTTAGCTCAGTTTTATATTTTCATAGTCAGTTGAACTGCTGCTTCATTTCACTCGAAATGACTTGATATTTATCTAGCTTCAACTTAGGATTTACTTGCTACCATAGGATCTGCTTTCTTCACTTGGGTTGTGTTTAAATTTCGTAATCTATACTTAGTTCAGTCTTAATAGGGTGCCTCATTGAAATTGTTATTCATAGAGTTGATTACCATATTTGAGTTGTTGGAACCATGCTTGTTTAAATGATGTTCAAATGATATTTGGCTACTTATTAATGTTGAGAAGGTTAGAAAGTGCTAATTCAAATTTGGACAGAACATGAGTGGGTTGTATATCTCATTAAAATGCTAAATGCTAATTTTCTTTGTTGTTTTATTCCTTTTGATGCTTTTTAAACGATCATGATTTAATGCAGAGTAATTGTTGATTTTTAAAATTTCTAAAAGAGTTTTGTGGTATTTGTTTTAGTGAAAAGAGTAGTTTTGTAGTTTTGCAACAGTAGCATATGATTCCCTATAGCATGTCATCTGATAATTAAATTTGATGAATTCTCTAAGTGTGATTATCTTCTCTTAATATCTGGTCATTGTGGTCATGTTTTCACTTGTCTGTAGCTTATCAACTTGATCATATTTGTAATTTGCTATCTCTCGATTGGTAATTCAGGATCATTTTAGTTAAGTTTAATGTTTCGTTGTAAAAGGTGCTCGGATTATTCTTTCTTTTGGTTTGGTTGGGGTGACTCTGTTAAATTTATTCCTTTTTTTTTGCCACATGTGACATTCGGGAGTCTATTTGACTCTAATCCTTGCATTTTCGGAGTTGAATCCCTCTCAAGTCAGCCCCTGGTCACTGTTCTAAGATGAAAAATGATATACGGTGCAAAGGAAGCAAAATACAGGTCTCAGAAAGCTGAAAAGGAGCTTATATGCAGCCTGTATACATTCACTATACATCGATATACTGATAGAGTGAAGCAAGATTCTGGAACAAATCGAATGACATATTGTAGGGGTTGAAATAGGCTGTAAATTATTTTTATGCGGCCCGATATACAAGAACATTGATCAAGATACAATGCGTATACACAGAATTTCAAAGGCAAAAATGGGGCCAAAATCCAATACAATTGCAGTTGTAGTCCAATTAGCTGGGCAGTGAGGGTTTGGGGCCAAGAATAAACCAAACTCATTATTTGTTGCTTGATTATCTTTACTTGCAATTTTTTTTTTTGTGTTAACCTTTGTACTGTTTTGGTTTAACTTAATTAAACTCCCCACAAAGATGAACTAATTTCTTTTATGTTGATCTGTTTTAAATAAATGTTTTTCTTGTAATTTTAGTCAAAAACTTTTTATTTATTTTTTAATTAATAAAAAATAGTTTTCATGGTTTAATTGACCAAGTTGGTTCGAATTATTATTTCTAAAAATACTTCAAATAAATTCTATTAAATCTAATTTTTGTTAAAACTTTTATCACTTGCATTTTAATATTAATGTTTCATTAAGGTCTCATTTTCTCAAAAACTAAAAATTATTCTTTGTTTAACTATTTTTTCAAAGTTAATTGAATATTATAAAATATTATATTTATATATTAAATCGTTTTCCTAAATAAAAATCAAAATAAATTTTAATCAAGTCATAGGATAACCGCGTGTTAGCGGGCACTTCAAATGTCTTAAAAACCTTCTTGAAGCGTAAATAAGAACCTCTTACCAATTTTGTCTAAATTTTTAAAGACTTAATATGTAAGAGTCTTTTTAAATTAAGTTTTCTTAATTTCTTTTTAAAAAAATTAAGTGGCGACTCTTTTTAAATATTTTTGTCAAAATGTTCTATACTTAGAATATTTTAAAAAGTAATTTTTCTAAAGATGGTAAAATAACGACATAACAATTATAATAAACAAAATAATATTCGGTAGCTAAAACAATTATAAGGAAAACAACAATTAACTCCTTTTATATAATACGATGATATCTCTTACTTATATACTATGTATATATATATATATATCATTACATTTGGGTTGTCCATATAACTTCTAACACTATCTATTACTTCTGGCATATTAGTCATACGACTTATTAAATTACAATAAGGTTATTTAATCCTAACAAAAGAGGTTTCTCCCTTATCTGTCTTTAGTCCCTTCAAAACAAACACAAGTGAACTGCCCATTCTTCAAAAAGTTTATCATCTTTTAGCCTTAGTCCTTCTCGAGCTAATAGGTCAGCCACCATATTTTGTTTCATAAAATCATGCTTGATCCGGAGATCCTCCAGCTGGTGAAGCAACTCCCTACGATAAAAAAAAAAAAAGTTTCATTTGGAAATTCTATCATATTTATTACCTCTGTTAAATCTGTGGAGATCTCCCTCTCTTGAATGTTTAGTCTTTTTGTTAATTGGAGGGCATGCACAATGGACATAACTTTTGCACCTGTAGCACTTCAAATGTTTATTTTGGAACAATCCCCCGCTACCAGTTCACATAGTTAATAGCATGATCAACCTCCATTGGTTAATGTTAAAGAGATCCATTTAGGTCTAGCAGTTGGTATCTAATATACATGTTTTCTAATATAGAAATTATCCTTAAATAGGCAGAGAAGTAATGGCCAATGGTTTGAATGGGTTCTAGGTAGGTGAAAGACTTGGGCATCAGGAAAACTCATTAGCCATACATTATTAGCAAGAAAGCAATAAATACGTTGAAATGTGAGGCAATTTTTATTTTTGAATCTATTATTTAACCAAGTGTAACGATTACCTTTAAACCTCAAAACAATAAATTCACAATAATTTATTACATCCCAATAATCCTTAGTACTAAAACTGCTGAGGGGTTTCAGTCCAGTTTTTCAACTTTATTTAGAGACTCGTTAAAGTCATCACGTATTATCCATTTTCTAGAGTAGGTATCGATATGTGTATGTAGGTTATCCCCTAATTTTTTTTTGAAGTAATTGTAGAAGTTGGCATAAATATAACTAAATAGACAAAAATCATTGTTGTCACTTACCTTGATCATTGCATGTATTTCTTGCCCGGTGATTGCAATTTCATCAAGCTCCAGCAATTTATCATCCCACAGAATGACGATGCCACCAGAATTGCAGATCGCCGGGACCTCAATCATTTTGTTGAAAGAAAAATCATCAGAGAGGACTTGGTGGCTTTGCATTTTTGTTTCTAACAAAACTACTAAGGGTGGTTTATGACAATCTAGTAAGGATCTAAAGTTTCTCCTGAAATCTGGACCATTACCTCCTCTACAGTTCCATATTATTAAATTCATTGATCTGTTTAGGTTGGGTGGGGTTACTACAAGAGTATCATCTATGGTCATTGTCGACACATTTGAATTGTTATTCATTGTTGGGTTCATTATTAGTATATAGTTTCCTATGTCGGGGTTGAAAGGGGTCATGATGTCTATCGAGATTTTTGATATATTTGATGGACACACAAGCAGTGGCGGATTCAGAATTTCTTAGTTATGGGTGCTCAACTATTTGTAATTTGAATTTGATACCAAAATGGGTGCTCAATTTACATATTCATACAAATTATATTAGTGTTGTCTCCAAATGTAATGGGTGCTCAAGCACCCATGCACTTGAATGTGCATCCGCCACTGCACACAAGAATGATTTTTTTGTCAAACTTCTCTTTGTAAACCATTACTTTTGTTTCCTTAAGAACAATTATTTCTGTTCTTGTTTGTCTCATTATTTCTAACACTTCTTCCATGTCTGGAGTGTTGACATTCTCTGGTTGTACTAAGACTAAATTTACTGGAAGATGAAGTTGGGATGTGGTTGCTAAGTTGTTTGGGACCTGGTCTCCTGTGATTCCCATCAAGCCTAATGAAATTATTGTTGGGAAGAAAGGATATCCTTGAGAAAGATCTTGTATCGTCCAATGATGAAAAAGTGACTCCATGTTCTGTAGGTTTTGTAAAACAAGATGAAAGGGTTGGGTCTCCATCAGGGAAAAGATCTGTTGAGGAATTGGTAGTATGGATTCCCATGTTGGGATATGAAAAAATGGTATGACAGGGAACTGGTAATTGACTGGTGGGCGGAGCATGCTTGAAATCCATAAGTGATTGTTGTAGGCCTCAATCACCATTCTCATGCTCCCTCAGTTTAAATGGGGCATGATTGATTGGTTGTGAACTACAATCGGTACTGCTTGATTCTCCATGAGTTCATTGAAGATCAAGGAGTAACCTTGTAGGCTCATTTCCAACCAGGATGTTTGAGGAGTGGAGGGGATTAGAGGGGTAAATATGTAAATAGTGGTTGCCTCTACATTTTGGGTGTTTACTAGGTAAAGAGGAAAGGGATAGTTCTGATTCATCGTGCGAGATTTGATTTGTGAAGTAGTGCTTAGGAGGTTGCTTATCCTTTGTTAGATTTTTTTTAAATAAAATGAAAAATACCTTCTTCACAAATTCTTGAATGGAAATTTAACAAAGCTTGAGGTGTGCCGTACACCGTCTTTGAAGATTTTTCACCGGCTATAGGTGTATTTTCCAAGATAACAAGGTCTTCTAGTATAAAACTAGTAGCCTGAAACTAACAACAATTCACAAAAGAAAACTTAGATATGTAAAAGAAGGAGACATGAGTTTATATAGATGAGAATCATCTTATCAGCCATGAGCTAGAACGTTCCAACGGTTATATTCAAAATAGTGACAGTCAAAAGTAATTATTAAATATTATTAATTAGCCATGACTAACCACCTAATTTTGAAACTGATAAGAAAATGAATTCAATTGATAATGAGGAATTGAATGGTCGTTGAAAATGTGATACTTTGTGATAATGTCAAAGTTCCTTTTGAGATACTAGAATGTTATTTTATAAAGAGTGCAATGGGAGTCTGGGTTTTATAAAATGTGGGATATGACTCATTATTTGGCACATGTTGAATCGTTTCATCTTGTCCCAAGCAACATCTGAGTGATTTAATTACTATTTCATTTATTAACTTAACCTATTTTGATTATTCGCCAACTAATACCTCACACAACAACTACTAAATTTTTAAAAAGAACATTTAAACCAATAGTTTTAATAATACATAAATTTTATGCTAATAATAATGAGATAAACAGAGTGAATTTTGAATGGCTTCTACATTTCATCAAATTTGTACTCTTGTAACGACTTGATCCGTTGTTACTAAGTGTCACACCCGGAGAGCATACCCCAGATGCGATCGGCGTCATCGTCCTCTCAGAGGACTCAGACAAGCCCTTAGCATTCGTCATAACATGTCATCAGTTAAAATTGAGGAAAAATTAATACTTTTATATACTATGTGAAGTATACTTATACTTCATACTTAACATTCATAATAGCATACGATATGCTAAAAAAACTTGTCTCACATATATAAAACCATGTAAAGAGTATGAATCTGGACTTAGCCAATAAATAGTGAATACGTCATATAGGCCTTAATACAAAAGTATCCAAAGAACATAAATGGAAATAGAATATTCTTAAAATCTACTAATGTCTTCGTAAGCTAGAATAATGAAAAGATAGCATCCCCGAACACGAGGACCTATCAACACTTGGAGAAAGAGTTCCAAGCTTCTTCAATCGACCTTCTATGGCCGGACCCTACATTTGTAGTAATATAAAGTAATGGAGTTAGTACGCCACATGTACTAAGTATGAGTATATGCACATAACATTTAAGGACATGCATGAAAAATGATCATTTATCATTTCTTTAGAAAGCATGTTAAGTCATATGAATGTCTTCAATGCACATACCATAGAACATATACAAGTTAAGGATTCAATCAACATAAGCATGATCATAATCAAAGACATAATTTCATAGAGTCATGTTAACATTCATATCCAATAGATCATATATACATAACATACAAAACACTTACCAATGATCACATCCCCAACCTACAATTGCAATGGTCATGTGAAGCCCCATAACCCCACACAACCAAATAGATAAGATAGGAGACCATAAATAAAACTTTGCTTCATATAACTTGTAACATAAGTAGTCATCACTTCATATAACAATATAACCCAATATCATATTCATCATAATGAACAACATTCACATAAGAGTAACATCATGTATCATATACATATACCTTCCATGTTATCATATTACATAAGAACAATCTCCTAGGACTTTCCTTAGAGTCAACTTGTGCAATGTCTAGGTAGAGTCCCATACCCCTACCTATACTAAGTAGACTCCTCAAGTCACCCTAGTCAACGTCCATTTACTTGTCTTTCATTTTACATGAGGGAACATTCTCCTTAACCGACATAGACTATGTGAGCTAAACATGGAATCCGGTGTCATAAAACCCCACACAGAAAGAAGATGGTCTACCGGCCAAAGTAGAACCTAACATGACATAGCTTTCTAGGTGGATCCAATAGCTAGTATCCTATGGTGGAAATATAGTTCAAGAACTAGGAGATGTATTAGAGACCCATAGTTCCACATTACATGGCAGCCTCTATCTCATGAGAGTTATTGTGACCTACCTTCCAACTAAGGAAGGGACACCTCTCATAACTAGTTCATCATTGCTTAGCTTAAGTCCCTTTCTTAAATAACCTTTAAGTTGTCTTTTATCATGAACTTATCATAGGTCATAGGAGATTAAATGCTTGTATAAACATGATCATGAGCTCTTTAGGATTAGATGAGAATTTCCTTTCATCATAACCCTTTGTATGTGAGATTAACACAACATAATCAACTTGTGTAAAGCATACAAGAGGATATCATAAATTTGCATTTCGTATTCTTATCACGATCTCACAATTTACATGGTTGTAGCCCAACATATATATACATAGCAACATCATAAATATTTCCATAGCATAGCATCATCATTTATAGGCTAACATAACCATCATAGAGTAATCAGGACTTTAGAAGACTTACATCTTGCTTCCAAGAACCTTATTCAAGAACTTACGTTCAACTTATAACAATCATAACAACGACATAGTGAAATACGCAATATCATAACGAATACTAACTCTTCAACTCATAAACAAGATCAACTTATAATGTAGTATAAGGGAAAAGGTCATTAAAGAGTTCATTCAAGTCTTAGTCCCAATCCTAATGTTTTCATATTATTAAGTAGTAAAGACAACCATATGAAACCATCATCTAAATAAGAACATGCTTCACCCGAAATTCAAACATTACTAACCACATAATCATCAATTTGTGTGAAATCGACCATAGAAAACAATTACTTTTCATCGAAAATCATAAATCTGGAGTTAGGAAGAAAATTCGTTTTGTAGAGTAAAAACCCTAGTATTTGAATTTCTTGAAAACTTATCTTTGAAAGGACCTCTTGGAGAAAGGAATCCCAAGAGTGAAAAACCCATACCTTATTGATGAAGGATCCACGAATTTTTGGAAGAAAATGTTGGAGTCTTCGTCTTCTTCCTTAAGCTCTTCTTGTTTTTCAATGGAGTTTGGAGAAAAGAGTGTTTCTTGAGAGAGATGGGTAATTGCGTTTGAACCTGATTTGGACGTGTAAAAACTGACCTATAATCCGTACATAGTCGTCCTATAAAATACCCAAAAGACCCTCCACTTAAATGGGTCTTTTTAAGAAGTCAAATTACCCAAAATACGGTTTTAAAGATTCTGGGAAGTGGCTGCGCGTCGCGGGGCCAATTCCCATTATTTTTCTGAAATTTTGGGTTGAGGTAGTGAGGTGTGTTTCACCCTCGCGTCGCAAGGCTGCCTCTCAAATCTTGAGGCAGAACCCTGCGTGTGGGCTGTGCGTCGCACACCTCAAGCCCCAATCTTGTTCACGTAGGCAACCTGCCTACCCATGTTGGGGTCCTCCCCAAGGACCCTTCAGGTGGTCCTTGTGGTGTCGTTATCGGACGTTTGGACCCTTTGTACTACATACTATCTATTCAAGGTCTCTTTGAGAGTTTTGGACTTCATTTGACACCTCGAAACCTTCACCAAACATAGGGACGTCAACTAGTTCAAATTAGCTAGTTTTCTGACGTCAGGGTCTTTCTTTGTCGTTTTGGCTCTAACCTTTTCTAAATGAGTTTATGACATTAATATAGGTCTGGAAACATCATTTTAAACATTGTTTAATAGATTAAGCTCTAGTCTAAGTCATGACATTTCCGGAGTGTTACATCATCCCCTCCTTAGGAACATTCATCCTCGAATGACACTAAAATCTTTTGGAGGGTAGGAATAGACTCAATACTAGCAGCCCAACCAATCAACAACATAAAATCATAATGGGTCACATCTCATAGGAGTACTTCACAACTCCTTTCAACAAATACCACAACATTGCGCATAGTACTTAATTCATGATGCACAAACATATAAAAGCTCTATATTCATAACACATAGTGAGGAATTTCCTTCTCAACTTTATCATAAGCTCAAAATACATCAAAGAGTTACCATGCTATCATTCTTCTCAAGGCAACAACAAAACATCAAAATCTCAAGAAGACACATGCATACATATTTCACACAAGTGCAAGAATAGAGTATGGATGCATTTTCTTAAAACTCTAGTTGAAACTGTCTTTTACGAAAACATGCACCTATCTAGCAACAGTCAATTTCATGATTATGCATTACTTTCTCTATTAAGAGGAATGTCTAACCTCAAGGAGTAAATATGTGAGGGTAGCGGGACTTCATGTCTGCTTCAGCCTCCCATGTTGCACCCTCAACAAGATGGTTCCTCCATAGAACTTTACAGAGACAACCTCCTTGTTTCTCAACTTCTTGACTTGGCGATCTAGGATCTCAACCGGAACCTCTTCATAGGAGAGGTTCTCATCCACCCGTAAGCCTTCAATAGGCAGAATAGACACCGGGTCGCCTATGCATTTATTGAGCATGGACACATGAAACACCGGATAAACCGAAGCTAGTTCACTAGGTAGTTTCAGTTCATAAGCTACTTTTTCAACCCCTTCTAAAACCTCATAAGGACTAACATATAGAAGACTTAACTTCCCCTTTCTACCAAATCTCATGACCCCTTTCATAGGTGAAATCTTCAAGTAGACATGATCACCTATTTCAAACTCAAGGTCTCTTCTTCTATTGTCGGCATAAGACTTCTGTCGACTATAGGCTGTCTTCAGTCTATCTCTTATGATTCGAACCTTCTCTATAGAATCAAAGATAATCTCTAAACCAAGGAGTGAGGACTCACCAACCTCAAACCATCTAACCGAATATCTACACCTTCTACCATAAAGAGCTTCAAAAGGTGCCATGGAGATGCTCGAATGATAACTATTGTTGTAAGAGAACTCAATCAAAGGTAAGTGATCATCCAAGTTTACTTTGAAATCAATGACACATGATCTTAACATGTCTTCAAGGGTCTGAATGGTACGTTCCGCTTGACCATCCGTCTGAGGATGAAAAGCGGTACTAAGTTTCACTTGAGTACCTAAACCCTATTGAAAAGCCTTCCAAAAACAAGAAGTGAATTGGGCACCTCTATCTGAAATGATGGACAAAAGAATCTCATTAAGACTCACAATCTCATTAATGTAGATTCTTGCATAATTTTCGGTAGTATAAGTGGACTTTACAGGAATAAAATGGGCAGATTTGGTGAACCTATCCACAATAACTCATATAGAATCATTTTGCCTTCGGGTTCAAGGCAATCCAACAACAAAGTCCATATTGATGGCTTCTCACTTCCAAGTAGGACATCCATAATTTGGGTTAAGCCACCCGGTTTAAGATGCTCAGCTTTAACCTGTTGGAAATTTGGACA
>CM040626.1:11900579-12120891 GCA_022817965.1 Solanum lycopersicoides
CCTCTGAACCTATGCACCAGCCAAGCAACCAACTTGGTGAGTTAGTTGAGCTAGGCAGAGTTGGTTGTACCCGAATACAAGGATTCACCCGAATGAGTCTTAACCGGACTTAGAGGGTTAGTCCTAGGTTTTAAGGGTTCTAGGGGTATAAAGGTAATTTTGGGGATAGGGGTAGTATAGTAATTACCCTAGGCTGATATTTAATTAATTAAATAAAGATGTTAATTAGTCAAAATAAGTCAAATCTCGGTGGTCAAACCCGAGATTGACCTTACCTCCACACTCGGGTTCGAGCCGAGTTGGAGGCATAAGGGGGCACAAATTATTTGATTAAAAAATTAATTAAAATAAGGAGGGGCATTATAATAACTTAATATATAATTATAATCTGATTTTGATAATTAAATTTGTGTTGAATAAGTCAACAACAATTCCCACAAAAAAGGGCGCACAACTCCCACTAGGAGTGTGGTTCTTGCCCACTCTTAATCCTTTATTTTGTTCCTAGAACCGTTTTCAGCCTTAACCCACACTTCAAAAACAAAAGGGAGAATTCGTACGCCTAAGTGTTTAAGTAAAGAACTTCACTTGGGAACAAGAATCAAAGATCGGAAGAAAGGTTTGTGTGGGGGTGGAAACGTGTGGGGGTGGCTAGTTGTAAAGGCTAAAAATGCATGGGTTTTCTTCTCTCTTGGTCCCTTTCCCAAGAGTCCCCTAAGGTTCAGTTTAAATCCAATCGAAAAACTAAGGTTGTCCCCCGTTGCATGCCCCTGTCATTAGATCCTATGAACGAATTGATGCATGCGTTGGTATGACTTCTGGTAGATGATTTTAGGAATGATTGTGGTTCTGTGTAATGTATGTTAGGGTCTGTTTATGATTCGTTATGTACGTCCGAATGTTGAATGTCATATGTGCACATAATATGTTGTTTTCCGTAATTGTATTGTTAATGTTAACTTGAAGAAAATGGTGAATCATGTGTTATGCAATGTTGTGTGTTTAACATGCAAAAGAAATCGTGATGTTCATGAATAAGAAAGTGAAAGTAAAGTCCTTAATGAATTGGTCAAAAGTATATGTAAAACTATGAGTTAAACGCCTAGGCTAAATGTAAGAAAGTGAATTAAAACTTTATGTTAAATAAATATGGTTTCGGCTATTCACTTATATATATATGAAGAGGAATAGTTGCTGCCATTTAGAGTGAATCTTGAAATTCTTAAGGTCCTAATATTAAGAGATTAAGCCTTAAAATAAAATAAAGAAAATAGGGTGAGAGAGGGGATTCGAACTTGGGCAGGTTGAAAGAAGCTTGGAATTAAAAGAAAAAGAAAATAGTGAGGGAAGGGGGATTCGAACTTGGCTCCTTGGCCAAGGGTGTGAGATCCATAAATCTCACACCAAAATAAAGTAATAAAAAGATGAGGCCACTGGGATTCGATCCCAGATCCTCTTGGCCGAATTGAGGACGACACTTAGCACTCTAAATAATTAAAAATAAGGTGTTGCCCAAGGGATTCGAACATGGGTCCTGTTGGCCGAATTTATGGAGACACTTAACACTTTAAATAATTAAAAATAAAGTGCTGCCTAAGGGATTCGAACATGGGTACTCTTGGCCGAAATTTGGAGACACATAAGTCTCACATATAAAGAAATAAAATGCAGCCACTAGGGATTGTACTTGGGTCCCTTAGCTGCATGTGTAAAATGCATAAGTGTTACACAACATATACTTAGATGGTCATGAAACACTTGGTCAATTATGAGTAACCCGAATTGGGTAAGAACATGAGTTAATGGTAAGATTATTAAATGAATATTCACGTAATGAGGTGAGTAATTATATTATAATGTGATGCTAATGAAAACAGTGACAACATGATAAGAGGCTAAGATGAATGGTGAGACAAGTCTCAACCAAGCCTAAGTAAATGTTACCAAACATACTCACCTATGGGAGTGTAGAATGATGTAGGAGTCAAGTCTCAAGCATATTCCAAAAGAAAGTGTTAAGAATGAATTCATAGTTAATATGTAAGGAAAAGAGTGACTACATGATGATAGGCTAGTGCAAGTGAGACAAGCTGCATCTACGCCTAAAAAGCAATGTCACTAAATGCAATTTCTAAGAGAGCATATCTATGTTAACCGATGAACAAATAATGAAAGGTGAGTAAAGATGAAATGAGAAAATGTTAAGAAAGAAAAGGGTGGCACCACAATATGAGGCTAGTGCAAGTGAGACAAGTTGTACCTACGCCAATGTAAGGTCACCAAAAGTTTTCACCTAAGAGAGTGTTTAATATTAAGAGACAAGTCTCAATCACACTCTATATGTAAGTGTAAAGACAATTCACACTTAATACATAAATAAGAGATGATAAATCATTCAATGAGCTATGACTACCTCATGCTAGAAGCAAGCTTCGATGATGTATGAGTTGAATGTAAATAGGAACTTAAAACGGAGCACCGATAGGCTAGCTATGAGTGGTGATGCCTTCTTTCGGAAAGGGCGGAGGTTCACGTAATTCTCATGAGATGAGACTGTCCACCAAGGTGGGTATGGGTCTCCCTAAATCTCCTAGTCTTTGAACTATGCTGTCAACATAGGGAACTAGCCAGTGGTTTTCCACCTAAGCGAGCTAGGAATGTTTTGGTTTCACCTTAGCCAGTGACTCCACCTCTTTTCGGTGTGGGGAAGACACCGGATTTCATAATGGTCACATGATCTATGTCGGTTAAAGTTGAAGTTCCTCAAAGTATGAAAGATAATGAAATGAATGATACCAAAGGTGTTTGGATAGGATAGTCAAGAGGTGAACTAGACTCAAGTAATGACACTAGGTCATTCTTAGTCATTGCACAGTGAACCCGTAAAGAGTCCTAAACAACATCCTAGGTATATAAATGAATGAAAAATGAAGTACGTATAAATGAATGAAGCAAACTCTGTGTTTGCTAAAGAAGGCTCCTTATTTGAGGTCCCATATGTTAAGCCCTCATTTTGGGAAGTCCTAATGTTAAGTCCATGATTCCAAGGTCTCATGGCATATGAACGAATGATATGTGGTATATGTATGTGCTATATGAATTATGTTATGTGTTGTGTGCAATATGAAAAGAATGATGATGCATGTTACTCTCATAGCATGACTTTCCTAATTCGATTTTGTTAGTCCAACTGACGGGACCTTCCATAACTCATATTGTTAGGAGAGAGTTTTCCTTAATCATGCATGTCCTTGGTGTGTGCTTGCATACACCCATACTTAGTACAAGTGTGTACTAATTCCGTACAATACTCTACTTTTAGGTGCAGGTGCAGGTGGACGCTAGAGCTTACGAGACTACGTTGAAGCTATCCGGACGTGGAGCATTCATCCGGACTTGGTAGGCCCTCATGCTTTCGATGGTGCTTATCTTTTAAATTCTAGCTTAGACGTAGGCATGAGCTAGTGAAGCGTGTTGCACTAGCGTTTCTTTCTTACTTATTTCACATGTTGTATTGGTGCCATTTTGGCAAATTTATATTTATGTAGTTATGAACTATTTCGTTCATTTAAATATCTCGTTATTAGATGGTTGTGGTGCACTGATGTGATATATTGCATTTCTTACTATGAAGTCTATGTATACTTCAAAGCAAACAAAAGTTCTAAATTTTCCGCTAAAATTAACCTATACGATGTAATGATGACGTATGTAGGCTTGTCTGCGACCTCTAAGAGGTCAACGACGCCGGTTTCGACTAGGGTCTAGACCTCGGTCGTGACATTTTTTGCCTTATATTATTTTTCAAACTTTAACATAAACTCAACACACAAACGTACGGGTAAACCCAACCTTTATATTTATTCTCAAAATCAATACAAAGGACTCACTCGTTGAACAACAATTTTGTCCAACTTTTGACTTCGACTTCGACTTAAGGCACAATCACAAGTCGATTTTTGCCTTAGACGCTTTCTAAAACCCTCACGTTTTATTCTAAGTGTCTTGGTAAAATTCCAGACTTCCTCTTCCCTCTTTCACCTTTAGGATAACAATTCTATCCCAATACTTAGTCTCCAAAACGTCCAACACCAAGGTTGTCCATTTATAGACACATGTGGCAGCCTTGTGTTTCCATCTTTACTAAAAGGCACCTCATCCGGAGTCCAAACATCGGGAAGTGCGGGGAATGAATTTTGAAAATTTGAGCATGTAACCTTTTTTTCCCCAATTGACTTTTGGGCCAGGCTGATGTCATCCCACCATAGCAATCTGCAGGCGCTATAGCGGACTGAATAAAAATGTGCAACCTAATTAATATGTTATCTTTTATTTTCTTCCTAATTTTTAAAAGAGACAATTTTAACATATCAGAATTTTTTACGATAAGACTCGAACGATTCTTCATTTGTATATAAGGTCGTATAGGGTGATTATTGAATTTTTCTAAGGTGTAAGGTCAATTATTTAGTGTGGGAACAGATATGGAGATGAATTAAGGTAACAAGTATCCCTAGCACAAAGTTGAGTTGAAAGTTTTTTTACCGATTCAGTTTTGATATATGACTCTATTCGGATCAATTTCAAACGATCATGTCTTTTAGAATATAAAAATTTAGATGGCTCATAACCTATGCAAATAAAGGTCTATGGGTCTTATTTTCAAAGCCACTAGTTTGCATTACTTAGTGTTTGAAGTAAACCTATTTCAGTGAAGCTTGATAGTAGTCGTTGTTCCTCGACCAGCATTAGGGATGGTGTAATTTTACATGAAATTTGGAGCCTTCTGTGAAGGCTTTCTGTGATAGTTTTGTCCGTTCCGAAGCTTTATATCCCTATTCTAAATCTTTTGGGTATTTTAGAGGAATATATCATTCAACTAACTATTTTCCTCTCAAATCATTAATCTAAACATTCAAGTCTCTATATATTCTCTCAAAATTCACCAAGGGTTCTTCTTCTCAATCAAGAATTCTTAAAACTTTCATCTCAAAAATTCAAGATAAAAAGAAAAGTCTTCAATCCAAGGTTTTCTCAAGTTCCTCCACTCTAAAAACTCCATAAAAATGTCTTTTCTCAAGATCAAGCACCAAAATTCCAAAATAAGAAAACTAGTGTTCTTCCTTATGCTCAAGAAAAATTGTAGTCTCCACCAAAGTTTTCAATCCAATAGCTTTAAAATCAGGTATGTAAGGTTATTCATAGTGTTGGACATCTAAATTTAGTCAATAAAGAGATAAATTTAGGGTTCTACCTAATGTTCCATGACTTCAGAATTCGATTTGTGTTTCTTATTCTGAGTGTTTATTTCTTAACTATTGAGACTATGATATTCTATGTATTTCGATTCTTGAGTTGTTATTCATGCATATATTATCACATGAATCCTAGTTAATGTGATTTTTATTGAAAGCTTTTGTTCGATTATTTCCATGTGTTGACTATGAAATTTGTAGTCAAACAAAGTATATGTTTAAGCATCATTTGAGAGGAATCTTAAGAAGACACTAATGGTTCCAAATATGTTATTTTGCATTGAGAAAAGAAGTACTATTTTAAGAAGACCATAAATATTTTTCAAAAGCATTTTCAATCAGAAAAGTAAAGATGAGTTATTTTTAAAGAGGGTCTTTTTGAGTACTAACTCAAACCAGTGAGTATTATTATATGAACATTAATGTATAAATTTTGAGAGTAGCATTTAGCACCAATTTGGATAAGAGTTAAGAAAACTCAAATCTCATAACCTGCGCCGCCAATGTAGATAGGATTGTACCAAATTCGCGATGACTAGTCAGCCTCAAGAAGGATTTTTATATGGATCCTTGAATTAAGTTGTGTTATTCACCTTGAAAGGTATATGGAGGTTCTGGAAACTTGGTCAAGATATTGTATTATTACGAGGCTTATAGTAGTAGTTGTCGGTTAGACAAACTCCTCAAGAAATAAAATATTTTATTTAAGTATTTACTATCATTGCATACATGCTTATAAGCTTTTAATAATATCATTTCATATTTTTGATTTACTTCAGATGAGTTATTTTCAGTCTTTCATGCGATTCATTTGCTTGTTTCATTCTGTTTTATTACATATTGTACATTTCATGTAGTAACGGCATTTTGTGTTGCGCATTTTTAGGTACTCACGATAGCATATGTTTTTTATAAGGTTTCCTTTCATCAGTCATTGGTGAGACCAGCTAGATTCCGGAGGGCTCCAATATAATTAGTTCAGTTTATTTGATTTTTAATCTATGTTAGTAGAATAGTCAGGTAGTTGTGGGTCATGTCATGTCCTATATATCTTCAATTAGTAGAGAATTCATAGATAGGCAATGTAAGTGAGTCAGTTCAGTTTGGAGTATTCCGAAGTTTTAAACATTTTTTATTATTATTATCATTATTTATATTCAGGTTTGTTTGAGACTTTTGCGTGAGATATCTTTTATTTATTTTTATATTCATTTTATAAGGCTTTGTTATGTATGTATAACTTTTTCCTTAGTAGTCATCCAGGACAATGGATTCACTTGTGATCAACAAAGATTCTGAGTGTCAGCCACATTTAGGGTGTAGGCTTGAGATGTGAAAAAAAATTAGACGAAGACTACTCCAGAGATCCTAAAAAGGCTCTCGGGGTGAGAGAGGGATTAAGGGAATGATTTACCGTGTAAGGAAGGTGAAAACCTAAGGAATTTTGGTGTTTGTGCATCATGATTTTCTCTCGTGGAGCCTTCATGTGCAAGGTTCATCAGCTGATGTTTGGCGCTTATGTAGGTTAGTTTTCCTTTATCCGAGTAGTTAGACCAGTTTTACATCATTATATCAATTGAATTGGTGAGATTTTTTTTATTTTTCAAATTAACTTAATTGTTCAATTTTCTAGAGTACTTTTATAATGTTTTTCTAATTTTACCTTTCATTAGTTAGTATTGGAATAAGTTATTAATTAATGTTTATAGTTGTTTTAATCATAAATTTGATAATAATTAATAAGGGTAAAAATGGAAAGTTGTACCTAATATATGTCTTCATCTTCTTTTCAATTAATTTGAAATGGAGAAAAACTACTTTTTCCCTTCATATGTTAATTACACTATTAGAAGTCGTTTAGTTTACGAGATTAATTGGGATATATGTAAATAAAGTCGGGATTAAAGTATCGTAGTTAATGTGAATAAATTTACTTTGTGAATTGTAAATCGTGAACATAATTTAAATGATAGTTGGTTCACTAACACCTCTACTAAAAGAGGTTTTGTTTTCCTCCAAAAAAATGGATTAACCAAAGTTGTTAGTAAACCAAAATCAATTCAATGATTGTAACTAATATTTTTTGGAATCCAACCAAATTTACGTTAGAATTAAGAATGGAGTAGGGGGTTGGAACGTATTTGAATGGAGATTTTCTCTTATAATATATTCAAGTGCAACGGTTGTGTTGACAATTCTTTATACATTTCTCTATATTATAATGTTGTCAAAGCTAACACCTTGAAATTTGTAGTTTTACGCTTTAAGATCTCAAAAAGTTTGTTCCATATTTAAATTTATCATCAAAGTTTTTTACTTTCTCCGTTTCTATTTATATGACACTTTTTTATTTTGCATTTGTTTTAAAAAATTATGTAATTTTATCCTTCTACTCTTATTTAATTTTATTAGAACTCAAGTTTTCAATCAATGAATATGAACTAATATATTTGATTAATTTTACCAATGAACATGAATCATTTACTTAGCTTTTCATTAGTCAATTATATATTTTCAAGGCTAATAACTCACGAGGCTAAAAAAGAAACAATATGGTAATTCATGCATTGATTTTATTAAATAACAAGTATTATGAATCAACTATTTGTAAAAAATGATGACATATAAAAAGAAACGGAGGGAGCAACTTTTAAGTTAAAAATGGAAAGGATGGGAATATCCTATTTTTAACTTTTAAGTTTTTAAGTTATTTTAAATTTATTTTAAGTTATTTTTAACTTTATCAAATACTTCCAAAAACTAAAAATGACTTTGAAAGTAAAATTGGCCCATTTTTAAGCTAATCCACACGGGACTCTTATTAAACTTCAAATTTCATCTTAATGTCTTCCTTCTTTTTTTTTGGAATACTTTGATAGCCTATCTAAATTGTTAGTAAAATTCATTTAATTAGAGGAATAATTATTTGTTTTAATTCAGCACATAAAGACTTATAGCTTATTAGATATATATGACTCAATTTTTTTTAGAGATTTATGTGTGTTGTCAAACATCTATTATATAGATAAATTAATTAAATACAAATGACATAAAGTATTACTTTTTCTTATTTTTAACGTAATTTTTTTTTTTAAATCATTTGAAACAAATTCTTAATTTTAGAAATTAATTAAATTGACTTTTAAAAATATAACATGACTAACTAAAAAATAGTATAATAGAAGAATAAAAAAAAAACTTTTATTTTTTGATTACAAGTAAAAAGTAAACATATAAATGTAGAAAGGGTAAAAATTGAAATTGGTTACCTCTTCAAGTAAAGAAAAAGGGAATGTATACGTTGGTTGTCGTTATTTGATCCAACATTGTTCAACGTTACACTGCTCCACTCCTCAGTTTTCAGTACACTCTTTTTTTTTTTTTTTTGATATCTTCACCCACTTCCTCTTTTCTTTCTTTTTCATTGTTCTGCTCTCTCTCTCTCTCCTCATTCCCCTTTGTTTTCTTCCTTGTTTTTACCTTTGTGGCTTTTTCTCTATAATGGATGCTTCTGAAATGGACTCTGTTATTTTGGTGGAGAAGAAGGAAAATGCTATTGTTAAGGCGGAAATTGATACTTCTGCTCCATTTGAGTCTGTAAAGGAAGCTGCAACTCGATTTGGTGGAATTGGGTTTTGGAAACCCACTCTTCATAAGTCTTTTGGGGATTCTTCTCAGGTTTCAGTTTTTTTTTTTTTTTTTTTTTTTGGATAGACTTTGCCTAAATTTGTGGTTATTTTTTGCCTTAGAAATTAATTTTTTTTGTATATACTTGTAAAAGAAAATGTTGATTATTTATGATGAAATTTGCCCAATTATTTTTATTTTTTTCCTTGAGTGAAGAGTCTATTCGAAACGGTCTAATTACACTTGAGGTAGGGCTAAGAGGTAAGGTTTGTATATACTCTTTCGCTCCGTAGAACCCACTTTGTTGGGCTTACAAGGGGTATGTTGTTTGTTTCATGAATAGGTACAGCTGTGTCTAGTACTTTTTGGCCCTAGTAGACACAATCCCCAACTTTTTATTGTCTGAGTGAATATAAGGATATACTAATCATATTGAGGGCACCTCAATTGGTTATTACATTGTTAATTGTGTGAAATCAAGTACATTGCGGCTCATCGTGTTACACTAGTTTGCATCTCCCTTGTAGACTGTGGCGGAGTGATATGTCTTTGGAAAATTATAATGTGTAGCTAGGTAAAAACATTTTCTTATGTATATATATATTACATATTGACACCCCTTGGGTTATTCCTGAATTTACTTCATTTTATTTTGATTATATGGAGTTTGAAGATTTTGGTAGCTTTTAATTTGCAAAAGCCAATGAAGGAGTAGTTTTGCTGTCAAGGTCTACCTTTTGCATATTGTTTAGTAGTTTTCTAATTAAAATGCGACAAAGTTTGCATAACACCATGTTTGGGATGATTCAGGAGAATGTCTTTAGATGATACCATTTTGATTGAAACCGTGAGAGCATCTACTTGTTGAAGTATCGAGATTGCGTAATTGTGCTGCTATTTATTTACCAAATGCTCCAAATGTCAAACATGTTAGTCCTAACTGTATTCACGATGGTCTTTATTCGTAGACAATTGAATCAACCTTTCAAGTTCCTTGATTCCCGATCAAAATCTTGATGTGGTGTCCCCAACTTGCTTGTTTAGTACCTCATGTTCAATTATAGATGTTACTCTCATGGATGTAGGTTGCTGAAGAGAAGGTTGACATTGCAAAAGTGGAAGAACAGGCGGTGCAGTTAGAAAAAGATCTCATTGTGAAAGAGAGGGAAACACTTGAGGTCTTAAAAGAACTTGAAAGCACTAAAGTTCTGATAGAAGAGCTGAAATCAAAGTTGCAGAAGGAAGCATATGAGGGCAATGCTTCACTAGGTGCTGATGCCGAAGCTAAGGATGAGCATCTTGCCGATGAATCAGCAGATAAGGAAAACAGTGAAAAAGTCGTAAGCAATAATCAGGACAAAACCGGTGGTTTGGATCTATGTCCCTCTTCAGCTCCAGGTTTAATTTTATTGGAACTAAAACAGGCTAAACTAAACTTGACCAGGACGACTAGTGATCTTGCTGATATCCGAACCACTGTTGAATCATATAATAAGAAAATTGAAAAGGAAAGAATCTTGCTTGAGAAAACCCGCCAAAGATTATCTTCAAGTTCCTCAAAGATTTCGTCTCTTGAAGAAGAGTTAAATAAAACAAAAGAAAAACTAAAGCTGGTGAATCATGCTGAAGGTGGTGGTCCTTGTGATCCTGTCGATTTGACGAGGGAGCTCCAGAGACTGACCGCTGAGACCGAGCAATTTAAGAAAGTAGGAGAAGCTGCAAAATCAGAAGTATTGAGAGCGATGTCTGAGATTGAACATACAAAGACAAGGATCAAAACAGCAGAGATCAGGTTGGTTGCAGCCAAGAAGATGAAAGCAGCTGCTAGAGCTGCTGAAGCTGTTGCTCTTGCTGAAATCAAGGCCCTATCAAGCAGTGAGAACTCGTTTGCAACTTTACGACGAAGGCCTGAGGAAGGGGTAACTCTTACCTTTGAGGAGTACTCATCTCTATTGTCCAAAGTTCAAGATGCACAGGAAGCTAGCAAGCAAAGAGAAGTAGATGCAATGATGCTAGTGGATGAAGCTGATGTGTCAAAAACAGAAATCTTGAAGAAGGTAGAAGAAGCTACAGAAGAAGTTAAAGTTAGTAAGAAGGCATTAGAAGAAGCACTGAGCAGAGTGGAGGCTGCAAATGAAGGAAAATTAGCAGTAGAGGAAGCTTTGCGCGAATGGAGGTCTGAAAATGGACAGAGAAGACGTTCAGTACAGAATTCATCCAAGTTTAAAAATCCATCCTCGTCTCAGCATAGGAAAGACTCTGTCCTGGTTGATGTCAATGGCCTGACTCTTGTCAATGATGAGTTAAAACCAGTTCTAAAGACAACTCTATCAATAGGCCAAATATTGAACAAGAAGTTGCTTTTGACAGAAGAGTTTGAGAATGGATTTCGGGCTGGAAAGAAAGCTGGAAAGCGTACAGTATCGCTGGCCCAAATGCTTGGGAAACCCACTGGTGAGTTGCAATCAAGTCGGAAGGATGAGAAAGAGAACGGACTTAAGCATCATCTCCCTACAAAAAGGAAGAAGTTTGGTTTTGCTAAGATCTCTCATCTTGTGACTCAACATTCTAAGAAAAAGAAGCAGCACTGCCAGCACACTGCAAGTTTGAGGTGTACATCAGCTGAGTAAATTGTTTCCAACTCGGTTTAAACAATGTGAATAACTTAGGCAAGGACTACTATCTTGGGATTTATCCAATCTTGATTGTGTTAGCTTGATTTGTAACCTATGTTCGCTTTGATTAATGTATGATTCAGTTGATTGTGTAGATCAGCTTATTGAATTATTACCTACTTGATTTGTACCCTTTTATTGATTAGGTCAAGGACTTTCTTGTGCATTATTTAAACTTGATTTTGTTAGCTTGATTTGCACAACCTATGTTATCTTATGATATGATTCAGTTGATTTTATCCCATCTCTCTATTTTCTTTTTTTACCAGAATCTATCTGCTTTTCATTTCACAAGGAACAATGAGACTAAACTTATTTCTGTGTTAAACTTGATTCACCTCACCTACCCCTGGGCTGCTTCCTAGCATCAAAATCATATTTATTTCCATGTTCTTCACAAGGCAGTTATGAGCTGTTTACATCAGCCTCATGATCCCTTGTATAAATGACCCATGTTAGCTCTAACTTTATCATAAATAAGATTTGGATATTTTTATGATTAAAAGCTGATTTTTAAATTAACCGAAAAAATAATTGGAAAAAAAGTAATAAATTCCCGTGGTCAAACGCCTCGCAAAACCTAGCTGTAAATCATCTCAAATATAATGGCGATGATAAATGTGTTATTGCAGTGTGGTGATTGCGGAACACTGCTCAACTCCGCAGAAGAAGCCCAACAGCACGCCAAGAACACTTGGCATGCCAACTTCTCTAAGTTCAATGAAGTTATTCGTTTTCTCCGTTTACAGCCAAAATTTTCATTGAGGTTAAAATCATCATCTACAAATTGTAATTGAGAATTTTGTATGTGCTTTGCACGTGTGTTTCAGTTCATTCAAAAAAATTATATGTATAAAAATAAAATTATTAAAAAGTAGCAATTGAAGTTAAAATAAATGTTATATCTATATAAACGATATAGATATATATAGTATATCAAATCACTACTAAAAACGACAGACAGAAAAGCGACGGACGGCGTCGCTCTAAAAAGCGACGTCATTTGTCACGTTGTCCATCGCTTTTTAATAAAAATAATTATTTCTAAAAATTATTTTACAAAAAGCGACAGATAGCATCTCTTAATCCGTTGTCTTTTTCGCGAATTTTAGCGTCAAATATATAAATAATTACTAATTATTTATTTTGTATAAATGGTGACGTCATTCATGCTTTTATTGAAAATAATTATGTATATAAATTAAAAATTAGTGACGCAGTTCGTCACTATTAATTTATTTAATTTTATTCATTATTTTTTTTATCATAGCGACAGACGACATCTTTATATCTGTCACTTCTTGGTCAAAATATATGGTCAACTATTTTAAGAAAGCGACAGACAGTGTCTCCAAGTCCGTCGCTTTTTGGTCAAAATATTGGTCAATTATATTTTAAAAAAGCGACGGACTTAGAGATGTTGTCCGTCGTTTTTTATTAAATATCTGACAGATAGATCAGGTTTTTCTTATTTTTCTCACTCTCTCTCCCCTTATTCTCTCCCTTCTCTCTATCGATCTCCCTGCACATCGTCGCCCTTTCCCGTCGCCGTCGTCGTGTCGCTGCAGTGTGTCCCTTCCCCGTCACCGTCGCTGCTCGTGAGTGCTAGCTGCTGCCTCTCCGAATTTGTTAAGGTAAATGTTCAAAAAAAAAATTCAATTCTAGTTATTATAATTGATTTTTTGTTAGTATATTATTGTTTTTTGTTTGTTGGGTTGTATATATTATGAGCAACTTTCACATATAGCAAACATAAAAATGATATTTGTATGTTATACCTATAGTTTGTATAATTGCGCTCCATAGCAAATTTATGTTTACGATGGAGCTTTTGATTTGTATAATTTGCTACAAACATTCATTTTATACAAATTGTTCAGTTTTGTATAAATTAATTATACATTGTAATTTATATAATAAAATCTGAATTTGTATATTTATAATTGTATAGGACGAAATATATGTATTTGTATTTGTATATACACTTTTCTCTCACTTTATACAAATACAAACGCATTTTTATATATTTTATACCGAACTATATAGAATGACTAATTGTATACCGAAAATGGCTAATTGTATACCAAATCAGATTGCAAGAAAAAGGGATGTTTGCTGCAAATTACAATTAAAATAAACTATGCCTATAACATTTAATTTGAATTAATAATTTGCTATTTCATACAATTTTCCCTTGTATTATTCAGTTGTTAATTTGATTTGATTATTGTTAGTTAGGTATAAAGAATTGAATTTTTTAATTGGGCATTGTTAGTTAGTGAAGAATTAAGATTTTTTTATTTTAGGACTAGTTTAAACTTGAGAATATGTTATTTGAGGTTGAATTGAGATTTATTGAATTTGATTGATTGTTAGTTAGTAAAGTCTTAATTTGAAGTTAGAAATTAGTAATTCATGAAGTGTTATGAGGAGATGATGAATGTTTGAATGTCATGAACTGTAAATTGAACTTAGAACTTGAACTTGAACATAGAACTTGGACTTGGAATTTGAAGTTGAACTTAGAATTGAACTTGAAATTAGAACTTGAACTTAGAATCTGAACTTGAACTTGAACTTAGAACTTGAACTTGAACTTAGAACTTGAACTTGAATTTGAAGTTGAACATAGACTTGAACTTGAATTAGAACTTGAAATTAGAACTTGAACTTGAAATTAGAATTAGAATTTAAACTTAAAATTTGAACTTGAACTTAGAACTAGAACTGAAATTAGAACTTGAACTTAGAATTTGAAGTTGAACTTAGGCTTGAACTTGAAATTATAACTTAAACTTGAACTTGAACTAGAACTTGAACTTGAAATTAGAACTTGAACTTGAAATTAAAACTTGAACTTAGAAGTTGAACTTAGAATTTGAAGTTGAACTTAGAGTTGAACTTGAAATTAGAACTTGAACTTGCAATTAGAACTTGAACTTAGAACTTGAACTAAGAATTTGAAGTTGAACTTAGACTTGAACTTGAAATTAGAACTTGAACTTAAACTTAGAATTTGAAATTGAATTCAGAACTTGAACTTGAACTGAACTTAGAATTTGAAGTTGAACTGAGAATTGAATTTGAAATTAGAACTTGAACTTAGAACTAATTAGCTTGAATATATAACCAATTAAGTTTAGAAATTAGATATGAACTTGAATTGAAAACTTGAACTTATTAAAACTTGAATAATGTGTGTGTTTAGCATAAGTATCAACACTAATTGATCCTATTGATGACAAAATTGATTTTCTTGCAAGATCGATTTGTGTCCATCTAGTGTTGGCACTAAGCTTTAAATTTGGAAATAATATATTTGTTAAGCATAAATACTAACACTAGTTGATCCTATTGATGACAAAGCTGATTTTCTTACAAGATCGATTTGTGTTCATCTAGTGTTGACACTTAGCTTTAAAAAGTCAAAACTAAACTATTTAAAGTTTAAAAGTTGTTTACATAAGTTAAAATAAACAATGTGATTTAGTTGGTGAATTTAGTTGTCGGTATTAAGTCAAAACTAAACTAGGTCAAGTTGTTTAAATAAGTTGAATTAAATAATGTGATTTTGTTGATGGATTTAGTTGTCGAAATTAAGTCAAAACTAAACTAGGTCAAGTTAAAAAATTGTTAAGTTTTGAGGAGGGGGGGGGATTGGGGTCCTCGGGGCACGACGCCTTGAGGATGGGTGGGTGGGTGGGATCCTTAGGGAACAACGCCTCGAGGATTGGGGGGTGAGGGTTGGGTACTCAGGGCACGACGCCTCGAGGATTGAGGGTGGGTCCTCGGGGCACGACGCCCACAGGACGGGGGTGGGGAGAGGGGGTCCTCGGAGCACGACGCTTAGAGTGGGTTGGAGGGGTCCTCAGAGCACGATGCCCGGAGGGGATGAGAGCGGTCCTTAGGGCACGACGCCTAGAGGAGTGGGGATAAGGGTGCTCGGGCACGGCGCCTCGGAAAAGGGGTGGGGTGCTCGAGGTATGGCGCCTCGAGGGAGGGTGGGTGGGTGGGGTCCTCGAGGATGGGGTGGGTGGGGGTGGGGGTGGGGTGGAAGGGGGGGGTAATCCTCGGGGCACAGCTCCGCGAGGAAGGGGGGTGGGGGTGGGGGGTCCTCGAGGAGGGTATTTTTACCTACATAATCCTAGGATATTATTCCACCCCAAACTTATCTAGGAATAATTGTTAATGTTGGAATAAATTATCCCATCCTTGGTAACTAAACAACAGATGTATATTTTGGTTAAATTTATTTGTTTTGATCTCTCTCTCTCTATATATACATATACTAATTATTTTTATAATTTAAATCACTCAAAGACATCAAACTATAATTATTATTTTTTTATGATCCGAATTATCATGTTAATAAATAGTAATGATGTTCAAAAAGATATACTAGTAGTATATTTTGTTTAAAAGTCTTGGCTGCTGCCTGACTTGTCGCCCAAATCAATTTGCTTATTATTTGGATAACTTGTGTATAATATTCCTTCATTATTTCGTATGATTAGGTAAGAGTAGGATACAATGCACCCAAAAGAACAAAATATTAGGACAAAAAATAAAGATGTCTATTCTAATTATTTAATAATAATGAGACATTAAAATAAAGAACCACTATTCATTGGAGACACAAAATGTTGACTTTATAACAACGATTCTAACAATAGGGAAGGACATATTATTGTGGAAAACTAGTACTAAAGTGAAAGAAGAACAATTCGTTTGAGCATAATTTATTTTTTTAAAAAAAACATTTCTAAAGCATTGTTTTATTATAATTAAAATGATATTTTGTCTAATATTTGAAGAAATTTTTTTCAAGTCAAGTGTAATTATGTTTTCATTTACAAAACTCTTTTCAGTTGTTTCAAGGAAAATGTATCTATAAATGTATTTCACCAAAAAAAAAAAAGTGTATAAATGTAGCTTTCATTTTAAACTTAAATTTTAACATCCAAACGCCTACTAAATACTAGCACACTGATATTGCACTTCGGAATTTCTATTAAAAGGGACAAAGTAGTTTGTCAATTAGGTAGGAGTCCTTCAAGTTTTAAAAATTAGGTAGAATGACAAATAATATATATTAGGTTAAAAGATGTTTTCACAATAACCCCAAACGTTTAACTTTTACATTTAGTCCAACAACTGTTGTAGTTGTTAGGACAACTTCTTTACTCGTTCGACAATTTCAATAGTTATCGAAGCGACTTTAGAAGTTGTCCAGACAACTTCAGTAGTTGTCGAGACAACTACAAAAGACGTTATTAATTTAGTCTTTTTATTAATATTAAAAATAAATAAAGAAAGAAAAATAAAAGGGGCCCCTTGTCCTTTTTTTTAATTGAAAACTTGTAAGACATTTTTAGCTCATTTTCCCTGCACTTCGAACTGATCTTTTGGGATTCACTTCAATCGGTTAAAACAAACAAAAAAAGGATTAAATTTGACTTTATACGAACTTTTTTAAAAAAAATCAATATGTCGATTTAAACATGTCAAGTGGAAAGTTGAAATTATAGTATTGACAAAAAAAGGTCATAATATTTTTTTAAATAGATTAAACAAGAAAATATGTATTATTCTTTTTAAAACAAAGGGAGTAACACCATAATGAATTGTTTGGTATGTGGATTAGAAATAAGTTATCATAAAAGACATAAATACACCATCGAAGTTGTCCCATATTTTCATAAAGACACCTAAACTTTAAAAGTGTCCTATCACCCCACTAAACAACTATATAGCATTGTAAATTGGTCATTTTTATCCATTCCCTCGTCTATGTAGTGCGCGTGTTGCTCTCTCCCTAGGATAGAATTAACCCGACCCGACCCTTATCTTTGAAGAAAAGTCGTCTTCTCCTTTTCATTTCATTTCTTATTTCGCAATTTCTCCCTAAAATCGAACGAAATACACAAGTGTTGTTGTTCACGATCTCGTTGTTGATCATTGTTGATGTGTCTTTGTGAAGATTCTTGGAGATTAAAGGTCTAACAGGTTAGGATTTTAAATCATATGATAAAAATCTTTACTTTTTTCGATTATTCTGATTTTAGGGATTATTATTGTGTAGAAGTGTTTGGAATCGACCTCGTATAGTTGCCATTGTTAGGATATTTTTAGTATGTTGTGTAATCGATTTAGTTAGTGTAGGGTATTGTGTTATTGACTTAGTGCGACTGTTAGTCGTTAGGATTTTGTGATTGTGTTTTATGTTAGGGTTAGATGTTATCCACTTAGTTCGAATCTTATTATTTGTCTCTTATATATTTGTAGACTTCAATTTGTACATTATCAACTGCTACTGTTAGTGCTTTTGTTCTGTTAGTGATGGGGCTAAATGTTAGTATTGTTAGAGCTAAATGTTAGGGCTGGGGCTTACTTTTTATTTTAGTATTTTTTCTACTTTTATTAGTTAGTGTTTATGTTGTTGTTGTTTGTTAGTTATTATGTTTGTTGTCTACAACTTGTTTGAATTGTGTTTGTTTTTGTTACATGCTTTTTCAGGATGACTTTTACTCTGATAACATTAAGATGGTATCATGGGGGTAATAGAATTTGGTCCCCCACCTAAATATATTGGGGGGGGGGGTATGTGACAGAATTCCTAGATGTAGATGTTGATAGGATGTTTTATTTTGAGTTGAGGGGCTACATAAAGAAACTAGGATATACAGTAGATTGTGATTTTTTCATCAAGTGGGATGGGTTATTGGTCCTTGTTGATAATGATAATGTTATATTTGACATTTTCAATATGATAAATGATAGGGATACAGTGTAGGTGTATGTTTTTCATGGGGTTAGTGAAGCTAATCAGGCCCCACTTGAATTGGAGTTTGTCCCCAATGTGACTGATAGTGGGGTAGGTAAGGAATCTTTTAATGAGAATTCTAACCCTAATAATCAGCCTCCTACTTCTACTTTTCCTTCCATCCCTACAACTGGTCCTTCTGAAACTTCAGCACTCCATTTGAAGCACATTCTTCTACTGTGCCTCCACCATTTCCTTCTATTGTGCCTCCTTCTTCTATTGTGCCTCCTCCTTCCACTGTGCCTCCCCCATCTACTTCTACTGTGCCTCCTCCTTCCTATGTAGCTTCATCTGATTATCCTATAATAGATAATGATCCAACTGATGATGAAGTGGAAGATGGATCACGATCCGAAGGGGATACTAGTGAAGATACTGAGGTTGACAGTGATGTTCATCAAGATTATGTAGATATAAGGGCAACCAATAGGCATTTCAAAAGTTTACAAAGGAGAAGTAGGGGTACTACTTCAGATCAGATTAATGTTAATGAAAAAGGTCCAGATATAGGGTATGATGAGACAAATAATGGTATTATGGAAAGCTTAGTTGGTAAGATAGGAGGTGATGAACCTTACTATCTAAGTGATGAAGTTCCTATCTTTGAAATAGATGATGAAACAGGTTGAGAAGATGGCGAAGAGGTTGATCAAGTAGTGTATAAACCTGTTAGGACGAAGAAAACCCCAAATAGAGTTGTGTTTGATGCAACTGCTGAAAAGATTGTCTGGGAATTAGAATTGGTTTTTGGAACTGTTGAAGAATTTAGAGTGGCAGTGAAAAGATATGCAATCCATGAACATATTCAAATTGAAAAATATGTAAATGAGCCTGGCAGAGTTAGAGTGAGATGTTGTAAAGAGAGTTGTCCTTGGTTGTTGTGTGCAAGTAAGGATAGAACTAGTGGAAATTTCATTGTTAAAACATACAACCTTGTCCATAAATGTTTGACATCAACTCATAACTATCTGTGCAACTCAAAATTTTTGACCATCAAATACAAAGAAAGAATAACTCAACAGCCAAACATCAGCATTGTGTTGTTGCAGAACATTATCAGAAAGGAGTTGGATATTAATGTTGGTAGGACAACAGTGAGAATAGCTAGGACTAGAGTGTTACAAGAGATCATGGGTGATCACATTGTGAAGTATGGTAGGATTTTTGATTATAAAGATGAAATATTAAGAAGTAATCCAGGTAGTACTTGTGTAGTGAAGGTTGGAGAATATTCTGAAACTGGGAATTTTTTTTGAAGGATTTTATGTTTGATTCAATGCTTTAAAGAAAACATTTTTGGAGGTGCTAGGAGGTTGATTGGTTTTGATGGGTGTTTTATCAAAGGTGTGTGTAAAGGCCCGTTGTTAGTGGAAGTTTGTAGAGATGGAAACAACCAAATGCTGCCTATTGCTTGGCAGTTGTTGAGGTTGAGAATCAGTATACCTGTACATGGTTTCTTGAACTAGTTAAGAATGATATTGACCTTGGAGAAGGGCATCAACTATCCATCATTAGTGATATGTAAAAGGTAATTACTCATATCCATCTTACTATTTTATTGTTGTTGAGTTTTGCATTTTAATTTATTCTTTTTCTGTTATGTTGGCTTGTTAGGGACTAGAAATTGTTGTGGATACTTTATTGCCACTGGTTAAACATAGAAAATGTGTAAGACATGTTCTTGTAAATTGATCAAAAATTTGAAAAGGAGTTGAAAGAAGAAGAGTGTTTTGGAGGATTTCTAAATCCATATTTGAAGCTGAGATGAAGGACAATATAGAGGCAATGAGGAAATTAGGACAAAGAAGGTTTGGATAATCTTTTATGGCAGAATTTGAATACATGGTGCAAGAAGTATTTGAAGACTATAGCAAATGTGATGTTGTGGACAACAATATGGCAGAAAGCTTTAATGCTTGGATAGTGCCTGCAAGGTATAAAACAATCGTTACAATGCTTGAGGAGATAAGGGTGAAGATGATGAAAATAATTGGTGATTTGAGAGAGTTCTCAAACACTTGGATCACTGATATATCTCCTATGTCTTTGAAGATTTTGCACGAAAACATTCAAAAGTCTATGCAATGTAACTTGACTTGGAATGGAGAAAGAGATTTTGAGATTAAACACCATGGATTTACACACTACTTGCAGATCCTGGCAGCTCAGGGAAATTCCTTGTCCTCATGGTGTTGCTGCCCTTCATTACAAAGAGTTGGAACCAATCCATTATGTGGCTAGTTGTTATAGTAAGAAAACCTACCTCAGCACATATGTCCATTTTATTCAGCCGATGAATAACATGAAAATGTGGACAACCTCAAATAATCCAATTGTAAAGCCACAAAAGATCAGAAAGTTGCCTGGAAGACCAGTAAGGTTAGAAGAAATGAAGCAGATGAAAGCAGAAAAACTGGAAAGTTGAGCAAAAGAGGTGTTGTAATGACTTGTAGCAAATGTGGCACACAAGGACACAATAAAAGAGGATGTCCTACAAAAAATCAAGTTGGTCAAGTCAATCAACTGAACCATCTTCTCAGACAAGAGGTACTGGTCTAAGTCCATCTTCTCAGACACATGTACTTTTATTTGTTACTTTCAAATGTAAGTTATATGTAGATGTATATATATTGATATATTAATATACATGCTACTGAAAGTGGTAGAGGAAGAGGCACATGAATAGCAACAAGAGCAAGAGCAAGTGGTAGAGGTGTTCCAGCTCAATCACATGGAAATGCTACAAACACATAGGTAATATATCTAATTATTATATCATTGTTAGACAATATAGATATACTTTAATATTTTAATTTCAAAGTACAGATTGTAAATGGTAGAGGGAGAGTGAGAGGGAGAGGAGCATGAACAGGGAGAGGAATGGCTCAAAAAAGAAATATGAATGAAGGACTAAATAGAGAAAGAGGGTTGACTCAACATAGTCAAAGTAGTTCTGAAGCAAACTGCAGTTTAAGAGGCCTAGGAAGAGGGAAAAGACCAGTAGAACATGAGGACATCAGTGGAGGACAAACAAGACCTTTTTAAAGGCCAAGAATGATAGGTGTTGGCATTTACCAAGCTGAAAATGGATTTACAACTCTCAATGTAAGCTTACAACTTTCAATGCAAGTTTACAATTGTCAATTCAACCCTAATTGTCTAATATTTGAGTGTGTATTTATTTGACTAAGCAACCTGGATTGCCAAGTAGAAGAGTCATCAATACTGATACAAGAGTTACAAAGAGGGATGATGTTGTTACTGGTGATATTAGCTACACACCATTACGTGGATTCAAATGGAAGGGGAAAACAACTATTACCAGTAGCAACCTAGAAAGAATGAAGGCTGAAAAGGTTATCCAAACTAGATCTGTAGCTGCTGCTAATGCTGCTAATAGCCAAGGTCAAACAACTTCAAGTAGGAAGACTTCTGTGCCATGGAAGTAGGGTATTTTGATGTTGTCTTGTTCATTTTGACAAACAAAATTTAACTATGCATATTTGGGTGCTGTTTTTTTGTTGGAATCAAACTCAGTTTTGCGTGTAACCAAACAAAACTTGAATGGTTGGAATCAAACTCAATTATGAAGTCTTCTTTTTAGTCAGTTTTGTTGGTGCCTTTTTATTTGTAGTTGACATATTTGTGAAGTTCGTCAAATGGTTGCCACGATAATATAGACAAGAGAACCAAATACATTAACAAATTGTTCAAATCATAACAATTTCGACAACAAAGAACAAGAATAACTTGAACATCCAACAACTTCCATCCTTCAAGTTACACACACCTACAACTAGCAAGATCAAGACAATTAGCTTCTAGGTACACACACCTACAATTTCAAAAATTTAAAAGTAACTAAAGATGTCTATGACAATTTTGGTTGCACACACCTACAACTTCCATCATTCACATTCTTGGTTAGACTTAAACATTGAAAAAACACAACAATGATCAAGATAATTAGCTTCAAGTTACAACATTTGCCCTTCTTTTTCTCCTTCATCATGACTTGGTGTCTTTCAACACGACTTTCATAAGATGTCAATACTTCTTCCAACTCCGTAATTCTCTTTGCTAATCTCGAAATAACGTACTTGGATCGTATATCAACTTCTTCTCGATCCCTCCATCTAAAGAAGTTGCACGCATCCTCCTAAAATACGCAAAACACAAATTAAAGAAAAGTACTTAAACAAAAGATCTTCATAAAAGAATTAGTAAACATACACGATAGCGTGGACAAGACCAAAATCTTCGAGCTGGATTATGCTCCGACCATGAAGTTTGCATTGATAGTAAGTCACCATGTTTGCATCGCAGTTTCACTCGCAACATCAGATCATTCTCATCATTACAAATATGATTCAACATCGCATTTGACATTTTCAATCAAAAAGTAATCACAAAATTGAGAAGAAATTCAACCATAAAAAACTTCAAATTAGCGTTTCTACTGGAAATTAAAAGATAAAAGACGAATTCCTACCTTATTTTCTTGAGGAAGATGATGAAGTCGTCAAACAGAGAGCATCAACATTGTTCTTGCTATGGAAATCAAAATATTAGGGCTACCAATGGTTATTTTAGGTTTAAATTGGGGAAGATGACATAAATTGATTAAATAACTAATAATAAAGAAAGAAAATGACATGTGACACTTTTAAACTGGTCAATGAAAGTGAAAACTGGTCCATGACGCGCCTAACGTGCGTGTAAACAACCCAGACGAGGGAATGGGTAAAAATAACCCATTTACAACGATATATAATTGTTTAGTGAGGTGATAGTACATTTTGAAAGTTTAGGTGTCTTTATGCAAATATGAGACAACTTCGATGGTGTCTTTATGTTTTTTCTCTATATAAGTTTTCATATAACTTATACGATGTTTTGTAAGTAGATGTAAAACAACTTATTTATATATTAAGTTAATACAATATTTGTTTAATAATTTAGAAATTCGTATAACTAATATATATATATTATTAAGAAATCTATTTTTTATGCATGACAAAAAAAGTAAAATAACTAATTTATAAATAATTATTACATAATTAATATATATATTAATACCCAGATAACTCTTCTAACTAGCTACCAAGCCATCCTAAAGGTACAAAGTTATATTCAAAGAAAATTCACGTAAATGTTAAATTTTCTTGTAATATTTTTTTTTTTCATTTTATCTTCTTGATAAGAAAACAATAAAGAAGGTAGGCAATGATGTCCAAGTAGGGAATAAATAAAGCCGTAGAAGACGGAACAAACCAATAAAGTTAGGTGAGAGGCTAAGTACTTTTATCTTTGATTATTTGTTTAAGATTCAAATCTTTTACATACGAAATCTTTTTTATCAAGAAATGTTATATTTTTAACTAATTTAAATTTAAGTTAATTTCAATATAAATAGCGTAGACAAAAATGGAATTATAATTCCTATAAAAAAGGAAGCATTGACATTGCTTGAACGAACAGCTTATCCTGTCGTTGCCTTGTCTGACTCCAAAAAAAAACTCTTCATCTTTTTCAGGTAAACGTTGTTTCATCTCTCTTTCGCTCTAACTTTATCAACTAGACTTTTCACTTTAGATTTTTTTCTGGCTTTGGTTCAATTTCTATAGAATTGTCTTGTATACCGGGTATGGTGTTGATCCAAATTAGACTCTAGATCTTGTAGGAAGTGCAAGTAAGTTGACTTGAACACTGGTAAAATTAAGGGGTCTAGTTTCAATCTAGTTTGTAAGTTGAAGGGGAAAAAGGATGATTTGTTCTAGTTTTTGGATTTCTTAAGCATATTTGAGGTGACCTAATAGGAGGCGGGAGTTGTAGTTATAATTTTGTATTTTTGTGGTTACAGTAGTTTTGTTACTGTTTGATTCACAAGTGCAAAATTGTGTTGTTTTTATCTGGTCTTGTTCTGTTCTAGTCTGCAAGTTAAAAGGGAAAAAAAAGACATTTTCATATTGGAGAAAATGATATGTATTGTTATCAAATCTGTTTTTTACTTGGATTAGTTTGACTCTAGAGTGGCTGAAATTAGCTCAAGCCTAAAACTTTAGTCCTGAAGTAAAAATAGTTGTAGCATACAAGGGTGTGGTCAATGAAGTGAGTTGAGAGCCATGAGGTCTCAGGTTCGAATTCCAACGGAGACAAAAAATACTAGGTGATTTCTTCCTATTTGTCCAAACTTTGGTGGATAAAGTTACTTGTTACCTGTGATGGTGGTAGGTAGTAGGTACCCCGTGGAATTAATCAGGGTGTATACAAGCTTGACCTAGACACTGTGGTTATAAAAACAAAGTAAGGACTGTTGGACGTCAAGAAAAAAAGTAGGAGGAATTTGACATAGATAATATGGCTAGTCTTACTTTCCTTACCAACCATGTGTACTGCAGTCAAGAGTGACTTAATTGGAAATTTATGGTTTAGTGATGAGCCTGAATTAGGCCAAGCAAAGGTTAATTCAGATCTTCTCTGATTTTCTTTTTTTCATTTTGTTTGGCTGAAGTTCCAAAGGCATGATTCTGATACTTAATCATGAGAAAAAACTTTAATTAGTGCAGTGCAACATAAAGTTCTTGGGATCTTTGTGTTCGCGGTTTTTGAATGTATTTTTCATGATGAAATGAATAGTTCTGTGATCATATTCCTGTTTCCTTAAAGGAAGTCTATTGAGAAGCATATGCTTCATTTGTGTATTTTCTTTTTATTGTTCTTGAAAGATATAATTTGTGGGACAAAAGCACTTCTGCATCCACTATAGGAAAATGAACAGCCTTCTGTTCTCTCAGTTGTCATTCTTCAAATGCTATTAGTATGTCTATTTGTAGAATTCTTTCTCTGTGCTTCAATTTACTATTTCCTCAATCTAGAGTTCTAGACTGACTGGTTGTTTTCTCCTGGCAGCATGGATTTGAGGCTCTGCCTGTGTCTTTTCATACTTGGTTCTAGCTGGTGCTGTGCTGCTAGAGAATTAGCTGTCCTTATAACAGAAACTGAAGATGTTTCTGGTACTTTCTCTTTTTTCATTTTAATAGTGGTTACAATTGTGAAATCTCTGTATATGAAGTCATGGGACAGTTGTAATGTGTGCTAGTTGAGAAACAAAATGAACAAACCCTATAAACCTTATCTACGGACTTACAAATTTGGTGTCTCCTATGGTCGGCTTTCCTTTCATTAACAGGAACCTCCTTGATAGTCAGTCTCTGATTGGAAGTTTGTGCTTTTCTGCTATACTGCTGCTTGTAGTTTATATATTTACTTCCTCAATCCTATATCATGTGATGGAATTCGACTAGCCAGAGAGTTAAGGATGTTAATTTGACTTATTGTTAGTTGAGGAAGAAAATACGTGCACAATAATATGATTGATGAAATAAAGCATAAAATACTATAATTTCACATAGTTAATTGAATATGAAAATTCATAAATTTTTTGAAGTGCATCGAACATATTGTAATGTCTCAAAAAAAGAAAAAAATATGTCCTATAGATTTTGAGAGGACTAAGTACTAACTCGACAGCTCCTCAAAGACTCTTCTAATAACAACTTCTATCCTGCCTTGTGTAATATAACTCCAACCTTTCTCTAATCAGAAAACCTTTTTCCTTCTTCACCAAATGAACCATACCTTCCATTGATCCTTCCTAGTACACTTCCTCAAGTCTTTCTATCTTTTCAAGTAAACAAATTTCATATCGTTTTCCTTTCAACTCGGAAGGGGCTAAGGATCAAACAATAGCTAAAGATGTTCATGACAATAGTTGATTCGAGCATTATATCTTACCTTTACAAGTATGTTACTTCTGTTAGTACTTATCTACTTGGCTAGGGATTCCTAGTTTTTCAAGGTAACAATTTTTGTATCTTTTTATGGTCTATTATAATATCCGTTTGTTGGAATTCATTAATTTAATACACAAGTGGATTTTTCCACGCCATGCATCTTTCTTGTACATTATGTCAATCCTACTTGCTAGCCTAGTGTACTCTCTTACCTAAATGTTTCGTAGAAAATGATTTGAACGGGTTGATATATTAGTCATTTTGTATAGTTTCATTATTGTGTTAGTTAGATGCTAATGTTAAAAAAATATTTATCTTGGCTTTATTGCACCAGTATTGCAGATAAATAACCTAGAAGAACTGAGACAAGTTCAACCTCTTGAAGAAGTGAATGGAAATGAACAGTTGTGCACATTGTGTGAAGAATATACCGCCAAGGCATTTAATTACATGGCTAATAACAAGACCCAAACAGAGATCATTGACCGTCTTCACAAATCTTGTTCAAAGATGCGATTTTACAAGAAGGAGGTACTTGTAATCTACCTTGAAATTGCTTATTTTTTGAGCAATTGTTTTCACCACATTGTGCTGTCAGATTATTAATCTGGATTACGTAATATGAGACTTTGAATGGTTTTCATAGCTAGGTTCTGATTTGATCTCTTTGGTTTTCTTGGTTGCAGTGCGCCATACTCGTGGATTATTATGCTCCTCTCTTCTTCTTACAGATCAACAAAATGAAACCTGAAAACTTTTGCCAACAGTTTGGCCTTTGTGAACAAGTGGTTATTATTTCTCAGGTGCTTTCTGGAAAGAACTGCAATTTATGCCACAAAGTAGTTACAGATGTCGAATCAAAATTGAAAGATCCTGACACACAGGTACAGTATGTTTTACTTTACATCTGTAATATAGATATATTAATAAAGTTTACTCGACTGTGCATATGTGAAATGAGAACTCCATGTATGATTTCTTGTACACTTGCAGCGCTAGTCCTCGTACATGATATCATGAACGATGTATTAAGTAAAGGAACTGTTAATTTCTTTGTGTGTCTTGCCGGCTTGAAATAATATCATGCTTATGTAATTGGACACGTAGGTAATATACTCACTTGGAATATGTTTGAAAACTCATTTTCATTTTGTCATCCTTTCAGTTTGAGATACTTGAGCTGCTCTTGAAGGCATGTGGAGCTATCGAACCTTATACTAAGAAGGTTAGAAACATCTGAAATGTAATTGTTTGATCATAGTTAAATCTGCAAGCGTGCTCATAGTTTCCAGATTTTCCTCTGCAACCAATTTTTTGAATTCCCAGTAGATATGAATAGTGTCATACTTGGTGTTTTTCTTGAACATTTTGAGTCTATGAAATGATTTTGCAACCTCTGCAGCGGCCGATGCATCTTGACATTAAAAATATTACTAATAGGGGTATAACTAGTTCCCAATCAAACGACCCCATAGAGTATAAATAATGAATGCAACACCGAAAAACCTATACCAAAACAACATTCTCTGAAAATTTCACTTCTTAGTTCACTGGTCTTGCACTTTGGTGACAGATTCTTGAATGTCGAACTCTGACCTCTATGGCAAGAACCGATCAACCCACTAAGACGGAAGCTCTTGTCAATGTTCCGACAAAACCATAGCTCTTGGCGGTGTCTTATGCAGAAAAACATACTATTTAGTATAATGAAAGTATTATGAATACATTTTTACAAAATGAAAACTCATTGACATGAGTTGTAGTAATTTTGTGAAATTGTGTTATATTATTATTATTAATTGAATTTTCAGGGTGATGTGATTCAGTGATTCTTTCATTTTTCATATCTGTAAATATCGACACCTTTTGCGTAAAGTTTTGCATATGCCACTGAATTCCTGTATCCATTCACTGCTATCGTATGAAATTCAGTTGAAAATTCTTAAAAGCCCTGTTTGAACTGTCATAAGTATAGGATGTATCGTTAGGGTGTGCCGAGTCAAGTCTGCCCCCTTTTTTTTCTAATGCAGAAAAGAGATTACACAACCTGTTTATCTATGCTGATGTTTTTACTGTCTCACTCTCACATTTTTGTCCGTACACGATTGTGTTTTTGCAGTGCAAGAAACTGGTGTTTGAATTTGCGCCAGTGATTCTCGTAAATGCTGAACAGTTTCTGGAACAAAATGACATATGTGCTATTCTTCATGCTTGTGAGCCTGCAGTAGATAAAGAGCAAGCATCACCAAGGAAGCAAACTTCATTGCATTCTGCCTCTTAAGGAAAGTATAATGGTACCCAGACTAGGTTGGGAACATATTGTTGTGTATGTAAACAATTAAACAACATCATAAAAATTTATGAATTATTGTGTATAATGTATATAGTTTAATATGTTGAATTCTAAACTTTATTTATTGTTATGAACCACAGTTATTTATGCAAAGGGTAAATATATTAAATGTTAGTACCGTCTATTTAATGATTGTAAAATTTGCTTTCAAAGTTTCACCAATTTAGACAATTGGGCCAGGGCTATGGCATGTTTTGACCCATTAAGACTTTGACTGGCCTTGCCTTATGCGGTTCACTGTTTTTTCAAAATTTTATTGGCGTGCCTTGCGTGAATCATTTTGAGTTAATAATATATCAAAAGATTCAAAATATTGAGAGAAGCTAATGTCTAAATTTAAGACTGATTAGAGGAGATCTGAGTTGGTTGGGATTGAAAATAATCAGTTTACAATGCACACTTTATCACATCAATAATGTATATAGACGTAGATGCATTGTTCTATAGATAAGGAAGAGGCAAAAAAAGTGCTTTCATCTATCTCGGCCAGTTTCTCGAGGCATTGGAAATCTGTAAGTAATTGCAGTATGTGACTGTACAATATATATGCATAGTGAAAATACTTGGAGGAACCAAAGATATCAGCAAATAGAGTCAACGTGCTCGATCAGTCTCCGATGCTTAAGTTTCTAACTCATGGTTGCGATTGACAGATCATCATCATAATGGAGATTAGGCTGTTAGAACAAAAAAATTACGTCAAATCTAATATAGCTAATAACATACAAAGAAGAGATGCATAATGGTGTAAACAACATAAGCTAGTGTAGTCCCATTAAATGGGATCTGAGGAGGCTAAAGTGTAAATGTTAGAACAAATGAAAAAGAATGATAAAAATACAAGGAATTCAAAACAAAACTTGCTTGGCTTAGAGGCACGTTAATATGTTTCTTGAAGATAGTTGGAATGATCTCTCCCACGAGCAATTGGAAGAATAAATTACAACTCTATCTTCACGATTCAACTAAGCAACAAAATAAGTAGCATTTAAGAATGTTGCTCTTCTATTCTTGAATTGGTGATTTCAACTTTTGATTAATGTCTGACAAATGTTTTTCAAAGGAAAAGTAGTTTTTGAGTGAATATCTTTTCAACTAAAAGAAACTCAATATAATTATAGTACAATGTTTTGCAAGAAAAAGACTTTTAATTAAATAGAATTTATTATAGGTAAATGAATTGAAACAAAACTTATCTTTCGAAAATTCGTAACCTAGAATTCAAAAGCCTCTTTCAAAATCCTATAACGTAGAATTAAAAAAAAAGGATTGTTACAACTCACATTCATATATTTTGTTCTTTCAAAACTTTTAACGGATGAATTTGTTTCAAAATTAATTGAAACACTAACTCTTACAATCCCCACTTGTTTCAAGAATTTCTTTTTTATTTTTGAAAATTCCAAAAAAAATATTTTGAGACATTTAATCTAGCAACATGCATCAATAATGATGTCTTTTGGACTTGAACCATTAGCTAGTGAAGGCTTTCTAAATCATTGACTAATTAGTGAATAAATCTTGAACTAAGTGGTTCATTGAATGAAGATACAAAAATACTCCACGTATATCACTATGTTTCGGTAAAAATCGAAATTCTTTGACACCCATGTGTCCTGAATCCTTTTAGCCAATAGCTTTAAGATTTCTCTGTAAAAATCTTACTGAAGCGGCCTCTGCTTCGCACTTAGTGTGGTGAACTCATCAAGAGTAACTTTGCATACTCTGACCAAATAATCTATGAACTTCATTATGAGAAATTAAACTCATTCTCATTTACAGTAAAGTATCGGTAAATCTATCAAGAGTGTTCCTACACACTTCAATCAGAATCGATTAATAGACTTATTAGGATAATATAATCTCATCCTTCTCTTCATTAGAAATATCGAAAAAAATTATCAAGAATTTTCTTACTAACTACAATCGAGATCGGTCTTATAAATTTATTAAGAGAAAAAAATCTCAATCATGCACATCTTGTTTCATTTTACTTGAAAATGGGAATATTATTGATGTGCTTCACAATTTCAACTTTACTTGTTTTTCCCTTTGAACCCAAGATTACATCATTAGGTAGGGTTACCATAAAGTATAATTAATTTACAACGGCCTTTATTTCCACCCCATTACAAGTTTCCACCACTAACTCTTTGCCTAACCCTTTAGACAAAGAAGCCGCTAAATTAAATCTGGACTTCACATATTGAAGCGATATCACGCCTTTCTCGAATAATCTCCTCACATGATTGTGTTTGAGACGAACTTGTCTCTACTTGCCATTGTAGCAATCACTTGAAGCCCGAAATATAAAAGATTGATTATCACAATAGATAGTGAAATGTGGTATTAGCTTACTCCATAAAGGAATATCTATCAACATAGATCGCAACCAATCAATTTCTTCTCTAGAAGAAGACATAACTATAAATTTTGACTCCATGGTTGAGTGAGTAATACATGTCTGCTTCTTTGATTTCTAAGATATCACTGCTCCAACCAAAGTGAAAATCCAAGCAGTAATAGATTTACAGTCATTCGGATCAGAATTCAAAGTAGCATTGTTATAGCCTTCAAAAACAGCTGATAATGTAGAATAATGTAGGTCAACATTAATCGTACCCTTCATGTATCTTAAAACACGAATTAAGATATTCCAATGTTCAACTCCGAAATTACTAGTAAAATTGCTCAAAGTTCCTACTGCATGACCAATATCCGGCCAGATACAATGCATGACATACATAAGACTCCCAAAATATGAGAACATGTTAGCTGATCGAGAACATCACTACACCGCATTAGTTTGATGCTAGGATCAAATGGTGTAGGAGCAAATTTGTCATCAAAGTGACTATAAAACTTTCTCAATATAACTTGATTGAGTAAGAGTCAAGCCATTAGCTGATCTCATGATCTTAATGCCCAAAATTACATCAGCTTTTCTGAGATCTTTCATTACAAATTGAGAAGCTAGAAATGATTTTGTTTATTTGACTCTTTCAATATCAGTTCCAAAGATCAACATATCATCTCCATAGAGACATATTATAATACCAGATTTTTCTTGAAATTTTCTAAATATGCAAATATCACCACCATTGATTGAGTAGCCATTAGAAATCATTACTCTTCTAAATTTCTCATTCTATTATTTTGGAGCTTGTTTTAATCCATAAAGATATTTAAGAAGCTTAAAAACTTTGTGAAAAATCTTTCTGGTTGTTTCATGTAAAATTCTTTATCTAGATCACCATTTAGAAATGCAATCTTCACATCCATTTGATGTATTACAAGACTATGAATTGCGGCTTAAGCAATCAAGAGTCGAATAGAAATCATTCGAGCTACAGGTGCAAAGGTATCATAATAATCAATATCTTTCAATTGAGTAAAATCTTTTTCTACCCAGCAAGCATTGTACTTATCTAAGGTACCATCAAATTTTAATTTCTTTCTACAGATCCATCTACAATCAACATATTTACATCCAGGAGGGAGGTTTGATAAAATCCATGTACTGTTTGACATAATAGAATGCATTCCATCATCAATAGTTTCACGCCAGAAAGGAGCATCATGTGAAGTCATTGCTTCAACATAACTTTCAGGATCCTTTTCAACTAAATAGACTTGAAAATTAGGTCCAAAGTCTCTTGGTTTGATTGATCTTGCACTACGTCTTGGTTGACTTTCTTCCAGAGGCTCAACTATTTTTCTTTTAAGAGGAGATATAGAGGAACTTGTGTCTTATTCCAAAGATTCTTTTTCTTAGAAAATATATATTAAAAAAGGTTAGCATGCAATGATTCACTAATTGTGTGAGGACTTGGAGTCTCAAGATTCAAAAATCTGTAAGCCTTACTGGATTGTGAATAACCAATAAATACACAATCTACTCCTCTATATCCAATCTTAGTCAAAATGTTGATATGATAATCTAACATGAGCCAAACAATTTCATACTTTAAAATAATTTATATTTGGCTTTTGATTTTTTCAAAGTTCATACGGAGATGAATCATGTTTCTTGGAATGAATTCGATTCAAAATATGACATGCAGAAAATAAGACTTCAGTCCACAAATTTTCAGTGATACCAGATCCATAAAGCATAGAGTTAACCATTTAGATGAATGTTCTATTCTTTCTTTCTGTTGCACCATTTTGTTGTGGTGTATAAGACATAGTCAATTGTTTCTCAATGCCTTCTTTTTCACAAAAATTAATAAAATCTGATTTTAAATATTCTCTGCCTCTGTCAGATCTAAGTGATCTAATTTTCAAACTTAACTTATTTTCAACTTTTGCTTTATATGTTTTAAAAGTCTCAAATGCCTCAAATTTTATTTTTAATGAAAAGACATATGTATACCTGGAGTAATCGTCCAAGAAAGTGATAAAATATCTCTTTCCATGATGTGATAAATAATCCATCTCACAAATATCAGTGTGGATTAACTTCAAAAGTTTGAATATCCTTTCAACAGACTTAAAAGGTTTCTTTGTTATTTTACATTCACTAAAGTAATACACTTAGCAATATGATCCTTTTCACAATCTTTAATTAATTTATTTTTCACCAGAAGTTGAATGGATCTAAAATTCACATGATCGAGACGTTCATGCCATAAATCTAAAGACTCCATAACATAAGCAAAAATATTTTCATTTTCAATATTGAGTTTAAACATTCCATTTCTAGCATAACCTTTTCCAAAAAATATGCCTTGTTTAAAAAAAATAAATTTATCTACCTGAAAAATCATTTTAAAACCATGCTTCGAAAGAAGCATATCTGACACCAAGTTCTTTCGAATCTTAGGAACATGAAATACGTCTATCAATGTGACCATCTTTTTGGAAGTGAATTTCAGTTCAACAGTTCCTTTTCCCACAACCTTAGCAGAGGATGAGTTCCCCATATGCAAAACTTTATCGCCGCCCACTAATTCACAGGTCGTGAAAGAATTTCAATTACCTGATATATGACGAGTTGTACCAGTGTCTATCCACCATTCCACTTGATCTCCCGCTACAAATGCTTCTGTGACCATTTCCACCAGTTCATTTTTGGTACTGTTATTTGCCTTTTCTTTCTTCTTTTCAGCTTTAAGACTTTTACAATCACGTGCATAGTGACCAATTTTATGACAATGATAATGTTCATTCGACTTAGAATTGGAATTAGTACGCTTACAAATTTTAGTCTTCTTTGCCTTCAAAAATTTATTATTGGCAGGTTCCTTCTTGATCTTTTCTTCAACAACATGAGCTTTATGATGGATCCTTCAAGCGGTTATTGTCATGGTATCGTATCTCTTGTTCAATTTGGAAGTGTTGCAATAATTGTTCAAGAGTCAAATCTTCCTTCTCGTGTAAGAGTTTGTTCTATACTCCTTCCAAGATGGAGGAAATTTTGAGACAATAGCAGCAATATGAAAGTTTTCATCAAGAGAAATTGCAGATATAACAATTTTATTAGCTATAAGTTGAAATTTTTATACTTGTTCAGTGATTGAGTTTTCATCAACTATTTTGAACTCCATATAATTTGAAACAAGAAATTTCTTTGAACTCGCATCTTCCGCTAAATGAATAGGCTTAAGAGTATCCCAAATCTCCTTAACAAATTTCACTTAATATAATATTGATCATAATATTATTGGACATTCCTCCAAGAATATAATTCTTGCATAAGTTAATCATCATCTTGCCATTTGGAAATTTGTTCTTTAATTAAAGTAGTTTCGTCCGTTGCTACCTCAGAACCAGGAGCGTCAGGACAAGGTTTCTCAAGAACATATGACAACTTTAATCATTTTATAAAAAATTCCATCTTTCCACGCCATCTAGGAAAGTCTTTGCCATCAAATATTTCAAAATTTGGATTAGACAAAGATGAACATTGTTCGTTATTGATGTGGATGCCATAGAGACAACTATGTTCAAATTGTTAGAACAAATGAACAAGAATGATAAAAAAATACAAGGAATTCAAAACAAAACTTGCTTGGCTTAGAGACACGTTAATACGTTTCTCGAAGATAGTTGGAGTCTCTCCCACGAGCAATCGAAAGAATAAATTATAACTCTATCTTCGGGATTCATCTAAGCCACAAAACAAGTAGCATTAAAGAATGTTGCTCTTCTATTCTTGAATTGGTGATTTCACCTTTTGATTAATGTCTCACAAGTGTTTTTCAAAGGAAAAATAGTTTTTGAGTGAATATCTTTTCAACCAAAAGAAACTCAATTTAATTATAGTAAAAAAGTTTTGCAAGAAAAAGTCTTTCAATTAAATAGAATTTATTATAGGTTAATGAATTGAAATAAAACTTATCTTTCAAAATTCCATAACGTAGAATAAAAAGCCGCTTTCAAAATCCTATGACGTAGTGTTAACACGTAGAATTAAAAACAAAAAAGAATGTTACAACTCACATTCATGTATTTTGTTCTTTCAAAACTTTTAACGGATGAATTTGTTTCAAAATTAATTGAAACACTAACTCTTACAGTATGTAGATAGATCGAGAGGTTATTTCCGATAATAATATTAACAAAGATAGTAACACACAATATAAATTACAACAAAAATACGATAATCGAGGTACAATGAATCAAGACACAGTAACAAATATCGAAGGATAAGAAAGTATATGAGAAATACTACCTCCATTACCACCATTGACGCATTTGCCTCTTCCAACAACTTTTCTTTGAATCCATTCCTCCAGGCCAGAGCCCACCATGGTTGAAGCAAAGAAAACTCAGGAATCTCTATCCATATCTGTATCTATACATACACATTGTGTGAAGGTGTGTATGAACAGAGTAATTTAAGAATCCTTTTGTTTTACATGTGATAATTGCAGAAGAGGCTCATGAGAGCATTGACAATAGGTTGGCTCTATTAATTATTAGAGTGGGTTAGCTCCAAATCGTTGGAGAATGGACTGGTTGTCAGAGGTGAAACTAGAATCTTAACCTTATGAGTTGTGAATTTTGTAACAATGATTTCAAGGTTAATAATTGGTTTTTGAACTTAATATTCGTACATGTATAATAAATTTCTTAATACAAGTACAATATTTGAACAAAAGTTACTCAGTTCGGCCGAATTCGTACCCGTACCCGACTCATAGTTTTTCCTCTGGTGGTCTATTTATATGGACTTGGACAATACTCCCCCTTATAAAAAAATGATATTATGAATATGAGGACACATCTTAGATAATATTTGGCTTTTTCTTTTGTGCTGGCTGATATATGTACTACTAGTTTAATGTTTAAGAAGAAGTCCAATCCTATTTCGGTAGATACAGATTAGTAGACTTGATAAAAAAATCATAATAGTAAGTATATACCAATCTTGAGTATCAAGCAATTCAAATCATAATTGTTGCTTAATACTTAATTAGTCAACAAAAGAAGAAAATAAAAGATACTGATGTTCTATTTGTCAGTTTCTTAGCAAATTGTTCTTTGCAAGTCCTCCTATAAAACTTCATGTTTTGTATTTTCTATATTTATGATCACATTGGTATATTAATTTGTGCGAATTTTTGGTTATTGTACTATATATCTCCCTTTTGTTTTAGATAGCATAGATTTGTGGACTGCACGGGGTAGTACTATTAGTTTTGGTTGAATGTGGATTTTTGTTTTAATGTTTGAAGTATTTTCTTTTTAGAAAAATGATTAAAAACGCACTTGAACTATGCAAAATTGAACAACATAGGACATTTTTGTTCAATTTTGCATAGTTTAAGGGCATTTTCAACATTTTCCCGTTCTCTTTATCCAACACAGGTGATTCGGATATCATTAAGAGCCTACCAAGTGACCGGTGAGATAGCAGCTAACATTATAGATTATTCTTCTAATAATGGATGCTTCTCAATCTTACTGTGATGTTACAATTTGCAATTTTTTCTTATTTAGAAAAATATCTAGTATAGATGAATTTTGCTATCCTTTTGGTGGTGTCGAATTAAGGAAGTTGATGAACGGTGTTGTGTTTTGGTATGCGATGCTAAGTGCTGTCATGTTAGTACTTTCGTCAAGATATTTTTGTTATAAATTTTGAATTATGTTTACTGCAAAGTTCTAGAATATAGAAGATATTGTAATACGTGGTGGAAGTTGATTTAAGCACAAAATAGGGAGTCAATTTTCAGAATTTAAGGGATTTGACACCACTTTATGTATCTATACGTAGTAAGCTTTTGCTGAATTAAAAGATTTGCGCCCTTTCTCCAGATTATCTATGTATTATCATATTTGTCTTCTTTTTCTCTCCTTTAATTGGCATCAGAGAAAATTAATCTTTCAGGAACTGTAATACAGCAAGATCACCTACCAAGTTTAACTTGTCCAGGTCTCTTTCTGTTCAGTTTCCTTTCACATGGCTTCTAGTAGCTCTCCTCTTTCACCCCTATCTTTAATGGAGAGAACTACCAATTTTGGGCTGTGAAGATGAAAACATACTTAAAGGGTCTAGGATTATGGAAGTATGTTCAGGAAGACAACGCTCCAGAACCTTTGAGAGTAAACCAAACTCTTTCGTAGATCAGAAGTCATGAAGAAGAGATCGCAAAAAGGTGAAAGTTTATATTGATAGAATCATGAAAATTTTCAGTTAGGTCAGACTGTTAGGGGAAAAAGAGAAGAGCAAAGGGTTGTTGAGAAGGTGATGGTGACACTTCCGGAAAAGTTTGAAGAAAAAAATTTCCTCAATTGAAGATACTTGGATATGTCTCGTGTCACATTGATTGAACTATCCAACGCTCTTCTAGTAGCTGTGGAGAAAAGGGTAGCTTCTAGAGAGGAAGAGAGTACAACTAAAATCGCTCTTGTGGTTGTTCAAATATCTAAAGCTCAATTCGATGGTGAATCAAAAAGGCAACCAAATGGAAAACATGGTATGGAGAAGAAGGAGCAATATAACAACCGAGGGAGATATAGAAGACCCGAGTATCCACATTGTCCCTATTGTAAAACTACCAATCATACATACACGTTTTGTTGATGTATCCCTGGAGTTCAATGCAAGGTGTGAAAACAGTTTGTTCATGTGGATAAGGTGTGCAAAACAAATCAAAACCACCCAGCTCAAGTTACTGAAAATGTTGAAGATCATGAAGAGAAGTTGCTTGCTGCTTCTATTGCTGGGGAATGCAATATTGAAGCTCAAGATTGTCATGCCCCGAGCCTACACCGCGGACGGGACCGACACTTGAGAACCATTGTTTGCCCCAAACGAATCCTTGACCTGACTTACTTACTCAACGGAAGACTATATGCATATTTACAATACTCATTTGAGTAATAGAATACTGAGAATGCTTAAATAGTCAAACATTCAACTTGGCCAAAATGACAACTCAAGTCTTAACTTAGGATAATGAAAATAAAAAGACTAAAGAACTAACACTTGACTATCTATAAAGCCTCTAAAATAACTGGAATGGATGTCGGGACAGGAACCCCGACCATCATAACAAATGAAATACTGAAAAGAACTGAAAGCAATAAAAGTGCTCACTTGATCAACGATGCACTGGATACCGATCCTAGTTACCTACTTCAGCATCGTAATACAATGCAGGCCAACTGGCATCAGTACTGTACGAGTATGCGAGTTGGAATGCTAAACACAACATAGACTTGAAAAGAATCTGAAGAACTTACCAGGCTCAACTGAAATCAACTTAACTGAACTCATTTTAATATAAAGTAGTTTAAAAGAAATGCAATATAAAGAAAAGTTGTTTAATACATGATGTCAACTCTGTATGTACGCAAAGATACAATATAACTCTGAGATGTATGTAAAAATGCAAATAAACTGTGTATATAAGAATACAATTACTTCTATGGGAGTTTCTCTAACCGGTAACCATCATTTAAGAGCTATAGTGATGATACAACGTTTTGACTCATACTGCCAGGGCTGTCCTATACCTTGCCATGAATATAAAACTTGAACTATTGAGTGAATTCACTAGTCTATGCTAAAAAGCACTAAAGGAATCATCTAAAAAGTATGATCTTTTTCTATCCATGGTGGGTACATGGTTTATGACAGCTCAGAGTTTTCTGAACCATCTTCCATATTGGTGCTCAATACTACTATCAAAATATGCTATATCTTCATGTTTTAAAAACAGACTTCTTTATGTGGTTGGAAATTAGTGCTCGAATACTTAGCTCAAAGGCTACCTAGGAAATCAAAGTTTCCCTTTTTGCTTTATTGTAAAAGCATATACTCTTTTATGATAAACTAGCTCAAATGATCTTTTGAAATCTCAGTTTCCATTCTTATTTACTTATGAAAACATTTTAAACTTCTTGGAAATACTTAGTCCGCATATAGTTCTTTGAAGAAATAAACTTCAAATTTGAACTCTCTGCTTAACTTGAAATATAAGTCTTAAAACAAAGTTAAAATGTTTGTGAAAGATTTTTGAAAAGCTTAAGAACTTATCTTGACTTAACTCTTGACTTCTTAGCTTGACTTTTAACTCCTTGACTTGACTTTTAACTTTCCTTGAATTGGATTATGGATTCAAGCATTTGTGATTTGTGATAGGAAAGATCTCATGATGTTTAGGAATGATTTAGATAGCTACACATTAAAAAATATCAAAATTTCACTGTTTGAGGAAGAGTCTGTGATGCAGAGAAACATTTAAATTTTGGTTTCGAAAATAACTTTTGAGGCAAAACTGTTTGTGACCACTCTGCTCCGCGAATGGCTTTTCCTAAAACAAGGGACTAGCTCCGCAATGCGGAGGCATTGCCAAATTTCGATCGACGAAATTTCTTCTTCGTTTTCCAGCTCTAAACCCTCTAAACTTCGATGGTTTTTTACCTTAACACTTAAAATCTACTATATGTTCAAAGTACATCATATTCTACTCAAAATCCAAACTAAAACAACTCCTCAACGATTTTAATGAATCAAGAATTTAATAGAACTTCAACAAACCCATCAAGAACTCAATTTCTAAGCTTTCGAGAACTTAAATTTGCTGAAATAAATCATGATTGGCGCGTGGGTGAACTAACCCAATGCTATGTGATCTCACAGAGGGATCACCCCGACGAATTCCACAAGCTAAACTCGACGATCTTGACGAATCTTGAATGTTCTTCTCCTTTCTCCTCTTTTCTCCTCTTCTGTTCTCTTCTCTAAAACCCTAACTCTTTTTCCAAAAGTGTAAATTGACTAAGTTCAGTTTAGATCCCTAATTAATTACCAAAAATGAATTAAAATAAAAGTTTAAGGAAAAGACCAAACTACCCTTCAAAAATCCGTATTTGAACTTTCCTTATTCCAACATCCCAACTTCCAAAGGACGTAACTCACTTATACAAACTCGGAATCGCGCAAACTTAGAGGCGTTGGAAAGATCATTCCAAGAGCTTTCCTACCAATATGAAAGTGCTCCTAACTCATCCTGATCTAGAGTTATGGCATTTGAAGTTGACCAAAACTCACTTTTTCCTAAGTTAAGTAAATTTCCAGATTTTCTATTCTTTCCAAAAATGACAATTCGCGTTCTTAGCTTCTTCCTAGCTATTTCAAATTGCGAGATATTACAATATCCCCCTTTGGTACATTCATTCTCGAATGAGATTACTGTTACTTGGCTAAGGGTGTAATATATAAACATTCAATTCAAACTCCCAACAAGCAATGCAAATACAACATGCCAACTCATAATTAAAGGGGCACTAAGAATAAAATTAGTAACTTGATCTGGAATTTCTCCGGATTCGAAGAGATGTGGATATTTCTTCATCATATCCTCCCCAGCTTCCCAAGTAGCTTCCTCAAATAACTAATTTATCTAAAGAACTTTAACTGATGCTACCTCCTTTGTCCTCAACTTGCGAACTTGACAATCTAGAATCTGAACCAGAATCTCTTCATAAGATAAGCTATCCTTATCCCAATATCAATGAAGAATCTCCCATGCACTTCTTCAACATGGATACATGAAATACCGTATGAACCGCTGCTAACTCTTGTGGTAGCTCTAAATCATAAACTACGTTGTCAATCCTCTTGGGTATTCTATAAGGTCTGATATACCAGGGACTAAGCTTACCCTTCTTACCAAACCTCACATAACCCTTCATGGGTCAAACTTTCAAGTATACCCAATCATCAACTTCAAACTCTAACTCTCTTCTCCTAACATCAGTGTAGGATTTCTGACGACTCTGTGCCGTTTTCAGTCTCTCTTGAATCACTTTCACCTTCTTAATAACTTGATGAACTAAATCTTGTCTTATTAACCAAACTTCACCAACTTCAAACCATCCAATAAGAGATCTGATTCTTCTCCCATAAAGAGCTTCATAAGTACCCATTTGGATGCTCGAGTGGTAATATTGTTGTAAGCGAATTCAATAAGGGGTAGATGATCATCCTAATTACCTTTGAAACCGATCACGCACGCCCTCAACATATCCTCCAAGGTCTGAATAGTTCCCTCTGCTTGCCCATCGTTTGAGGATGAAAGACGGTACTTAAGTTCACCTTTGAACCCAAGCCTTTTTGAAAATATTTTCAGAATTATGCAGTAAATTATGCACCTCTATCTAAAATAATGGAGACTGGGACTCCATGAAGTCTTACCACCTCCTGGATATATAACCTGACATAATCTTCTACTGAATGGGTAGTCTCTACCGACAAAAAGTGGGTCGATTTAGTCATTCTATCGACCATCACCCAAATAAAATCATGCTGCCTACAAGACCTTGGCAAGACTGTGAAGAAATTCATATTAATCATCTCCCACTTCTATTCTGGAAGTTCTATATTCTGAGCCAAACCAGTAGACCTTTGGTGCTCTACTTTAATTTGTTGGGAATTCGGGCACTTCACAACAAATTCTGCAATGCCCTTCTTCATACCATTCCACCAATAGAATTCTCTCAAATCGCGATGCATCTTTGTGGAACACGAATGAATGGAATATCTGGAACTATGAGCTTTCTCCATGATCCTCTCTTGGAGTCCATCCACCATTGGTACACACAACCTGCCTTGATACCTCAACACACTATATCCCCCTTGTTCAAAAGTCATTACTTTTTTCTTATGAACATTTGCCTTCAATTCAAGAAAAATGGGATCTTGGTCTTGCTTGCCTTTTACTTTTGGCACTAATGATGACTCAGCCCCATTCATCACCACTATTCCTCCTCCTGTGGAATCTATTAGTCTAAATCCCTAGTATACAAGTCTATGCACATCTTTCGCTAAATCTCTATTTTTTTCCTCAACATGGGCGGTACTACTCATAGACAACCTGCTTAAGGCATCAACAACAAAATTACCCTTACCTGGGTGGTAAAGAATACCCATGGCATAATCCTTGAGGAATTCTAACCACCTCCTCTTTCTGAGTGAAAACTCTTTCTGAGTTAATACATAATCTAGGGTCGATCAGTGAATACATCAACATGAACATTATACAAATAATGATGCCATATTTTCGAAACGAAAAACTACAACAGTCAACTCTAAGTCATGGGTTGTATAATTCTTCTCATAAACTTTCAACTATCAGGAGGCATAATGATAGAAACTAAAAAGAAACGAGATAAGAAATGAAAATTTACTGGTTAAATAAAGTGCAAGAATCTTAAACACTATATTAACCAATAACAATGTCCGTATGGAGTGGACAAATCTGCAGATTTCAAAGACAATAATAATATATTTTCCTCTCCAGAATTCTCCTAAAATACACATACTTATAATACACATAAAGATAACTCCTAATGGATAGAAATAGAAACAGTTACTGCTGTAGATAACTGCTGCTGTAGATAACTTATGTTACTGGTAATAACTTTAACTAATAGATAATTACTGCTTATTATTTTATCCTATTTAAAACAAAGAAACTTAAGACATATAAACTAATATAGATTATCCCCACATGTTGTTCACCTATACTTTCTTCTATAGTAAGTCCTTAAAGGAGCATCCGTATCAATGCTCGTATCAGTGCATCTCCCCTGAAAAGTCGCCTTGTCCTCAAGGCAAAAAGAAGGAAACTGATCTGCAATGAGATCATAGTTTTCCCAACTAGCTTCTTCAAGCGGACGGTCAACCCATTGAACGAGCAGTTCCAACGAAGAAAAACCAGCTTCTTTGACCCATAGATGTGCAAGAATCTTGGCAGGAGATATGGTGAGTTCCCAATCTTCATTAAGAGGAAGAGGGGATGGAGGTATAATAACTTGTTGACCATGAGCTGGACGGAGCAAAGATACATGAAAAATCGGATGTACTTTGGAGGAAGAGGTAACTCCAGTTCATAAGCTACAGGTCCAACACATCGCACAATTTTATATGGTCCAAAAAATCGAGGTGACAATTTTTTGCACCTGTGCTGAGCCAAAGAACGTTAACGGTAAGGCTGAACACGTAGAAAGACAGAATCTCCAACTTTAAAGGTAACATCTCAACGATGAGAATTAGCTTACTATTTCATTCGAGTTTGAGCCTTTAAAAGGTTATCTTTGAGAACTTTCAGCATGGCATCACGATTCAAAAGTTGTTCTTCACGTTCAACAATGCGTGTTTCTCCATGAACAAAAGGAGAAATGAATGGAGGGTCCCTACCATAAACAACCTTAAATGGGGTAGTTTCTGTGGATGAGTGGAAGCCCGTGTTAAAAGAAACCTCTGCTTATGGTAGATACTGACTCCATGTACGAGGCTGCTCCGTAACAAAGCATCGTAAATACGACTCCAAACATATGTTAACCACCTCTGTTTGTCCATTAGATTGTGGATAGTAAGATGTACCCATTCTTAGCCTTGTTTGGCTAAGTCGAAATAGCTCCTGCCAAAAAGCACTGAGAAAAATAACATCCCAATCAGATTGGATTGACCAAGGAATGCCGTGAAGACGTACAATTTCTCTGCAGAAAACCATAGCAACAATCTTGGCAGTATATGAGTGAGAAAGTGGGATGAAATGAGAATACTTGCTGAGACGATCTACGACAACCAAAATTGTATCAAAGCCACCCGATTTGGGAAGTCCTATAATGAAGTCAAGTGAGACATCTTCCCAAATTCTATCCGGTATAAGTAAGGGTTGTAGAAATCCAGCAGGTGCTAGTGCTTGGTATTTGGCTTGTTGACAAACCAAACAGTTTTGAAATAAGATCTTAACCTCATGCTTCATCCTTGGCTAGAAAAAATTAAAGGAAAGGCTCTTCAAGGTTTTCAAATATCCTCCATGCCCGACAAAAGGTGTGTCATGAGACTCTCTGAGAAGCTTTTGTCGAATAGAAGATTGGTCCGGAACTACCAACCTTTCCTTGAAATAAAGTTTCTAATCCACAAGATGAAAATCTGGTTGTAAGGAAGGATTATGGTGAATGGCTTGAATAATCTCACGAGTATATGTATCTGCTTGGAGAGCATTTTGCCAGTTGGTAAAATCCATTGGCACAGGAACAGAAAGAGCCAAAAATTCAGCATTTAATGGCCTCCTTGAAAGAGAATCGACTCCCAAATTATCTTTTCCATCTTTGTAAACATTTGTGAAGTCAAAGGGAATCAATTTCATTAGTAATCTTTGCTGCTTATTAGTAGTAATACGCTGGGAAAGGAGATACTTGAGGTTGCAATGATCTGTTCGGACATAAAAATGATGGCCCAGGAGGTAGTGTCTCCATTTCTGTAAAGCTAAAACAAGAGCAAGCAATTCGTGGTCATAAGTAGACTTCAAACGACTGGAAAAAGAAAGTCCCTTACTAAAATAAGCAATAGGATGGTCATCTTGAAGAAGAATAGCCCCTATTTCTTCTGAAGAAGCATCACATTCTACCACAAATGGTTGTGTAAAATCTGGAAGTTCTAGTACCGGAACAGTTGTTAGGGCTTGCTTTAGAAGTTGGAAAGCATTCTCAGCCGATTTCAACCATTGAAAAGCATTTTTCTTGGTAAGTTTACTGAGTGGTCGAGCCAACGTTTCATAACCCTTCACAAATCTGCGATAATAACCTGTTAACCCAAGAAATCCTCGTAACTCCTTCACATTAATTGGTACTGGCCACTCCAAAATAGCTTGAACTTTATCCTGATCAACACCAACCCCTTTTTTTGAAATCACATGACCCAAAAAAGCAATATGGATTTTCCCAAATGAGCATTTAGAAGTTTTGGCATAGAAACAATTCTCTCTCAGGATTTGGAGAGTAAGCTCCAAGTGATTGATATGTTGCTCAATGGTATGACTGTATACCAAGATACCGTCAAAGAATACAAGAATGAATTTGCGCAGGTGTGGTCTGAACAAATCATTCATAGCACATTGGAACGTCGAAGGGGCATTAGTGAGACCAAAGGGCATAACAGTGAACTCATAATGACCAGAGTGAGTACGAAAATCAGTTTTATGAATGTCAGTAGGATCGACACGTATCTGGTGGTAACCAGAACGTAATTCAATCTTTGAAAAAATAGTTTCTCCATGCAATTCATCAAGAAGCTCATCAATATTTGGAATTGGGTACTTATCTGGAATAGTAATTTGGTTGAGACCTCTATAATCAATGCACATACGACATGTATTGTCCTTTTTCTTGACGAGAAGGACATGGCTAGAAAACGGACTGGTACTTGATCTTATAAAACCCTTTTGGAGTAATTCAGTAACTTGGTTTTCAATATCTGATTTTTGGAAATATGGATAACGATATGGACGGATGTTGGGTAGTCTTGAGTTAGGAATCAAAGGGATAGAGTGGATGTGTTGACGAAAAGGAGGTAAGACATTGAATTCTTCAAAAATTGATTCAAACTTATGAAGCAAGCTTTGAATATCAATGTGTATTAAGACTGACTATTGGATAGGACCGGGTCAATCGGACCGGTTTTACCGAAACCGATACCGGATTTTTATTACCGGATCTTACCGGACCGGATTTACCGAAAAATCCAACATGTTCCGTCCGGTCCGTTAGGAACTGGGTTGGACCAGTTTGGAACCGGGTCTTACCGATTCATCCGGTACCTTTTTTTTTATATATATAAATTTTAATTATTTTAATTATTATATAATATTATATATTTATATTATTAATTAATAATATTATATTATTAAAAACTTCAATTGAAAACTTTAAAGTTTATATAAGTTTGAAATTGCATTTAAACTTTAAAGTTTATATTGAATTTAAAGTTTGAAATTGAATTTAAACTTTAAAGTTTATATTGAACTTAAGTTTGAAATTGAATTTAAAGTTTAAACTTTATATTGAATTTAAAGTTTGAAATTGAATTTAAAGTTTAAAGTTTAAGTTTTTTTTATATTGAACTTGATTTTGAATTTGAATTTATAGTTTAAACTTTATATTGAATTTAAAGTTTGAAGTTGAATTTAAAGTTTAAAGTTTATATTGAATTTAAAGTTTGAAGTTGAATTTAAAGCTTAAAGTTTATATTGAATTTAAAGTTTGAAATTGAATTTAAAGTTTAAAGTTTATATTGAATTTAAAGTTTGAAATTGAATTTAAAGTTTAAAGTTTATATTGAATTTAAAGTTTGAAATTGAATTTAAAATTTAAAGTTTATATTGAATTTAAAGTTTGAAATTGAATTTAAAGTTTGAAGTTTAAATTGAATTTAAAGATTGAAATTGAATTTAAAGTTTAAAGTTTATATTGAATTTAAAGTTTAAAATTGAATTTAAAGTTTAAAGTTTAAATTAAATTTAAAGTTTGAAATTGAATTTAAAGTTTAAAGTTTATATTGAATTTAAAGTTTAAAATTGAATTTAAAGTTTAAAGTTTATATTGAATTTAAAGTTTGAAATTGAATTTAAAGTTTAAAGTTTATATTGAATTTAAAGTTTGAAATTGAATTTAAAGTTTAAAGTTTATATTGAATTTAAAGTTTAAAATTGAATTTAAAGTTTAAAGTTTATATTGAATTTAAAGTTTAAAATTGAATTTAAAGTTTAAACTTTAAAGTTATATTGAAAAAGTTTAACTTTAAAGTTTAAACCTTAAAATTCAATTTTATATTAATGTTTAAACTTTAAACTTATATTAAAATAATTAAAAATTAAATTTGTAAAATGACATAAATTAAATAGAAGAGACTATTTTAAAAGAAAATCAAGGCGAATAGCCGTATATTTAATCAAATAAATAAATTATACAATACAAATATTAGAAAGAGAATAAGACTACATAATCTAGGTATTGAATATTAATTATTATATTAACAATTGCATTTTTTTTAAATTCTTTTTGTAAATTTAGTATCATTTGAAAAGAAAGATTTTTTGGAACTGACATTTGTCGTTCGTCTTCCATTGCGTCCATGCCATCATCACTATTCTCACCAAATATTTCATCTATTTGGTCTTCTATTTGGCTACTTAATAGTGGTAGTCTGGTGTTTCTTCTTTCGGCATTGACCCAATCTCTAAACAACACCGATATTTCTAAACTGTCCTTTGCTAATGAATATCGATGATCTCCAATCATAAATTTCGCCGCACTAAAGGCTTGCTCCGAAGCGACCGATGATGCTTGAATCGCTAGCACATCTCGAACAATCCTAGCAAGGGTCGGAAATTGATTTTCACGATTCTTCCACCATACTAATATTGGAGGTTGAAGTTGTCCTTCTTCATGCCTAATCTATTCCCGTGCCTGATTGAAATATAAATCGAAATCATTATTGGTAGAAGATTCAAGCTCAAGATATTCATCCATCCAATCATCGTATCATCACTTTTAGGCTTAGAAGATGGAGGTTCAACTATTGGAATATTTATTTTCATAACTTTATATGCATTATATAAATCTCTAACTTTTGTATAATTGCTACTTTTACATTGTTCAACTCTAGGAGTTTCATCATCTTTAATTTCTAAATTTACATAAATCTTTTCAACCATTCTTTCAACACCTCTTAATTTATAATTTGGGTTGAAAGTAGTAGCAGTCAAATAGATTTGAGGAATAGTGAAAAAATATTATTTGAATTTTTCAATCATAAAAGCAAGTAAATCTTTAAATTGATCTTTTCATTTATATTTTGCAAATTCAGATGAAATAGCACAAATATTTACTAAAATAGAAGAAATAGTAGGATAATATTGACCAGAACATGCATTTGTTGCTCTATAAAAAATACTTAAAAATTCAACAAGTTCTTTTGTATTTTGCCAATCTTCAAAGCCAATTCTTAAACTCGGGTCCGCATTATGAGCATTAAAAACTAATTGTATCGGTTCTTGATAAATATAAGCAACTTGAAGCATTTCAAATAAAGAATTCCATCTAGAGCATTCTTCTTTTGGAACTTTTCTATATGCAAGTCCACATTCATTACAACGATTTTTAAATTCTGTAATTCTAGCTTTTACTTTAGCTTTAAAAATCCAATTACAAGCAAGTCTAATTTTTTCACAAGAAACTCCAAATTGAGAAATACCATCTTTTACTATTAAATTATAAACATGTGCGGCACACTTAATATGAAAACAATCAGTATCAATTTGACAAAATCTACTTTTTAAATAATCAACGGCTCTTAAATTATTAGAAGCATTATCTAAAGTGACACTCATTATTTTATCATATATTCCATAATATTGTAAAATAGAGACTACTTTTGATGCTATATAAGAACCGGTTTTAGTTTCTTCAACATATTTATACGCTAATATTCGTTTTTGCATGTTCCATTTATGGTCAATCCAATGGACAGTAAGTGTAAAATAATCGTTACCATTAGGACTACGTCTCATATCAGAAGTAATAGATAATCTACCATCATAATAAGCAAATAAAAAACAAAGAAAATGAGAATATTCTTTTTGATATTTAAAAAGATCAATTTTAATTGTATTTTTTGGAATACCTTCATAATCTGGGTTATATAATTCTCGAATATAATGAATAAAACCAGGATGTGAAGGGAATGAAAAGGGCAAACCACAAACAACAACCATTTTAGCTAATTCTCTACGATCTTTTTCTTTACTATACGTGCGGTGTGTGCTTCGACTAGCCGGGTTAGACATATTTAATACACCTTGAACCATATTAGAACCTCCAACACCCATAGAACTTTTGGGTATGGGTGTTCCATTTCTATTAGCTCTTTTTATATCATCTAGGCGAGCAAATTCTTTATTACACTTTCGTAAATGTGTTCTTAGTCGTCCCGTTCCCCCTTGTGTACCCGTAGTTACATGTTTCATTACCAATTTACATTTAGTGCAAGTAACAGTAGTTTTTGCCTCATTTTGTATAAAAAATTTCCATACTAAAGATCTTTTAACACGTACGGCGGCGACATTTGAAAAAGTAGGTAAAGGGGGAACTTCGGTAACCGGACTAGTCGGGGTAGGGGTCTCTTTATCTTCCTCATTTATTTCTACTTCTTCTTCTAATTCTTCCTCAAAATTAGTATAATGTCTATTTAAAGACTCATGATCTACTTCATTTTCGGAATTAAATTCAATAGGTCCTGGTGACGTAAAAAAAGTTTTATTAACATGAGTATAATCATTAGTATTAACTAAAAATCTAGGTGGCAAATTTTTAGAACTAGAACTACTTACTCCTCCCTTATTATTTTTTAATTCCGACATTGGTCTTTTACCACTATTTCTTTCCAAATTCATGTTCAAATTTAAAATAATTAAATATTATGAAAAACAAGCAAAATAATATAATAAAAGAAATAAAACAACTTAATTAATAAACAAATAAAAAATTAAAGTTGGAAGTTAAAACGAATGTACCAAACGTCTAAGTAAAAGTAGACGTATAACCAAAGCCGGATTCGAGAGATGTCTATTGTAGCTTCCGAAATTTAAACTCCAACTCAATATCACAATATAATAATTAATAATTTATGAGAGATTTAAAATTGAGACTTTGAGAGATATTATAAGATTGTATAAGATGTATAAGTTGTGAATTTGTGATTTAAAATGGAAGAAAAGGGTATATTTATAGTGTAAATGAAAGAAAGGGGTGGAGGGGTGTTATTTGACCGTTTTGGGCCCCATACCAACGGCTAGAAGGGCCCAACGGTCGAAAATAACGGCTACCTTAAAAAAAAATCGAGTCAACCGGACCTTACCAGATCGGACCGTTCCGGAACCGGTTCTTATCGAACCGGATAAAAAACCAGGAACCGATTCGGTAATCAGTCCGGTATACTATAAAAACCAGTTTCTTACCAGTTTAACCGGTATCGGAGGGACCGGTACGGAATCCGAACAGGAATCGGACCGGACCGGGTCAAAACCGGTCCGTTTGCCAGCCTTAATGTGTATAGAATTACCTGAAGTATCAGCCTCCTTGGAGAAATGCTGAAAAGCAACTGGCGCATTTGATTCTTGTGGGACCCCTTGAAGCTTATATTACTTTCCATTTAAATTAAAAATCAAAAACATCTTGTTCAAGTTAGCTTGGACTGTATTTAAAGAAGTAAGACACTTAGTTCCAAGCAATAAATCTTCTCCTCCAACAGAGAAAGGATAAAAATCTTGATCAATCGTTAATATGGTAAATTTCACAATAATATTTTGGCACAGACGTTTGCAACGTATGATATCTCCATTGATGATCTGAACTCCGAAATAGGGAACAACTTGAGCAGGCAACTGTAATTCTTCAATAATTTTTTAAGAGGTGAAATTATGTAATGACCCACTATCAACCAGAAGCAGCACCTTGCGTCCATTTAAGGTCCTTTGAAGTTTCATCGTTGTCCCTGTTGTGTTACCTAAAAAGGCGTGGAATGAAATTTCAGCAAGGTCATTTGTATCTGCATCCTCATTAATTATGTCACTTGACATTTGTTCTCCCAATTCATCACCTTCAATGTTGTTATTTGCCTCCATAAGAGTAAGAGATGTTGTCTTGCAACGGTGACCCGGTGCAAATTTTTCATTACACCTAAAACAGAGTCCTTTCGCTATACGATTCTGCTTCTCTATCTCCCAAGCATGATTTGGAGAAGGACTATAACAACCCTAAAAATGGCTATGCTAAGTAATGTTTAATGTGTCTAGAATGCCTGCGATTAGACCGGGTTCACACGGATTGATGCGCGTAGAACTAGACCTCTGAACCCTTGCAACAGCCAAGCCAACCAACTTGGTGAGTTAGTTGAGCTAGGAAAGGTTGGGTCTAGCCATGTAGGGCACCCGAATATGAAGATCTACCCGGATGAGTCTTAACCGGACTTAAAAAGGGGTAATCTTAAGTTTGGAGGGTCTAGGGATAAAATGATCTTTTTCCAGGCTAGGGGTAGTATTGTAATTACCCTAAATATTTAATTAATTATTTATTTAATATGGTGGAGGGGCAATTTGGGGAGAAAGGGGCCGAAATTGGCCCTTTGAGCGAAATCTTGCTCCACCCGGGTTCGAACCTAGGTGGGAGCAATGATTTAATTTGACTTATTTAATTTGGTGAATTAATTTAATTAATTAATATTTAATTGCTGATTTAACAAAAAGAAAAATCATATTTTTATTATTAATTATTATTTATTAATTAATATATTTTATTTGACTAAGTCTTTTCTAAAAGTCCTAGTTCTAAGGGAACACTACCTCACATCTCTCTCTCTCTTTCACGTCTATCTCTCTCTCGTCAAACACTCTCTCACAACTCCACATTCTCTCTGGCTGAAAAACGAAACAAAATATCAGAAAAACAACAAAAAGTTCTTCACACTTGAAGAACTTACACACCAAAAATACAAACAACAAGCTAATCCGAAAACGTAAAGCAAAAAGGAAATTCTCGTCGGATAAGGTGTGAGGGTTCGGTGGTGGAAGTTGGGTTAGTGGAGGATTTGGCAGCACTTTGAAGGTGTTGAAAGCTAAAAATAGATATGGGTTTCTTCCTCTTGGTCCTTTTCCCAAGAGACCCTTAAGTCTCAGATGGATCTACTCCGAAAACTAGGGTTGTTCCCCGTTACATGTTCCCTGTCACTAGCTCCTATCAATGATCTTAGGTTATGTCTGCTGGTAGATATTAGGTATGTAAGGTGATTTTGTGATGAATATGTTCATGAATATGTGTTCGGAATTGTATGACTGATAATCCATATTTTCTGAAATTATGTGATAATCATGTGTGTGCAACGTGTAAGCTGTGACCTTTGCTTTTCAGATTGAAGTTTGAAAATGATATGTTTAGGGGTTGTATTTGACGTGCACAAACTTGTATAAATCGTCATGTTCATATGAGGTGTAGTGTGGCTGATTTGAGTAGAAAACTCTTAGCTAAATGTAACTACGAAACTACACCTAAAAACAAACTAAATAATCTATGAATTACCCTAATAACTAACGTATAAATGTTGATAAAAAGGAGCTGAAAAAAACATGAACAAATTTCCATCATTTTGTAAGCTTGGTTTCGGCCAAACAAGGATGAATATATGTAATTTTGAAATAAGTGTAAAATAGGTGAGGTCACTAGGGATTGAACCCAAGACCTCACACGTGAAAATCACTAAACACGTAAATGAGGAAATTGGGTTAAGAGGAATCGAACTTGGGTGCCCTTGACCGAAAATGATAATATTTCACTAAGGCATACTGTAATTAATTAACATAAAAATGAGTGAGGCACACGGGATTCGAACCCGAGTGCCCTTAGCCGACTCTCCTAAACTTAAAACGGAAATAAAGAAATGAGAGGAGTGGGATTCGAACCCACAACCTCTCGGTCAAACAAGAGAGCAAAGAGAAAATAAAAAAATAATAATAATAACAAGATGAGAGGAGTGGGATTCGAACCCACAACCTCTCGGCCGAATGAAGAGAATTAAAGAGAAAAAAAAACGTAAGTGTTATCCAAGGGATTCGAAATTGGGTTCCCTTGTCCAATTCCGTATTGACACATAAGTCGTACGTGAATAAATATTTAAATGAATGCTGCCTATATGGATCGAAATCAAGATCTTGGCATACATACAAGATGCATAAGTCTTGTACCACATAATCTTGGGTAAATATGAATCACTTAGACAAACTATGAATGAAGCCCCATGGCTTGTATGTGTGGACTCATAAGTCTAGAATACATTTAAAAATAAGTGAACCTAAGATGTTATGTGATGAGACAATGAAACCCCAGAGGGGTCAAGTAAGAGTGTGACACACACTAAGGAGCCAAGTGCATTGGCATACGATGAAATGAACATTCACGTAAAGTGGTGAGTAATTATGAAGAGTAAATATGCTAAAATTAAAGAATTTGGTGACAACATGATAAAAGTCTAATGCGAAAGGTGAGAGAAATCTCAAATGAGCCTAAGTAAATGTTACCAAAACGTACTCACCTATGAGAGTGTGAAGTTAATGAAGAGACCAGTCTCTATGAATACTCTGATGAAAGTATTGAAGTTAATGCATACTTAATACTAATGATGAGATGAGAAATCATCTAATGATCTATGATTCCCTCATGCTAGAAGCCAGCTTCTATGATGTATGAGATGAATGTAATAGAACTTTATACTGAGCACCGATAGGCTAGCTATGAGTTGCGATTACTTCTTTCGGGAAGGCAGAGGTTCGTGTAATTCTCATGAGATGAGACTGTCCGTCCTGACGGGTATGGGTCTCCTTATATCTCCTAGTCTTTGAACATATACTGCCAATATAGGGTTCTAGCAGGGTTCGAGTCCCTATATACGCTAGCATGTTTTGGTTCACTTTGGCCGGTGATTCCACCTCTTTTCGGTGTGGGGTTAAACACAGTATTTCATGATGCTCACATGATCTATGTCGGTTAAGGTTAAAGTTCCCAAAGAAGAATGAGGCCAGCCTCAAGTAATGCATATAATGAAATGAACGATATCAAAGGTGTTAGGATAGGATAATAAAGAGGTGAGCTAGACTTAAGTAATGATACTAGGTCATTCTTGGTCATTGCACAGCGAACCCGATGAAAGTCTTAAACTACATCCTAAGTATGGCTGGTGTTTACACTAGCTTACGAACGAATGAAAATGAAGTACGTATGAATGAATGAAGCAGACTCTGTGTTTGCTAAAGAAATCTCCCTAGTTGAGGTCCCATATGTTGAGCCCTCAATTTGGGAAGTCTTAATGTCAAGTCCATGATTCCAAGGTCTCATGGCATATGAACGAATGATATGCAATATGTTATGTGCTATATGCAATATGTTATGTGCTATATGTAATATGTTATGTGTTGTGTGCAATATGATACGTATGATGATGCATGTTACTCTCATAGCATGACTTTCCTAATGCGATTTTGGAAAGTCCACTGACTTGACTTTTCATAAATGATATGGTTAGGACAGGGCTCTTCTTAATCATGCATGTCCTTGGTGTGTGCTTGCATATACCCATACTTAGTACAAGTGTGTACTAATCTCATACAACTCTCTACTTTTAGGTGCAGGTACAGCTGGACGCTAGAGCTTACAAGTCGACTTTGACGTTATCCGGACGTGGAACTTTCATCCGGATTTGGTAGGCCCTCATGCTTCGAGGACGCTTACTATTTTATTCTAGCATTAGACGTAGACATTAGCTAGTGGAGTATGTTCCACTAGTGTTTCTTTCCTAGTTGTTTCCAGTATTGTATTGGTGCCATTTTGGCAACTTTATATTTTTATTCAGATATGACTATGTCTTTCATTTGATTATCTTGATATTAGATGGTTGTTGTGAACGCTTATGAGTTTATGTAGATAGTCTTATACGAACTCGATGTTTCTCACTATAAAGTCTAATTAAACAAAAAGTTCAAATTTTCCGATAAAATTAACCTAGGTGAAGTAACGATGACGTATGTAGGCTTGTCTGCGACCTCTGAGAGGTCAACGATGCCGGTCTCGTCTGAGGTATCGATTCCGGTCGTGACAAGGACGAGGAGACATCTGTGCAAAATTAGGATTGGTTCGTGATACAAGTTGGTTGCCTACTAATTGGTAAGAAACATCACGTGCATAACAAGTTTGGATTGTGTTGGATCGTGACAAATTTGACCATTGATACCCTTTATGCCCACAATTGGAATTAAATTTTTTCTTAAATTCCAATGCAAGGCTCATGGCTTTATAAACAGTTCTAGGCTTATAAATTCTCACATCTGATTTGAGTTCTTCGTTAAGCCCAGTAAGGAACACCCCCAAAAGACAATGTTCTGGCCAATCCTTAACCCGGGCAGACCGTTTAGCAAATTCCTGCCGATACTCTTGTATTGTGCCCAATTGTCGAATGCTACACAAATGTTCATCTAGATTCTGAAATTCAGCAGGACCATAGTTCTCTTGTAAAGCTTTAACAAGGTCCTCCCAATACAACAATGTAAAATCATTGTTAATCCACACAAAGAGATCAAGTGCATCACCCTCCAAATACATGGCTGCAACATCTACCTTTAAATCATCGGGAGTTTGATAGTACTGAAAATATTCTTCGGCCTTCAAAATCTAGCCACGAGGATCTACTCCTTCAAATTGGAATTCAATCTTTATGTGTGGCCTATGCGATGGATTCTTCAACGACCAAGGCATATCCATATCAACATCAACCTACTCAACCCAAAAAGATCTTCTGGTGTCACGAGGACCTCTACTACGTTATGGACCCATTCCTTTAGCAAATGTACCAGGGTTAACTTCAAATTGAGCACCACTAGATTGAGTCTTCAATGCTGCATCTAATGCTTCCAAACATGATGTTATAAACGTTAATTACTGGACAATTTGATCATTAGAGGGCTCATTAGGATGATTTGTGACTGGTTGTGGTGATGGTTCATTAGAAGAACGTGTAGATACCACCATCTTGGATCTTGCTGCTCTGATACCAAAATGATAGAAACTAAAAAGAAACGAGATAAGAAATGAAAATTTACTGGTTAAATAAAGTGCAAGAATCTTAAACACTACATTAAACCATAACAATGTCCGTATGGAATGGACAAATATCCAGATTTCAAAGACAATAATAATATATTTTCCTCTCTAGAATTCTCCTAAAATACACATATTTATAATACACATAAAGATAACTCCTAATGGATAGAAATAGAAACAGTTACTGCTGTAGATAACTGCTGTTGTAGATAACTTCTGTTACTGGTAATAACTTTAACTAATAGATAATTACTTCTTATTATTTTATCCTATTTAAAACAAAGAAACTTAAGACATATTAACTAAGATAGATTATCCCCAATGCTGCTCGCCTATACTTTCTTCTAGAGTAAGTCCTTAAAGGAGCATCCGTATCAATGCTCGTATTACATAAGCTATAACGTTTCCATTTTGTATTAATACACAACCTAAGACGATTATACATGAATCACAATACACCACAAAACCTTGAGTACCCTCTGGTTATAAGGTCAAAACAGGGACAGTAGTCAACTTCTTTTTCAATTCATACAAGTTTTTCTCACAAGTTTCAGACCATTGAAACTTAACTGTCTTCTAAGTTAACTTGGTCAAAGGGGATGAGATAGATGAGAACCCATCCACGAATCTTCTTTAATAGCTAGCCAACCCCAAGAAACTCCTAATATCAGTTTGAGATGTGGGTCTAGGACAATTTTGTTTTGCCTCTATTTTCTGGTATCAACTTTAATTCCCTCTCAAGACATAATGTGGCCTAAGAATGCCACAGACTCAAGACAAAACTCACACTTAGAGAACTTGGCATACAACTCTATATCTTTCAAAGTCTAGAGAACTATTCTGAGATGACTAGCATGATCTTCTTCATTCCTTGAATAGATTAGTATGTCATCAATGAAGGCGATAACAAACATATCTAAATAAGGTTTGAATACTCTATTTATAAGGTGCATGAATACTTTAGGCGCATATGTCAACCCAAAAGACATTACCAAAAACTCATAATGACCATATTGGGTTCTGAAAGCTCTCTTTGGAATATCAAATCCCCTCACTCTTAACTGATGGTAGCCAGACATGAGGTCTATTTTCAAAAAACAGGTGGCACCCTGAAGCTGATTGAAAAGATCATCATTCTTGGAATAGGATATTTGTTCTTGATGGTAACCTTGTTCAACTGACGGTCATAAATATACATCCGAAGGGAACCATATTTTTTTCTCATAAATAAAATCAGAGAGCCCCAAGGTGAGACACTTAGACGAATAAATCCCTTATTAAGAAGATCTTTCAACTGTTCTTTAAACTCTTTCAACTCTGCTGGAGCCATTCTATATGGCAGAATAGATATAAGATGAGTATCTGGGAGAATATCTATACAACATTCTATCTCTCTCAGGAGGGACTCTGGAAGATCATATGGAAAGATTTATGGAAACTCTTTAACTACTTGAACTGACTGAATAGGAGGCATCTTAACACTAGAGTCATTAACTCGAACTAAGTGATAGACACACCCCTTAGAAACCAACTTCTTTGCCTTAAGGTACGAAATGAAACGGCCCCTAGGCTATGCTGGACTGATTTTCCATTCTAAGACTGGATCATTTGGAAACTAAAACTTGAAAACTTAACTTGTACAATCAACTGAGGCATAACAGGCATGGATCCAGTCCATATCAAGAATGATATAAAAATCTACCATGTCTAACTCAATTAAATCAGACTTGGTACTTTTGTGATTGACAGAAACGAATAATCATGATAGACTCTCTCTGTTAGAATAGACTCACCAACAAGTGTAGAAACACTGAATGAATCACTAAGTTGCTGAGGAATAACATCAAAATTCATAGCAACATATGGAGTTACAAAAGATAAACTCGCTCATGGGTCTAACGAAGCATAAATAGTAAAGTTAAACACATGGATCATACCAGTGGCAACATCTGCCGAATCCTCTTGCTCTTGGATACTATTGATGGCATATAAGAGGTTTAGTCCTCCACCAGTACCGGAAGTAGTCCTTCTAGGTGCATCTCTTTCTGGTGGATCAACTGAAGAAGATCGGACTCTATTACCCCAATTACCATTACCTTGCCTATTTGTTGGACACTATCGCATGAAATGCCCATTCTGACCACACTTGAAACAACCAGTGGAGCCCTCACGACATGTACCTGATTGTTTCCTACAAAACTTAGCGCTGACAAGAGGCTTATTACCCCCTTGTGCCATACTACTTTGAGAATAGGCAGGCTTGGCTCTGAAATTCTGACTATTGTACTCACACACTAGAAAATAATGGAAAAGGTCCCTTCTGTTTCTGTTGGAAGGATGACCGGTTGTCATTACTCTTCTGCTGCCCAGACTCATTCCTGTCTTAGCTCTCTCTTTCTAAAACTCTTCTCTATTCCTTAGATTCTCTTCCTCAACCTGCTACACATATGCCATTAACCTCGAAATGGCCATGTTCCCAATAAGAATTGATGTATGGCCCTCTTTTCTTGATAAAGGGAAAACCCAACAACAAACAAACTCATCTTACTCCTGATATCCACAACCATTTTCAGAGTATAACGGTATAATTGGGTGAATTTCAACTCATACTCATGAACACTTAAATAATCTTGCTTAAGTGTGAGGAACTCTCGTACCTTAGCCTCTTTCAGTTCTTGGGGAAAGAAACGCCCCAAGAAAGTCTCCTCAAAACAAGCCCAACTCACAGGTGGTGCATCCTCATCTCTACCCTCTTTCCATTGATCAAACCAAGTCTTAATAACATTTTTCAGTTGAGGTGCAACTAGTTCCACTCAGTATTGGCCACATGCACAACCTCGAATCCCTTTTTCAGTTCCTCAATAAAATTCTCTAGATCCTCTGCAATGCTTGTACCCGTGAAACTTAGAGGATTCATCCTAAAAAACTCGCGGATCCTCAAAGTGTCAGCTACTTCTTGTTGATTCCCTCTCTGCTGCCCAATTTGGCTGGTCACAACTTGGCTCAATACTCGGATTGCCTCACAGAACTCAGCATTGATAAATTCCCCTTGAGTTTGCACTTCAGGTGCACTTGGTAGATGTTTGCTCCTCAACGTTACGTCTAGTAGGGTGAAACACCCCATAGAACCTAGTTAGACTTAGCTATTGTCTAATGGAATTAAGTGGGTGAAACTAGAGCCTCACATGTTAGTTTATAGTTAGAAACTTGTTTAAATGATGTAAAATGGCTATTTAAGTTAGTTTGGTGATTGTATAGTTCAAATGTCAAGAAACGACCATGACATCCAAAAACTAGTCATTTGAACTAGTGAGTTGTAAAGGCTTGTCGTTGAAGATTTTGGTGAGTCCTCATAGCTTCGAGGACAACATCCACTTACCTTTACGTCATTTACTTTTATGTTTAAGACTTTGTATGGGCTGTGTCCAAAGACTATTATTGATGTCAAGTTAGATGGTTTGAGACAAAAGAGTTAGAAAATTCTTCTGATCGCGATTTATGAAAATGACTTCGTTTGTATATCGTAAAGTTTTAAATTCTTCCATATTTTCTAATGTCTTATGTTATGATTATGCTAAGGTCAAGTATGCCCTGTTACGACTTAGGGGTGCTCTCGGGTCATGACAGAGGGTGACCTGTGACAGATCTTCGTAGAGGCATGATTATATGAAAATACGCGCAAGCATGAATTAGAAAGAAAATTTTTAGAGATTAAACTCTAACGCACGAAATAAGTATGAAAAAACTGAGATAATTTTACTAAAAATTTTTTTAAGTGTTGCAACCTCTTAATTATAGATGTGGCGCGGTTCACACCGATAGCTAGGACTCTACAGACACAACTTCATAGGCTCCCTAGGACTCTTGAACTTTGTGCTTTGATACCAAGTTTGTCATGCCCCAAGCCTACACCCTGGGCGGAACTGACACTCAAGAACCATTGTTGTCCCCAAGCAAACCCTTGGCCTGACTTACATACTCAGCAGAAGATCATATGAATATTTATAATGATAAAAAACACTATACTCACTTGAATAATAAAATACTGAGAATGCTTAAATAGTCAAATTTTACTTTTGGCCAAAATGACAACTCAAGTCTTAACAAAGGAAAATTAAATGAAAAGACTAAAGAACTAACATTTGACTGTCTATGAAACCTTTAAAACAACTAAAGATGGATATCAGGACAGGAACCATGACCATCCTAACAAATGGAATATTGAAAAAAGAACTGAAATCAATAAAAGGAGTCCTCCGGAATACAGGGAGGCTCACCAACAAACACTACACTGGATCAATGATGCGCTAGATGTTGATCCTAGATACCTGCGTCTGCATCATAATACGATGCATGCCAACTAGCATCAGTACATTGAATGTACGAGTATGCGAGTTAAAATATTAAACACAACATAGGCTGGAAAAGAATCCAAAACACTTACCTGGCTCAACTAACTCATTTCATTATATAGCAGTTTAAAACAAATGCAATATAAAAGAACTGTTTAAAACATGATGTAAACTCTGTATGTATGCAAAGATACAATATAACTCTGAGATGTATGTAAAATACAAATAAACTGTGTATATAAGAATAAAATTACATCTATGGGAGTTTCTCTAACCGACAACCATCACATGAGAGATATAGTGAGGATACATCATTTTGCCTCACGCTGCCAGGGTCGTCCTATACCTTGCCATGAGTATAGAACCTGAACTACTAAGTGAATCCACTAGTATATGCTAAAAATCCCTAAAAGAATCATATAAAAAGTATGGCTCTTTTCTACCCATGGTGGCTACATGGTTTATGTTGGCTCGAAGTTTTCTGAACTCTCCCCTATATCGATGCTCAATACTACTCCCAAAATATACTAGGTCTTTATGTTTTAAGAAAATACTTATTTCTCTGTTTTTAGATTAGTGCTCAAATACTTAGCTCAATGGCTACCTTGGAAATCAAAGTTTCCCTTTTGCTTTATTTTGAAAGCATATACTCTTTTCTGAAAAACTAGCTCCAAGGCTCTTTGGAAATCTCAGTTTCCGTTTTTATTTAAATGTGAAAATATTTTAAACTTTCTTGGAAATACTTAATTCCTGTATAGTTCTTTGAAGAAATGAACTTCAACTATGAACTTTTTGCTTAACTTGAAACATATGTCTTAAAATAAAGTTAAAATGTTTGTGAAAGGCTTTTAAAAACTTTAAGAACTTATCTTGACTTAACTCTTGACTTCTTAACTTGACTCTTAACGTTCATTGAATTGAATTATGGATTCAAGAAAATGTGATTTGTGATAGGAAAGATCTCATGATGTTGAGTAATAACTTTATATAGCTAAACATGAGAAAGTATCAAAATTTCAATGTTTGAGGGTGGGTCCGTGATGCAGAGAAGCATTTAAATTTTTGTTTCTAAAATAATTTTTGAGGTAGAACGGTCTGTGGATGCTCCACGATGCAAAGCGACTTTTCCCAAAACTGGTGACTATCTCCGCTACGCGAAATGACTTTTCCCGAAATTGGGTACTAGCTTCGCGACGCGGAGGCACTGCCAAATTTTGACCGACGAAATTTCTTCTTCATTTTCCAGCTCTAAACCCTTTAAACTTCGATGGTTCTTTCCCCAAACACTTAGAATTGATTATATGTTCAAAGTATATCAGATTCTACTTTTTTCATACCTAAAGTCACGTATTCAGATCAAACAACTCTTCAACGATTTCAACGAATCAAGAATGTAATAGAACTTCAACAAACCCATCAAGAACTCAATTTCTAAGCATTCAAAAACTTAAAATTCAGTGAAATATTGAGTGAACTAAACCAACGCTATTTGATCTGACATACCTTGTAGGGATCACCCCCGACGAATTCCACAAGCTAAACTCGACGAATCTTGAACATAGTTCTCCTTTCTCCTCGTTTCTCCTTTTCTTTTCTCTTCTCTAAGAACCCTAACTCATTTTTCTAAAGCTTAAACTGACTAAGTTCATTTTAGACCCCTAATTAAATACCAAAAAGAAATTAAAATAAAAAGATAAGGAAAAGACGACCAAACTACCCTTCAAAAATCCGGATTAGACTTTTCTTATTCCAACAACCCAACTTTCAAAGGACATAACTCTCTCATACGAACTCGGAATCGCGCAAACTTAGCGGCGTTGGAAAGATCACTCCAAGAGTTCGCCTACCATATCTGGAAGTGCTCCTAACTCATCCTGAGATAGAAGTTATGGCCGTTTGAAGTTGAGCAAAAACTCACTTATTCCTAACTTAAGTAAATTTCCAGATTTTTAATTCTTTCCAAAAATGACTATTTCCACTTCTTAGCTTCTTCTTAGCTATTTCAAATTGCGAGTTGTAACAAAGATCATGATGTGTAGCTTGTTGATAGTGGATGCATGCATCAAATGACAGATTACTAGAACATATTTGAATAGATGGACAAAAATTATTTCTCCGAAGTCAGACTTGGAGATCGCAGAGGGAAAAGTAGCAGTAACTATTCAAACTCCATAAGATATGAAGCTTATATCTGATGTATTATTTGTTCCTAAAATTAGCCAAAGTCTTCTCAAAGTTGGCCAATTGCTTGATAAAAATTATGGCCATGTTATTTAAAGATAAAACATGTGAAATCACGGACCCAACTGGCATAAAAATTGCTCTCAGTCAAAATTAACAACAAAAGTTTCCCTCTTGATTGGAAACATACTCGTCGGCATAAAAGATGAAACTTATGTTTGGCATAAAAGGCTTGGTTAAATCAATTATTGATTCAAAATAAGGAACTTGTGGCAGATATGCCTTCCATAAATGAAACCTCTAATGTATGTGGAGTTTGTCAAATTGGAAAGCTAAGTCAATCACCATTTCCTAAAAATCAAGCCTGGAGAGCTACTGAAAAGCTCAAACTAATACACACTGATGTGACCGAACATATTAGCACTCTTTCTTAGAACAACAACAAATATTTTCTTTTATTCGTTATGCCCTTATGAGGTTTTTTTGGGTTTACTTTCTGAAATATAAATCTGAAGTATTTGTTGTGTTTCAAAGGTTTAAAGCAACTATTGAAAACCAATGTGGCTCTCTGATAATCTTAAGGTTTGATAATAATGGGACCGAGTTCATTTCCAATCAATTCAAGGATTTTCATCAGAAAGTAGGAATTCATCATCAACTTACAGTCACTTACACACCACAACAAAACGGCGTATGGGAAAGAAAAAATAGGTCCATTATGAATATGGCTCAGTGTCTTCTATTTGAGAAAGGTCTGCCTAAGGTGCTATGGGCTGAAGCTGTCAATACTATTGTCTATCTTCAGAATAGATTGCCGACGAGATCAGTTGAAGGAAAGACTCCATACGAAGCATGGATTGAACCAAGCCATCAGTTGCTCATCTTAAAGTATTTGGTTGTAGCTGTTACTCGTATATTTGCTGACATTAAAGGGGATAAACTTGATGAAAGAGTTGATGTTGGAATATTTGTGGGATACAACAACACTTCTAAATTCTATAGGGTTTTAAATCCTATTTCACAACAAATACATGCATGGGGATGGAAGAAGATGGTTTGTCTTATTTACAGATCACTAATCAATAACAAAGTGCCCAAAAAGAAGAGTTGATTCTAGAGGAAGAGGAGGAATCTGATGATTATGGAATTTCTTTTCATGAAACCTTTGCACTAGTTGCAACGTTTGATACCATTAGATTTCTACTTGCAGTTGCAGCACACCATTGGGTGGCAAGTATTTCAATTGGATGTTAAGTTCGCCTTCCTTAATGGGTATCTTGAAGAGAAAATTTATGTAGAGCAGCCTCAAGGTTTTATAGGAACCTAGGGCCTGATAGCACATTGATAACTACTTACTGAATTTGGGGTTTAAAAGAAGTTGCAATGAAGAAACCTTGTATGTTAGACTTCAAATGATTATTTTCTCCTTGTTTCTCTATATGTTTATGATCCGTTGGTGACTAGCAACAACATAGTCTATCACAGACTTCAGGGGCAAATAAAGAAGGTCTTTGAAATGAATGATTTGGGGAAAATGACTTATTTCTTGGAATCTTTGTTGGGGTTTCATCCAAGCAAAGCAACTGAAGCCTATGAAATCGTTGGGGTTTACTGATAGTGACTGGGATTGGTTCAAAAGACGACATGAAAAACACTTCATATTGTCTCACTCTCGGATCAGGTGTCATTTGCTGGTGCAAAAAGAAGCAAGGGTATGTGGCTCAATGAACAGCTAAAATAGAGTACATTGCTGCCTCCGATGTTGTTAATCAAGCTTTATCGTTGAGAAAAATCTTGATTGACTTGGGGTTTCATCCAAGCAAAGCAAGTGAAGTCCTTTGTGATAAAAATTGTTGTTTCCATGGTAAAGAATCCAGTATTTCATGGAAAGACTAAACACATTAAAATTAAATACCATTCCATTCAAGAAGTTGAAAGGGAAAATGAAGTTCATATTTTGCATTGTTGCGGTGAAGATCAACTAGCTCATAATTTTAGAAAAGCTCTACAGAAATAAAGATTTGAGTTTCTTAGAGCTAAGCATGAAGTATCTAACAGCACTTGCATCAAGAGGAGTGATGAAGGGTGTTATTTTTTCGTATGTGATGCTAAGTTTTTTCATGTTAGTACTTTTGTCTGGATATTTTTGTTATAACTATTGAATTATGTTTATTGCAAAGTTCTAGAATGTAGAAGATATTGTAATATCCGGTGGAGCTTGATTTAGGCACATAACAGGGAGTCAATTTCCAGGATTTTAGGAATTTAACAACACTTTATGTATCGATATGTAGTAAGCTTTTGCTGAATAAAAAGACCTGCTCCCTGATCTCCAATTATCTCTCTATTATCATATTTGTCTTGTCTTTCTCTCCTTCAGAGAAGTTTTGATAGTATTTGGAATCTTGATGATATCAACTTTTTTTTCTTTTACATTTTGTTCTTACTAGCTCAAGTTATATGCTCTGTTAGTATACATAATTTTTTACATCATTAAGTCACTTTTATCGTTGCAGGAGATAACTTGTTTGAAAGTTGGGAGATTATATCTAGATGGTTGTTTTAAAACCTAAAGGCCCAATCCAATGATTTCAAGTTACACAGATCTATTTGAAGTCCACTTGCACTACAACAAAAGATACATTTATTGATAATAGATTTGGATTGCAATGCATAGAAGACTGTTGACAAGGGAGAGATTGGCTAAGATCGATGACTATATGTACCAGGATACGTCATGCTTGTTATGTGGTGACCCTCCTGAAAATACAGAACATTTGTATTCAAAAACTTGTCTGCAAACGATAGGAATTTGATAGAGCGAATATATCAAATTATATTAGAGGAATTATATAGATTTGGATCAGGTTGAGACTAGTTTTATGAGATGTTGTAATGATGCTCTGGATGTTTTTCAATAAAATGTGTTTGTTCGACCAAGAAATAAATTATCCAATAATTTTTATTATCTTACCTTTTCATAATATCTCTTGGTTGTCGTATCCTACTTATTTTGTTTGTAGGTTTTCCCGTCAAATTGGTAATGTATGGTCTACTGTCTATCGATACGTTGTATTCATAAAAAAATTTGTAGGGCAAACTTATCTCTCTGTGGATACTAAGCCGGCTTTATTAGGGAAAATCTTACCCCACTTGGCCATCAAATATGAAAACAATTGGCCTCTGCAAATAAGGAAAAAAAATAAAGAAGGGAAGCTTTTCCTTTTCATCACTTTGACTTTAGCCCTTGCCACAATATGTCCCTCGAAACCTCAAAACAATTTTCGATGTTTTGGAAGGTTAGGTAGCACAACTCAGCACATTTAAACTTTTTGTTTGTATTACACTAACGGTTAAGAAATTTCAGATTACAGTAATCTTGATATGTTTATCTCTTTAAATATTGATAAAAAACCCTAATACAAACATTTCATTATTTTGGTGAAGTAACAAGTACAAGAATCTTTAGGATTATTGTAAGGACAATTTGCAGGTGTGAAATTAATCTCTTTGTCCAAAATTCTCTAGTTTCTTTATCTTGATTATTTATATGTATATGTATGTGTTTCCCTTTTGGTTAAATACTAGACATAGATGCTTATCACCATAGTTTGATTCATCTAAAAGATTTCTTTCACTGTGCTTTGTGATTATTAGGTTCTGCCCCATTTGTGCCGATATTTTACAGTAATTTTCTTTAACATGATTTACTTTTTTGAAAATTAATTTATAGAGATATGAATCTTATGAAAAAGTAAGATTTATTTTTGGATTTAATTTTTGATTTGTTGTCATGGTTCTGCAAATCTTCCCCTTTTTTTTAAGTGCTTTGACATGCTTATCCTTAAGTTGATGCTCTATTGATTATTTTTTTTTATAGAGATATATATCACTAGTTCTCTAAAGGCAAAAAGTAAGATCTTTTATGACTTTCCTTTTTTGGGTTGTTCTTATTTTTATGTAAATCTTCCCTTTTTGGATCTTCTTTGATATGGTTGTCCTTGAACCGAGGGTCTATTGTGAATAGCTCTCTACCTCCCAAGGTTGAGGTGAGGTCTATGTACAATCTATCCTCCCCAAACCTTACTTATGAGATTATACTGGGTATGTTTTTTGGTTATGTAAATCTTTCCTTTTTTGATCTGATTTGATATATTTTTCCTTGAGTCGAGGGTCTATCAGAAATAGTCCCTCACCTCCCAAGGTAGGGGTGAGGTCTATGTAGACTCTACCATCCCAAATTTCACTTGTGGGATTACACAAATATTCTCTTTTTTCGATTAGCTTTAATAGGATTTTCCTTGAGCTGAAGATCTATTAAAAACAACCTCTCTACCTCCCAAGGTAGGGATAAGGTCTACATACAATTTACTATCCCCAGACCTTACTTGTCGGATTACACTGGATATATTATTGGTTCTACAAATCTTCTATTCAGATGAACATTGATTTGAAGACAATAAGAAAATGATTGATTTGTATATTGGTTTTGATGTAGATTCTAAAGAGATGCAAAGTGATACTCATCAACTTGAATATCATGAGATTCGTCTTGTTTATATTATCTTACGAGAGAAATTATGTCAACACTTTCCAAGGACGCTTATTTAAAATGCTTTCCGTTAAAGTTAATGCGTAGAGAATTGAGTGTTCCTCAAAAAAGGAAAAAAAAGGAATTTGTATGACTTTCCTTTTGATTTGTTGTCCTGCATATAATTTGTCATTGCACGTTCCCTAGTTTTTAAATGGTTAGGTTGCGTGAAAAGGGTTCTCGGTTTTTCCTTTTCTATTTGATATTTCATATCTCTGGGACTTTTGTGGTAGTATACTACTTGGATCTTCATGTTTATTCCTTTTACCAGTAACTCATTACTTCTCTTAGTATCCATAACTGATTTAAAAGAATACATGCGTTGCTGCGATTGTTTTGGTTTACTAAATGTCAGGAAGATCTTATTATAGATGCCTAATATTTATGGTTGTTTTTTCCCCATATATTGGCAGTCATCCATTTACTGAATCCTCTTTTAGAACTTCCCTTTTCATGCTTGAGTCTTTCCTTGTAGATCTAAAAGAAATGAGCATCGATCAGACATGCAATAGCTTCTTCTGGACTAGGGATGAGGATAAAATCTTTGAAAATACCCTAGCGATCTACTTTAATGATAACAATCTATTCACGAAGATGGAAGAAGCACTTCCTGGGAAATCACTTGATGATATCAAGGATCACTACAATATACTCTTAGAAGATATCGGTGCCATCGATTCTGGACACGTTCCATTACCCAATTATCCAAAAATGCAAAGAAATGGAAACCAAAATACGAATGCATATATTGAATGGCGAAGAGGGACTCCTTGGACAGAAGAGGAACACATGTTGGTTTACTGTGTACAGTTTTTGAGGGTTTATTTTCTCTCCTTTTTTGGGAGTCTGGTCATTTTATGTTTTGATGTTTTATTTGCGTGTTCTCTGTGATTTTACACAGTGCACGCAGAAGGCTTTGAGAGGGTAAAACTAAATTAAATGTTGTCCTGCGATCTTGTTTCCTGGATAATAACTTATTTCTCTATTTTTCCTGCTATAGGTCATTTCTTCGGGGCTTAGGTAAATATGGGAAAGGTGACTGGAAGAGTATATCTAGGCATTGTGTGATAACAAGAACCGCAATGCAGGTAGCTACCCATGCCCAAAAATATTTCAAGCGCATTGAAGCAAACCACAAAAGGAACAGAAGAGCAAGAGCAAAACCAAGCGTGATTGATATAATTAGCGTGGATGATGAATTCGATGGAACTTTCCAAGTTCCAAACACCGTGGACATGATTGGACATGATTGTGGAGGATCACAAGAAGTGCCTAACAGTAGCAATGAGAGCACGTTTCCTCAACAAAGCACCAATGCTGAGCAGATGACAACAGTTGTTGGAGGAGAGCTATCAGGCTAAAATGCTTTTGTGAATGTTGACACTCGCGATCTTGACGATGAAGGCATATTTAATCTGCATGACCTGTTCACAGATCAGATGTTCTGATTTGCTGCACTTGTTTTTTGAAGGCTTACTCCATTATGTTAGACAAATATTGCTCTCATTCTTAATCTGTTTAAGACAGTTTTGCTAGACATGTGGATTTTGGTTAAAAATTTTCAATTAAAACCTTTGCAACTATTTCAAAGTTCTTGTCTTTTTTTTCTTTTTCTTGCAATTGTTTGAGGGACTAAGGCGTGTTCTGTTTCAAACATAAATTGATTTATTGGTACAAGAGTTACCATTTGGTAGTATAAATGAAGGGCAAAATATTTATTTTTTATGTGCATTAAGAACTTTCTGCTATGTGATATGTATGAATGACTAAAATAGTTTAACGGCCATACATTAGTTATCACTTTGATCATGTTAAAGTTCTTTGACTGTCAAGACGACCAGTCAACTTAAATGTTTACCCAAGAAACACTACAACATAACAGGGTTTTATTGGCATTTATTTAGGGGCAATTAACTAAATGCCCCTAATTTATCCTATAACTTCATCTATAGCGGCAATTAAACATTTACCGTAAATAAATGCTATTAAAATGTCCCAGACTCTTTACTCTCATTCCTGTTTAGAAAAAAATCCAAAGTTTAGGCCCTAAATCTCCAAATGACCCTACACTTTCCGCTTTCATTCCCTCTACTCAACCTCAACACGAACCTTCGTCCCCATTATGGGTTCTTTCATTCCATCTATTGAAAATAAGTCTCAGGATATTGCAGAAGCCATTAGTGAAAAACTATTTTCGTAATCTATTTTTCTATTCACAGGTCCCTCAAGAAGAAGACTCTGATACCAATTGTTGGTTTTTTAATAAAGAAATTAAGAAAATAACAGAGACTTTGGGAGAAAAATTATTGCAATATTATCAAAGGGAATTATTTTATTTATAATTCAAAGACCTAAATTTATAGATATAATATATAACTAAATATAGAAAAAAATATGCTACTAACTTATCAATAAAATTCAAATAATAAATAAAAGAAGTAATTCCTAAATTCAAGTCACATAGGACTCTAATAAAATAATCTAAAAAATTCTAAAAGACTCTAATAAAATAATTTAAGAAATCCTAACAGTAGCTAATTGTTTTATTTCTGTAATATCCTGAGACATATTTTCAACACTCCTCCTTGGATCAGAAATTGTTCATCTCTAGTTTAGATCTATTTTGCTGAGACATAAGACATAGCAGCTCTTGATTGATGGTTCAAATATATTGAATGTCTTGAATTAATGAAATTTCCATTAGGAAAGTCTTGGGAAAAGATCTGCAGATACCCTTGGAATGGAGTGTCAGCGCCATCCGGGAACGAAAGGTTTCTTGATCAAAGTCTTAGCGATGATCTGTTCTTATGAAGTCTCAAAAACTTGACATTTATCTTATGCTGTTCTTTTCAAGTTCAAGTCTTAAATGAACATGTTGAGCGACTAAAGAAAAGGTAAGGCCACATTTAATGATATATTTTTGAGCTTTAATTCACACACAGCTTTAATTCACTACTTGTTTGCTTAATATACTTCCCTTTCGTATGAATCCAGGAGAAAATGCTTGCTGCTGAAAATGTGAAACTGAGGTAGAAGACATATTTTTCATTTCCTTACATCAACCTTACTTACTTTTTTTTAACTCTTCGACTCTAATTCATAGCCGGATATATAATTAACTTATTTGGTGCCTATGTTTTTAGTTTGGTGGCTTCAAAAAAGATAAACACCAAGTGGAGAGAATGAAGGAGAGAACTTTGTACAGATTCTTCATACGGGGGATCCAAAAGCATAGCAACTGTGACATATGAATAGGTAGTCGTGCATAAATTACTTACTATAAGATTTTACAAGTCGTTTTGGTTGATTATTACTATGTTATCAGGAAAATGCATCTTGTTAGAAGCATTTTAGATGCCTGGTAGTCTCAGTAACTAGTGTGTAGTTTGCTGGTATGAATTCGGAAAAATATTGTCTGTTTGCAAGAAAGTCTTATCATCTAGTGTGTTGATTTTCATTAGGTTCCTCATGCCAATAGTGGCAATAGACAAGCACTTTAAACACTGCTCAAGGCGTTTGTGACAACAAATTCTTTCTTCTCGGCGGGTAATCTCTTTTACCATACATGGGTGCATATCAACTATTTTATCTTTTGGTAAATCCTCCTTCCTAGTTCTTTCTTTGGTTGTTTTCTTGCAATTATATCTTCTATCCGGACTCTTCTATGGCTGGGAATTTAGATAAATAACTACTTTATAATGTGAGGAAGAATTTAACTTCTTCCTAGACTTTTCTCATTGCTTTGTAGAACTTTTTCATTTATGATCTCTGTATATTATTCATATTGTTTATTTTAGTAGATTTCTAATTTGATTGTTTAATCTACTAATTTATCCTTTATTTCTGGCGGCAGCGCAAAAAGTTTCTCTACGGATATAAATATAGGTTGGCTCTACTAAAGATCCACCTGATAGATATGATCGTGATCCAAGCTATCATACTTTCACCGACTCAATTTTCTTGTTTTTTCATTGTTGAACACATTTTCTTAATATGTTTCGAGAACTTGAACACAATCTTATAGGTAATTCATATTGTTTTCCCACCAGAAGACAAAAAAGTGAATATATTAAGTTTGATTGTTCTTTCTTTTAAATGAATGACATTGTGTGAGTTTGGTAATTCACCTATTATTATTTTTGTATTGGTTTCTCTGGTTATACATATGAATTCAGATTAATTCATGGTCAACTAAAATCTTCATAATAAGTTCCACTAAAATAGATTTCATTTATCGGCAATTATAATTTATATCTATGAAGCTTTACTGGCAATACTTATTGCCTCCAAATAAATGCTGCTAAAAGTAGTTACTTTTAGCGGCGATATTATAGGTCTTTACCGGTACCCTAAATAAATGTCGCTAAAGCCTTAGCGACACTGGATGCAATTTCAATAGTGTAAATGTCACTGAAAGTTTTTTTGGCAATAAATATTGCCTCTAAAAGAAAAATTAAATGCCGCTAAAAGTCTCTTTTGTTGTAGTGAAACTCCTATCCAAGTGTCTTTTAATTTGTCAATCGGGGGTAATTTGAGTAGCATAAGCTATTTCTTATAAACATTTGAGGGGAAATTGGAGGTCTACCGATTGATTGACCCTGGAAGTAAAGAATGATAGTTCAGCGAGCTCTTGTTTTCCCATGGCGGACCTGTATACTCTTGTCATGTTGAATATAAAGGACACTCTTTTTATCCTTGACAAGTGGTAAGTAAAAACCTTTTTTCAACGGAAACGTTTTATCCTTAGCGGGTATTTGTAACATGTCGGTTTTAAAAGGTGTGAATGGAAAATGAAGAGTTGCAACTTTTATGAAGAGTTGCAACTTTTATGAAGAGTTGTGACTTTTATGAAAAATTGTGATTTTTATGAAGAGTTGCGACTTTTATGAAAAGTTATGACTTTAATGAATTTGCGTCAGTAATTCTCATAAATGCTGAACAGTTTCTGGAACAAAATGACATATGTGTTATTCTTCATGCTTGTGAGCCTGCAGTAGATAAAGAACAAGCATCACCAAGGAAGCAAACTTCATTGCAATCTGCTTCTTAAGGAAAGAATAATGGTATTCAGACTAGGTTGGGAACATATTTGTTGTGTATGTAAACAATCAAACAACATCAATGAAAATATGGTAAAATATGGATTAACTAGTATTTTACCCAACTTATTTGCTAGCCAATGAATTTTTACCATATCAAATATGGGCGGTTGAGCTATTACCCATTTTATGTTAATTCATTTTCAATCCGCTCAAATTTGACCCAACCCGCCCATTTGCCACCACTAGGCCAGTGCTATGGCAAGTTTTGACCCATTAAGACTATGATTGTGCCTCCGTTCACTATTTTTTCAAAAATTTATTGGTGTGCCGCAAACGTGAATTATTTCGAGTTAATAATATGTCATAAAATTCAAAATATTAAGAGAAGCTGATGTCTATATTTGAGACTAATTAGAGTAGATTTGAGTTGGTTGGGATTGAAAATAATTAGTTTACAATGTACGCTTTGTTGCATCAACAATGTATATAGATATATATACATAGTTATATATCATCTATACATATACAATATTGATACATTACATACACATATGACCATTTTGTTGAAAATAATTTTTATTGCATGTAGCCTTGTACATATTGGTAAGGAACCATTTTAAAGGCATTTTAAGCACCTTTATTTACATCAAAGTTCGGATTAGGGTTCAAATATTTTTTTTAAGAAAGGGATTCTCCAAAAGTTTGTTGCATTGTTGAGATAATGCCTTCAGTATGACTCTTGATAAGTAGAAGATCTCAATATTCAACACATGAAGGAGCAAGTGAGCTCCAAGATGTTGAATCTGTAGCGTGGGGAAGAGGAAGAAAGGGAGAAGAAGAGTATATTGAACGTCGTGTGCATATCATAAAAATTGAAACTAAGGGTCTAAAAGGTTGAGGTATGTGCTTATCCCCACATATGTTATACCAACCAATATACGCTAGTGTAGTCCCACTGAATGGTATCCGAGGAGGGTAGAGTGTATGAGAACTTATTCCTACCTCAGAGGTTGAGAGGTTGTTTCTGATAATAACAATAACAAAGATAGTAACACAAGACATAATTACAACAAAACAATACGATAATTGAGGTACAATGAATCACGACATAGTAACGAATATCGAAGGACAAGAAAGTATATGAGAAATACTACCTCCATTACCGCCGTTGACGCATTTGCCTCTTCCAGCCAATTTTCTTTGAATCAATTCCTCCAGGCCAGAGCCCACCATGGTTGAAGCAAAGAAAACTCAGGAATCTCTCTCCATATCTGTGTCTGTACATACACATTGTGTGTGAAGGTGTGCATGATTAGAGTGATAATTGCAGAAGAAGACTCATGAGAGCATTGACAATAGGTTGTCTCTATTAATTGTTAGAGTGGGTTAGATCTCCAAATCGGTTGGAGAATGGACAGGTTGTCAGAGGTGAAAGCAAATTTTAATCTTATAGGTTGTGAATTTTGTAACGATAATTTCAAGCGTTAATAACATAGATAAATTTCTTAATTCAAATACATTATTTGAACAAAAGTTACTGGGTTCAGCCGAATTTGTACCCGTACCCGACTTCTAGTTGTCTGTATTAATTGTTAGAGTGGGTTAGATCTCCAAATCGGTTGGAGAATGGACAGGTTGTCAGAGGTGAAAGCAAATTTTAATCTTATGGGTTGTGAATTTTGTAACGATAATTTCAAGCGTTAATAACATAGATAAATTTCTTAATACAAATACATTATTTGAACAAAAGTTACTGGGTTCAGCCGAATTTGTACCCGTACCCGACTTCTAGTTTTTCCTCTCCTGTTTATTTATATGGATTTGGACAATTCTCCCCCCCCCCTCCTCCCTTATCCCAAAAGAATGATATCAGGAATATGAGGACACATCTTAGATAATATTATGCTTTTTTTTTTTGTCCTGACTAATATATATACTACATTACTACTAGTTTAATGTTTAAGAAAAAGTCCAATCCTATTTAGGTAGATACAAGATTAGTAATCTGATAAAAAGAATCATAATAGTAAATATATACCAATCTTGAGTATCAAGCAACAAGGATTCAAATCATAATTGTTGCTTGATACTCAATTAGTCCACAAAAGAAGAAATAATAGAAACTGAGGTTGTTAGCAAGTCCTCCTATATTTACGATGACATTCTTTAGATTGGTATATTAATTTGTGTGAATTTTTGGTTCTTGTACTATATGTCTCCCTCTTGTTTTCGTGGAGTGCACGTGGTAGTACTATTAGTTTTGGTTGAATGAGGATTTTTGTTTTAATGTTTGAAGTACATTTTTTTACGAAAATGATTAAAATGCACTTGAACTATGCAAAATTAAAGGGAAAATGCACAAGTACCCCCCCAACCCAACCTATGCCCGAAATTTCAGAGACACTTATACTATACTAAGATCCTATTACCCCCCTGACCTTATTTTATCAATAATTTTCTACCCCTTTTCTGTCTACGTGACACTATCTTGTGGGTCCAGCGGGTGTTGAATTTTTATTCAAGCTAGTGTCACGTAGGCCGAAAAGGGGTAGAAAATTATTTATAAAATAAGTTCAGGGGGTAATAGGACCTTGTATAGTATAAGTGTGTCTCTGGGATTTCGGGCATAGGTTGAGTGGGTACTTATGCATTTTCCCAAAATTAAACAACAACATAAGACATTTTTGTTCAATTTTTCATAGTTTAAGGGCATTTTCAACATTTTTCCGTTATCTTTATCCAACTCTGGTGATTTGGATATCATTAAGAGCCTACCAAGTGACCGGTGAGATAGCAGCTAACATTATAGATTATTTTTCTAATAATGGATGCTGCTCAATCTTACTGTGATGTTACAATTTGCAATTTTTTCTTATTTAGAAAAATATCCAGTATAGATGAATTTTGCTATTCTTTTGGTGGTGTCGAATTAAGGAAGTTGTTGAATAGTGTTGTGTTTTGGTATGTGATGCTAAGTACTGTCGTGCACTTTTGTCTAGATATTTTTGTTATAACTTTTGAATTATGTTTGCTGCAAAGTTCTAGAATATAGAAGATATTGAAATATATGGTGGAGCTTAATTTAAACACAAAATAGGGAGTCAATTTTCAGGATTTGACACAACTTTATGTATCTATATGTAGTAAGCTTTTGCTGAATTAAAAGATTTTCTCCGTTTCTCCAGATTATCTCTCTATTATCATATTTGTCTTCTTTTTCTCTCCTTTAATTGACATCAGAACAAAATTAATCTTTCAAGGACAATTTATTTAGAGAAAAAAATACGACAAGATCACCTACCAAGTTTAACTTGTCCACGTCTCTTTATGTTCAGTTTCCTTTCACATGGCTTCTAGTAGCTCTCCTATTTCACCCCCTATCTTCAATGGAGAGAACTACCAAGTTTGGGCAGTGAAGATGAAAACATACTTAAAGGGTCTTGGATTATGGAAGTATGTTGAGGAAGCCAACGCTCTAGAACCTTTGAGAGCAAACCAAAATCTTCAGTAGATTAGAAGTCATGAAGAAGAGATCGAAAAAAGGTGAAAGTTTGTATTGATAGAATCATGAAAATTGTCAATCAGATCAGATTGATAGGCAAAAAAGTAGATGAAAGAGTTGGTTTTGGTTCTTGTGGAATCAAACTAAATGGAAGATGAATTAACATGAATATTTGGTAGGAAGATAATTAGTACAAAATAAAAGTCAAAGATTGTATCTTGGTAGGTGAAATTTAGGCAAACCATAAAATGGTTTCATATTCTTAACCTTGACAATTTTGACACATAGTGATGTCATGGATGACATCAATAGGATGAATTTATTCCTATAAATAGGTAGCTCTTAATTCATTTTCAAATCATCCTCTCACTTGCCTTCTCACCTTCTAAGGCATTTGTGTTCTCTCTCTTGTAGTATTTCACTTGTATTCTTTGTAGAGTGAAATAAATATTGGTGCAGTTGTTCTTTGGTGCACGTAGGATTATTTTGATCCGAACCACGTTAAATATTGTTGTTCTTCCTTGTTCTTTAGTTTCACGTTTCCGCTAACAATTGGTATCAGAGCCAAGGTTCTGTCTGAGTATGCTCTGTGGTTGCAGCACAGTCTGAACTTCCACATCAGAAAAGGATTACTTTGGTTTTCTGTAGTTCCAAATATATTGTAGTAGAAAAGGAAGAACAAATAAAAAAAAAAGAGTTCCATGAAGTTTGAAATTGATAGATTTAGTGGGCGCAACAACTTCAATATCTGGAAAATCCAGATGATAGCGTTACTACGAAGGGAAGGTTCAATCCATGCTATTGACGGAAAGTACCCCGATAAGATATCGGATTCCGACAAGAAAAAGATTGAAGGAGATGTATTGAGTGCAATCCAACTGTTCCTTGCACCTAACGTACTTTGTGAAGTGAGTACAAGTACCGAAGAGACGGCCAAAGAGTTATGGGAAAAGCTGGAAGGGCTTTACCAGGACCAGTCAGTGACAACAAGGATGTTGTTACAACGGCGTCTTCATACATTTAAGATGGATTCAGGTACTTTGTTGCAAGACCATCTAGATGCGTTCAATAAACTTGTGATGGACTTACAAACTGCTGGAATTAAAAAGGACGAGGAGACGCTTGCATGTTCTTTGCTATTTTCATTGACTTCAAAATATCGTGATATTGAGAATTCAGTGATGTATAGCAAACAACCTATTAAACTTGAGCAAGTGCGACAAGCACTAAACTCTTGTGATGTGCGGATGCATTTTGAAGGAGACAAAAGTGATGAAGCTAGTGGACTCTTTGTAAGAGGTTGTACTAGCCAACAGGGAAGGAGCAAATCGAAGTACAGATCAAAGTCTCGTGTGAACAAAAAGAATGCAGAATGTTGGGGCTGTCACAAGAAAGGGCACTTTGAACGAGATTGCCCTATGTCGAAGTCCAAAGAAAAGGCGAGCGCATCCATTGTTGAGCAAGTACATGATAATGATGATGATTATGTACTAACAACATCATGCAATAGTGGAGTCTATGACAGCAAATGGATCTTAGACTCTGGTTGTACTCTGCATATGACATTCCGAAAAGATTGGTTCAGCAGCTATGAAACAAGCAGAGGAACTGTATTAATGGGAAATAATGCAACTTGTAAAATAGTTGGCATTGGTTCAGTTCATGTTCGCTGCCATGATGGAATCGTGAGGACTATTACAGAAGTCCGTCATGTTCCTGATCTAAAGAAGAATTTGATCTCCCTGGGTACTTTAGATAAACAAGGCTATAAGTACATGAGTGAAGGAGGAACTATGAAAGTGACTAAAGGGTCTTTAGTCATGTTGAAGGCCAAGCTGGAGGATGGCCTCTACACACTTGCGGGAAGCACCATTATTGGCTCTGTAAATGCATCTACAGTGCAGTTATCTAATGATGACAAGGCAAAATTATGGCACATGAGACTAGGCCATATGAGCGCACGAGGATTGGAGATGTTGAGCAACCGCAACCTTTTAAATGTTGAGAAGATCAGCACACTTGAATTTTGTGAGCACTGCGTCTTAGGGAAGCAGAAAAAAGGTCAGCTTCAGCACTGGCAAGCACAAGACGGGAGGGTGCTAGACTACATCCATTCAGATTTATGGGGTCCCTCTAAGCTTCCATCGAAGAGAGGAAAGAGGTATCTTCTCACATTCATTGATGATTTTTCACGAAAGGTTTGGGTGCGTTCCTGAAGACAAAAGGTGATGCTTTTGAAGCATTTAAAGAGTGGAAGATTTTGGTTGAAAATCAAATGGAGAGGAAAATCAAGTATCTTCGCACGACAATGGCTTGGAGTTTTGCAGTGAAGAGTTCAATGATTTCTGCAAGGTTCATGGGATCGCAAGGCATAAGACGGTCAGGCACACACCACAGCAGAATGGAGTTGCCGAGAGAATGAACAGAACTCTTCTTGAGAAGGCTCGTTGTATGCTCTTACAAGCTAAGATGTCCAAAGTATTTTGGGCTGAAGCAGTTCATACTGCTTCTCATATTGTCAATCGGTCTCCAGCATCAGCGATTGACTTTAAGACTCCGAATGAGGTCTGGTCAGGTGAACCCTCTAACTATTCATACTTGCGAATATTTGGGTGTCCAGCTTATTATCATGTTAATGAAGGTAAGCTTGAACCAAGGGCTAAAAAGGCCATATTCGTAGGGTATGTAGATGGAGTAAAAGGGTACAAACTATGGTGTTTGTCTTTACTCAAATTTGTAGTTAGTAGAGATGTTACCTTTGATGAATCCTCTATACTTGATCCTCGTAAAGTTTCTGTGGAGTTATCTAGAAACGAGAACAACGAGCAGGTGGAGCTACCGGTGGAGCTTACCAAGGAACGGATCAAGAGACTCAAATTGATGAGTCAAAAGATGCAGATCTTGAAGAACTTGCTTCCAATGAACCATACACAATTGCGAAGGGAAGGGACAAAAGGCAGATACGGAAACCGGAACGTCTTATAGAGCAAGAAAATCTGATTGCACATGCGTTCGTAGCTGCAGAAGAAGAGATTAAGGATCTCGAGCCCTCTTCGTATGTTGAAGCAACTTCTTGCAAAGATGCTGCACAATGGCAGTTAGCCATGATGGAAGAGATGGAGTCTCTTCACAAAAATGAGACATGGGTCTTAGTTAAAAGGCCAAAGGGGATGAGGACAGTTGGATGCAAATGGGTCTACAGAAAGAAAGAAGGTATTCCAGAAGTGGAAGATGCTAGGTTCAAGGCGAGATTGGTTGCAAAGGGTTTCAGTCAGAAGGAGGGAATTGACTACAATGAGATCTTTTCTCCAGTCGTGAAACATAGCTCAATTCGCGTGCTACTAGCATTGGTTGCACAATTTGATTTAGAGCTTCAACAGCTTGATGTCAAAACTGCTTTCTTACATGGTGATCTAGAAGAGACAATCTATATGGATCAGCCTGAAGGTTTCCTAGCTGAAGGAAAAGAAGACCATGTATGCCAACTGAAGAAGTCTTTGTATGGTTTGAAGCAATCCCCTAGACAGTGGTACAAGAGGTTTGATGCATTCATGACTACACATGGATTTTCGAGGAGTGCATTTGATAGTTGTGTGTATCACAAGAAGATGTCTGGTAACTCTATGATTTATCTATTGTTGTATGTTGATGATATGCTTATTGCTGCTAACAACATCACAGAGATAAATATTTTGAAGAAACTGTTGAGCAAGGAATTTGACATGAAGGATCTAGGAGTTGCAAAGAAAATCCTTGGAATGGAAATTTCAAGAGAAAATGGTGTTGTACATCTTTCTCAGAAGAGGTACATCGGAAAAGTTCTTGAAAGATTCAATATGCATATGAGCAAGCCTGTAAGTACACCGTTAGCTTCTCATTTCAAGCTTTCAGAGTTACAAATGCCTCAATCTATGGATGAGGTGGAGCATATGTCAAAGGTTCCTTATGCGAGTGCAGTTGGTAGCATTATGTATGCTATGGTATGCACACGTCCAGATATTGCCCAATCTGTAAGTGTGGTAAGCAAGTACATGGCAAATCCAGGAAAAAGGCACTGGAAGCTGTCAAGTGGATATTGAGATATCTCAAAGGAGCTCCTGATGTTGGCCTAACCTTCCGGAAAAGTGAAGGTATTTCAATTCTCGGTTATGTAGATTCTGACTATGCAGGGGATCTTGATCGAAGGAGGTCCACAACTGGATACATCTTTACTCTCGTTGGCAGTGCCGTTAGTTGGAAATCGACTTTACAGTCGATTGTCGCTTTGTCTACAACAGAGGCAGAATATATGGCAGCAACGGAGGCAGTGAAAGAAGCTATCTGGTTGAAAGGTTTGGTGGCAGAATTGAGTTCGTTCAGCTTGAATCAATTCTAAAATGTGATAGTCAAAGTGCTATTCATTTGATTAAAAATCAAAGATTTCATGAGCGCACCAAACACATTGATGTCAGATTTCATTTTATTCGAGATGTCGTAGAAAAGGGAGCTATCAAGGTTGAGAAGGTTATCACAGACGATAACGCTGCAGACATGTTGACCAAAATAGTCCCGCTTGCCAAGTTTGCACACTGCAAGGACTTGGCGGGAGTATGCATCAATTGATGCAACTCTAAGAGAACAACTGCTAGGTGGAGCTGGTATGTTCAACAAAGGTTTGATTCTTCTTGTTTCTTACAATGGGATTGCCTAGTAAGCTTAGAAGTTTTGGCCGGAGTTGTTTATACGCATGCTTGGAACACAAACCAAGGTGGAGATTGAAAGAGTTGGTTTTGGTTCTTGTGGAATCAAACTAAATGGAAGATGAATTAACATGAATATTTGGTAGGAAGATAATTAGTACAAAATAAAAGTCAAAGATTGTATCTTGGTAGGTGAAATTTAGGCAAACCATAAAATGGTTTCATATTCTTAACCTTGACAATTTTGACACATAGTGATGTCATGGATGACATCAATAGGATGAATTTATTCCTATAAATAGGTAGCTCTTAATTCATTTTCAAATCATCCTCTCACTTACCTTCTCACCTTCTAAGGCATTTGTGTTCTCTCTCTTGTAGTATTTCACTTGTATTCTTTGTAGAGTGAAATAAATATTGGTGCAGTTGTTCTTTGGTGGACGTAGGATCATTTTGATCCGAACCACGTTAAATATTGTTGTTCTTCCTTGTTCTTTAGTTTCACGTTTCCGCTAACATTAGAAGAGCAAAGGCTTGTTCAGAAAGTGATGGTGACACTTCAGGAAACGTTTGAAGAAAAACTTCCCTCAATTAAAGATACTTGGATATGTCTCGTGTCACATTGATTGAATTATCCAACACTCTTCTAGCTGTAGAGAAAAGGGAAGCTTTTAGAGAGGAAGAGAGTACAACTGAAATCGCTCTTGTGTCCGTTCAAATATCTAAAGCTCAATTCGATGGTGAATCAAAAAGGCAACCAAATGGAAGACATGGTAAGGAGAAGGAGCAATATAACAACTGAGGGAGATATAGAAGAACCGAGTATCCACATTGTCCCTATTGTAAAAAGACCAATCATACATACACGTTTTGTTGGTGTACACCTAGAGTTCAATGCAAGGTGTGGAAACAGTTTGGTCATGTGGATAAGGTGTGCAAAACAAATCAAAACCACCCGGCTTAAGTTACTGAAAATGTTGAAGATCATGACACTCTACCGAAGAGAAGTTGTTTGCTGCTTCTATTGCTGGAGAATGCAATATTGCAGCTTAAATGCAATATTGTGGCTTGTTGATAGTTGATGCATGCATCAAATGACAACTGTAATACCCTACATTGAAGTAAGGTCATTTTTGTCTTTTGATGTTGTTTAAAAAAAAGGAGAGGCAGATTATTGTTCTTTTTAAAAAAAATATAAAATAGAGAGAATAGCGAAGGGCTGCAGCAAATTTACAAAAAAGAAAAGAAAAAAAAATAGAGCAGGGAGTAGAGATTGGGAAATCAACGTATAACAATAGTAAAGGAAGAAAGCAATTTGAATAGATAGAGAAGAAAGAGGGGCAGTGCGAAGCAAAGGGGTATACGCAGAAAGAAGAGAAGGATTCAACAAATTTAAACAGGTTGAGGTAAATCGTATTCCTTTACACCTTCACCTTGATCCATATCAGCCTTGCTACGATCCTTAGTAGCTTTGCCATGAGAAATTCTCAGTCTAGGTAATCTATTTGGGGTGCTGAAGTTTTATTACCAGAGACAACGAGTTAGACAGTAAGTTGTAATTTGAGACAGAAGTAAATTAGATGACCAAGTTGTGAAAATTGGCCAAAGTTAGGAGATTGTGCATCAGTAAAACTACTTATGAGTTGGATAATTATAATTTAGCAATTTGATGGAAAATAGAGTCCAAAAGAGTTGAAAAAAATATTTATCTTAGTTTTGAATTAGTCTTAACAAGGAATAAACTCGATATCGATGTCATATGACTATAGATTGATCGAAGGAAGCCTTATGGATTTCTCTGACGAGTTTGGTACCTTATGGATTTCTCTGACAAGTTTGGTACATCAACACAAGTACTGTGAGTAGTAATCTTACCACAATTAATGTTTTATAATTTGCATGATTTTCACATGGTTTATAAAGTAAATGTGTTACTGAACGTTTTGAACTTGCATGTGGGACAAGTCTCTTACTGGATATGATATTACTGGATATGATACTGAAAATATTATTTGAGATGATCTCATTTTTTATAACATATGATCTGTTATTGAAAAGGTTTTACACTTATTTGAGAAATAGTATTTTGGACAGGTGATTGTTAAACTTTAAAATGATATGATTTGATAAGATTTAAATACTCTGTTCAATTTGAAATGCTTCTACTGATTACAAGAAGAATATAAATGGGAGTAGAACTTGATGAATCCCGTAGCTAACAGCGGGATCGTTAGACCTAGTGCACCTTGTAATTACTGATTTCTGATAAAGCCCTTGCTAGTGGGATGTGGAACTAGTATACTATTACTGAAATCCCTCGAGTAGGGATTTACTAATATGAATATTTAACTCCTTTACGAGGAGTTCACTGTTATTGGTTACTTCGTAAAGAGAAGGCCACTCTGATTACATGATTCATCCTTGGAAACCTCCCAGATATAAGATTTGATATGAAACTTTTTTGTGAGTTTACAACTATAAGATTTGATATGGAAAGGTTTCTCTCAGTTTACTATTAAGTATTTATATTAATTTTTTCTTATATGAGGCACAAAAGATTGAATATTGTTACTGTTTCTGAAAGAGCATTATTTCATCGTTATGATTATTGTACTACCATGTTTTCTGACTTGTCTCTCATAAAAATGGTTGTGGTTATGTATTATTACTAACTGAGCTAGCGTCTCACTCCTCGCTATATTTTTTTACAGAGAATACAGGTGACTTGGATAAGATCTAGAGCTTTCGAGTTGATAATTTTCGATGAGCCCCGCACTTGTTCGTGTGGATAACAAGCTTATTAGTTGTTATAGACATTTGTTGGAATTCTTAGAGTCGCTGCATAGTCATTTCTTTTATTAGAATTTATGAATAATCTTTCGTATTGTAAACATGTTCTAGTATGAGACTTATGTTTTAGAGTTGGAATTAGTACTTTTACTTTTCGAATAGTTTATTGATGAATAAGGTGGGAAAAAGATGAGATTGGTTGGTTGCGTTATTGATTTCTGTTACTGGTAATTTCAGGATAGGCCCAAAAACAGAGGAAACTCTGTCTGATTTTCTGTAGATTTCTGGTTAAGGCTTGCGTTGAAACTCTTCTCCTTAGCGCCGGTCATGATTCTAAATTGGATCGTGACAACAACTTACTTGAACATTTTCGAATAGATGAACAAAAATTATTTCTCCAAAGTCAGACTTGGAGATGGAAAGGGAAAAGTAGCAGTAGCTATTCAAACTTCCTAAGGTATGAAGCTTATATCTGATGTATTATTTGTTCCTAAATTTAGCCAAAGTCTTCTCAATGTTGGCCAATTGCTTGATAAATATTATGGCCATGTTATTTAAAGATAAAATATTTGTTCATTTTGCTCTCAGTCAAAATGAACAACAAAAGCTTCCCTCTTGACCGGAAACATACTCAGATAGGAGTTTATGTCGACATACTGTTAGGATCGAATCTACACACACACTTTTCGGATGAAGAACACAAGAATTTTGAGAGAAGAAAGATGAGAAATCTAGAGAGAGAAAGAGAGAAACTTCTTTCTTGGTAACAACCCGTGAGTCAACTTCCACGGCGGTGCGGTATATATATATTAATAAATCAGAGTATTTTTGTTACAGACAATAAATATATATATATTAATATATATGACAGTACATCAAATATTAATCAGGCTCCACAACCTAACAATTCTCCCACTTGGAGACTGATTCAGTCATCCAAAAAAATACATTCTCAAAAAAAAATATCTCTCCATCATCAACATCTTTACCGCACCGCAACATCTGTAGCAACAACTACAGAAGACCAACCGAGGTTTTGCATAACTCCAGTTTCCCAACATCAACACATTTCGTCAACATGTCTGCCGGGTTCTTTGCACCCTCTATCTTCTCCAAACACATATCACCATCCTCTACTGCTCTGCGAGTGAAATGGTATCGCCTTCTGATGTGCTTTGTCTTCGAATGATAGACTGGATTTTTCACAAACTGTATGGCACTCTGGCTATCTGAATAAAGAATCTTCTCGCTCTGCTTCTTGCCCAATTCCTCCAGATAATCTACCAGCCATATCATCTCTTTCCCAGCTTCAGCTATTGCCACATACTCAGCTTCAGTAGATGAAAGAGAAACACATTTTTGAAGTCTGGACATCCAGCTCACTGCTGTTCCACCTATGGTGTAAATGTACCCGGAGGTTGAACCGTGTAAACATTAATATATATGACAGTACATCAAATATTAATCAGGCTCCACAACCTAACACATACAAGATGAAACTTATGTTTGGCATAAAAGGCTTCGTCAAATCAATTCTTGATGCAATCTAAGGAACTTGTGGCAGATATGCCTTCCATGAATGAAACCTCTAATGTATGTGGAGTTTGTCAAATTGGGAAGCTAGTCAATAATCATTTCCTAAAAATCAAGCCTGGAGAGCTACTGAAAAGCTCAAACTAATACATACGTGTGTGAACATATGATCACTCCTTCTTATAACAACAACAAATATTTTCTTTTATTCATTATGACCTTATGAGGTTTTGTTGAGTTTACTTTCTGAAACATAAACCTAAAGTATTTGTTGTGTTTCAAAGGTTTAAAGCAACTGTTGAAAACCAATGTGGCTCTTTGATAATCTTAAGGTCTGATAATGGGACCGAGTTCACTTCCAATAAATTCAAGGATTTTCATCAGAAACCAGGAATTCATTATCAACTTACAGTCCTTAAACTCCACAACAAAACGGTGTAAGTGAAAGAAAAAATAGGTCCATTATGAATATGGTTCGGTGTCTTCTATTTGAGAAAGCCCTGCCTAATGTGCTATGGGCTGAAGCTGTCAATACCACTGTCTATCTTCATAATAGATTGCTGACGAGAGCAGTTGAAGGAAAGACTCCATACGAAGCATGGTTTGGAACCAAGCCATCAGTTTCTCATCTTAAAGTATTTGGTTGTATATTTTACTCGTATATTGCTGACATTAAAAGGGATAAACTTGATCAAAGAGTTGATGTTGGCATATTTGTGGGATAAAACAACACTTCTAAAGGCGATAGGGTTTTAATTCATATTTCACAACAAATACATGTAAGCAGAAGTGTTAAATTTGATGAGGATGTTTCATGGGGCTGGAAGAAGATGGTTTTTTTTCTTTACAGATCACTAATCAAGAACAAAGTGCCCAAAAAGAAGAGTTGATTCTAGAGGAAGAGGAGAAATCTGATGATTTTGTAGTAAGAGGTACCAGATCCATTGAAGATATATATATATATATATATATATATATATATATATATAGCAGAGCTATATGTTGGATCGAAAAAGTGTTGACAATGCATTGCAAGTTCCCGAACGAAGCGCTTCCTTGGAGGAGGAGCTCAATATGATTAACAAGAATAATACACGGGTACTTGGAACTAAATGGATGTTCAAGATTGAGTTGAATTTAGATGGCACACTCAACAAGTACAAAACAAGGCTGGTTTTAAAGGGGTACGCGCAACAACATGGAATTTATTTTCATGAAACCTTTGCACTAGTTGCAAGGTTTGATACCATTACATTTCTACTTGCAGTTGCAGCACACCATGGGTGGCAAGTATTTAAATTGGATGTTCAGTTCGCATTCCTTAATGGGCATCTTTAAGAGAAATTTTATGTAGAGCAGCCTCAAGGTTTTAGAGGAACATAGGGCCTGGTATGCACAGATTGATAACTACTTATTGAATTTGGGGTTTAACAGAAGTTGCAATGAAGAAATCTTGTATATTAGACTTCAAAATGATGATTTTCTCCTTGTTTGATGATCCGTGGTGACTGACAACAACACATAGTATATCACAGACTTGAGGGAGCAAATAAAGAAGGTCTTTGAAATGAATGATTTTGGAAAACTTACTTATTTCTTGGAATGGAGGTTAATCAAATAAAGAAACTGAAGTCTATGAAATTGTTGGGGTTTACTGATAGTGACTGGATTGGGTCACAAGACGACATGAAAAGCACTTCATATTGTTTCACTCTCGGATAAGGTGTCATTTGCTGGTGCATAATGAAGCAACGGTATGTGGCTCAATGAACAACTAAAGCAGAGTACGTTGCTGCCTCCGATGTTGTTAATCAAGCTTTATCGTTGAGAAAAATCTTGATTGACTCGGTGTTTCATCCAAGCAAAGTAACTTAAGTCCTTTGTGATAAAAATTTGTTGTTGCCATGGTAAAGAATCCAATATTTCATGGAAAGACTAAACACATTAAAATTAAATACCATTTCATTCAAGAAGTTGAAATGGAAAATGAAGTTCATATTTTGCATTGTTGTGGTGAAGATCAACTAGCTCATAATTTTAGAAAAGCGCTACAGAAATAAAGATTTGAGTTTCTTAGAGCTAAGCATGAAGTGTATAGCAGCACTTGCATCAAGAAGTAGTGATGAAGGGTGTTGTTTTTTCGTATGTGATGCTAAGTTTTTTCAGGTTAGTACTTTTATTTGGATATTTTTGTTATAACTATTGAATTATGTTTACTGCAAAGTTCTAGAATGTAGAAGATATTGTCATATGTGGTGGAGCTTGATATAGGCATAAAACAGGGAGTCAATTTCCAGGACTTAAGGGATTTAACAACACTTTATGTATATATATGTAGTAAGCTTTTGCTGAATAAAAATACCTGCTCCCTGATCTCCAATTATCTCTCTATTTATCATATTTGTCTAGTCTTTTTCTCCTTCAGAGAAGTTTTGATAGTATTTGGAATCTTGATGATATCAATTTTTTTTTCTTTTACATTTTGTTAATTCTTACTAGCTCAAGTTATATGTTTTTTAGTACACATGTATTTTTTACATTTGTATTCAAAAACTTGTCTGCGAACGATAGGAATTTGATAGAGGGAATATATCAAATTATATTAGAGGAATTATATTGATTTGGATCAGGTTGAGACTAGTTTTATGAGATGTTGTAATGATGCTCTGGATGTTTTTCAATAAAATGTGTTTGTTCGACCAAGAAATAAATAATCCAATAATTTTTATTATCTTACCTTTTGATAATATCTCTTGGTTGTTGTATCCTACTTATTTTGTTTGTAGGTTTTCCCGTCAAATTGCTAATGTATGGTCTACTGTCTATCGATACGTTGTATTCATAAAAAAAATTTGTAGGGCAAACTTATCTATGTGGATACTAAGCCGGCTTTATTAGGGAAAATCTTACCCCACTTGGCCATCAAATATGAAAACAATTGGCCTCTGCAAATAAGGAAAAAAAATAAAGAAGGGAAGCTTTTCCTTTTCATCACTTTGACTTTAGCCCTTACCACAATATGTCCCTCGAAACCTCAAAACAATTTTCTGTGTTTTGGAAGGTTAGGTAGCACAACTCAGCACATTTAAACTTTTTGTTTGTATTACACTAACGGCTAAGAAATTTCAGATTACAGCTCTTTAAATATTGATAAAAAACCCTAATACAAACATTTCATTATTTTGGTGAAGTAGCAAGTACAAGAATCTTTAGGATTATTGTAAGGACAATTTGCAGGTGTGAAATTAATATCTTTGCCCAAAATTCTCTAGTTTCTTTTTCTTGATTATTTATATGTATATGTATGTGTTTCCCTTTTGGTTAAATACTAGACATAGATGCTTATCACCATAGTTTGATTCATCTAAAAGTTTTCTTTCACTGTGCTTTGTGATTATTAGGTTCTGCCCCATTTGTGCCGATATTTTACAGTAATTTTCTTTAACATGCTTTACTTTTTTGAAAATTAATTTATAGAGATATGAATTTTATGAAAAAGTAAGATTTATTTTTGGATTTATTTTTTGATTTGTTGTCATGGTTCTGCAAATCTTCCCCTTTTTTAAAGTGCTTTGACATGCTTATCCTTAAGTTGATGCTCTATTGATTTTTTTTTATAGAGATACATATCACTAGTTCTGTAAAGGCAAAAAGTAGGATCTTTTATGACTTTCCTTTCTTGGGTTGTTCTTATTTTTATGTAATTTTCCCTTTTTGGATCTTCTTTGATATGGTTGTCCTTGAACCGAGGGTCTATTATAAATAAATCTCTACCGCCCAAGGTTGGGGTGAGGTCTATGTACAATCTATCCTCCCCAAACCTTACTTATGAGATTACACTGGGTATGTTTTTTTGGTTATATAAATCTTTCCTTTTTAGATCTGATTTGATATATTTTTCCTGGAGTCGAGGGTCTACGAGCAATAGTCCCTCACCTCCCAAGGTAGGGATGAGGTCTATATTGACTCTACCATCCCAAACTTCACTTGTGGGATTACACAAATATTCTCTTTTTTCGATCTGCTTTAATAGGCTTTTCCTTGAGCTGAAGATCTATTGAAGACAAACTCTCTACATCCCAAGGTAGGGGTAAGGTCTACTTACAATATACTATTCCCAGACCTTACTTGTCGGATTACATTGGATATATTATTGGTTCTACAAATCTTCTATTCAAATGAACATTGATTTGAATACAATAAGAAAATGATTGATTTGTATATTGGTTTTTAGGTAGATTCTAAAGAGATGCAATGATACTCATCAACTTGAATATCATGAGATTTGTCTTGTTTATATTATCTTACGAGAGAAAAATTATTTCAACACTTTCCAAGGACGCTTATTTAAAATGCTTTCCGTTGAAAGTTAATGCACAGAGAATTGAGTGTTCCTCAAAAAAGGAAAAGAAAGGAATTTGTATGACTTTCCTTTTGATTTGTTGTCCTGCATATAATTTGTCATTGCACGTTCCCTAGTTTTCAAACGGTTAGGTTGCGTGAAAAGGGTTTCGGTTTTTCCTTTTCTATTTGATATTTCATATCTCTGGGACTTTTGTGGGTAGTATACTACTTGGATCTTCATGTTTATTCCTTTTACCAGTAACTCATTACTTCTCATAGTATCCATAACTGATTTAAAAGAATACATGCGTTGCTGCGATTGTTTTTGTTGACTAAATGTCAGGAAGATCTTATTATAGATGCCTAATATTTATGGTTGTTTTTCCCCCCATATATTGGCACTCATCTATTTACTGAATCCTCTTTTAGAACTTCCCTTTTCATGCTTGAGTCTTTCCTTGTAGATCTAAAAGAAATGAGCATCGATCACACATGCAATAGCTCTTTTTGGACTAGGGAGGAGGATAAAATCTTTGAGAATACCCTAGCGATCTACTTTAATGATAACAATCTATTCACGAAGATGGAAGAAGCACTTCCTGGGAAATCACTTGATGATATCAAGGATCACTACAATATACTCTTAGAAGATATCGGTGCCATCGATTCTGGACACGTTCCATTACCCAATTATCCAAAAATGCAAAGCAATGGCAACCAAAATACGAAAGCATATATTGAATGGCGAAGAGGGACTCCTTGGACAGAAGAGGAACACATGTTGGTTTCCTGTGTACAGTTTTTGAGAGTTTATTTTTCTCCTTTTTGGGGAGTCTGGTCATTTTATGTTTTGATGTTTTATTTGCGTGTTCTCTGTGAGTTTACACAGTGCACGTAGAAGGCTTTGAGAGGGTAAAACTTTTAATTAAATATTGTCCTGCGATCTTGTATCCTGGATAATAACTTATTTCTCTATTTTTCCTGCTATAGGTCATTTCTTCGGGGCTTAGGTAAATATGGAAAAGGTGACTGGAAGAGTATATCTAGGCATTGTGTGATAACAAGAACCGCAATGCAGGTAGCTACCCATGCCCAAAAATATTTCAAGCGCATTGAAGCAAACCACAAAAGGAACAGAAGAGCAAGAGCAAAACTAAGCGTGCTTGATATAATTAGCGTGGATGATGAATTCGATGGAACTTTCCAAGTTCCAAACACCGTGGACATGATTGGACCTGATTGCGGAGGATCACAAGAAGTGCCTAACAGTAGCAATGAGAGCACGTTTCCTCAAGAAAGCACCAATGCTGAGCAGATGACAACAGTTGTTGGAGGAGAGCTATCAGGCCAAAATGCTTTTGTGAATGTTGACACTCGCGATCTTGACGATGAAGGCATATTTAATCTGCATGACCTGTTCACAGATCAGATGTTCTGATTTGCTGCACTTGTTTTTTGAAGGCTTACTCCATTATGTTAGACAAATATTGCTCTCATTCTTAATCTGTTTAAGACAGTTTTGCTAGACAGGTGGATTTTGGTTGGAAATTTTCAATTAAAAACTTTGCAACTATTTCAAGCTTGTCTTTGTTTTTTTTTCCTTGCAATTGTTTGAGGGACTAAGGCGTGTTCTGGTTCAAACATAAATTGATTATTGGTACAAGAGTTACCATTAAAGGTAGTATAAATGAAGGGCAAATTATTTAATTTTTATGTGCATTAAGAACTTTTTATTACGTGATATGTATGAAGCACTAAAATAGTTTAACGGCCATACATCAGTTATCACTTTGATCATGTTAAAGTTCTTTGACTGTCAAAACGATGATTGTCAACTTGAATGTTTACACAAGAAAATCCTATTTTAATTTGTCAATCCAGGGTAATTTGAGTGGCATAAGCTATTTCTTATAAACATTAGAGGGGGCATGGGAGGACTACCGATTGATTGACCATGGAAGTAAAGAATGATAGTTCGGCGAGCTCTTGTTTTCCCATGAAGGACCTGTATACTCTTGTCTCTTGTCCTGTTGCATATAAAGAACACTCGTTTTATCCTTAACAAGTGGTACGTAAAAACCTTTTTTCAGCAGAAACATTTTATCCTTACTGGGTATTGGCAACATGTTGGTTTAATAGGTGTGAATGGAAAGTGAAGAGTTGCAACTTTTATGAAGAGTTGTGACTTTTATGAAAAGTTGCGACATTTATGAAGTGTTGCGACTTTTATGAAAAGTTGTGACTTTTATGAAATGTTGTAACCTTTTCGAATGATTCAGACTTTTCCAAAGGGTTGTGACATTTTTGATAAGGCACTGTTGGAAATAGATACACCCATTGATGGGTTAACTAGTAACTTTCTTCATTCATGAAGTAAGTTACAACTCCACTAAATAACTCCCAATACTAAAAGATAAGAGTTATGAATGTAGTGGGAGATATAGGATAAGGGGTGATGTAACTCTTGAATGAATAAGAGTTACAAGCGTTAACCTTGTCCTATAAAAGGGAGGACTTGGGGTCATCCATAGACAACACAAATAACACAAGAAAGCATTGTAGTTGTTGTGGAAAATAATACAAGATTCCATAGTGATCTTGTAAGAAACCGCTTAGGCAATTGGTGGTGATAACACTTGATCCTACAACAAGAAGGTATGTATAATTCCGCATAAATCTCCAAGTCTAAATCCTTCATTCTTATTAGAGAAAGGTTTGTTATATGTGATTATCTTTTCACCATTGCATCATAAAAATTTAGTGATAAGCGGATTTTCAATTTTATTACATTTCGAAAAAGTTTTTCATTTTTTTTAAAACGTATTGACTTTCGGCCAAGTTATCTTCTAGAGTGGACTGACAAACTGAACAATCCATATACTAATGGAAAGATATTTTCGATAGCTTTTCATCAATATATTATTTGTAAAATTTCAATATCGGATGAAGGAGATATGAGTGTTAGAAAGTTGGCTGTCAAAGAAAATAAAAAAGAACTGCGGGAAATTTCAGCAAGACTGCCCAACTTTCAAGCTCATTTTCTCCCCCTTCATGTTTTCTGATGTGTGCAAGACATATATCATTGGAAAGATACTTTCAAAACCTTTCCAACTATATATTATTTGTCATTTTTTGACATCAAATAAATGGGACATGAATGCTGAAAGTTCATTGTTTGAAGGCATAATTGAGAAATGTTTTAATTTCTAGAAGTTTTCTAGGCAAATTTCAAAATAAATAAATAAGTAAATAAGTAATCCATGATTATAATTTATTGCATTTGTGTAAGACATGTACATTAAACGATTTATATATATATATATATATATATATATATATATATATATATATATATATATATATATATTGAGTGGGAGTTCTTATTGATAGACAATTTTTCTTATTTAGAACTATCATAATTTATTAGCGCACAATTGATTTAAAAAATAATATTGGTGTACTTAAAGTTACATGTGATGAAAGTAAGACAAATGTAGACTTTTGAACATGGGCTTCTAGCTAAACAATATTAATTTGGATGCAATTTTGCGGCAAATAAAAAAAAAGTTTGTGTTTTGGCTTATTTGTGCTATGTCTTCTATGTGCATAGATAAGTTTATAAAATGACTTCAAAGACTATCATTGTTGAATTAAATAAGGGTGAAAAATTAAATGGTGTTAATTATGACATTTGGCACCGTAAGATTCAATACATTCTTGAAGAGCAAGAGGTTTTGGAGACCCTAAACCATGTGATGGTTGAGCCGGCGGGTGAAGACACCCAACAACATGAGAAAAATCTTGAGACTTTTCAAGTGTGGTAGAAGAAAAATATTATTGCTTGCATAACGTTGTTGAGTAGTATGGCTGATGATCTTATGTGTGAGTTCAAATCTTATCCAACGGCCCAAGCCATGTGGATAGCATTGAAAGATAAGTTTGGTGGCACTTCTGCTACAAAACTTAGGAGGTTGACCATTAAATTTGTCACCTATAGACTACGCGCTAATTCATCGATAAGACAACATTTAAGAGAGATGTTGAAGTTTCCTTTTAGTTACTGCAGTAGTTTTTAGCAAAATAAGTTAATTAGTTTAAGATGAATTTGAATTTTGAATTTTAGTTAGGTTGTTTTAGTTGTTGAGATATTTTAGGATTTTTTAATTTTAAATTATGCAGATTATGTAATTTATGTTGGCTATTTAAAGCCTCGTAATGCTTGATAAAATTATTGAACGCCATTTCAATCCTGAGAGATATTTTCAATCATTTTGTGTTTCCCCATTTATTTTAAGAAACACCAACAGTGGTGTCAAGAGCTTCATTGATCTTAAGGGATCTGTGAAATCTTCCAAAGAACTACCATACATTTTTAACCCGTAAGGATACCTTTTCCACCCGTCAGGGCTACCCATTTTAACTCATCAAGACTACCTTTTCAACCCGTGCTTTTTCAACGCACATGCTTTTCTAAATCATTTTAAGCAAAATAATGGCAAGTACCAGTCTCTCTTTGAATGCCCCAAAAAATTTCAATAGTGAAAACTATCATATTTGGTCAGTGAAAATAAAATCATATCTTGAAGCCTATGATCTGTGGAAAGTTGTAATGGAAGATATACCTTTACAATCTCTTCCTGCAAATCCTACCCTTCATCAAATTAAATCTCATTCGGATGAAAAAACAAAAAAAATTAAAACCAAAATTGTAATTCAAAATTCAGTTGCGGATTCGATTTTTTCTAAAATCGTTGCTTGTGAGACGGCAAAAGAAGCTTGGGAAAAATTAAAAAAAAAGAATATCAAGGAAGTGACCGAGTCAGGCAATGCAATTTTTTTGAAAAGAGATTTTGAATCTCTTAGGATGCAAGAGCATGAAACTATTGTTAAGTATTCTGACAAAATTTCTTTTATTATTAATAAAATCAGGTTGCTTGGCGAGGATTTCAAAGATGACAGTATAGTAGAAAAATTCTCGTGACAATCCAGAGAAATTCGAATCTATAATGTCATCTCTGGAAAAGTCTAAAGATCTCTCTACTATTTCTGTTGAAGAACTAATAAGTGCTCTTCAAGCACAAGAGCAGAGAAGAGCCTTCAGGCAAATAAAGATAATGTTACTGAGGGTGCCTTTTATGCAAAAAACAGAAAAGAAAAAGGTGATTATCCCCTTTGCAAATACTGCAAAAGAAAGACACACTTGGAAATTTTTTGTTGGTGGAGACCTGATGCAATATGTGAAAATTGAAAACAAGCGGGTCATGTTACAAAAATATGCAAGCTGAAGAACAATCTTCAAGCACAAGTTATAGAAGCAGAAATCGAGGAGGAGAAACTTTTTTAAATTGCAGTACCGAAAGCAAAGAAGGAGTGTTGAAGTTTGCTTTTATTTACAACAGTAGTTTTTAGCAAAATAAGTTAATTAGTTTAAGATTAATTTGAATTTTGAATTTTAGTTAGGTTGTTTTAGTTGTTGAGATATTTTAGGACTTTTGGATTCAAAATTATGCAGATTATGTGTTTTATGTTGGCTATTTAAAGTCTCTTAATGCTTAATAAAATTATTGAAAGCTATTGAAAGTCATTTCAATCCTGAGAGATATTTTCAATCATTTTGTGCTTCTCCATTTCTTTTAAAAAATACCAACAGAGATATCAAATATGATAAAAGACTTTGTGGACTGTTGACTCAGGAGCCACATACCACATAGCTAGAGACAGAGGATCATTTCTTGAATACCGCCGACTGCCTTCCAGGAGCATATGGCTTTATGTAGGAAACAATGTTGTATCAATTGAAGTGAAAGGGATCGGAAAATGCAAACTAGAGTTGCAAGGTGGACGAATCCTTCTCCTACATGATGTATTATATGTTCCAGACATTCGGCGGAATTTAGTTTAAGTTATTTCTCTTCTTAAATTAAATTTTAGTGTGAATTTTCACAATAATTCTGTTGATATTATTTATAGCACTGAATATTATGGTCCTGGTTACCTTTTTGATGGTTTTATGTGGACACAATTTGTGGCTTTAATTATATATCTAATAATCAAGGTTGTTTTGCTTTAACAACAACTCCAATTTTAGCTATAAATATTTGGCATGCTAGACTTGGACATATAGGCCTTGAAAGAATGAATCGATTGGCAGAAAAAGTATTGTTGGGGTCCTTACCTAAAATTAAAATGTCAATATGTGAACATTGTCTAGCAGGAAAAACAACTAGAAAACCATTTGTAAAGGGAATTAGAGCTGAGTTTCCATTGCAACTCATCCATATATATATGTGGTCCTATGGGTGTGAGGGCAACGGATGGAGCCTCATATTTCATCACATTTATAGATGATTATACTCGTCATGGTCATGTTTATTTGATCTCCCATAAGTTAGGAGCATTGGAATGCTTTAGACAATTTATAAATTTGGTGGAGAATCAATTAAACTTATGAATAAAATCTTTAAGAACTGATCGTGGGCGTGAGTATCTATTAGATCAATTTAAGGATCTATGTGATGAAAAAGGAATTGTAAGATAGTTAACAATTTCATACACTCCTCAACAAAATGGAGTAGCTGAGCGAAGAAATAGATCTTTGCTTGAAATGGTTAGGTCTATGATGGCACTGGCTAACTTGCCAATTTCCTTTTGGGGAGACGCATTGATGTCTACAGCTGTTGTGCATTACCGTGTTCCCTCTAAGTTTGTTGCTGCCAAACCCTATGAATTATGGACGGGTAGAAAACCTGACTTATATATATTGCGACCCTGGGGTCTGCCGCATACGTGCGTGATTCTTCTCATAAATATGGAAAGTTAGGTCCTAGGGGAAAGAAATGCATCTTCATTGACTATTCAAAGCAATCAGAGGGTTATATCTTCATAGGAGAAAATGAAGATGGAAGTATAACAGAGCTTGAGTCACGAGATGCTACATTTTTAGAGACTGAATTTCCTAATAAGGGTGATATTGACAAAACTGTGTCATTTTATGAAGTTGTGAATCATCAAGAAAATCTTCAAGATCAAAGAAGTCAGGAACAAAAAGTTGTACCTTCTCTTGCTGATCCAAGTGGGAGAATTACTCATTTAGATAATATTCCACAAGAGACACCTGTGTGGAAGAGTACACAAGGAAATATTTTCGGACATCAATTTTATATCGAATGGGAAGCATTGATAGTTATTCCGCAAGATGATGAAGAGCCTAATTCAATTCAAGAGGCTTTTTCAGGCCATGCTAAGGATAAGTGGATAGAACAAATGAAAGAGGAAATGGAGTCCATGAGGACAAAATCATGTTTGGGATTTGGTTGATCTTCCGTTAAGTCGAAAGACAATTGGGCATAAATGGATTCTCAAAATTAAAAGAAAGGCGGATGGTGTAATTGAACGCTACAAAGTTCGTTTGTTGGCTAAGGGGTAGACACAACAAGAAGTCATTGATTATGAAAATACTTTCTCTCCAGTTGTGAGATTTAGCTCTATTAGACTTATTCTAGCGATAGTTGCAAGTATGAACTTGGAGATACATCACATGGATGTAAAGACTACATTTCTCAATGGTGAACTAGATGAAGAAATATATATGGAACAACCATTCGGTTTTATCCAAAATCGTCAAGAGTCAAAGTTTGCAAGCTCAAAAAGTCTATTTATGGAGTTAAATAATCATCTAGTCAACGGTACTTAAGATTTCATCGTGCAATTACATCTTACGACTTTGATATGATCGATGAAGACATTGTGTGTATATGAAGCCATCTAAAACAGACTTTGTGATATTGTCCCTTTATGTGGATGATATATTATTACCTGGAAATAGTCTTACTTTTGTAAAGGCTATAAAGAGTTGGTTGTCCCTAAAATTTGAAATGAAGGAAATGGGAGAAGCAGAATTCATCTTGGAGTTAAAATTCATAGTTCATAGAGACCGCTCTAAGAATTTATTAGCTTTATCAAAAGAATCATACATTGAAAGAATTCTTGAACGATTCAGGATGAAAGACTGTAAATCAATAAACACCCTTGTAGCTAAAGGTGAAAATTTGAGCCTTGAAATATGTCCCAAAACTCAAAGTGAAAAAGATGTCATGAAGAGGGTCCCATATTCAAGTGCAATTTGGAGTTTAATGTATGCAATGTTGTGTACATGTCCATATATTTGTTATGTAGTGGGTCTTGTTAGTCGTTATCAATCCAATCCTGGACAAACACATTAGAAAGATGTTAAGAGAATCTTGAGATACTTAAGGGGCACTGTTGATTACAAATTATGTTATCAAGGAAGTGACTTTCAGTTGGTGGGCTACTCTGATGCTGACTTGGGTGGAGACTTGGATGAAAGAAAGTATACTTCTGGTTATGTTTATTTGCATAAAAAGGGTACCATTTCATGGAGTAGCAAGAAACAAACATGTATAGCTTTATCAACTATGGAAGCAGAGTTCATTGCATGCTCTACAACAGTACAAGAGGTTGTATGGCTAAAAGGTTCTGTTGACATCCTTTGAATGGGAGCAACGTCGCGACGAGTCAATTAAAAAGGAATTTATTTTAAAGAATTTTAAAACGGGTAAAAGGGAAAAGGGAGTCGCCACCTATTTTTTTTTGGAAAACTAGGAAACCGATTAATTAATTAACTTGAAAGAAATGTCTACGAAACCAATTTGATTCTAGGTAAGGGGTTCAAGTTATTCCGAAGGAAAGCGGTTAGGCACCCTTCGAAATCCACAAATATGGGTCCCGATTGAGTTCATTTTTTCAAATTGAGGAGGAAAATAAAATAATATACAAATATAATAATCATGCAACATACACAATAAAATAAAATAATAATATCGGCCTAAGGTTTGCATAACATCGATATATACAAAATAAACAATAAAACAATATAATTCGAACTTCGTTCGAATAGCTTCAAGGAAGCAAGTCTTGGGTACCTGTAAACACACTTAGTAAAAGTGTTAGTAATAAATAAATATGAATAAAATTGAATATAAGAAATAATTATTAAAAAAAAAAAAACCCGTCTTATTAACATGAGAGTCCTTGGAAATCGACGATAATTTCTTCATCGACCAATTTAAACAAAAAACAAATAGTATGAACTTAATTAAATTTTCGTTTTTTAAAATATGGAGGCCTTCAAAGCCGACAGAGAGATTTTATCCTTGGCCATTGTAATGTATACAAACTATAAACAATAATATAAAATAAAACAACACATAGCATACTGGAAATTCTGGAAAGTGCAAGAAATTGAACAAATGAATAAATGAGGTAAACACTAATAATAATACTAACAAAACACTAAAATCTTAATCTATTATCAATAATAATAACAAAATATAAAATATTGTAAAGATGTATTCTAATCAACTTTTAGAGGAATAATCATATTGAAATAAAATCCTCCATGTAGTGACCCAAAGGTCAACGAGTCAACCAAGACAAAATCACAAACAAAATTAAAGTAAGAAGAAATAAATAAATTAATAAATAATAACAACCAAACTTAACAGTAGCAAATTAATATCAGAAATAAAATCAAATAGAAGGCCCTAAAATAGTGAACAAACTTTTTTAACAAGAAAATGAATGATGACTTAAAGAATGTATCAAAAATAGAGATGACAATGACCAAAAATTGAACAAAATAAGTACAAAATAATAAAAATCAACTAACATTCTCAAAGCAGTAGCTAAAGGGGAAAAATAGGTAATAAAAAAAAAGAGTTACCAGCCTTTGTATTCGACAGAGAAGCACGAAACTCACGGAGCAACTAATAAGTTTCATCGGAGAATCGGAATTCACTAGACCTCACCGGAGTTGGGAACAGGAAAGGAAAAACATTGGTGACTGTTCTTGTTCATTGTTGGCGGCGTCGGAGCTTGATCGGAAACACCTAAAAGAATGAACAAAATTGTTAAGGGAAAGAAAGGGACTGGGCAGTGGGGTTTTGGGTCTGGGTTCGCCTGAGTTTGAAGCGGTAGTTGGGTCTGAGTTATTTGCCGGTTCATCGAGCTTCGAGCTCTGCCGAAAACACCTGCAAAAAGGAAAAACAAATCGTGAAAGGGGGAGAGAAGGGGACTGATTCGCTGTTGTTTGGAGCTTATAGCTCGCGCTGTACATGGCTGAGCCTCGAGCTCGCCTTTAATGGCCGCTTTGGTTTTTTCGTTGGTGGATTCCGATGTGAACTGTTAGTGGCGGCTGCTGGGTTTCTCGGAGGAAGGAGGTTGAGGGAATGGTGGTCAGAGGTTGCTGGTGGTTTTAGGTGGTCTGGAAGATGGGAAAACGGAGGAATAGCTGGTTTCTGGTGGTTTTCGACTGAAATAGGAGCTCACTGATTTCGCCGGAAAATGGAGATATGAACACCTGCAAAACAAACAAAAGAACGCAAAGGTAAAAAAGGGAAGGGAGCAGCTGGTTGTTCGCTGAGAAATAGGACAAAACAAATAGGGTTTTTGGTGGTGGACTCGCCGGAATCTGGCGGAATTCCGGTGAACTTGTCATCGGAAAATAATGAATAATAAAAAATCTAAAAGAAAAATACCCCTAAAATCTTTCCACCACCTTCCAAAACCTAATGGACCAACCTTTCTTTAAATAGGAATTGTTATGAAATGGGCCCAAATTATGGGCTTGAGGTTGTGATCCAAAAGTTGTCGATTGATAAAATATATATGTATGTAAATTGATTCGAATTTGAATGAATTTTTTAGACTGCGTAGAATATCAAAATGAATATTAACAATGTAACAGAGAAAAAATGAATATGAAAAATGTAATGAACGTAATCAATTACATGTAAAAAATGCAATTTAACATAAATAATGATTTGATATGAAATGAACAAATATTTGAGCGTCTAGCTGTGACAAAATAATATAAACATAACAACCGATAAAAATTCTAATACTTTGAGAAAAAGGATGATTATCTACAAATTGCATTAAAATGACAAAATATGTATTTTAAACTATTTAAAATAAAACACTCAAAAAGTATTAATTTTAAAACTATCAGACCAAAATTTGGTGTCAACAGGTTCATGGAACACTTAGGGATCATTGATTTGCACTGGATATATTGTTGGCTCTACAAATCTTCTATTCAAATGAACATTGATTTGCAGACAATAAGAAATGATTGATTTGTATATTAGTTTTGAGGTAGATTCTAAAGAGATGCAAAGTGATACTCATCAACTATAATATCATGAGATTCGTCTTGTTTATATTTTCTTTCGAGAGAAAAATTATGTCAACACTTTCCAAGGATGCTTATTTGAAATGCTTTCCGTTGTTGAAAGTTAATGCGCAGAGAATTGAGTGCTTCTCAAAAAAGGAAAAAAAAAAATTGTATGAGTTTCCTTTTGATTTGTTGTCCTGGGTATAATTTTTCATTGCACGTTCCCTAGTCTTTAAATGGTTAGGTTGCGTGAAAAGGGTTCTCAGTTTTTCATTTTCTATTTAATATTTCGTATCTTTGGGACTTTTGTGGGTAGTATACCACTTGGATCTTCATGTTTATTCCTTTTACCAGTAACTCATTACTTCTCTTAGTATCCATAACTGATTTACTAAATGTTTGGAAGATCTTATTATAGATGCCTAATATTTATGGTTGTTTTTTTCCCCATATATTGGCACTCATCCATTTGGTGAATCCTCTTTAAGAACTTTCCTTTTCATGCTTGAGTCTTTCCTTGTAGATCTAAAAGAAATGAGTATCGAATACCCTAGCGATCTAATTTAATGATAACAATTTATTCACGAAGATGGAAGAAGCACTTCCTGGGAAATCACTTGATGATATCAAGGATCACTACAATATACTCTTAGAATATATCGGTTCCATCGATTCTGGACATGTTCCATTACCCAATTATTCAAAAATGCAAAGCAATGGCAACCAAAATACGAAAGCATATATTGAATGGCGAAGAGGGACTGCTTGGACAGAAGAGGAACACAGGTTGGTTTCCTCTGTACAGTTTTTGAGGGTTTATTTGCTCTCCTTTTTTGGGAGTCTGGTCATTTTATGTTTTAATGTTTTATTTGTGTGTTCTCTGTGATTTTACACGGTGCACGCAGAAGGATTTAAGAGGGTAAAACTTTTAATTAAATGTTGTCCTGTGATCTTGTTTCCTGGATAATAACTTATTTCTCTATCTTTCCCGCTATAGGTCATTTCTTTGGGGTTTACGTATATATGGAAGTGGAGACTGGAAGAGTATATCTAGGCATTGTGTGATAACAAGAACCGCAATGCAGGTAGCTACCCATGCCCAAAAATATTTCAAGCGCATTGAAGCAAACCACAAAAGGAACAGAAGAGAAAGAGCAAAACCAAGCGTGCTTGATATAATTAGCATGAATTCGGTGGAACTTTCCAAGTTCCCAACACTGTGGACATGATTGGACCTTATTGCGGAGGATCACAAGCAGTGCCTAACAGTAGCAATGAGCAGATGACAACAGTTGTTGGAGGAGAGTTATCAGGCCAAAATGCTTTTGTGAATGTTGACACTCACCCTTGACGATGAAGGCACATTTAATCTGCATGACCTGTTCACAGATCAGATGTTCTGATTTGCTGCACTTGTTTTTTGAAGACTTACTCCATTATGTTAGACAAATATTGCTCTCATTCTTAATCTGCTTAAGGTAGTTTTGCTAGAGAGGTGGATTTTGGTTGAAAATTTTCAATTAAAAACTTTGCAACTATTTTCAAAGTTCTTGTCTTTTTTTTTTTTTTTTTTTTTTTGCAATTGTTTGAGGGACTAAGGTGTGTTCTGGTTCAAACATAAATTGATTATTGGTACAAGAGTTACCATTAAAGGTAGTATAAATGAAGGGCAAAACATTTATTTTTTATGTGCATTAAGAACTTTCTGCTAGTGATATGTATGAAGGACTAAAATAGTTTAACGGCCATACATCAGTTATCACTTTGATCATGTTAAAGTTCTTGGACCGTCAAGACGACGATTGTCAACTTGTATGTTTACACAAGATACTCCTATCCATGTGTCTTTAAATTTGTCAATACGGGGTAATATTAATGGCGTAAGCCATTTCTTATAAAGTTTTGAGGGGAAATTAGAGGAATACCGATTGATTGACCCTGGAAGTAAAGAATGATAGTTCGGAGAGCTCTTGTTTTCCCATGGAGGACTTGTCCTGTTGCATATAAAGGACACTCTTTATATTATATCCTTAACAAGTGGTAAGTAAAAACCTTTTTTCAACAAAAACATTTTATCCTTATTAGGTATTTGTAACATGTTGAGTTTTAAAAGGTGTGAATGGAAAATGACAAGTTGCAGTTTTTATGAAGAGTTGTGACTTTTATGAAAAGTTGCGATTTTTATGAAGAGTTGCGACTTTTATGAAAAGTTATGACTTTAATGAAAAGTTGTGACTTTTATGAAATGTTGTGACCTTTCCGAATGATTGAGACTTTTCCAAAGGGCTGTGACCTTTTCGGTAAGACATAATTAAAACTTTTTCACATTACTTTTTGTTTCTCTAAATTGAGATATTTCCTCTCATTTTATAAGAAAAATGAATTTTCTTGACTTCTTCTACTACTACTACTAAATCTAGTATTATAAGTGTGCTTTACTGCCGTTGAGTGGTTCGCTGACACCGTGGTTTTAGGTACCGATACATCGGTGAGTAAGATGGTTCTATCCTTGGAGGATATATTTCATCAACCTCGGGTACTTGAGAGGAATAATTTTTTTAAGGGGACACTATGCATTCAGTGGGCTCGATTTTCTTCTTTAAATAAAAAATATTTTGTATATTGTTTCTAATCTGTTTCTGGTTCTATTTTCTCTACTAGTTTAATTTTCTAGTTTTGAAAATACTCTTTAAACTTTATTGTTTCTTATCAAGTTCTTCAAAGTTTTTGTTCTAAGTATCTTAGGAATACAAGATGAACAACAATCTTAAGGAAATTATTATACTGTTGGTATTTCTTGTATTCTACTGATTGAGAGAAACAGATCATGAAAGTAAAAGATTAATGCATTACTACTCCAGAATTCGTTGTTTTTTTAGTAAGAAGGTCGAAGTGAAAATGTACTAGAAGAGAATTGGTGGTATTTCAGTTGAAGATTACACCTGGTAACCTTCTTATTATTTATCTAAGGAGGAAAATACTTTCTAAAAGTCAAAAGTGTTTCATATTTATTATGTATGTCTTTGGAAAAAGATCTGCAAATCATATGATTTTCGAATGAATTTTCCTTGGCAAAAAGTGATGGCTTTAAAATTCTTTAGTTAGCAGAATTCGAGATGCACATATTTGTTTGATAATATAGTATGTCAAAATGTTCTGGTTGGAAAACTATTTGAAAAGAAAAGCATATTTATGTGATAATCTAAGAATATGTTTAATTCTATTTGGAGATTTTTTTTTTGTAATTTCGTAGTCCATGTGAAATTTGATTGTGTATGATTTTTGTACAATATTTTTTTTTTTGTAGTTTTCTACTCTGAATAAAGTAGACTATGCTATTAGTTTGAAGAATATAAAGACTATGCTATTAGTTTGAAGAATATAAAGACTATGCTACGTACCCATTAACTTCTATCCTATGAAATTCAGTTGAAAATTCTTAAAAGCATGTTTGAACTGTCATTGGATGTATCGTTAGGGTGTGCCTAGTCAAGTCTGCCCCTTTTTTTTTCGTTGCAGAAAAGAGATTAGACAACCTGTTTATCTATGCGGTTGTTTTTAGTGTCTCACACTCACCATTTTGTCGGCACGCGATTGTGTTTTTGCAGTGCAAGAAACTGGTGTTTAAATGCTGAACATTTTCTGGAACAAAATGACATATGCGCTATTCTTCATGCTTGTGAGGTTGCAGTAGATCAAGAGCAAGCATCACCAAGGAAGAAAAATTCATTGCATTCTGCATCTTTAAGGGAACATATTGTTGTGTATCCAATTAAACAACATCATAAAAGTTTGTGAAATATTGTGTATAATGTATATAGTTTAATATGTTGAATTCCAAACTTTATTGTTATGAACACATTTATTTATGCAAAGGGTAGAATTGGAATTAAGGACACATTTAAAACTTAAATCACTCTATACCCACTCATTTTCTTTTTGCATTATTTTTTAGGGTTTAGCTTTTAAAAAAAGAAAAAGTGTGGGGTCATGGGTCTGTTTGGCTTTTTACAAACTTGGTTTATATTTGTGAATGTGGGGTCAAGGACTTATTTGTTGTTTTTAAAACTTGGGGAAATAATATAACACTACAATATATATTATAATCCCATATATTTTTTAAAATATTATATTATGACTACAATCGAGGCGACGTTTCTTCTTCTCCAAGTGCAACGTCCCGTCCCGCTTTTCATTTCATCTTCCCCATACACCTCTCTTCTAGTGTAATCATACACTACTCTTCCCCCCATTAACTTAAACAAACGCTTCAAACGCTTCTCACTTATCATCTTCCTCAAATCACATTTCTCGCTTATCATCTTCCTCAAACTGTCATCTGTTTTTCTCACTCCAAGTTTAAAGCTTTCATCTTTGGTAAGTTGATTATTATATAATGGTATTTTTCGTTAATTTTTAGCCGTATTTGGTTATTTATTTGGTTATAGTAGTGTAATGATTAATGACTCTTTGTTCTAGACTGTTTTTCTTCATTTTTCGTAGTATTTCATGAGGTTTTTATTTGGATATGTATATCTGACCCTATTTGGTTGCTTTTTTTTTAAAAATAAATAAATTATGTTTATCTCGCTTATTGATTTTGAATTTTTTTTACTAAACTTTGATCGACTTTAGTGTCATTTTCTGTCAATGACATTGTTGATTTCTGTTGGATCTGTTGTTTATTTTGCATGTTTTATTGGAGATTTACTCTGCTTATGTTAAAAACTAATGGTCAATAAATATGTTTTGCTTGTATATTATAAATAATGGCTAAAACTAGAGGTGGAAGTAGTAACCATCTGCTTTTGTTGCTCTAAGAAGTAAGAAACGTAAGGCTGAAGAAGTTTCGAAAACTTGTAAAAAGAAAAAAATTTGTAGTCGAAGAATCCTAGTCTGATTCAATTTCTAAAACAATGGTGGAGATTGATAACTACCAAGACAGTATTGCTGATGTTGCTAATGATAAGGTTGGGAGTAGTGAAGGAGAAAGTGATAGCGAGGAGAGTAGTAGATACATTAGTCGAGATGAGGATGATCCTCTATCCTTGTCAATTTGTGCAAGAGATATCTCAGATAAGTTGTATGACCTAGGGACGTGGTTAGATGAATTAAGATCGTTTCCAGCAAAGATCTCTGTAAGATCAAGGATGATAGTTTATCGCAAGTTTCGAAAAATTCTGATTCAAGAAAATTTTTATAATGAATTTAAGGGTACCTGCTTTGGACATTTGAGGCATATTCCAGATTATTATAAGTTAATGGACAAAATGTCCATTACATGTTGCTGCGACGTGTAAAAAATGACAAAACATTGCATGAAATATGATTTTATGTGAACGATAAGCCTGCATGTTTTGGCTTACAAGAATTTGCATTGATTACGGGGCTGAATTGTCCAGCATACCCCATGAATCAAAACTGAACAAAGTTCTTAAAAGAGGTGAGAACTTTCATTTCAAGGTGACAAGGAACAATAAAATCATTGATGAAAAGTTGCTAAGGTTAATAAGTAGTAGCAAATTAAATAAGGATCAGAAATTTAAGTGTTCTTTAGTTTGGTTCGTCCACTCAATATTGCTTGCCCATGATCGGTCTAAGATTGTGGATTCAAATCATATCAAGATGGCGGATGATTTGGATTTCTTTGGAAGTTATCAATGGGGAAAGGAGTCCTTTGATTTAACATTGACCTATTTGAAGAATCGAATTTATTTGAGGAAGCAAAGGGAAATGTATAATGAAAAGAAGAATGCATGTTATGCTCTGTACGGCTTTCCCTGGGCATTTCTATTAAGTATTATCAACTATTTTGTCAATTTATGATATACTCTTCTTCTTTGTATTAAACTCATTAGTATTTCATTTATTTTAGTTATAATATATGTGTATTCCCCATCTTTTCATTTTAATTATGACTTAGCTTCCGCATCAGTTTATTATCTTTAGTATGCTAATGATAATGCCAACATGGTTAGCTTGGGATCACTTGTGGTCCTAGGTCCCGTGTCCGCGTCTCGGGGGTAGTTCGGGGCATGAAAAAATTTGTATTAGATTACTAGCTTTAAAAGTCCTAGGATGTCTGAAAGCCACACTAAGAAAAGTCATTTTCATGGGTGTGAAGTGATCATCCAATGAGAAGGAGGCTACAAAGTGCTTTAGGAAAATCCTCATTTTCTTGTTACTCTCATCGTGCATAAGGTATGATCTAATTCCATTCTAACTCAAGATTTTACATTTTAGTGATATGAGCTAACACCACAAATGCGAATGCCAGGAATGCAAAAGCAGCTCCTCCAGTCCGAGATCAGGAAGTCTCCAATGCTGAGTTCAGGAACGCCATTCGGATGTTGGCTCAGAGTGTGGCCAACTAGAACAATCGCGTTCAAGATCCTATGAATGCTAATGGTGAATAAGAAACAACAAGGGTTCGTGACTTTGTCAAGATGAATCCGCCTGAGTTCTTAGGATCGCAGACTGGTGAGGATCCACGGAATTTCTTTGATGAGATGAAGAATATCTTTGAGATGATGCATGTCACTGGGAATGATCGGGTTGAGTTGACATCATACCAGCTAAAAGATGTGGCTCATATCTAGTACACTTAGTGGAAGGAGAATAGGGGTACAGATGCATCTCCTATTACTTGGGATTGCTTTAGTGAGACCTTTCTGGACAGGTTTTTCCCGATAGAGTTGAGAGAAGCAAGGGCCCAAGAATTCATGAATTTAAGGCAGGGTAACATGACATTCCAAGAGTATGGACTCAAGTTTAACTAACTCTCCAGGTATGATCCTCACATGGTTGTTGACTCCAAGGCTCATATGAATAACTTCTTGTATGGAGTGTCAGATTTGGTGAAAACAGAGTGTAGAAATGCTATGTTACTGGGAGACATGAACATCTATAGGCTTGTGACTCATGTTCAGAAGGTTGAGGGTGATAATCTTAGGGAGCAAGCCAAGGAGAATAAGAAGGCTAGGACTGGGAACTATGACTACTCTAAGCAGAAGACGAGTGGTGGAAATCGCTCGCAATTTTAGCAGAATTCTTTGACCCCAGCCCCTTTATAAGCTAGTGTCCCATCCTCCAGGAACACATATGATTAGAAGGGTAGGGCACCAATCTAAATCTCAAGGAAGTATTTCAGGCACCAAAACTTACCCCATTCGCCCTAAGTGTGGTAAGAACCATCCAGCCGAGTGCCTCGCAGTAAAAGTAATGATGCTTTGGATGCGGTCAGTCTGGTCACAGGTTAAGGGATTGTCCTTCTAGACAGGGTCACCAAGGTAGTAATGGTAGAGCTCAATCTACAACTTCAGCAGCACCAAGAAGTCGCCCGACTCAGCAGGGTAACTCATCTGGTACATGTGGCGGTCAGCGCCAAAACAGGTTGTATACTCTTCAGGCTCTCTAGGATTGGGAAGGTTCTCCTGATGTAGTTATTGGTATGTTACGAGTCTTTGACCTTGATGTTTATGCATTGTTAGATCCAGGGGATACTCTCTCCTTTGTAACTCCTTACATAATAGTCCAATTCAATGTCAGTCGAGAAACTCTCTTACAACCTTTGTCAGTCTCTACTCCAGTTGGTGACCCAGTTATAGATAGACGGGTATACAAAAATTGCCCTATTACGGTCTCTCAGAAAGTCACCTCAGCAGATCTTGTAGAGTTAAAAATGATAGAATTCGATGTCATTCTAGGCATTGATTGGTTACATTCCTGATATGCCTCAGTCGATTGTAGAACTAGGATTACTCATTTTCAGTTTCCAAACGAACCAATCTTAAAATGGAAGGGTAGTAGCTTAGCGCCTATAGGATGATTCATTTCTTACCTTAAGGCCAGAAAGATGAACTCTAAGGGTTATATCTATCATCTATTTGGTTAAGGAATCTAGCGCTGAAACCCCAACTAGTAGTCAGTGATTTTCCATATGTATTTCCAGAAGATCTTCTCGGAGTTCCTTCCGAAAGGGAAATCGACTTTGGAATTGATCTCCTTCCAGATACCCAGCCTATTTATATTCCTCCTTACATAATGGTTCCAACTGAGCTTAAGAAACTGAAAGAACAATTAAAAGACCTTATAAAAAAGGATTTCATCAGACCTAGTATTTCACCATGGGGTGCACCGGTGTTGTTCATAAAGAAGAAAGATGGTTCTCTCAGAATGTGCATTGACTATACACAATTGATCAAGGTCACAATCAACAATAAGTATCCCATCCCCAAGATTGATGACTTGTTTGCCCAACTTCAGGGTGCTAGTCATTTCTCAAAGATAGACCTCAGATCGGTTTATCATCAGCTCCGAGTCAGAGATAGTGACTTTCCGAAAATAGCCTTCAGAACTCGATATGGTCATTATGAATTTATAGTTATGTCATTTGGACTAACCAATGCTCCTGCAACTTTCATGGATCTGATGAACATAGTGTTCAAGCAGTACTTGGACTTGTTTGTTATCGTCTTTATTGATGATATCCTCTTTTACTCTAGGAATGAGGAAGAACATGCGAGTCATTTGATAGTTATCTTCGGACTCTCAAAAATCGCCAAATATTCTCTAAGTTTAGCAAATGTGAGTTCTGGTTGCAATCCGTTGATTTCCTTGGTCACATTGTATCTAGCGAAGGGATCCAAGTGGATTCGCAGAAGATAGAAGGAGTGAAACAATGGCCCAGACCTACCTCACAGATATCAGAAGTTTCTTAGGTCTAGCGGGTTATTACAGAAGGTTCGTGGAAAGATTTTCATCGATAGCCTCACCATTGACTAGGCTGACTCAGAAAATGGTCAAATTTGAATGGTCTGATTGTGAGAAAAGCTTTGTTGAGTTGAAACTAGATAACTAAAAACTAGATTACTACAACTCCTTTCTTGACTCTACAGAGGGTTCAAATGGTTATGTGATCTATTTCGATGTATACAGAGTTGGCCTAGGTTGAGTGTTGATGCAACGATATAAGGTTATAGCTTATGCTTCTAGACAAGTTAAGGTGCATGAGAAGAACTATCCAACTCATGACCTCGAGCTTGTAGCAGTGGTGTTTTCACTCAAGATCTGGAGACACTACTTGTATGGTGTTCATGTAGATGTGTTCACTGATCATAAGATCCTTCAATATGTGTTCACCCAGAAAAATTTGAATCATTGCCAGAGGATATGACTTGAGTTCCTTAAGGATTATGATATGAGTGTGCATTACCATCCTGGTAAGGCGAATGTAGTAGCATATTATCTTTGGTTAGTTTAGCCCATATTGAGCAAGAAAGGAAGAAAATAGTGAAGGATGTTCACATGCTTTCTCGCTTGTGAGTTCTCCTTATGAGCATATCAGTCAGTGCTATAACAGTTCAGAATGGGGCAGAATCTTCATTGGTAGTGGAGGTTAAGGAAAAGCAAGACAGTGATCCAATCTTGTTTGAACTAAAGGGTCCAGTCCACAATCAGAGAGTGGAGGTTTTCTCCCGGTGGGAGATGACGTACTTCGCTACCAGGGTAGATTGTGTGTTCTTGAAGTGGGTGAGTTGAGACAGAATATTCATGCAGAATCCCATAACTCTACATATTCTATTCATTTAAGTGACACTAAGATGTAGCGCGATCTGCGAGAGGTCTATTGGTGGAATGACATGAAGAGGGATATAACAGATTTTGTGAGCAAGTGCCCCAATTGCCAGCATGTCAAGGTAGAACATCGAAAACCAAGGGGTATAACTCAAGATATTGACATTCCAACTTGGAAGTGGGAAGTGATCAATATGGATTTCTTCACAGGGTTACCTCGTACTCGCATACAACATAACTCCATTTGGGTGATAGTTGACAGGATGACTAAGTCTTCTCACTTTTTGGCGGTCAAGACTACACATTTGGCGGAGGACTATGCCAAGCTTTAAATTAATCAAATTGTGAGGTTGCATGGGGTTAGTTTGTCTATCATCTAAGATAGAGGTCCTCAGCTTACCTCTCATTTCCGGAAGTCATTTCAGAAGGTCTTGGTACTCAGGTTAACCTTAGCACAACAATTTATCTACAGACGGATGGACAGGAGGAGTGTACCATTCAGACCCTAGAGGGTATATTGAGAGCTTGTGTGATCAATTTCAAAGGTAGTTGGGATGATCACCTTCCTCTTATTGAATTTTCCTACAACAATAGCTACCGTCCCAACATATAGATGGCCCCTTATGAGGCACTGTAAGGGCGTAGATGTAGATCTCCTATTGGTTGGTTTTAAGTAGGTGAAATAGCTTTGATAGGACCAAATTTAGTTCATTATGCTATCGAGAAAGTGAAACTCATTAGAGATAGACTTAAGATAGCCCATAGTCGTCAGAAATCTTATGCAGATATCAAGAGAAGGGAACTAGAGTTCCAAGTTGATGATATGAAGGGGGTGATGAGATTTGGAAAGGAAGTCCAAGATATGTAGGACCTTACGAAATCTTGAAAAGGGTTAGCAAAGTGGAATATGAGTTAGAGTTGCCACCAGAATTAGCAGTAGTTGCATCCAGTTTTCCACATCTCACTGTTGAAGAAGTGTGTGGGTGAACCAGCATCCGTAGTGCCATTAGAGAATGTGGCGGTGAAAGATAGCCTTTCTTATGAGGATGTACCAATTAATATTCTTGATCGCCATGTTAGAAGGTTGAGAAACAAAGAAGTTGGCTCAGTCAAGGTTTTGTAGAGGAGTCAGTCTGTAGAGGGAGCTACTTGGGATTCCACTCGAGCTTAAGGTAATAGTTCCTCTTTAGTTTTTCAGTCATTCATGCACAAATTCAGTATTAGAATCGTGTTCCCTCAGTTTATACTTGCACTTTCAGCGTATTTTCATGTTCTTGGAACTCAGTTCAGTCAGAAATTCAATTCTCAGTGTTTAGTTATAGGGATTGCATCCCTATCCCTCCATTTTAACTAGTTTAGTCTTCAATTGAGGACAAACGTTTCCAAGGGGTAGTTAATGTAACAACCCGTATCCTAGATAGACCAGAATTCAAATTTTCTAGAAGTGTAGGTTCCATCTACGGACCGTAGGTGAGACCACGGTCCGTGGACCAGGTCCGTAGATCTTGGTCCATAAAAAATCCAAAGATGCCAAATGACGGACAGGACCTATGGACCATGACCACGGTCCGTAGACCAGGTCCATCGATCTTGGTCCACAGAAAATCCAAAGATCCCAAATGATGCCCAGGACCTACGGACCGTAGGTAGGACCACAATACATGGACCAGGCCCGTCGATCTTGGTCCTCAGAACCCATTCTCTTAGGAAAATAATGAAGGAACAGGACGGACCGTAGGTGGGACCACGGTCCATGGACCAGGTCCGTCGATATTGGTCCAAACATTTATCCTCTAAACCAAACGACGACCATGACCTACAGACCGTAGGTAGAACCACGGTCCGTGGACCGGTCCGTCAATCTTAGTCCTCAAACCCATTCTCTGAATCAAACGACGACCAGGACCTACGGACCATGGTCTTGTCCGTGGACCAGGTCCGTCGATCACTCTGACAATAGTTAAGTTAGGGGTCTTTTGGCCTTTTTCTATCTCGTTTAACCCCTAAGCTACGTTGTTTTGACACTAAATTATGAGGTTTTAGTCCGTTTAAGCCTAGAAGTATAACTAAAACTTACCTAAGTCAAATTCATTATTCAAAACATAGAAAATTAGAAGCATGAGAGGAGAAAAAGGTCAAGAACCCTAGTTCAAGAATGCAAAAAGGTTCCATCAGTTCCATCCCCAAAATCGAAAGATTTCTCCGTAGAATTCATCACTAGGTATGTGGAATTTCACTAGTGGGTTTCTTTCACCCATTAGGTTCCTAGTTTTTAGTCAGTTTCTTGATTCTCTTATAATGACTAGATAGAATGATCCAAATCAGATTAGTACGTTAATATTTAGATAAATGCACAAATTTCAGAACCCTAGCTATGTATTTCTTTAGTTCTTGAGTTACACATGCTTAGTCAGATATTTCAGTTACTTCAAATATACATGCCTCAGTTATTAATGCATTATTATTAGATTAATTATTGCATTCTCAGTTTGCATGTTCTGTTTTGAGCTACCAAGTATTTACAAAAATTCAGTCATAATTAGTTAACCACTAAATTCATTAGGAGTAGTATAATACCAAGTTGGACTAGGGTTCAACGTACTCAAATAGTCCCAGAACTACTAGCCAAGTAGGTTGTAAGTTTCCTATGTGGGCATCAGTTTAGTTATCACGCCAATATGCCTTTATACCTTTGACAGGGTATATTGGGGTCTTTTCGATGAGGCGTATAGATCGGACTCCACATTCAACTCATCTGGTTTTATTATCGGTTATAGTAGTTCCCACAGTTCAGTCAGACTCTTTTGCATTGACCATATTAACAGTTCAGTCAGTATTCAGTCTCAATATGTTATAAATTTGGTCATTGCATCCAGTTAGCTCATCATTTAGTATATCATGTTTAGAATATTATACTTGTTTTTGTGCTTGTTCAGTTATATATTATTTTAGCTTTACTCTATCCTGCATGCTCAGTACCTTTCAAGTACTGCCGCATATGTGTGCTACATCTTCTCGGGATGTAAATTCAGGTTCTCAGCATCCAGATCACGTTTAGATCGGTTCCCAATCTCAAGTTAGCAGATCAGTGGTGAGTCTTCATTCTCCGAGGATAATATTTATGAGCTTAATTTCTGTATTTTTAGTCCTTAGTTTCAATTTTGCTAGACTTAGTTGGGACCTGTCCCATCATTTCTAGTTAGTTAAAGGCTATTTTCAGACATAGTTAGATTCAACTTAGATTTTAGTTAATATCTTCTTTGTATTAAACTCATCAGTATTTCGTTTATTTAAGTTATAGTATATGGGTATTCCCCATCTTTTCATTTTAATTATGACTTAGCTTCCGCATCAGTTTATTATATTGGGTATGCTCATGATCATGCCAGCAGGGTTAGCTTGGGATCACTTGTGGTGCAAGGTCACGTGTCAACTTTTCGGGGGTAGTTCGGGGCGTGACAACTATCCTTTTGGTGGTATCGAATTAATAAAGTTGATGAACGGTGTTGTATTTTGGTATGTGATGCTAAGTGTTGTCATGTTAGTACTTTTGTCTGGATAATTTTGTTATAACTTTTGAATTATGTTTACTCCAAAGTTCTAGAATATAGAAGATATTGTAATATGTAGTGGAGCTTGATTTATGCACAAAATAAGGAGTCAATTTTCAGGATTAGGGAATTTGACACCATTTTATGCATCTATATGTTCTAAGCATTAAATGAATTAAAATATTTGCTCTCTTTATCCAGATTATCTATCTATTATCATATTTGTCTTCTTCTTCTTTCGTTTAATTGTCATCAAAGAAAAATTAATCTTTCATGGACTGTAATACATCAAGATCACCTACCAAGTTTAACTTGTCAAGTCTCTTTCTGTTCAGTTTCCTTTCACATGGCTTCTAGTAGCTCTCCTCTTTCATCGCCTATATTTAATGGAGAGAACTACCAAGTTTGGGTTGTGAAGATGAAAACATACTTAAAGGGTCTCGGATTATGGAAGTATTTTGAGGAAGACAATGCTCTAGAACCTTTGAGAGCAAACTAAACTCTTCAGTAGATCAGAAGTCATGAAGAAGAGATCTCAAAAAGGTGAACGTTTATATTGATAGAGTTATGAAAATTGGAAGTTTGATCAGATTGTTAAGGGAAAAAGTAGAAGAGCAAAGGGTTTTTGAGAAGGTGATGGTGACACATCCAGAAAAGTTTGAAGAAAAACAATTCCTCAATTGAAGATACTTGGATATGTCTTATGTCACATTGATTGAACTATCCAACGCTCTTCTAGTTGTGGAGAAAATGGAACTTTCAGAGAGGAAAAGTGTACAACTGAAATTGCACTTGTGGTTATTCAAATATCTAAGGCTCAAATCGATGGTCAATAAAAAAGGCAACCAAATGGAAAACATGGTAAGGATAAAAAGGAGCAATATAACAATCGCCGGAGATATAGAAGATCCGAGTATCCCCATTGTCCCTATTGTAAGCAGACCAATCATACATAAAAGTTTTGCTGGTGTAGACTTGAGTTCAATGCATGGTGTGAAAATAGTTCGTTCATGTGGATAAGATGTGCAAAACAACTCAAAACCACCCAGCTCAAGTTACTGAAAGTGTTGAAGATCATGAAGAGAAGTTGTTTGTTGCTTCTATTGCTGGAGAATGCAATATTGCAGCTCAAGATTGTCATGCCCTGAGCCTCCAACCCGGGCGGGACTAACACTCGAGAACCATTACTGGACCAAAGCGAACCCTTGGCCTGACTTACTTACTCAGCGGAAGACTATATGCATATTTATAATGATCAAAAGCAATATACTCACATGAATAATAAAATACTGAGAAAATGCTTAAATAGTCAAACATTCAACTTGGCCAAAATGACACACAAGTCTTAACATAGGATAATGAAAATGAAAAGTATAAAGAACTAAAATCTGACTATCTATGATGCCTCTAAAACAACTGAGATGGATGTCGGGACAGGACCCCCGACCATCCTAACAAATAAAATACCGAAAAGAACTGAAAGCAATAAAAGGAGACCTCCGGAATGCAAGGAGCCTCACCAACAGACTCTGGAGTACTCACTGGATCAACGATGAGCTGGATGTCGATCCTAGTTACATGCATCTGCATCATAATACGATGCAAGCCAACTGGCATCAATACATTGAATACTGGAATATGTAAGTTGGAATGCTAAACACAACATATGCTTGAAAAGAATCTGAAGAACTTACCTAGCTCAACTGAACTCAACATAACTGAACTCATTTCAATATAAAGCAGTTTAAAGCAAATACAATATAAAGAAATGTTGTTTAAAACATGATGTCAACTCTGTATGTATGCAAATATACAATATAACTCTGAGATGAATGTAAAAATACAAATAAAATATGTATATAAGAATACAATTACTTTTGTCGAAGTTTCTCTAACTACAATCATCACTTAAGAGCTATAGTGATAATACAATATTTTGCCTTAAGCTCCTACGGGCATCCTATACCTTGCCATCAGTATAGAACCTGAACTACTAAGTGGATCCACTAGTCTATACTAAAAAGCACTGAGGAATCATCTAAAAAGTATGACCCTTTTCTACCCATGTGGCTACATGTTTTATTCCAGTACTACTCCCAAAATATACTAGTTCTTTATGTTATAAAACATACTTCTTTCGGTGTTTTGAAAACATACTTCTTTCGGTGTTTGAGATTAGTGCTTAAATACTTAGCTCAAAGGCTACCTTGCAAATCAAAGTTTTCCCTTTTGCTTTATTGTGAAAGCATATACTCTTTTTTGAAAACTAGCTCAAAGGCTCTTTGGAAATCTCAATTTCCGTTCTCATTTAAATGAGAAAACATTTTAAACTTCTTGGGAATACTTAGTTCCCGTATACTTCTTTGAAGAAATGAACTTTAAATGTTAGCTTTTTGCTTAACTTGAAACTTAAGTCTTAAAACAAAGTTAAAATGTTTGTGAAAGACTTTTGAAAACTTTAAGAACTTATCTTGACTTCTTAGCTTGGCTCTTAACTTCTCAACTTGACTCTTAACTTTTCGTGAATTGGATTATGGATTCAAGGATATGCGATTTGTGATAGGAAAGATCTCATGATATTTAGGAATGATTTTAGATAGCTAAACATGAGAAAAGATCAAAATTTCACTGTTTGAGGGTGGGTTCACGATATGGAGAAGCATTTAAATTATGGTTTCGAAAATAACTTTTGAGGTAGAATGGTCTGTGACTGCTTCGCGATGAGAAACGACTTCCCCCAAAACTGGGGACTAGCTTCGCGAGGCGGAGGCACTGCCAAATTTCAACCGATGAAATTTCTTCTTCATTTTCCAGCTCTAATCCTTCTATACATTGACGGTTCTTTCCCCTAACATGTAGGATCGATTATATGTTCAAAGTACATTAGACTATACTCAAAATCAAACCTAATATAACGGATTCGGATCAAACAACTGCTCAACTATTTCAAGGAATCAAGAATTTAATTGAACTTCAACAATCCCATCAAGAACTCAATTTCTAAGCTTTCAAGAACTTAAGTTCGCTGAAATAAATCATGATTGGCGCATGGGTGAACTATACCAACGCTATGTGATTTCACATACCTTGTAGGGATCACCCCTGACGAATCTCACAAGCTAAATTCGACGATCTTGACAAATCTTGAACGTTCTTCTCCTTTCTCCTCTTTCCTCCTTTATTTTTTCTTCTCTAAAAACCCTAACTCTTTTTCCAAAAGCATAAACTGACCAAGTTCAGTTTAGACCCCTAAATCATGACCAAAAACGAATTAAAATAAAAGGGTAAGGAAAAGACCAAACTACCCTTCAAAAATTCGAATTGGACTTTCCTTATTCCAACAGTCCAACTGCCAAAGGGCATAACTCAACCACGTTTGAAAGATAATTCAAGAGCTTTCCTACCATATCTTGAAGTGCTCCTAACTCATCCTGAGCTAGAATTTATGATCGATTGAAGTTGACATAAAACTCATTTTTTCCTACCTTAAGTAAATTTCCAGATTTATAATTCTTTCCAAAAATGACTATTTCACATTCTTAACTTCTTTCTAGATATTTTAAATTATGATATGTTACAATATCTCCCCATTGGAAACATTCGTCCTAGAATGAGATTACTCTTACTAGGATAAAGGTGTAATATGTAACCATTCAATTCAAACACCCCACAAGCAATGCAAATATAACATACCAACTCATAATTAAAAGGGTACTAAGAAGAAAATTAGTACCTTGATCTGGAGTTTATCCGGATTTGAAGAGATGGATATCTCTTCTTCATATCCTCCTCAGCTTCCAAGTAGCTTCCTCAATGAAATGATTCCTCCATGAACTTTGACTGATGCTACCTCCTTTATCCTCAACTTGCGAACTTCGCGATTTAGAATCTGAACTGGAATCTCTTCATATGATAAGTTATCCTTGATCCCAATTTTTTGAGTTGGTATGATCAATGAAGGATTTCCCATGCACTTCTTCAATATAGAGACGTGAAATACCGGATGAACCACTGCTAACTCTTGTGGTAGCTCTTATTCATAAGCTATCTTTCCAATCCTCTTAGTTATTCAATAAGGTATGATATACCTGGGACTAAGCTCCCCCTTCTTACGAAACCTCATAACTCCGTTCATGCGTGCTACTTTCAAGTATACCCAATTATCAATTTCGAACTCTAACTCTCTTCTCCTAACATCACTGTAGGATTTCTGACGACTCTGCGCCATTTTCAATCTCTCTTGAATCACTTTCACCTTCTCCATAGATTGATGAACTAAATCTGTTCCTATTAACCCATCTTCACCATTTTCAAACCATCCAATAGGAGATCTGCATCTTCTCCCATAAAGAGCTTCATAAGTAGCCATTTGGATGCTCAAGTGGTAACTATTGTTGTAATCAAATTCAATAAGGGGTAGGTGATCATCCCAATTACCTTTGAAATTGATCACGCACGCCCTTAACATATTCTCCAAGCAGGGATAGTACGCTCTGCTTTCCCATCTGTCTGAGAATGAAAGGCGGTACTTAAGTTCACTTTTGAACCCAAGCCTTTCTGAAAAGATTTACAGAATTGTGCATTAAATTGTGCACCACTATCTGAAAGAATGGAGACTGGACTCTATGAAGTCTTACCACCTCCTGAACATATAACCTAGCATAACCTTCTGCTGAATGGTTAGTCATTACCGGGCAGAAAATGGGCTGATTTTATCTTTCTATTGACAATTACCCAAATAGAATCATGTTGCCTACAATACCTTGACAAGCATGTGATGAAATCCATAGTAATCATCTCCCATTTCCATTTCTAAAGTTCTATATTCTGAACCAAACCACTGGGCCATTAGTGCTCTACTTTAACTTGTTGGCAAGTTGGGCACTTAGCAACAAATATTGCAATATCCTTCTTCATACCATTCCACCAATATACTTCTCACAAATCTCGATACATATTTGTGGAACCCGAATGAATGGAATATCTGGAACTATGAGCTTCCTCTATGATCCTCTCTTGGAGTCCATACACCATTGGTGCACACAACCTGCCTTGATACCTAAACACATAATTCTCTCCCTTGTTCAAAAGCCATTACTTTTTGCTTATGAACATTTGTCTTCAATTCAAGAAAAATGGGATCGTGGTCTTTCTTTCCTTTTTACTTCTGACACTAATGATGACCAACCACATTTATCATCACTATTTCTCCTTCTGTGGAATCCAATAGTTTACTCCGAGGCGTGCAAGTCTATGCACATCTTTCGCTAACTCTCTCTTTTTTCCTCAACACGGGCGGTACTACCCATAGACAAACTGCTTAAGGCATCAACAACAACATTAACCTTACTTGGGTGGTAAAGAATACTCATGTCATAATCCTTGAACAATTATAACCACCTCCTTTTTCTAAGATTAAGTTCTTTTGAGTGAGCACATATTATTGGATCTTGTGATCAGTGAATACATCAACATGAACACCATACAAATAATGACGACATATCTTCAAAGAGAAAACTACAGCAGCCAACTCTAAGTCATGCGTTGGATAATTCTTCTCATGAACTTTCAACTATCTATAGGCATAAGCTATAACTTTGTCATTCTGCATTAATATACAACCCAAGACGACTCCAGATGCATCACAATACACCACAAAACCTTGAGTACTGATACACTCAAATTATACTTCCCTAAAGAAGTATAAGCGGTCGTATCAAGTAAAGAACCCAATTGTTAGGTTGGGGTCGATCCCATGAGGAAAATGGTTTAGACTTAACTTTAATCTACGATTACGTCTATTTAGTCAAGTCCTTTCTGAAAATAGTTAAATAAAAGGGGGGTTTTGTGTAACAAAAATGTTTAATTATGTCTAAGTAAACAAGTAGCAATGTTAAAACTTTGGTTTTTATCAAGTGATGAGAGAAACTAGGGCGTAAGTGTTCCCCATAGGTTCATTAACACGATAATCCTAGCTATAACAACTCTTTCCTAGTGTCTTGCATGCAAAGTGATAAGTTATGTATCTCTAATTCCTTGGTCCGGCAACTAGAGAATTTCACCCGTACCTTAGTCCGGCTACGTGTATATAATTTACTAACCCTTACCATGACCTCATATTAAGCATCATATTCAATGTATGGCTAAGTTACTACTTCGCACCAATTGAGACTAGCCTATTAGATAGTGTATACTAAATCTATGTTGATAATTCTTTTCCTATTAACTACCCCCTTGGTCCGGCGAATAGAAATAGGGCAAGTTCTAACGCGTGCACTCGTTAAAAAAGCTTCTAATCGAAAGAATTATCAATACATGCAAGAACCTATTCTAGAATTGTTATTTAGCTAGTTTTATCTTGTTAATTACCCATGGTTCCCACAACCCTAGTTGTGGATTTAGTTACCCATGCTTAGAAATACACAATTCATAATTGTTTGATACGAATTCATGTACTTACTTTGATAAGTTTGAAAAAAGTCCATAAATATCACTTGAATTAATGAAAATATTGTAATAATCGATTCCGAAAACTTGAAGTAATTCCCAAAATCCAAAGTTTAACTTCCAATCAAGAGTATGAAAATTAGTAAAAAGTCTAACCCCAAAAACAAGGTTTTTAGTCCTATTTATAATAATAAAGTCCTAAAATAAAAGGAGTTCTAAATAGGAAAAATCTGTCCAAAACGCGTCTTCAGTAGACGACCCAACTGACGGTCCGTCGATGAACCGACGGACCGTCGACAGCTCCCGTCAGTCCACACTTTAAATCTTTTTCAGCCTCCACTTATGCATCCTTTCTGTTACCATCAACGGACCAACAACACGGTCCGTTGAAGGACCTGCGGTCCGTCGATGGCCTCCGTTCCTCTATGCTTAGTGATTTCTTCAAGTCGGGTACTGGGACTACTTTCTGTTACCATCAACGATTTGCCAGGACGGTCCGTCGATCAGTCGATGGACCGTTGATCCTTCCGTAGCCCCACACTTGGTAAGAATTCTCTTATTTGATTTCAGCAACTTGAACCTCCAGTCGACGATCATCACCTACGGACCGTCGATGGGTCAACGGACCATCGATGGGTCGACAGACCATCGATGGCTCCGTAGGTCATCACTTCTGCACTGATTTCACCACAATCTTCTTCATTTCCATTTTGGACAGTTTTCCTGCAAACATAGATAAAAATATGTTAAAATTACTACAAAAAGGCCTTAGACACACACTAAATTTAAGGAAAAAGAATTGAAAGTACCGTGAAACCACGGTACCTCAACACCCTCAACTTAAATTCGTTGTTTGTCCTCAAGCGAAGCACTTTGACTCACCACAATATTTTTGTTCAAGCGTATACTCTTTTAAGCTTTTGAAATAATATGGCTATCAATCCCAACTATGTTCATTACTTTGATGCATGATTTCACTCTTAGGCTCACTAGGCTCATTCATGTGGATCATACCATGACATAGACTCACCACGCCGACACCTCTTATTCTTTTATCTCTCACAAAGGCACCAACTTTCCAATATTGCAACTAGTGTTCTCACTTCAAAATATATCCTCCTTTTTCGCTCAGTAATTTCCAATTTGGGTATAAGGATCATTAGTCAACACTCACGCTCAAAATGACTTCACACCTAGTTGGTACTTGTCGCCATAGGCTTGTCCTTATTTTCACTGCTTAAGTTCATCATATTGGACTCTTAGGATCAGGATAGGACTTTCTTAGCTTGTAACGTAGGCTCAGGGTCAGGTATGGTACATATAGATTCATTTTAGTGACTTGTTTCCCTCCTTGACATTACGGCTAAGCATCCTACCTCTTTCATTTTCTATTATGCCCTACTTTTCCTTTTCTTGTATTCGTTGCCTTGTTATTCTCCTTTCTCTTTTTTTTTCTTTTGAGCAAGTGACTCTTCTTTTATTTTCATTTTTATTTATTTCTTCAAATTCATCACTTGCTTTCTACTTTGATTGAGTCACTTTTCTTCTCCACTATTTCTTTTCTTTTTTCTTTCTCATTAATCCTTTCAACCCCCATTTTCGGGCTATTACTCATAGTAGCCACCCTCAACTCATTGCTTTGCCATGAGTTGAGGTACACAATACCCAAGGTTGGGTCAGGTCCAAGACGAGATCAGTTTCTGCATTAGCCACCCTCAACTTATGCTTTTGGCCTTAGTTGAGGTGCACATGTCCAAGGAGGGACCAGGGCCAACACATTATACCCAAAAAAATTTAGTGGGGTCGAAAAGAAAGGTTCATTGTAAGCTCAAGATATTTGGATCAAAGAGGGATTAATTTCATTTGGTTTTCTTGTATTTAGGCTAAATATTGGCTAATTTGAACAAGGGCCTATGATCCTTTCCTAATTGACTAACACAAATTATTTTTTGCAAGACTAACCGGGCAAGTTCTAGCTAGGTACCAACAGTGGACTCTTCAACTTTCCTCACACACTCTTAACACCTCATTACCCTACCAGATTATCGGACACTTAGTTCGAGTGTTAGATTGAGGGTCATGCAATGGTGTATTTCTATGTCATGCTTAGAGCCAACACATTAAATATTCACTATGCCTAATCATGCAAGCATTCTCTTTAGAACGGGATATTGTATTAAGCCGTCATGCTTCAGATTTCACATTTATACTTTGTACAAGATACTAAACATGTTGGTTCAACAGTAAAATAATCAGTCTCTTGGGGCAAAAGAACACAGGCAAGAAAACCCCAAGAGAGGATCGTAAGTTGGGATACTCAGACTTCACCCTAACACCCACTTTCTATTTACCCCACCCCCAACAAGAAAGCATGCAATTGTCCTTAATGCATAAGAAATATAATAAGAAGGTGGTAGGTGAATCAAACCTGAGGCGCATAGCGCCAAAGATCAATAAGCAGGCGGGTCTGGTTGCCCAGAACCCGCTCCATCAGTAGGAGGGACACCATCAGCAGTGTCTGCAACAATGTCAGCACCCTCAGTAGTGCTCCTGGCAACATCAACAATCCTGGAGCTAGACGCCCCAGCAGCCAACTCATGAGCCCTCATCTGTCGGGACTTCTCATCCATCAACGAGGCTCTTCTCGCAGCCTCTAACTCAGTACGCTCTCGCTTTCTAGCACGAGCCTCATCACCCTCTCTGTTCCTTTTCCTCTTGGCATGCTTACGTGGTGGAGGTGGTGGTGCAGCAGTAGTCTGGAACAGTGCAGCAAGCACCGTATCCTTAGCAGGCTCTGCAGGTGTGGCCTCAGGCTCAGGTACCTGCGCATCCAGAATGACATCCATATCATCCCTCAGACTCGCACAGCAGCCTGGAGAGTCGTCAAGTCAATAGTAGGGGCTGGCCGGGCGAGAACTCTCAACTCGAAGGCGTCAAGGCGCTGGTGGACTGCCATAATCTTCCTCTCAGTCTGCTGGGCAATCCTCTTCTCGATCCGATCCTCCGCCTCAGCAATAGACTTCTGCATCCAAGGCTGGATATGATACAACAGTGTGGCCATCTGGGCCTCTAACTTCTAGATCCTAGCAATCGAGACCAGTGCTGTAGATGGAGTAGAGCGGGAGGAACTCGGAGCTGTGCTAGTACCCGAGATAGACTCAACCAGGGTGGTGCCGGTAGGCTCTGATGTAGCCTAATCATCCCCTTGGGCTTGCTCTACCGTGTCCGCCAAGTTCTCTCCTAGTGGCTGCACCTCCACTCTGGGCCCTCTGTTGGGTGCCACCTCATTGGCCTCATCTCGGATGAGACCGATATCAACTGTCCCAGTAGGAGTCCTAAGAACACCAATATGCCATATAGGCACTCCAGGAGACCTGCACAACTCGAAAATCATGCACGGAAAAGGGTACGTGGTAGTGGATTTAAAGGCCCTCTCATGAGTTCAACAGTCTCGGAACATCCACATCAAACCCGGCAACCATAGCAGCTATCAATACTGCTCTATCCCATGTAAGAATGTTGTCAGCAGTAGTGGGGGATATGCAGTGACGGACCAAAATCCAGATGAATTTGGCCGCAAATGTGAGCTTGGCCTTCTTGATAACACCTCTGGTCTCCAACACCCAATCTGCACCCTCACCATCCACAGAAATGTGCTGAGCTATCCACCTCTTGGTGGTCTCTCGCACCACCCTATTGCGCTGGAAGTGCCCTCCTTAATCAGCTTCCACTGGTAGTCGAACTCGGGGGTAAGGGGCTCCCTGGTAGCATTTGTATCAGCACCGTATAAGAAACAACGAATGATGGGTAAGGAGATGTCCACCCTGCGACCACGGACTCGAACATGGGTAAGGGGAGCCTGTTTGGCGGGATTAGACCGCCTATCCAAAGAAAACCAGAGGGTCGCTACGTAGGAAGCGTAAAACTCCCTCACCAACTCCTCACTGTAGCACCCTACGCTCCTAGCCATCCACTCGAGCTGATGGCGGGTGAAGAGATCATGTATGGCCGGCATTGTGTGAAAACTCCCTGTAAGAACTCGCCGCTCGATTGTCAGAGTCTGAGTCATGACACCCTTGTCATTAAGCAGCTTTGCATCCCTGTACACCTGGTATTGTCCTTCTACACACCACCAGTTGGGCTGATCAGCAATCGGTGCAGGGACGTCGGTCAGGGTTGCTGGAGTAGAGTCCGCACTATCGGCCTTATCATGCGAGGCAGAGTGGACAGATGCAGCAGGAACAGTGGCACCATGTGAAGCTGACGCTTTCTCAGACCTGGAAGCCTCCTCAGAGAGGACGCTCCCTCAGACCCGGAAGCCTCCTCGGAGCTCGACGCTCCCTTAGAACCCGCTGCAGACCCAGACGGTGTGCCGGTCAGTATGCGCTCCTTATCAGAGTGGGAGGCAACGACTACGCCGGACGCCACCCTCTTGGGCGTGCTCCGAGAGGTCCTAGCAGCACGTGACGGTGTCTGGGTGCCTGGTGGCACGTATTCGGGGTGGCGTTCATCGTCTGACGAGCCAATCACCAGCCAGCGGGAAGGGGCGACAGACTTGGAACGTCCTCTAGAGTAGACTAAGTCTGGCTAGGGGGCCATTGGTACCTGCAAAAGAGAGTTATTAGTTTCATTGTAAACATGTGACACACCCAACAGAAGCAAGACCAAATCTGAAACACAAAACACAGTCAAGTGCAGAACTACAGAACTGACTGACGGGCACTACAGACGGTCCGTCGATGGAACGAAGGTCCGTCGGTGAACACTTAGCAAATATTTTGAAGGCTTTAGGAACAAAGGTTCTATTAAAGACGACGGACTTGCAGGATGGTCCGTCGATCAACCGATGAACCGTAGACCTGGTTCGTCGTTGGACACTTAGAGAGAAAAAAAATAGAATGCTTGACATGCAAAGGTTTTGTTAAAGACGACGGACGTGCAGGACGGTCCGTCGATGAAACGATGGACCGTAGATCACTTCCGTCGGTAGGCACTTAGACAAAATTTTTAGACCCTCAGCAAACAGGGTTCTGTTAGAGTCAACGTACGTGCAGGACGGTCTGTCGATCAGTCGACAGACCGTAGGCCTAGTCCGTTATTCCAGAGTTGATTAAAATCGGGGGTAGCTATCGACGGAGCCCATCGACAGTCCATCGATTGACCGACGATCCGTAGATGGGGTCTCGTACTGTCGGTCAGAGACAGATTTTGGTAAACCATTTTTGGCACCCCCAATTGACAATGTCAAGCATATTAAAACACATTATGTTCATATATAAATTAACACACCATTTCGTCATTCCTAGGGTACTGATTAGTGCAATTTCAATCCTAGAATCTAAAGTACTAAAAAGCCCTAAGTCGGAAAAACTACAAAACTCAGAACACAGTTCATATAGACATTAACACCCCCAACCCATTCACTTTCCATCATTCTAAGGGACTAGGGACCCAAGTTCAATAGTTTAATCATGCAATTTCGTCCCGAAGTCAAGACCCACATACATATTTCATCAATTTTGCATGCTAACATTTAGGTTTCCAAACAAAGAACATGAAATCAATAGCATATGAGATGAACATACCTGTGTACTGTAGTGGAGTGAATGAGGAGATGATTTTGTGCATGAAACAACACCGAGCCCGCCTTTGAACACCGACCGGAAGGAGTAAGGAAGAAGATGGGAAGTGGGGAGAGAGAAGTTTTGGGATTGAGGTAATTCTGGGGAAGATGGGAATCAGGAAATGATTAGTGGGGAATAGATGTGTGAGTGATTGGGGGAGTTGAAGGAAAATGGGGAGGGAAACGGTTGGGAAAGAGATTTGAAAGGGTGGGGGGTAACTAAAAAATTTTAAAAATCAATATATAGCCGTCGGGTCGGGTCGGGTTATTGGGTCTGGGGAACTAACGATTCCCCGTCGACGGACCGTAAGTCCATTGACGGTCCGTCGACTGCTCCGTCGACTGTGCCCTAACTTAGACAAAATTAAAAATCATATCTGGGATCCACGGATGCCATCGACGGTGCGTTATGGAACGACGGTCCGTCGGTTGGTCCGTAGATCAGTGCACCAGACCAATTTCTGCAGATTTCTGGTGATTTGTCCCTACACATTGAACACCCAATAAGCTAATCTTTTTGTGTTTTCTGGACACTTTTTAGACACGGACCCTAAACTACTCTCTAGCCAACAGACTCTAAAAGAAATAAAAGAAAATTTACACAGGACAATAAGTAAAATTGAAATAATGCGACTATCCTTACTAAGACAAGAAAAACCTAGTGTTGGCTAGAGGATACATATTGGGTTGCCTCCCAATCAGCGCTTGATTTAACGTCGCGGCACGACGCAAGAATCTTTGATTACGACTTCATCAAGATGGTATGCCTCAACCACTTCATTCGCATTCTCCGCATGCCCAAGGTAGATTTGATTCTTTGCCCATTGACCTTGAACCGTGCGCCCTCCTTGTTCTCCAACTCAACCGCACCATGAGGGAAAACTTGAGTGATCAAGAATGGACCAGTCCATTTGGACTTGAGTTTGCCCGAAACAAGCGCAACCTAGAGTTGAACAAAACACCAAATCCCCAACCGCAAATCGCGCTTTTCAATCTTTTGGTCATGGTACTTCTTCATCTTTTCTTTGTAGAGGGCTGAACTTTCATACGCCTTCAAGCGAAACTCATCAAGCTCATTCAACCCATTTAATCTCTGTTCCGCAGCTTCATTCCAATCCATCTTCAGTTTCTTCATTGCCCACATGGCCTTGTGCTCTAACTCAACCGGCAAGTGACAAGCTTCCCATATACAAGTTGGTAGGAGACATACCTATGGGAGTCTTGTATGCTGTCCGGTAGGCCCAAAGAGCATCATCAAGCCTCCTTGACCAATCCGTTCTACTCGCATTCACCGTTTTTGCCAGAATCTGCTTGATTTCTCTGTTTGACACCTCAACTTGCCCACTAGTCTGAGGATGGTAAGGAGTGGCCACATTGTGGCGAACCCATATTTCTCCAATAACCCTTTGAACAGTTGTTGCAAAAGTGGGATCCCCCATCACTAATAATGGCCCTTGGGGTGCCAAATCTGGAAAATATGTTCTTTTTCAAGAACGCGGTGACACTCTTTCCTTCATTATTTGCAAGTGCTATGGCTTCCACCCATTTTGACACATAATCAACCGCCACAAGAATATACTTCATCCATGAGAAATCACAAAAGGGCCATAAAGTCAATGCCCACACATCAAACAACTCAATTACAAGAATGGGATTTAAAGGGAGCTCTTGCCGTCTAGAAACACCTCCATCTCTTTGGCACCTATCACATGCCTTGGCGAACTCATGAGCATCTTGGTGGATGGTTGGCCAATAGTAGCTACATTGCAAGATTTTATGGGCAGTCCGGATACCACTATAATGCCCACCCACAGGCGAGGAGTGGCATGCCTCCAAAACACTCAACATCTCAACTTCCGGTACACAATGCCGAATAAGCCCATCGGCACAACTCCTACATAGATATGGCTCATCCCAAAAAAACTTTTTCACATTATGCATGAACGTTTTCCTTTGATGAAAGGACAAGTCCGATTGGACGATATCAGTAGCCAAGTAATTTGCAAAATCCGCGAACCATGGAATCAAGTCATGAGAAGCGGCCAATACATGCTCATCAGTGAAAGTATCATCAATTTAAGCCTTTTCAACCAACTCTCGCATAGCTTCATCCTCTAATCTGGACAAGTGATCGGCAACTTGGTTTTTGGTCCCTTTTCTATCTTTCACTTCAAAGTCAAATTCCTGCAACAGTAATACCCATCTAATCAACCTCGGTTTTGCATCCTTCTTTGCCATCAACTATCTCAAGGCAGAATGATCAGTATGCACTTTAACTTTTGTGCCAAGCAAATAGGAGCAAAATTTTTCGAAGGCAAATACTACAGCAAGTAGCTCTTATTCAGTCACAATATAATTCTTCTGAGCTTCATTAAGGGCCTTACTGGAATAATAAATGGGGTGAAGGATTTTATCCCTTCTTTGTCCCAATACTACACCAATAGCAACCCCACTAGCATCATACATAACCTCAAATGGTTTGCTCCAATACGGAGAAATAGTAAAGGGCGCAGACACCAACTTCTCCTTCAACTCTCCAAATGCCTTTAGACAGGATTCATCAAAATAAAATTTACACTCTTTCTCAAGTAACTTGCACAGAGGATGTGCAATTTTTGAAAAATCCTTGATGAAGCTTCGGTAGAAGCCCGCATGCCCAAGAAAACTCCTCACACCTTTTACAGATATGGGTGGAGGAAGTCTCTCTATCACCTCAACTTTGGCTCGATCAACCCCTATACCCTTCTATGAGATGCGATGACCCAATACAATACCCTCTTTCACCATAAAGTGACATTTTTCCCAATTTAGCACAAGGTTGCAATCTTCACATCTTTTGAGAACTTCGGCCAAATAACTCAAACAATGATCAAACGAGTCACCAACAACAAAAAAATCATCCATAAATACCTCAATGGTGTCCTCCACCATATCGGAGAATATGGACATCATACATCTCTAAAAAGTAGCTGGTGCATTGCACAACCCGAAGGGCATCCTCTTGAACGCGAAAGTTCCATAAGGACAAGTAAAAGTGGTTTTCTCTTGATCTTCCGGTGCAATAGAGATTTGGTTGTAACCCGAATAACCATCAAGAAAACAATACCACCCCTTTCCTGCAAGTCTATCCAACATCTGATCCATGAAGGGCATAGGAAAATGGTCCTTCTCAGTCCATGCATTCAATTTCCGGTATCCATACACACTCTCCATCCGGTCACCGGCCTCATTGGAACAAGCTCATTTTCTCATTAGGGACACAGTCATTCCCCCTTTCTTGGCATACACACTGAACAGGGCATACCTTACTACTACTATCAGCGATCGGATATATGACTCCAGCATCCAACCACTTAATAATTTCCTTCTTCACTACCTCTTGCATAGGTGGATTTAAACGTCTCTGGTGCTCAATACTTGACTTATGATCGGGCATGAGTTGGATTTTATGTGAACAAATACTAGGTGGGATCATAATAATATCCGTAATAGTCCACCCAATAGCTCTCTTGAACCTCTTCAACACTTCAACCAATCACTCTACTTTTTTCAACTTCAAATCTGAAGAAATAATTACCGGCAAAGTGTCATCTTTCCCCAAGAATACATACCTCAGGTGAGGTGGTAGAGCCTTAAGCTCTAATTTTGGAGCCTCTTCAATAGATTGTTTCGCGGGTGGAGACTCGCGATGTTTCATGTCTAACTCCAATTTCTTTTGTTTGAACCGAAAATCACCTCGATCAAGTGCCGCAACCAATGTCGCATACTCTTCAATACCATCACTTTCAAAATTCATGATCATTGCCGCTAGTGCCTCAACACCAAGGCGCTCTTCGATTTGAACCTTAGACGTGCTCTCACCTGTAGATATAGCAGATACCGTTTGGAGCTCACCACTCTGCCTCATGGACCTACAAATGTTGAAAGTCGCTTCTTCATTGTTCAACCGAAACTTCATGCCCTTTCTCCATGTCAACCAAGGCGCGACCGGTAGTAAGAACGGCCTCCCAAGATAATAGGCACCTCAAAATCCAACTCAGTCAAGAATGACAAAATCGGCCAGAAATATGAATGACTCCACCTTCACTAACACATCGTGGAGTATCCCAATAGGCCTCTTCACTATCCGATCGGCCATCAGTAACCGCATCGCAGTGGGCTTTTGGTCACCCAAATCCAACTTCTTGTAAATGGAGAGAGGCATGAGATTTATGCTTGCCCCAAGATCACATAATGCTTTAGAAAAGTATAATAACCCGATTGTACATGGAATAGTGAAAGTGGGTGTTATGGTGAAGTCTGAGTAGCCCAACTCATGATCCTCTCTTGGGGTTTTCTTGTCTGTGTTCTTTTGCCCGAAGAGACTGATTATTTACTGTTGAATCGACATGTTTAGTATCTTGTACAAAGTATAAATGTGAAATATGAAGCATGATGGCTAAATACAATGATATCCCGTTCTAAAGAGAATGCTTGCATGATTAGGCATAGTGAATATTGAATGTGTTAGCTCTAAGCATGACATAGAGATACACCATTGCATGACCCTCAATCTAACACTCGAACTAGGTGTCTGATAATCTGGTAGGGTAATGAGGTGTTAAAAGAGAGTGAGGAAAGTTGAAGAGTCCACTGTTGGTACCTAGCTAGAACTTGCCGGTTAGTCCTGCAAAAAGTAATCTGTGTTAGTCAATTAGGAAAGGATCATAGGCCTTGTTCAAATTAGCCAATATTTAGCCTAAATACAAGAAAACCAAATGAAATTAATCCCTGTTTGATCCAAATATCTTGAGCTTACAATGAACCTTTCTTTTGGTCCCCACCAATTTTTTTTGGGTATAATGTGTTGGCCCTGGTCCCTCCTTGGACATGTGCACCTCAACTTAGGCCAAAAGCATAAGTTGAGGGTGGCTAATGGAGAAACTGATCTTGTCTTGGCCCTGACCAAACCTTGGGTATTGTGTACCTCAACTCATGGCAAAGCCATGGGTTGAGGGTGGCTACTATGAGTAATAGCCCGAAAAAGGGGGTTGAAAGGATTAATCAGAAAGGAAAAAGAAAAGAAATAGTGGAGAAGAAAAGTGACTTAATCAAAGTAGAAAGCAAGTGAAGAATTTGACGAAATAAATAAAAATGAAAATAAAAGAAGAGTCACTTTCTCAAAAGAAAAAAAAAAAGAGAAAGGAGAATAACAAGGCAACGAATACAAGAAAAGGAAGAGTAGGGCATAATAGAAAATGAAAGAGGTAGGATGCTTAGCCGTAATGTCAAGGAGGGCAACAAGTCACTAAAATGTATCTATATGTACCATACCTGACCCTGAGCCTACGTTACAAGCTAATAAAGTCCTATCGTGATCCTAAGCGTCTAATATGATGAACTTAAGAAGTGAAAATAAGGGCAAGCCTATGGCGATAAGTACCAACTAGGTGTGAAGTCATTTTGAGCGTGAGTGTTGACTAATGATCCTTATACCCAAATTTGAAATCACTGAGCGAAAAAGGAGGATATATTTTGAAGTGAGAACACTAGTTACAATATTGGAGAGTTGGTGCCTTTGTGAGAGATAAAGAATAAGAGGTGTTGGAGTGGTGAGTCTGTGTCATGTTCTGATCCACATGAATGAGCCTAGTGAGCCTAAGAGTGAAATCATGCATCAAAGTAATGAAAATAGTTGGTATTGATAGCCATATGATTGCAAAAGATTAAAAGAGTATACGTTTGAACAAAGATGTTGTGGTGAGTCATAGTGCGTCGCTTAAGGACAAACAATGAATTTAAGTTAAGGGTGTTGATGTACCGTGGTTTCACGGTACTTTCAATGCTTTTTCCTTAAGTTTAGTGTGTCTAAGGCTTTTTTGTAGTAATTTTAACATATTTTTATCTATGTTTGCAGGAAAACTATCCAAAATGGAAATGCAGAAGATTGTACTAAAATCAGTGTAGAAGTGATGAACTACGGAGCCATTGACGGTCCATCGACCCATCAACGGTCCGTAGGTGATGATCGTCGACTGGAAGTTCAATCTGCTGAAATCAAATTGGGGAATTCTGACCAAGTGTGGGGATACGGAAGGATCGGCGGACCGTCCTGGCAAATCGTTGATTGTAACAGAAAGTAGTCACAGTACCCGACTTGAAGAAACCATTAAGTATGAAGGAACGGAGGCCATCGACGGACCATAGGTCCTTCAACGGACCGTGTTGTTGGTCCATCGATGGTAACTGAAAAGATGCAAAAGTGGAGGCTGAAAAAGATTTGAAGTGTGGACTGACGGGAGCTATCGACGGACCGTCAGTTGGGTTGTCGACTGAAGACGCATTTTGGACAGATTTTTCCTTATTTAGAACTCCTTTTATTTTAGGACTTTATTATTATAAATAGGACTAAAAACCTCGGTTTTGGGGTTAGACTTTTTAATAATTTCATACTCTTGTTATTGGAAGTTAAACTTTCGATTTTGGGAATTACTTCAAGTTTCCGGAACCGATTATTACAATATTTTTGTTAATTCAAGTGATATTTTTGTATTTTCTTCAAACTTATCAAAGTAAGTACATGGATTCGTATCAAACAATTATGAATTGTGTATTTCTAAGCATGGGTAACTAATCCACAACTAGGGTTGTGGGAACCATGGGTAATTAACATGATAAAACTATCTAAATAACAATTCTAGAATAGGTTCTTGCATGTATTGATAATTCTTTCGGTTAGAAGTCTTTTTAATGAGTGCACGCGTTAGAACTTGCCCTATTTCTATTCGCCGGACCAAGGGGGTAGTTAATAGGAAAAGAATTATCAACATAGATTTAGTATACACTATCTAATAGGCTAGTCTCAATTGGTGCAAAATAGTAACTTAGCCATACATTGAATATGATGCTTAATATGAGGTGAGGGGTAAGCGTTAGTAAATTATATACACGTAGTCGGACCAAGGTACGAAGTGAAATTCTCTAGTTGCCGGACCAAGGAATTAGAGATACATAACTTATCACTTTGCATGCAAGACACCAGGAAAAAGTTGTTATACCTAGGATTATCGTGTTAATGAACCTATGGGGAACACTTACGCCCTAGTTTCTCTCATCACTTGACAAAAACCAAAGTTTTAACATTGCTACTTGTTTACTTAGACATAATTAAACATTTTCGTTACACAAAACCCCCCTTTTATTTAACTATTTTCGGAAAGGGCTAGACTAAATAGACGTAATCGTAGATTAAAGGTAAGTTTAAACCATTTGTTAGTTTGGGTTCGTATCTGTATAAACGGTCGTATCAAGTAAAGAACCCAATTGTTAGGTTGGGGTCGATCCCACGAGGAAAATGGTTTAGACTTTACTTTAATCTACGATTACGTCTATTTAGTCAAGTCCTTTCCGAAAACAGTTAAATAAAAGGGGGGTTTTGTGTAACAAAAATATTTAATTATGTCTAAGTAAACAAGTAGCAATGTTAAAACTTTGGTTTTTATCAAGTTATAAGATAAACTAGGGCGTAAGTGTTCCCCATAGGTTCATTAACACGATAATTCTAGCTATAACAACTCTTTCCTAGTATCTTGCATGCAAAGTGATAAGTTATGTATCTCTAATTCCTTGGGCAACTAGAGAATTTCACCCCGTACCTTGGTTCGGCTACGTGTATAAAATTTACTAACCCTTACCCTGACTCCGGCTACGTGTATATAATTTACTAACCCTTACCCTGACCTCATATTAAGCATCCTATTCAATGTATGGCTAAGTTACTACTTCGCACCAATTGAGACTAGCCTATTAGATAGTGTATACTAGATCTATGTTGATAATTCTTTTCCTATTAACTACCCCCTTGGTCCGGCGAATAGAAATAGGGCAAGTTCTAACGCGTGCACTCGTTAAAAAGACTTCTAATCGAAAGAATTATCAATACATGCAAGAATCTATTCTAGAATTGTTATTAAGCTAGTTTTATCTTGTTAATTACCCATGGTTACCACAACCCTAGTTGTGGATTTAGTTACCCATGCTTAGAAATACACAATTCATAATTGTTTGATACGAATTCATGTACTTACTTTGATAAGTTTGAAGAAAATCCAAAAATATCACTTGAATTAACAAAAATATTGTAATAATCGGTTCCGGAAATTTAAAGTAATTCCCAAATTCCAAAGTTTAACTTCCAATAATAAGAGTATGAAAATTAGTAAAAAGTCTAACCCCAAAACCGAGGTTTTTAGTCCTATTTATAATAATAAAGTTCTAAAATAAAAGGAGTTCTAAATAAGGAAAAATCTGTCCAAACGCGTCTTCAGTCGACGACCCAACTGAAACGACGGACCGTCGACAGCTCCCCTCAGTCCACACTTCAAATCTTTTTCAGCCTCCACTTTTGCATCCTTTTGTTACATCGACGGACCAATAACACGGTCCGTTGAAGGACCTACGGTCTTTCGATGGCCTCTGTTCCTCCATACTTAGTGGTTTCTTCAAGTCGGGTACTGGGACTACTTTCTGTTACCATCAAAGATTTGCCAGGATGGTCTGTCGATCAGTCGACGGACCATCGACCCTTCCGTAGCCCCACACTTGGTCAAAATTCCCCGATTTGATTTCACCAGCTTGAACCTCCAGTCGAAGATCATCACCTACGGACCGTCGATGGGTCGACGGACTGTCGATGGCTCCGTAGGTCATCACTTCTGCACTGATTTCAGCACAATCTTCTGCATTTCTATTTTGGACAGTTTTCCTGCAAACATAGATAAAAATATGTTAAAGTTACTACAAAAAGGCCTTAGAAACACACTAAACTTAAGGAAAAAGCATTGAAAGTACCGTGAAACCACGGTACATCAAGTACCCTCTGGTAAGGTTAAAACTTGGGAAGTACTCAACTTATTTTTTGTTTCCTGAATGTTTTTGTCACAAGCTTCAGACCATTAAAACTTAATTATCTTCTGAGTTAACTCGGTCAAAGGGGATGAAATAGACGAGAAAACCTCCACAAATCTCCTATAATAGCCATCCAAACCAAAGAAACTCTTAATATCGGTTGGAGATGTAAGTGTAGGCCAATTCTGCATTGCCTCTATTTTCTGGGTATCAAATTTACTTCCCTCTCCAGACACAATGTGGCCTAAGAATTCCACAAACTAATGCGAAAACTCACACTTAGAGAACTTGGCATACAACTCTCTATCTTTCAAAGTCTAGAGAACTATTCTGAGATGACTAGCATGATCTTCTTCATTCCTTGAATAGATTAGTATGTAATCAATGAAGATGATAATAAACATATCTAAATAAGGTTTGAATACTTTATTAATAAGGTCAATGAATGTTTCAGGAGCATTGGTCAACCTAAAAGACATGACTGAAAACTCAGAATGACTATATCGGGTTCTGAAAGCTGTCTTTGGAATATCAGATTCCCTCACTCTTAAGTGATAGTAGCCAGACATGAGGTTTATTTTTGAAAAACAGGTGGCACCCTGAAGTTGATAAAAAAGATCATCAATTTTTGGAAGAGGATATTTTTTCTTGATGGTAACCTTGTTCAACTAACGGTAATCTATACACATCTTAAGATAACAATCTTTATTTCTCACAAATAAGACCGGAGTTCCCCAAGGTGAGACACTTGGCCGAATAAATCTCTTATCAAGAAGATCTTTCAACTGTTCTTTAAGCTTTTTCAACTCTGCTGGAGTCATTCTATATGGAGGAATAGATATTGGACGAGTATCTGGGAGAATATCTATATCAAAGTCTATCTCTCTCTTAGGAGGGACTCTGGGAAGATTATATGGAAAGACTTATGGATACTCTCTTAATTATGGATATGATTGAATAAGAGGTATCTCAACACTAGAGTCATTAACTCGGACTAAGAGATAGACACAACCCCTAGAAACTAACTTTCTTGCCTTACGATATGAAATGAAACGACCCTTAGGCACTGCTGAACTGCTTTTCCATTCTAAGACTGGCTCATTTGAAAACTGAAACTTGGCAACTTCAGTTTTACCATCAACTGAGGCATAATAGCCATGAAGTCAGTCCATACCAAGAATGACATCAAAATCTACCATGTCTAACTCAATTAAATCGTCCATGTACTCTTGTGATTGAGGAAAATGGGACAATCACGATAGACTCTCACTGTTAGAATAGACTCACCAACAGGTGTAGAAACACTGAATGTCTCACTAAGTTGCTCAAGTATAACATCAAAATTCATAAAAACATATGGAGTTACAAAATATAAACTCGCTTCTGGGCCTAGCAAAGCATAAACAGTAAAGTTAAAGACTTGGATCATACCAGTGACAACATTTGGTGAATCTTATTGCTCTTGACGACTATTGGTGGCATATAAACGGTTTTTCCTCCGGCCCCATTAGAGGTTCCAGCATGGTCACTCCAGTCGGCCTATTCAGGCGGCATTACCTGAGGGAGGCCAGTATCAGTAGAGTGGTCCTAGTACAGGCCAGAGTTTGAGGGGATTATATTCCCTCCCTTCATGCCACGGTCGGGTTACTGCAGGGCAATCAACTTTGAGGTGTCATGATTGTGGTGCTCTTGACCATTGGTCCAGAGAGTTCCCTCGGCAAGGGCGGGGGGCGATTGTACCAGCTCCACTTGCATCTAGACCAGTTTCAACAGTGTCTTCTCCTGCTAGAGGTAATGGTCATGACCAGGACAGTCGGGACAACTGACAGGGCAGTAGATCGGGCGCACCAGGCAGAGGTGCTCAGGGCCATTTGTACGCAGCCCCAGCGAGGGCGGCGGCTGAGGTATCTGACGATGTCATCATAGGTACGCTTTTATTATGCCATCAGCCTGCTACCGTATTATTTGATCTCGGGTCTACATTCTCGTATGTATATGTTTATTTTCTCCCTGGTTGGGTATGAGGTCTGATTATTTGGCAGAGCCTGTTCATGTTTCGACCCTGGTAGGTGAGTCCTTAGTAGTGGATCAGGTCATGCGATCTTGCTTAATGAATATCCAGGGTTATGATACTAGATCTGATCTTATTATGCTAGATATGGTTGATTTTGATGTGATTCTGGACATGGACTAGTTATCCCCCTACCATGCGGTCTTGGATTGCTATACCAAGACCGTTAACTTATCCATGCTTGGCTGTCACATCCCGAAACCACACCCTAGAAGTTAGGGTGCAATCTTGGATTGCGACCGGCGTATTCAACCTCTCAGAGGTCACATACAATCCTATCATATCATTCATCGCATATACATAATGAAAAGTAGTGCGAAATTAAAACTTTTCATAAAGACAATAACATAGTCTTAAAACTCTTTCATATATGTAGTAATAGGAAATACTAAGTCTCAATCTCATCATCTTAAGACACAAGAGTACTTGGGACACGGCCCATACGAAATAGAAAATATAGTACTACTAAGTCTATTACAATACTTCAATAAGAAACAAAAAAGACATATATGCCCTCGAGTCAAGTAAGGACATACTTCAACTTCTCTTGAACGATCTTCTAAATCCAAGTCTTCTTCCCAAAAGTTCTTCACCTACCAAGAACTATATAGATAGATAAAAGCATGGAATTAGTACAACCACATGTACTAAGTATGGCTTATGCATAAAAATCATGAAAACTGACATTTATTTAAAATATGCATCTTTTCATTTGGAAATCATATTATAATTATAAGAGAAACATTTATCAACTTAGAAACACATAAGATAACATTTAACCAAAAAATACATTTTTTAGAACTCACATTACAGTGAGTTCAATTCACTGTACAGTGAAGTTCTTCACTGCTACAGTGAATTCTCTTGTCTTCCCTTTTAACACTTCCTAGCATGTAATTCCCTCACTAAAAGTTATCCTAAGCTTCACTTAAGTCACATAAAGAGAGACCGCCCATACACCCTCTCTAGATGTGCCTAAACGACCCTCAAGATTACCTATAATGAGTCACATACACACTTACAAGCATCCTAAACATAAATGTAAGATTCTTCTACCAAAGGTGAATTCTAAGTCTCACTTGAGTGATTTATGAAGCGACCGCCCATAAAATCCCTTACACACACGCTCAAGAGATCCAATAGACTCCCTAGGATAGAATCATTCTCACTAAACACACCAACACATACATGATAGGACACTCTCCTTCCAAAGGCTATCAAAAGACCTACTTAAGTAAATCAAGAAGATAACGTCCATGATTGACCTCTTCAAGATTACCTAAATAGTCCTTAATACTACCTAAGGCTTAGATCATGTCTACAACACCAAACATCTTCCCTAACTAGAGTCATTCTCAAGACTTCCATAGATAAGACATGAAGAGACCATCCTTTATGCCCTCTTCACACTTTAACTAAGGAATCCTTAAGTCACTTTAGATTAGGTACTTATTCATTTACATACTTTATATCATTAAATCATTAGTTCATTAGTTCATTTAAGAGACATACATCACATAAATGACATTCAACTAATGGTCTTGGACAAAACCTAGGGACTCTTATTAACATCTTCAAAGCCTATTGTGCAATGTCTAGATAGCGTCCCATACCACCACCTAAACCTCATAGAACTTCTCTAATGCTAATATGTATCCCATATGATGAGAATAGGCAATAACCGACATAGGCCATGGTAGCAAAGCATGGAATCCGGAGTTCTATCCTACTCCGATGAGGTTGTTCTACTTGCCAATGGTAGAACTTAGACACATCCCATGTAGGCACATGGTTAAGGAAATATGAAAGGCTTCTTTGTATTCTAGTCTCACTCTTTAACTAGAATTACTTCCCTTACCATACTCACTCGGTGCTAGCCTTCGTTCTCATAGATTAAGTCACATTAAGGTTCATACAAATGGGTCCCATATCAAGTTCATGACCCAATTATATTTACCCTACCAAAGCAAGGTCCACTAGGGCTATCTCACTATGGCGACAAGAAGCTCATCATGACTTTCCTAAGGATTGATGTGATGCACAACCCTAAAAATAGATATGCTAAGTAATGCTTAATGTTCCAAGAATGCCTACGATTAGACCAGGGTTCACACAGATTGATGCGCGTAGAACCAGACCTCGGAACCTTTGGTAAAGCCAAGCCAACTAACTTTGGGAGTTAGTTGAGCTAGGAAAGGTTGGGACCAACCATGTAGGGCTCTCGAATATGAAGATTTACTCGAAGGAGTCTTTACCGGACTTAAAGAGAGGAAATCTTAAGTTTTGAGGGTCTAGGGGTAAAATGGTCTTTTACCAGGCTAAGGGTAATATCGTAATTACCCTAAATATATATTTAATTAATTATTTAATAAGGTGAAGGGTCAAATTGGAGAGAGAGAGACGAAATGGAGCTCTTGAAGTTAAGTCTTGCTCCACCCGGGTTCGAACCTAGGTGGAAGCAATGAATTTATGTGATTTTTATTTAAGCTATTAAATAATGAAATTAATTAATAATTATTATTCATTATCTGATTTAAAATAAAATAAAAATCATATTTTTATTAATTAACTAAACCTTATTTGACTAAGTCTTAAACTAGACTCCTAAGCCTAATATGACTCCTACTCTCTCACGTCTATCTCTCAACTCTCACGCTCAAACTCTCCCATTCTCTCATTCACGTTTTTCTCTTCCAAAATAACTTCAAAAACAGTAGGTAAACCAAAGTTCTTCACACTTGAAGAACTCACAAGGAAAATTACAAACAAACAACTAATCAAAAACGTTACGCAAGAGGGAGGATTATTCCGTCGAATTGGTGTTGAAGTTGAGGGGATTTGGACGTGATTTTTGGAGAAAGTTTTGGGCAGCAAGTCAAGGTTTGAACTACATAAAAGGTATGGGTTTCTTCTCTCTTGGTCCCTTTCCCAAGAGGCCCCTTACGATTCAAGATATTCACTCCGAAACTATGATTGTTCCCCATTTTGCATGTCCTTGTCACTAGCTCCCAATGAATTGTAGGTTGGGTTTTGTTTGCTGGTAGATTTAGGTATATGTGATGTTCTTGTGTTGAATGTGAATATGTTTATATACGTGAAGTTACGAAAATGGCAACCAATGTATAATCGAAGAAAGAAAAAAAATGTGTGTGTGTGTGCACGTTGGCAGTGAATGTATTCACTGTAGGAATTATGAATTTAGATGTTCAATATTTGTATCTAAGGTGTAAAATTTGTACACAATGTGATGTTCATTGTAATGAAATGTGGTTGATTGAATAACAATCTTTTAGCCAAATAAATCTATAAAAGATACACCTAAAGATGTGTTAAAATGATTTATGAATGCACCTTAAGAATCATGTGAAAACGTTGATGAAAATGAGTTGAAAAATGACCAAAATTTCCAGCAGCTATGCAATATTAATTGAGACAAAAGCTTAACAAAGAAATCTGGAAATTTACTTGAATTTTAAAGGGGTGAGGCCACCAGGATTCGAACCTGTGACCTCACCCGCTAGGCTACTGTAAATCGCGAAAAAAGGAACGAAAATGGGGCTGGGGGGAATCAAAATTGGGCTGCTGGTTTAGGAGGAGGAGAACAAGAATTAAAATAAATAAAGGGGAGGCGTGGGAATCGAACCCACGATCTCCAGGCAGCAAGTGAAAGAAGAGAAAAATAAAGAAAAGAAAGTGTGAGGCGTGGGAATCGAACCCACGACCTCAGGGATGGAAAGGGGAGGAGCGAAATTAATTAAGAAAAAATGAGGTGAGGATGTGGGGGCTAGATCCCACAACCCCACTGCCGAAAATGCTTAGCCTAGCGAAATTAAATAAAAAGAAAAATAGGAGGTTGTAGGGGTCCGAACCCACCACCTCACAGCTTCTAGCGAATTTAAGTTAAAATATAGAGGCTGTGGGGGTTCGAACCCACAACCTCCCTATTCCAGCGAGTTAAATAATAAAAATCAAAGAGGCTGTGGGAGTTTGATCCCACAACCTCTTGGTTTGGGCGAAAATGAGCAAAGGTGATGTTAATGAAAAATAAAAAGGGGTTGTGGGGGTTCGATCCCACAACCCTTCGGCCAATTTAAGAGAAAAATTAAGTAGAAAATTAGTGATTCAATGTTAATGTTGGGATTAAATCTAGAGTTCTAATGCTATGAATATTAAATATAAAATCAACAAAAAATGTAAATGATATCCAAGTGATTCAAACTTGGGTTTCCTTGCCCAAACTTCCGTATTGATACATAAGTCATACGTGAACAAAATATCCAAGAATAATGCCACCTACTTAGATCAAAATGAAGATCTTGGCAATTATACTAGATGCATAAGTCTTGTATCACATAATCTTAGAAAGATATGAATCACTTAGACGAAATATGAATGAAGCCTCATGGCTTGTATGTATAGACACATAAGTCTATCATACGTTCAAAAGTAAGTGAACCTAAGATGTATGTAATGAAAAGATGAACCCTTGAAGGGTTAAGTATGAGTGTAATATACACTAAATGGCCAAGTGTAGTGGCATATGATGAGATGAACAATGAAATGAGGAAATGAACAATGAAATGATGAAACCCTAGAAGGGTTAAGTAAGGGTGTGAAACACACTAAATGGCCAAGTGCATTGGCAAATGATGAAATAAACATTCACGTAATACGAGGTGAGTAACTATGAAAAGCAAAGGTGCTAATGATAATGAATGTGGTGACAACATGATATGAGGCTAATTTAAATGATGAGAGCAATCTCAAATGAGCCTAAGTAAATGTTACCAAAACGTACTCACCTATGAGAGTGTAAGATAATGAAGAGACCAGTCTCTATGAACACTCTAATAAGAGTATTGAGCTTAACACACTTAATACTAATGATGAGATGAGAAATCATCTAACGAGCTATGATGTCCTCATACTAGAAGCTAGCTTCCATGACGTATGAGATGAATGAAATGGAACTTTATACTGAGCACCGATAGACTAGCTATGAGCGGTGATGCCTTCTTTCGGGAAAGGCGGAGGTTCATGTAACTCTCATGAGATGAGACTGTCCGGCTTGCCGGGTATGGGTCTCCTTGTATCTCCTAGTCTTCGAAACTTTACTGCTAATATAGGGATCTGGCGGGGTTAAATTCCTATGTACGCTAGCATGTTTTTGGGTCACCTTGGCCGGTGATTCCACCACTTTTTGGTGTGGGGGAGACACTGGATTTCATGATGCTCACATGATCTATGTCGGTTAAAGTTAAAGTTCCCAATGAATGAATGAGGCCAGCCTCAAATGATGCACATAATGAAATGAATGATACCAAAGGTGTTAGGATAGAATAATCAAAGGTGAGTTAGATTCAAGTAATGACATTAGGTCATTCTTGGTCATTGCACAACGAACCTAATGAAAGTCTTAAACTACATCCTAGGTATAGCTGGTGGTTACACTGGCCTATGAATGAAATGAAATGGAGTACGTATGAATGAACGAAGCAGACTCTGTGTTTGCTAAGGAAGACTCCCTAGTTGAGGTCCCATCTGTTGAGCCCTCATTTCTGGGAGGTCTTAATGTTAAGTCCATGATTCCAAGGTCTCATGGCATAATAATGAATGACATTAAAGAAGTTATGTGCTACATGCAAAAGGTGTTATATGCTATATGATATGTGCTATATGTAAATGTTATGTGTTGTGTGCAAATGTGAAAAGTATGATGATGTATGTTATTCTCATGGCACAACTTTCCTATTCCAAATCTGGAAAGCTCACTGACTTTCCTAATCCAAATTTGGAAAGCTCATTGACTTTCCTAATCCAAATTTGGAAACTTTCCTAATTTCAATTTGGCAAGTCCACTGACTTGACTTCCAATAATCATGTTGTTAGGAAAGAGATATTTTTTCTCATGCATGTCCTTGGTGTGTGCTTGCATATACCCATACTTAGTACAAGTGTGTACTAACCCTATACAACTATACTATTTTAGGTGCAGGCACAGGTGGACGATAGAGCTACAGGATCATTGTTGCAGTTATCCGGACGTCCAACATTCATCCGGAGTTGGTAGGTCCTCATGCTTTCGAGGATGCTACTGTTTTATATTCTAGCTTAGTTTTAGAGTTGAGCTAGTGGAGCATGTTCCACTAGTATTTCTTTCCTGTTTTTATTCAGACTTTGTATTGGTGCCATTTTGGCAATTATACACTTAATACTTATTGAACTATTTCTTTCAGTTGCTTATCTCTTAATGTTAGATGGTTGATGGTGAACAATTATGAAATGATAAGAATGTTTAACAAGTATGTTAAGAAACAAAAAGTTTCAAATTTTCCGCTAAAATTAACCTAGATGAAGTAAGAATGACGTAAGTAGGCTTGTCTGCGACCTCTGAGAGGTCAACGACGCCGGTCTCGTCTGGGGTCTAGATTCTGATCGTGACAATTCCATTACAGCCAATCAACCTTAAGTCGACCATTCATTACATGAAGGATACCATTACGGTTTTCGACTTTAAGTTTCATAACCTTACTACTTGGTTCAAGGTTGCACATAAAGGACCCTCTTATCATCATTCAAGGTCTCAACTATATTCATTTATTCAATACTAAGACCCTTTAGGTTCCTAAGTCAAGACATCACATATTCACATAAGCATCAAGTAAGGGACACAAGTCTACCTAAACAAGACACAACATACTTCCATTTAACACATATAGCCTATCTTTCTTTAGACACTTAGGAATGACCCTTAACATCATCTAGTCAACCTATTCATTACCTTAACATCATTAATATAACCATTATAGACTCATATATCCAAGTTAGGAACAACCATGAATCAATTCTAAGACTACACACTTAACACATAGTCATAGCATAACATGATTACCTAAATAGTAACAATAGTTTAACACATACTTTCACATATAAGTAGATATGATCATACATCACCAAATCAACTACACAAATAGCGATATAACTTCAAGTAGTGCCGATAAGGCCATGATCATCAATATACTTAAAATAACGCCGACAAGGCCACATCAATTCACATAACACCGCCACCATAAGTGGACCAAACCAATCACAACATAATTGAAATCTAAAATAACATTAAATAAGAAGAAATAGGGCAGCATACCACCTCTTCATCCTCAACACTTCAAGCCAATACCAAATCATCTAATTCAACTTCATAAGGCCCTTACCCATGGCCATGAACATCAATTCAATACATAAACTATGATACTAAATGAAATCTAAACCAATTCAATATAGATTCAAAATCTAAGACCAATTAAACATCAATTGAATACAATTCTTATATCATTCAAAAGCCCATAAGAAACTACACATGAATTGATCAACATTAGACCAATATCAAGTAACCCATAAGTTAGTCAAAATCTAGGGTTCATCAAATTCATGGGTTCATAGGTAATTTAGGTTAAAATCATCAATACAACATCAATCTAATCCATAATAGACGTTTGCAAATCATTAATGCAAGAACCCATGGTAGAATCATGAAATTGGACAATTCATATTTGAAAACTTTAGAAAACATATTTGAAGTTGGGATCCTTGACAAAACGAGTTTCAAGGATCAAAAACCATAACTCAATGAAGCTAATTCTTCACTTTGATGAAGAATCTCCACTCAATTCTTCACACCAAGCTTTTCCTTGATTTTGGACTTCAATGGAGTCTTTGGGAATTCTTAAGGGATTTTGGGGTTTTGTTTTTGAAGAATGAAATATTCAATGTGTTTAAGACTTATATACACACTTAAAATACCTAAAAGACCCTTAGGGAACCTCCAATACTCTTATTTGGAAGTGGGGTAAAATTCCCATTTCACCCCTCACTTAACAGTGAGGCTGCGCAGGAAACAAAGTCCACCAACGGTTGGCAGTCGACGGACCGTTTGTCCACAAACGAATCGTCCTGTCCTTCCGTTGGTTGGTTCAGAGACTTGTCAAGGTCCCCTTCTCAACCAAGACTAATTCTCCACCGATTCCACCCATCGATGGGGCGTTGATTGGCCCACGAGCCGTCGATGCCTCTGTCGTTTGGGGCTGCCTGGGACAGTTTTGGCCACCAGTTTGGGTCCTTCCTCAAGGACCCTTGGATGGTCCTTGGGGATGTTTTCCCAGATGTTTATAAACCAAAAATGCTCGTATATGATTTTAAGACCTCTCACATGAATTTCATCCAAAACGAACACGTAAAAGTTGACGAAACATGCCTAGACACACAAGGTCATTTCAAGGCACATCTTTTGAACTTCATGAATGTTCTTGCACGTTTGACCTCCAAACTTCTCGAAACTTGACACACTACCTATATACATCATATAAAATCATTTAAGAACTTCACAACATCATGAATCACACAAAAACACATAGAAACACATATGAGACACTTAGGTGACTTAGTCGTCGAAAGTCTTGGTCGTCCCTTGACATTTGACTTCCAATGCACCTAATACTTTAGCTACTGCCTCTATAACACTATATATAACATTTAAGGACCTTAGACCATCATGACCAAAATGTTAGGATCTAGTTACCCTATGTCATTTTTGAAGTCTTACACTGGCATTCCCCCGGTGTTGTGGCAGGGTTCTTATAGTCACACACCGACTGGGATCATCTATTTTATACGGGCTAGGCGGTTGGTTTCTTCTGGGTGTTTAGATTATTCGGTCTACGTGAGATATGTGAGTAGGGAGGGCATTTCAATCTACTCAATTTCTGTGGTTAGAGAGTATGCAAATGTGTTCCCTACATATCTACCTGGCTACCCCCAGAGCATGACATTGATTTTTCCATATATTTGGAGCCCAAAACCCATCCTATTTCTATTTCGCCTTACCAGATGGTTCCTGCAGAGCTCAGTGTTCAGTTAGAGGACCTCTCAGGTAAGGGGTGCATCCATCCAGTGCGTCGCCTTGGGGTGTTCTTATTCTGTTTGTGAAGAATAAGGATTGGACTATGAGGATGTGCATTGACTACTGGCAGTTGAATAAGGCGACGGTGAAGAACCGTTACCCCATGCCTCGTATTGATGACTTGTTGGATCAGCTTCAGGGTGTCATCGTGTTTTCTAAGATTGATTTGAGGTACGGGTACCATCAACGAAGGATTAGGGCAGCAGACATACCTAAGACCGCATTTAGGAGTCGTTACGGCCACTATGAGTTCCTTATGATGTCTTTTGGGTTGAATAATGCCCCAGCCGCCTTCATGGACATGATGACACATGTGTTCAGGCCATACTTGATTCATTTGTTATCGTCTTCATTGATGAGATACTGGTATACTCGCAGAGCCAGAGTGAGCATGAGCAATATTTGAGGATAGTGCTCCAAACTTTGAGAGATCAACGACTTTATGCCAAGTTCTCAAAGTGTGAATTTTGGCTTCAGTCTGTAGCATTCTTAGGACATGTGGTGTTCAAGGAGGGTATTAGGTTTGATCTAGCGAAGATTGAGGCTATTTGTGGTTGGGACATGCCCACTTCGGTTACTGAGGTTCGTAGCTTTGTCGCGTTAGCGAGTTAATACAGGCACTTTGTTAAGGGTTTTTCTACTATTGCAGCCCCTTTGACTCAGTTGAATCGCCAAGATGTTCCCTTTGTGTGGTCAGAGGAGTTAGAGATGAGCTTTCGAAAGCTCAAGGAGTTGCTTACTACCGCTCCTATATTGAATCTTCCAGTTGAGGGTGAGGGCTTCACGGTTTATGGTGATGCATTCGGCATTGGTTTAGGTTGTGTATTAATGCAGTAGGGTCGGGTTATTGCTTATGCATCAAGGCATCTTAAGGTCCATGAGCGCAACTACCCCACCTATGACCTGGAGTTGACAACGGTCGTTTTCACGCTTAAGATTTGGAGGCACTACTTGTATAGAGTTTGATATGAGATCTATACCGATCACAGGAGTCTTCAGTACATCATGATCCAGTGGGACCTTAATCCAAGGCAACATCGTTGGATTGATCTCATGAAGGACTACGACATCTCTATTCTCTATCATCCGGGCATGGTGAACGTGGTAGTGGACACTTTGAACCGAAAGGCAATGATATGGGTAGTCTAGCCTTCTTATTTGTGGAGGGGAGACCCTTGTCTTTGGACATTCAGTTCTTAGCCAATATCATGGTTTGGTTAGACATCTCAGATTCTATATGCATCTTGGCTTATATGGGAGTTCGGTCTTCTTTGCATGATAGGATCTGTGGTTTTCAGTTTGAGGATGAGGCCTTAGTGGCCCTTATAGATCGAGTGTTAGCGGGTAATGGTGGTCAGGCTACGTTAGATCTTGATGGAGTGTTGAGATTGGTCAGTCGCATATGTGTCCTGAGAGTTGGAGATTTGATACAGTTGATACTTTCTGAGGCCCATGATTCTAGATATTATATCCATCCGGGCACAGGAAGATGTATCACGATTTAAGGCAGCACTACTGGTGAAGTGTCTTGAGGAGAGATATTTCTGACTTTGTTTCCCGTAGCTTGTGGTGCCAGCAAGTAAAGACTGATCATTTAAGACCTGCTGGTGAGTTTCAGAGATTACCCATTTCGGAGTGGAAGTGGGATCACATTACTATGGATTTTGTGGCTGGCCTACTGCGGACTTCTAGAGGTGTTGACAGCATTTGCGTCATCGTTGATCGATTGACCAAGTTAGCACATTTCTTTCCTGTTCATTCTTCATTTAGTGCATAGATGTTGGCTCGTATCTACATTCGGGAGGTAGTTCGACTTAATGGGGTGCCAGTTTCTATAATATCAAATTGGGGTTCAGTTCACGTCCAGCTTTTGGAGGACTTTTAAGGATGAGTTGGGCACCCGAGTTGACCTTAGCTCAGCTTTCCACCCGCATACTTATGGTCAGTTAGAGTGTACTATTCAGGTCCTTGAGAACATGCTACGAGCTTGTGTTTTGGAGTTTGGTGGTCAAGGGACCAGTTCTTGCCTTTGGCGGAGTTTGTGTATAACAACAGCTGCCAAACTAGCATTCAGATGGCCCCGATCGAGGCCTTGTATGGTAGGCGTTGTCGCTCTCCATTGGGCTGGTTCGAGTCTACAAATCCTAGGCCACGGGGTTTTGGACCAGGTGAGAGAGATTCAGGATAGACTCTAGTCAGCTCAGAGTAGGCACCAGAGTTATGCAGATCGTAGGCGTCGACCTTTGAGATTCTCTGTTGGTAATCGTGTATTCCTCTGTGTGTCGCCCATGAAGGGCGTGATGAGGTTTGGAAGGAGGGGCAAACTTAGCTTTAGGTACATTGGGCCTTTTGAGATACTCCGGAAAATTGGGGAGGTTGCTTATGAGTTGGCCCTACCTCCAGCATTTTCAGCCATCCACCCGGTTTTCCATGTCTCGATGTTGCGTCGATATATTCCTGATGAGTCTAATGTGCTCCATTATGAGTCAATTGAGTTGAATGATCGTCTGACCTTTACCGAGGAGCCAGTTACCATTCTAGCCACGGATGTCATACATTTGCGGTCGAGAGCCATTCCTGTTGTTAAGGTCCGTTGGAGGCACCGTCCAGCCGAGGAGGCTACCTGGGAGGGAGATAGAGCAAGAGATCCGGGAGCATTTCCCCAGCTTATTTGAGCCCTGAGGTACATCCTTATCCTTACTTTCGTGGACGAAAGTTCTTTTAGTAGTGGATGTTATAATGACCCTTCATGTCATTTTTTTCCTTAATGCCTTCTTTATGTCGTTTAGAGCATTTCTATAGCAACCTCAAGTCATTTATGACTTGCTGGCACTGACAGTTTGGTCGCCTTGTTGTTCGTTTGAATTTTGTGCAACTTTCCGTGGTTTAAAGGCCTTGAATCTTGAAAAGTGACTTTTAGTCAGTTTGTCAGGTGAATGACCTCAAAATTAAATTTTGAGAGTTCCATCAGCTCATGAATGTCCAAATGAGGCTATTAGCAAGGTCGGCACAAGTATCGAGGCCTTCGGATCAGGTCTGGACCATTAGATGTTTATGCTTTGAAATTTGGCCTAAGTTTGACTTTGGTCAACATTCTTGGAAAACGCGCTCGGATGAAAATTCTGTCAGTGCGTTTAGCTCCATAATGTTGAGTTTCATCTAGAATGACCTTTCGTTCGACTCCTGAGGACTTCGAACTCATTCCGAGCACCTCGGTGGATTTTGGTTTAAAATGGCCTATGGAAGTGGGACCCACTTTTTATCGAGATGACCTCTGATGGAAATTTTGACTGCGCCTTGAGTCCAGAATGTTGATTTTTGTAGGGTAGCATATCTGTTTTATTTTTATCGAGTTCTGAACGAATTCCGAGCACCCCGTCGGAGACTTTGAAGAAATTAGCAAAGCTGAAATCTGGTGCAGCTCTTTAGCGACCAGGTTTTGGCTTTAACGACCAATTTTTGGGGATTTTTAGCGACCAAGTTCGCCTTTTTAAGACCCCAATTTTCAGACTTAATTCCTCATTTTAAAGGTGCGATATCTTGAGCTATACAACTCCAAATTTTCGAGGACAACGCATTAGCGACCTCGGAAGCTGCTCTGGGACCTTCATTTGAGGGAAACTTTCATTTTCACCTGCTGGTCATGGCTACTTTGTGAACCCAAATTGTGGGGTATTTTGGACTTGATTTCTCTCTCATTCTAAGTTCAAATTTGATGATTCCAGTGGCTATTTTGAGTGATTTTTCGAGGAGAATATTGTGGTGTTGTCGGAATTCGCTATAGACCGCCCATTTCTGGTAAATTTACTGATTCAACTGCTCTCCCATTTGTACTTCTTGAAAACAAATCCGGGTTTTGGTTGCATGTTGCCTTTGTGTTATTTCCCAGCCCTGAGTTGTGTCCCATTTTGGAACACAAGTTTGGGAGGTGTTTAAGAACCTATTTTGGGGGTTAATTTCGGAATTTTTAGTATAGGTCCCACTTTTTCCGTTTTGACCCCGAAATTAGTTTGTCCTCGTTTCTTGCGATTTTAGTGTCTAAACGACCGTAATAACATTATGACTGTATTGTAGATAGTATGTCAACATTTTGAGGCCGTTCAAAAAGGGAAACTTCCGAAAAAGTGATTTTGGAGCGCGCCTGATCTGCTTACATGTAGGCTACAGTTTCCTTTTCTTAGATTGAACTCGAACATGTGAATTCATGTTGATTAGTTGGGATTTGGGTTGGGTAGTTATTGCATCATGCATAGGTGTTTAGAAATCATGTTTTCGGCCTATTTCGCGAATTATCGGGTAACTGTGAGCATGCTTTGTGTTATTAATTGCCCCTCTTTGATATGTGAAGTACTTGTATGCTTGATTACTGTTTATTTGAAGTATGTTGGGCCTTAGTTTAGATTTGACTAGGGATTGCCTTAGAAATGCATGATTCGGAGTCGGTAGGACTTAGTTTTTCCTCGACGTCGCTCGGCCGGCTTAAATCCTTGTAGACTGGTGTAGCAGACTTGAGTCTGATAGTTTGGGCCTTAGCTAGGAGATGATCCTTCTTTGGTGATAGTTATCTTTACTTCTTTGATGTTACGGTTTCACGAGTTACGTCGATGATAATGAGTTTCGCTCTGCAATTCGAAGTTGGTTTTCAATTCGGTTCCAAGGAATTACATTGATTGGCTAAGTGTGGATGGCGTTCCACGGGTATTTATGATTATGGATAGATAGAGACTCTTTCAGCAGCTATATTGGCACCTTTTTCGGGCATCCGGTTCAAGGTCCAGCCTCGATCATCCATATACTTATGTAGACAATCTAGTTCAAGGTCCAGCCTCGATCACACGCATACTTATGTAGAGCATCCGGTTAGAGTTTCGGCCTCCGTTACTTATACTTGTGATTGGCTACTTGGTTACTTCTGGTGAGCGTCCGGTTCGAGGTTCGGCCTTTGTACCGTCAGATTCTACTAATTGAGTTTAAGGTTCTAGTTTGATGTTCTTCGGTCTTGGGTTCTATTCTCTTTAGCTATAGTTATTCTGTGTACTCGTCGGGCTTATGGGGGTCCTTTTGGGTTTTTATTTAAACTTGCGCAATAGTGTACCTTCTGCCTTATGGGGTCCAGTTAGGTGTAGTTAGATTATATATTACTTTAGTTAGTTCTTTGTACACTCGTGTGCATTCCGTGGTTACTTAGACTCGTTCTTGACCTCTGGTTGTGTTATTCCTTCTTTTCATATTGCTTTTACTTTTCAAGTTCAGTCGGCCTATGATGCCTACTGGGTACCTATTGTTTGGTACTCATGCTACACTCTGCATCTATTTTTGTGACGCAGGTCCGAGCACCAGTAGCCATCGTTGATTGAGTTTGGAGCAGTCTGATCTGGAGAAGGGGGTGAGCATACGACGTTTTGTACTATTTCAGTCTCCATTTGTATATATATAGACTTGTCTTTTACCTTTCGAGACAGTCCAATTTCGGTGGTCCACTTTTAGGACTTGTACTCGTTTTGTTGGTAGCTATGTACTAGTGACTTCCAGGTTCTGGGAGGGATCTTTATTTGTATATATATTTTGGTTTTCTTCCGTCTGTTTTTATTGTTATAGTAAATTTTTCCTACTCTTGTTTAGTTTCTACCCTCAGACTCATTACGTGTTGTCCGGTTTACAGGTTGGCCTACCTACTGGTGGGTTATAGTAGGTGCCACCATGACTCGAGAAATCGGGTCGTGACACATAAAAGCTGAAGTATTTTTTGTGTTTCAAAGGTTTTAAGCAACTGTTGAAAACAAATGTGTCTCTTCGATAATCTTAAGGTCTGATAATGGGACCGATTTGACTTCCAATCAATTCAAGGATTTTCATCAGAAAGCAGGAATTCATCATCAACTTACAGTCACTTACACACCACAACAAAATGGTGTAAGTTTAAGAAAAATAGATCCATTATGAATATGACTCGGTGTCTTCTATTTGAGAAAGGCATGCCAAAGGTGCTACGGGATGAAGCTATCAATAACACTGTATATCTTTAGAATCGATTGCCGACTATAGTAGTTGAATGAAAAACTCCATACGAAGCATGGATTGGAACCAAACCATTAGTTGCTCATCTTAAAGTATTTGGTTGTATCTGTTACTCTTATATTGCTGACATTAAAAGGGATAAACTTGATCAAAGAGTTTATGTTGGCACATTTATGGGATACAACAACACTTTTAAATTCTATAGCACACGATCATCGACAAAATAGAGTGTATGAGCGCTTCAGAGCTCGTTTGATCTTGAAAATGGGCCGGCATGGCCGTGAGGGCCAACCTGGTGCATAGCCTAGGTCTTAAGGGACGTCCACGAGAAATTTCATCATTTTGGATGTCGGAAATCCGGATCACCAACAAAGACGGTGAGGGTTTTAAATCCTATTTCACAACAAATACATGTAAGTAGAAGTGTTAAATTTGATGAGGATGTTGCATGGGGCTGGAAGAAGATGGTTTTTTCTTCTTTACAGATCACTAATCAAGAACAAAGTGCCCAAAAAGAAGAGTTGATACGAGGAGGAATCCGATGATTTTGTAGTAAGAGGTACCAGATCCATTGAAGATCCAACAAGTGTAGACAATGCATTGCAAATTCCCGTATGGAGGGCTTTCCTGGAAGAGGATCTAAATATGATTAACAAAAATAAGACATGGGTACTTGTACCTAGACCTCGTGACAAGGAGGCTCTTGGAACTAAATGGGTGTTCAAGATTAAGTTGAATTTAAATGGTACACTCAACAAGTACAAAACAAGGCTGGTTGTAATAGCGTACGAGCAACAACATGGAATTTCTTTTCATGAAACCTTTGCACTAGTTGCAAGGTTTGATACCATCAAATTTCTACTTGCAGTTGCAGCACACCATGGGTGGCAAGTTAATCAATTGGATGTTAAGTTCGCCTTCCTTAATGGGTATCTTGAAGAGAAAATTTATGTAGAGAAGCCACAAGGATTTAGAGGAACCTAGGGACTGGTATGCACAGGTTTATAACAACTTAATGAATTTGGGGTTTAACAGAAGTTGCAATGAAAAAACCTTGTATATTAGACTTCAAAATGATGTTTTTCTCCTTGTTTTTGCATATGTTAATGATCTGTTGGTGTCTGGCAACAACACACAGTCTATCACAGACTTCAGGGAGCAAATGAAGAAGGTCTTTGAAATGACTTATTTCTTGGAATGATGGTTAATCAATCTTCTCAGGGAATCTTTGTTTCTAGATGGTGAGAGGAGATATATTTTACATCCCAGAGGTTCTATAATTGGATATACTAGATGAAATATTCTACTGAAATATTAAAGAAGTTTTGTCTTGATAAATGCAAACCAGTAAGCACGCTTGCAGTTCAAGGAGAGAAACTAATGAAGGAGGATGAGTCTGGTTTGGTCGATGCTTCGATTTATAGAAGCTTGATTGGTTCCTTGTTGTATTTATCAGCCACGAGGCCTCATGTTATGTACACAACAAGTTTACTATCAAGGTTTATGCATTTACCTACTGAAATTCACCCAGAGCAGCCAAAAGAATTTTGAGGTACATTCAGGGCACCGTTGATTATGGTATGTTTTATAAAAGAACAACATCAATGAAATTGTTGGGGTTTACTGATAGTGATTGGATTGGGTCACGAGATGACATGAAAAGCACTTCATATTGTTTCACTCTCGGATCAGGTGTCATTTGCTGATCCATAAAGAAGCAAGGGGTCTGTGGCTCAATGAACCGCTGAAGCACAGAGTATGTTGTTGTTGCTGTTAATTAAGCTTTATCGTTGAGAAAAATCTTGATTGACTTGGGGTTTCATCCAAGTAAAGCAACTGAAGTCCTTTGTGATAATAAATTTGTTGTTGCCATGGTAAAGAATCCAATATTTCATGGAAAGACTAAACACATTAAAATAAAATACCATACCATTCAAGAAGTTGAAAAGAAAAATGAAGTTCACATTTTGAATTGTTGTGATGAAGATCAACTAGCTGATATTTTTACAAAACCTCAACAGAAATAAAGATTTGAGCTTCTTAGAGGTAAGCATGAAGTATCCAGCAACACTTGCACCAAGGAGGAGTGATGAAGGGTGGTGTTTTTTCGTATGTGATGCTAAGTTTTGTCATGTTAGTACTTTTGTCTGGATATTTTTGTTATAAATTTTGAATAATGTTTACTGCAAACTTCTAGAATGTCAAAACTATTGTAATATGTGGTGGAGCTTGATTTCGGCACCAAACAGGGAGTCAATTTCTAGGATTTAAGGGATTTGACACAACTTTATGTATCTATATGTAGTAAGCTCTTGATGAATAAAAATACCTGCTCCCTTTCTCAAGATTATCTCTCTATTATCATATTTGTCTTATCTTTCTCTCATTCTATTAAGTTTTGATGGTATTTGGAATCCTGATGATATCAGTTTTTTTCTTTTACATTTTGTTCTTACTAGCTCAAGTTATATTCTCCGTTAGTATATGTAATTTTTTACACCATCAAGTTACTTTTATCGTTGGAGGAGATAACTTGTTTGAAAGTTGGGAGATTACTGTTAGAACAAAAATACTCAAGAAACTGATTTGAAAAATAAAAATAGAGTGAACTTATGAAAGTCCAGCTCTGTATTAATCTGCAGAAGGTCTGAATTTATACAAGGAAAAAACATAATTATTTCCTATCTAGTAGCCACTTACAAAGTGGATGTTAAAACTAAATAAGAACATGTTCCACTAACAGCCATAAATGGGGCTACTAACTTCAGAAAGTTGAACAACTAAAGTTGACGAAGGCTAGCTAGAAAATAGGAAGCACTAAACTAAAATAAGTAAAAAAAACACTAAAATTAATAAGCTGGAAAATATGTCAACTATCTAACACTCCTCCTTGGCATTTTTGTGGCAAACACCAATTCTTTGCCTCAGATCTTCAAACCATTCCTTTGGCAATGACTTAGTGAAAATGTCAGCTAGCTGGTTCTCAGATGAATAATGAACAAGCAACACTTCACTAGATTGTTGGACTTCTTTAATAATATGAAACTTGATCTTGATATGCTTAGTTCAACCATGAAACACTGGATTTTTTTAGATTGAAACTGTTGAACTATTGTCACACATGATCTTGGTAGCTTCTGTTTGTTCATGGCCTAAGTCTTTCATCATCTTCCTTAGCAAGATAGATTGATTCACAATAGATGCAACAGTTATGTACTCAGCTTCTGCTGTTGATTGAGTTGTAGTTTCTTGTTTTTTAGAGCTCCAACTAAAAAAACTTGTCCCCAAACATAAAAGATATTAGGTTCTTCTAGAATCATCAACTCCGCCACCCCAATCACTATCAGAGTAGGTTCATAGTTACTTCGGCAGATGTTGGGAAAAAAATTCCAAACTTGTGGGCTCCTTTAATATACCTTAACACTCTTTTAGCCATTGTGAAGTGTGTGTCTCTAGGCGAATATAAACCTAGAGAGAAAACTAACAACGAATAGAATGTCAAGTCTGCTTGCGGTTAGATATAGAAGACTGACAATTAAGCTTCTATACATACTATCATCCACTTTTTCGGAATACTCATCCTTGCCAAGCTTCACACTAGTAGATATTGGAGTACTCACAGGCTTGCAGTCTTGCATTTTGAACGTGTTTAGAATATCCGAAATGTATTTCTGCTGGCATATGAAAATTCCATCACTGGAATGCAACACTTCCATGCCAAGAAAGTACTTCATGACTCCAAGATCAGTCATTACAAAGATTTTCTCCATTTCATTCTTGAACCTTTGGATTAGTTCAGTTTTGCTTCCAGTCACAAGCATTTCATCCATATAAATTGAGACAATTAAGAACTCACCTGCAATGACTTTCACATATAAAGTAGCTTCACTTTGACTTCTACTAAAGCCAAGTTGGATGAGATGATTGTCCATCCTCTCATACCATGCCCTTGGGGCTTGTTTTAGGCCATACAAGGCCTTCGTTAAGAGATAAACTTGATCCTCTTTTCCAGGAGTTGAGAAGCCATCAAGTTGCTCTACATAGATCTCTTCCGCAAGCAAACCATTCAGGAAAGCCAATTTGACATCAAGTTGATGTATCTGCCAGGAACTATGAGATGCAAATGCAAGAATAAGCTTGATTGTGTCATACCTTTCTACAGGAGCAAATGTTTCCTGGTAATCCACACCATATTGTTGTGTATCCCTTCACCACCAATCTAGCCTTATGTTGCAAATTGTTCCATCAGGATTGAGTTTTATCTTGAAAATCCATTATACACCAAACACGTTGCGATTTCTAGGTCTTTCAACAAGCTGCCAGGTTCCGTTCTTCTCGATCATGTCCAATTCATCTTGCATAGCTATCATCCATGCCTGAGAGTCTTGTGCTTCATCATAGCTTGTTGGTTCAGAGGTAACCAAGTTACACCGTTGATAAACATCTTTTAAGGATCAAGTTCCCCTCAATGGTACATCATCCATTAGTTCATCTTCTAAAAGTTGGGGTTGCTCTTTTGAAAATGCATCAGAATAAGAGGTCTTATGATTTTTACATTCCCAACAAGATGCTTCATCAAATTTCACTTCTCGGCTGAGAATTAGTTTTTCTGATTTCAAACAGAAAATCCTGTAACTTTTGGATGAACTATATACCATAAATATGCCTTTATGAGCCTTGTTGCCCAGCTTACTCCTCTTTGTTTCTGGAACTCGATAATAACATATACACCCAAAGATTTTGAGATGGTGTACTGATGGTTTGTTTCCACACCAAGCATCATATAGAGTCATGTCATGCAAGGCCTTAGTAGGCAATATGTTCAGCAAATATACAGAGGTATTGACTGCCTCCGCTCAAAACTGATTTGGGATCTTTCTTTCGAGCAAAATACATCTGGCAATCTCCATTATTGTCCTGTTATTTCTTTCAGACATACCATTTTGTTGTGGAGTGTATGGTAATGTCATTTGGCGTTCAATACATATGCTATTACAAAATGCCACAAATTGAGAATAAGTATATTCTCCTCCATTGTCAGACCTTAAAGCCTCAATACTAAGATTACATTGATTTTCTACTAAAGCTTTAAATTGTTTAAAAATATCAAAGACTTCACTCTTCAGTATTATGAAATAAACCCAAGATACTATGGTGTAGTCATCAATAAATAGGAGAAAGTATTTGTTACCACTCAGTGAATTTGTTTTCATTGGGCCGCAAACATCCGTAGGAATGAGCTGAAATTTCTGGTTAGCTCTCCATACTTGATTTGCTTGAAATGATAATTTTGTTTGCTTTCCCTGTTGGCAAGTTTCACAAACTTGAGCATTAGAAAGAAATTCAGGCATATTTTCCACTAGGTCCTTCTTTTTCATCTCCGCGATGCTTCTTAGATTGAAGTGACCAAACCTTTTGTGCCATAGGTTTGTACATGTTTGTGAAGAAATAGTGTAAGCCTCCCAATCAACTGAAAACATTTTGTTGCTCATCTTGACATAAAATAACTCTACTCCAGAAGGGTCGGAAACAACATATTCACGATTCCTAAAATACAGAGAATAATTATTTTCAAGCGTTTGTCCAACACTCAATAAATTTTGACTCATATCAGCTGTGTACAAGACATTAGGAATAGTTTTGATACCTGATATTTTTGAGATAGCACTACAATAATATGATATATAACTACAAAATTATTAGCTACGACATCAAATTCGTCACTAATTGTTCTCTTTTAGTGATAAGATTTACTTTTCGTGCTTAAATATATGAGACACATATTGTTAGTGACGAAACATAAAAATTCGTAGCAAAGTTTCGTCTACTGAAGCTTTCCACCAAAAAATTAATTGGCATCATTTGTTAAGTAATGTTAGTCACGAATATAAAGTCATCGGTGACACATTATTTCGTCACTAATAATGTATCAAATTCATGACCAAAAAAATTGTCTTAAAATTTTATTGATTATATAGCTACGACATCAAATTTGTCACTAATTGTCGCTTTTAGTGACAATTTAACTTTCGTGCTTACATATATGAGACACATACTTTTAGTGATGAAACATAAGAATCCGTAGCAAAGTTTCATCTACTAAAGTTTTTCACCAAAAAATTAATTGGTGTCATTTGTTAAGTACTGTTAGTCACGAATATAAAGTTATCGGTGACACATTATTTCGTCACTAATAATGTATCTAATTCATGACAAATTATTTTTTGTCTTAAAATTTATTGATTATTGGACCCAAAAAAATTCCATCTAAAAAATATGTTGTTACAATATCGACAAATTAGAGTTCGTAGTTAAATGTTATAAGTTTTAGCTATAAGAATTTAGCTTTAATTATGACATTTATTTTTGTCACTATTAGTCGAAATAATTTGTGACAAAGATTTTATTGTCTCTAATCAATCTGTGATTTAGTGACAACAAAAAAATTGTTAGAAAATAGGTAAGGTGTTAAATAGTGACGACTTAAAATTTGTAGTGAATAATTCAACTATTTGGTATGAAAAAAATTCATAGCTAAATATAAATTTTTTTACTACAATTATTCATAATTACAAGTGACAACTTACAAAAAAAATAGTATTAGTGCTTCATAAGAAATAGGCAGAGTCCTTTCGCTAATTGGCGAGAAAAAATATTAAAAACAACGAATTCGGTCCATTTTGTAAAAATAAAAAGTTCAATTCATGATTTCTCTTAAATTACACAATCATAAAATGCATCATTTCAAAAATACAATCTAGGTTATAAGTATCGTGAGTGGGGTACGGTTCTGCCACTAGATCACTAATATTTGTTGGTTTAACACTTTTTTTTTATTTGATACACTTTCATCGATAAAAATGATAGAAAAATAATTTCTCAAGTCTTGGTGCTAATATTATGCGTGTCTATTGATTTCTGATTGGTAAACTGCAGAGACTAAGTCGATTTATTTGCTTGTGTCTAAAAATATGTAGATATTTAATAGTAATTGAACAAACACACATAGATCAATTATACAGAGATAATATCGACTTACAAACTTAGACTTTGTACAGGTACGAAATATTTCATAAATTTTTATTAACTTTTCATCAGTGTGAAATCGAAATAAACTAAAAACATAAAAGCACCAAGAAAGAAATTAACAACCTAGAATTTCAAATATATAATGATGAAGTACTATGATTATGTGTATCAATGTTTTTTTTTTCAAAATAATTGATTTACTAACCGAATTGTATCTATTATTCAATTTTTAAAATAAATTGAAATTTCAATTTTATAGAAATTTATAATTGTACTAAATAATTTTTAAATTTTATAAAAATAACTGAATAAAGTGACATCGTACTAAATATATTTAAAGATATGTTAAAAATATACAATTTAATTAAAATATAATCTACATTTGAATGAATAGAGGGTGATAAATTTCATACACTTGTGTATGTGTATAAATAATCATACAATATATTATATATACAAAAGTTTTATTTGAAAGAAGTGAATGAACTAGAAAATAAATTGAAAATGAGAGACAAGAGAGAGTTGATCGGATGGTAAGCACTCCTCACTTTCAACCTTAAGGTTATGAGTTTGAATCCCCAAGAAAACGTAATGTGGAAGATACTAGGGAGGAGTTCAAAATAAATTTGAGATAGGGGAGGAGGATAATAGGAATATTAACTTTTTTTATAATAATAAATTTGTCCCTAATTAATACATTTAATAACAAAATAAGTTTTGGGATATAAAATATAGTCATTAGTGACGAAATTAGATTTTGTTCGACTATGAAATGCATATAACTTTACAGACAACTGACATCGTCACTGATTGAAGTAAAATAATTAGAGATGATATAATTTTATCGATAGTAATAACCTATTTAGTGGCAAAACATACTATTATCTAAAAAAAATATACTTTTACGATAAATAAATTTGTCACAAATGTTAAAGCATATGGGGGCGATTTTTCAATTTGTAGTTGTAACGAACCGAGAGCACCCACAAGTCGTCACACGGCGTACTCGACCTCTTGGAGGTCTTGTACAAGCCTCTTAGCTTTTATTCATTACATAGGTATGAAAATTAGTGCAGAATTAAAACTTTTCACAACATAACTAATAAGAAACCTCTTTTATAAAACTAAGGAACGAAGTTTCATCATCACAAGCCAACTTAGACACATCTTAACATCATAGGCTCACGACCCTTTACATTGAAAGAAATATACTAAGTCTTAAACAATGTCTATAAAGTGAAACTAAAAGAAACATATTTCATGTCCTCGAACATATGAGGACATACCAATCTTGAGAGAATCAACTTCCCAAGTTTCACCCTCTAAGAATCTTCACTTGCCTTCCACCTATACTTATAGAAATATAGAAGAGTATGGAGTTAGTACAAACATTGTACTAAGTATGTCATTATGCAAAAACATGTTAAAGAGGACATTTTAGTTGAAATATACTTTTCATGCTATTTTGGTAAAACCTTCATGAATTTAGATTTACAAAGTATTATACAAGTCATGTTTCCATGAACTTCAACATTTAGTCATATTCACCAAGTAATCCATTTATCATTTAGACCTTCCTATCCCAAGTTTTCCTAAGCCTCACCTAGGTAAGACATGAAGAGACCGCCCATACAACCTATTCATTACACACCTAAGTGATCCTTACTCCATTTCAATTCAACAAATCAACATTCATTACTAAAGGAACTAGAGGAAACATACAAGCATTTAAGAATTTCACATAAAGACCATCCTCCAAGACAACCCCCAAGTTACACTAGTGCAATGTGAAAGTAGCATCCCATACTACTATTTCCACTTAGTGCTCCTTAGGAATCACCCTAGACTAGGCACATCACATTCATCATTTACAAAACCTTTATCAAAATTAGACATAATATCAACATGCTTCAATAACATTAGATATAAGGTCAACTTACTTCATTAACATCACATAGTAACCCATTCATACATTTTCATACAAGGACACGCCAAGACTCCCTCCAAATGTCTACTTGCGTAATGGATATATGGCGTCCCATTCCACTACCTATCCTAAATATTATACTCTTAGGAAGACCTAGTTCAATATATTCATTTGCGAGGGCTATCTTTAACCGACATAGACCATGAGAGCTAAACATGGAATCTCGATATTAACCCCTGCCGAATGAGGGATCCCCACTTGCCTAAGGCAAGTTCATTCTCTTAGCCTTTACATGGATCTCCAATAGCTAAACCTATGCGGCGCATAGTTAAGGAATAAGGAGATTGCTTCTAAGTACTACATCTCAACTCACGAAGAGTACTCATCTAAAGAGGTACGTTGGATACAACATGTCTACTCACGAAGAGTATCCACCCCTTCTTCAAATCCTCTCGGTGCTAAGCATAAGTCCCCATGGAGTTGTAGACATTCATTAGCTATAAGTTAAGAGATTTTACCAAGTACTACATCTCAACTCACGAAGAGTACTAATCTCTAGAGGTTACTTTTTAATACTACATCTCAACTCATGAAGAGTATCCAACCTCCAACCTTTCTTTGGAAAGCTCTTGGGAATAGTGAGGTTGCTACTAAACACTTCATCTCAACTTACGAAGAGTGTCCACCCCAAAATCTCCCTTCTTCATTCACTAGAGTTCTTAGGAATAGTAGGGTTGGTATTAAACACTTCATCTCTCTCACGAATGGTGTCTACCCTATAATCCCCCATTTTCATTCATTAACTTCATTCATTCATTCATAGTGTGTGCGTGAGTATATGTGAGAACAGTCTTCACATAACCACCATATTCATAACTTTGACTTCTAAACATATCATGCTACAAACATCATAATTCACACACTATCATGCTTCATATGTACATTATACTTCATTTAGACCTACAATCTTCAAGACCCACATTCTCAACTTCATAAGACATCTCATGCATATACATTATAACATCTATTTTACTACACCTTCAATGCCTTCAAGGACATAATCACAATACACACACACACATACACGCGCGTGCGCGCGCACACACACACACACACATATATATATATATATATATATATTCATATACTTCAAATAAAGACCACCACCAAAGGTGGACCATACCACTCAAAAACAATTCAATAGAACTAAACAATATAGATCAACTTACCCTTCATCCAAGACTTGACCGCCTTTTCGTAATACTTCCATTAAATCATCATAATAAGGCATACATTGAAGTACATAATCACAATACAACATAAGGAAAAACACAACTTTAACATTATCTAATCATATACATTAAACCCACTTCATAAGTCAAAAATTGAGAATTTGCATGTTGATGGGTCCATTGAGTTTTTGATCATAAAACCATCACATTATATTGAAAACGTCATAATCCATCTATTAGAATTTTTTTATGCAAAGAACCATGCTTAGAATTCAGAATAGAAGAATTTAGGAATTTAAAACCCTTTTTGGAAAGTTGTTGGATTGGATCCTTGAATGAGAGAAGAGTCAAGGATGAACTACCATACCTTAGTTGATAAAAAGACCACGAAATTATGGTTGAAACTTGAAGAATTTTGACATTCTTCTTGGAGCTTCAAAGCTTCATCAATGGAGGTTTTTGGAGAAAGGGTTTAGGAGAGCTTTTGTTTTGAACTTGAGCGTTTTGATTTGATGGGTGAATTGGGGTTTAAAGTGACCTAATAACCGTCCATAAATAATCCCCAAAGTTCTCGAAAGACCCCTACACTAATTGGACCCTTTTCCAAGTCTAATTTGACTTTAAAACGATGCGACCAAATCTGGGACATGGTTGCGCGTCGCGGGGACACCTCCATATCTTGGTTCTGGAATTAATTTTGAGACAGAATGGTTTGTGACAATCCCGCGTCGCAAAGAAATATTTTTTTCTTTTAAGTGGCGGCTGCGCAACGCGCAGGCAGTGCCACATTCTGGCTATTTCGGCAACCTTCATGCCACACCTTGGGTCCTCCTCAAGGACCCTTAATTTTGTTGATCCATGGGGAGTCGTTCCCGGATGTTTCGACCCTAGGTATGTACCTCTAGGTACTAGGGTCATCCCCACTGATTTTAGAATCCATAAATACTTAAAAACATGCACAACAAACAAGGACACACTAGCTCACAGACAAGTCTAGTTTTCGAATGTCTTGATCGTTCTTCGACGTTTGACTTTTAAACTCTTCACACTGAATTCTAAAGCTATTATTCATCATTTTAAGACCTTATTAATTAATAAAACTCATGATAGGCTCTAGCTTGTCCTATATCCTTTTGAGGGTTGTTACATTAGTTAATATAATACTTTTACTGACGAATCACTAAATCGTCTTTGTATAGTTTTAGAGACACGCATTTAGTGATAACTGAGTGACGAATTATTTTTCGTCTCACAAGATTTTTAGTGACGAAATATGATTTACAAATTTCGAAATTATTTGTCTATTAATCAAATTTGTCGTAGTGTAGACATTGTACCTCTTCCTTTGGCTTCTACTGCCTCACCATTTCCCACTTTTAATTTGGATTTATAAGTATCATCGAGGAATTTGAAAAGTTCAAAATCATTGCAAAAGTGATGTGTGCAACCACTGTCAAGAAGCCATGAATCAGAGGTTTCACTGATTGAAAAGTATGAAACTGCAAAGATTTGCTCCTCATGTGCATCTGCAGCTTCTGCTACTTGTGCTTGCAAAGCACCAGAGGCCTTTGCTCTTGATTTGCAGACCTTAGATATATGTCCTGTCCGCTTACAGTTGTTGCACATAGCATCAACTCTCCACCAACAGTACTTCTCCAGATGTGTATATCTTTTACAATGTTTGCACGGAGGGAACTTCAGCTTCACATCTCCACAATTGGTTCCTCCATCATGCTTGTCCTTATTCTTTTGTTTGAATTGTTGTTTTCCTTTTTGCTTTTGTACAGAGAAATCTCCTTCAATGAACTTTTCCCATCTCATAGTCCTACATTTCTCTTGTGCTTGAAGAGCACTCATTAGTTCACCTAATGAAAGTTTGCCCAGGTCCTTGGATTCTCAAGAGAGAAAATCTTAGATTCAAACCTCTCAAGAAGAGTCACAAGAACTTTCTCCACAATTCGTTTGTTTGTAAATTCTTCACCACGAAGACTAATGCTATTAACAATTAAGGGGATTCGATCAGCATACTTATTGGTAGTTTCACCCTCCTACATATTCAAGGACTCAAACTCACTTTTCAGGTTCAACACTTGCATTTGACGTGTTCTATCACTACCTTGATATTCTTCTTTCAACCTATCCAAGCCTCTTTTGCAAGCCACGATTCTGTAAAACACAGAATCTGCCACAGCATTCTGCATAAGCGACTTGGATTTAGATTTCTTTGCCTTCTTTTCGTTGTTAGATTTGATATGATTCAAGGTAGGATTTGCTGGTAGAGCAGCAAGTGGTTTATCTTCCGTCACAGTTTCACAAAGTTCATAGGCTTTCAGAAAAACTTGCATCTTCACATACAAGATTTGGTAATTTTCACAGGTGAAAGTGAATGGTGGATTTAAAGGTAGGTTGTTGGATGTCATTAGTTTTGTAGGTTAAAACCTTTTGGTTCTATAAGATCAACTAGAGGCTCTAATACCACTGTTAAACAAAAATACTCAAGGAACTAATTTGAAAAATAAAAATAGAGTGAACTTATGAAATTCCACGTTTGTATTAATCTACAGAAGGTCTAAATTTATACAAGGAAAAAACATAAGCATTTCCTATCTAGTAGTCACTTACAAAGTGGATGTTAAAACTAAATAAGAACATGTGTCACTAACTACCATTAAAGGGGCCACCAACAGCCATAAATGGGGCCACTAACTTCAGTAAGTTGAGCAACTAAAGTTGACTAAGTCTAGATAGAAAATAGGAAGCACTAAATTGAAATAAGTAAAAAAATAATAAAAATAATAAGCTGAAAAAAATGCAAATTGACTAACAATTACATCTAGATGGTTGTTTAAAATCTAAAGGCCCAATCCAATGATCTTCAAGTTACATAAATCTATTTGAAGTCCACTTGCACTACAACAAAAGATATATTTAGTGACAATAAATTTTTATTAGTTGAATTGCACTGCATAGGAGACTGTTCACAAGGGAGAGATTGGCTATGATCGATGACTATATGTGCCATAATACATTATGCTTGTTATGTGGTGACCCTCCTGAAAATACAGAACATTTGTTTTCACAAAGTTGTCTGCAAAAGATAGGAATACGGTTGAGGGAATATATGAAATTATATTAGACGAATTGTATAGGTTTGGATCAGGTGGTTGAGACTAGCTTTATGAGATTGTGTAATGATGCTCTGGATGTTTTTCAATAAAATGAGTTGGTTCGACTAAGAAATAAATTATCCAGTAATTTTTATTATCTTACCTTTTCATAATATCTCTAGGTTGTCGTATCCTACTTATTTTGTTTGTAGGTTTTCCTGTCAAATTGCTAATGTATGGTCAACTGTCTATCTATACGTTGTATTCATAGAAGAATCTGTAGGGCAAACTTATCTCTGTGGATATTAAGTCGTCTTTATTAGGGAAAATCTTAATCCACTGGGCCATCAAATATGAAAACAATTGACGTCTGCAAATAAGGAAAAAAAATAAAGTTTCATCACTTTGATCACCCCTCTTTGACTTTAGCCATTACCACAATATGTCCCTCGAAACCTCACAACAATTTTTTGTGTTTTGGAAGGTTAGGTAGCACAACTCAGCGCATTTAAACTTTTTGTTTGTATTACACGAACGGTTAAAAAAATTCAAATTAGAGTAATCTTGATATGTTTATCTCTTTAAATATTGATAAAAATCCCTAATACAAACATTTCATTATTTTGGTGAAGTAACAAGTACAAGAATCTTTAGGATTATTTTAAGGACAATTTTCAGGTGTGAAATTAATCTCTTTGCCCAAAATTCTCTAGTTTCTTTTTCTTGATTATTTATATGTATATCTATGTGTTTCCCTTTTGGTTAAATACTTAAGATGCTTATCACCATTGTTTCATTCATCAAAAAGGTTTCTTTCATTGTGCTTTGTGGTTATTAGGTTCTGCCTCATTTGTGTCGATATTTTACGATAATTTTCTTTAACATGCTTTTATTTCTTGAAAAAATTAATTTGTAGAGATATGAATTTTATGAAAAAGTAAGATTTATTTTTAGATTTGTTGTCACGGTTCTGCAAATCTTCCCTTTTTAAGTGCTTTGACAAGTTTATCCTTACGTTGATGGTCTATTGAATTTTTTTTATAGAGATATATATCACTAGTTCTCTAAAGGCAATAAGTAAGATCTTTTATGACTTTCCTTTTTTGGTTTGTTCTTATTGTTATGTAAATCTTTCCTTTTTGGATCTTCTTTGATATGGTTGTCCTTGAACGAGGGTCTATTGTGAATAGCCCTCCACCTCTCAAGGTTGGGGTGAGGTCTATGTACAATATATCCTCCCCAAAACTTACTTATGAGATTGCACTGAGTATGTTTTTTCTTGAGCGGAGGGTCTATCGGAAATAGTACACTCTACCATCCCAAACTTCACTTGTGGGACTACACAAATATTCTCTTATTCGATCTTCTTTAATAGGTTTTTCCTTGACTGAAGGTCTATTGAAAAGGTAGGGGTAAGGTTAACGTACACTATACTATCCCCAGACCTTACTTGTCGAATTACACTGGATATATTGTTTGTTCTACAAATCTTCTATTCGAATGAACATTGATTTGCAGACAATAAGAAAATGATTGATTTGTATATTGGTTTTGAGGTAGATTCTAAAGAGATGCAAAGGGATACTCATCAACTTGAATATCATGAGATTCGTCTTGTTTATATTATCTTACGAGAGATAAGAATTATGTCAAGGACACTTATTTGAAATGCTTTCCGTTGCTGAAAGTTAATGTGCAGAGAATTGAGTATTTCTCAAAAAAAGGAAAAAAAATTTGTATGACTTTCCTTTTGATTTGTTGTCCTGGATATAATTTGTCATTGCACGTTCCCTAGTTTTTAAATGGTTAGGTTGCGTGACAAGGGTTCTAGGTTTTTCCTTTTCTATTTGCTATTTCAAGTTGTATAAAAGTACCAAGAAAATATCAGAGAAACTGTATTGACAATTCATAATGATTGACTTATCTCTTGGATTCTAGGGTAGATTATGAAGGGATGCGAAACGACACTATCGTATATAATATTGCTTACGTTCATCTTGTTAATTTTCTACTTTTTCAGGAGAGAAATTTGTACGCATTAAATTTCTTTTGAATACATGTGTTGGACTGACATGATTTCTTTCCCGTTATTTGGTACAGGGCCATATCTTTTATTTTAACGTCACTACCAAGAACAAAATTATATACTTCAGTGATATAATTTTTTTCCTATCTTGAGACAAATGATTTTCTTTTTTATACTCTTCTTTCTTATTATAAGACCTTCAATCCGATAGAAAAGGTAAAGAACGTAGATGTTTTCATGATATGTTTCGTATCTCTGGGGAATTTTATGGGTAGTATACCACTTGGATCTTCATGTTTATTCCTTTTACCGGTAACTCATTACTTCTCTTAGTATCCATAACTGATTTAAAAGAATACATGCCTTGCTGCGATTGTTTTTGTTTACTAATTATCAGGAAGATCTTATTATAGATGTCTAATATTTATGGTGTTTTTTTTTCTTCATATATTGGCACTCATCCATTTGCTGAATCCTCTTTAAGAACTTCCCTTTTCATGCTTGAGTCTTTCCTTGTAGATCTAAAAGAAATGAGCATCGATCAGACATGCAATAGCTTCTTCTGGACTAGGGATGAGGATGAAATCTTTGAGAATACCCTAGCGATCTACTTTAATGATAACAATCTATTTACGAAGATGGAAGAAGCACTTCCTGGGAAATCACTTGATGATATCAAGGATCACTACAATATACTCTTAGAAGATATAGGTGCCATCGATTCTGGACACGTTCCATTACCCAATTATCCAAAAATGCAAAGCAATGACAACCAAAATACGAAAGCATATATTGAATGGCTAAGAGGGACTCCTTGGACAGAAGAGAACACAGGTTGGTTTCCTGTGTACAGTTTTTGAGGGTTTATTTTCTCTCCTTTTTTGGGAGTCTGGTCATTTTATGTTTTAATGTTTTATTTGCGTGTTCTCTGTGATTTTACACAGTGCATGCAGAAGGCTTTGAGTGGTGTAAAACTTTTAATTAAATGTTGTCCTGCGATCTTGTTTCCTGGATAATAACTTATTTCTCTATTTTTCCTGCTATAGGTCATTTCTTCGAGGCTTAGGTAAATATGGAAAAGGTGACTGGAAGAGTATATCTAGCCATTGTGTGATAACAAGAACCGCAATGCAGGTAGCTACCCATGCCCAAAAATATTTCAAGCGCATTGAAGCAAACCACAAAAGGAACAGAAGAGCAAGAGCAAAACCAAGCGTGCTTGAGATAATTAGCGTGGATGCTGAATTCCGTGGAACTTTCCAAGTTCCAAACACCATGGACATGATTGGACATGATTGCGGAGGATCACAAGTAGTGCCTAACAGTTGCAATGAGAGCATGTATCCTCGAGAAAGCACCAATGCTGAGCAGATGACAACAGTTGTTGTGGGAGAGCTATCAGGTCAAAATGCTTTTGTGAATGTTGACAGTCCCCCTTGACGATTTAATCTGCATGACCTGTTCACTGATCAGATGTTATGATTTGCTGCACTTGTTTTTTGAAGACTTAATCCATTATATTAGACAAATATTGCTCTCATTTACCTATTCTTAATCTGCTTTAGACATTTTTGCTAGACATGTGGATTTTGATTGAGAATTTTCAATTAATAACTTTGCAACTATTTTCAAAGTTTTTTTTTTTTTTTTTTGCAATTGTTTGAGGGACTAAGGCGTGTTCTGGTTCAAACATAAATTGATTATTGGTACAAGAGTCACCGTTAAAGGTAGTATAAATTAAGGGCAAAATATTTATTTTTTATGTGCATTAAGAACTTTCTGCTACGTGATATGTATGAAGGACTAAAGTAGTTCAATGGCCATACATCAGTTATCACTTTGATCATGTTAAAGTTCTTTGACCGTCAAGACGACGATTGTCAACTTGAATGTTTACACAAGAAACTCCTATCCAAGCATCTTTTAATTTTTCAATCCGGGGTAATTTGAGTGGCATATGCTATTTCTTATATATAAACATTCGAGGGGAAATTGGAGGACTACCGATTGATTGACCCTGGAAGTAAAGAATGATAGTTCGGCGAGCTCTTGTTTTCCCATGGCGGACATGTATAGTGTTGTCCTGTTGCATGTAAAGGACACTCTTTTTATCCTTAACAACCTTTTTCAACAGAAACGTTTTATCCTTATCCTTAGTGGGTATTTGTAACATGTTGGATTTTAAAAGGTGTGAATGGAAAATGAAGAGTTGTAACTTTTGTGAAGATTTGTGACTTTTATGAAAAGTTGTGACTTTTATGAAGAGTTGCGACTTTTATACAAAGTTATGACCTTTATGAAAGGTTGTGACCTTTCCAAATGATTGAAACTTCTCCAAAGGGTTGTGACATTTCCAGTAAGGCACAATAAAAACTTTTTCACACTACCTTTTCTTTCTATAAATTGAGGCATTTTCTCTCATTTTATAAGAAAAATGAATTTTCTTGATTTTGTGCTACTATTACAGAATATAGTATTCTAAGTGTATTTTACTGTTGTTGAATGGTTCGCTGACACCATGGTTTTAGATACCGATACATCGGTGAGTAAGATCATTCTATCCTGGAGGATATATTCCATTAACCTCGGTTACTTGAGGGAAATAATTTTCTTAAAGGGACATTGTGCATTCAGTGGACTCAATTTTCTTCTTTAAGAAAAATATTTTGTATGTTGTTTCTGATCTGTTTCTGGTTCTATTTTCTCTACTAGTTTTATTTTCTAGTTTTGAAAATACTCTTTAAATTTTATTGTTTTTTATCAAGTTCTTCAAAGTTTTTGTTCTATGTATCTTAGGAATACAAGATGAACTACAATCTTAAGAAATTATTATACTGTTTGTATTTCTTGCATTCTACTGATTGAGAGAAACATATCATGGAAATAAAAAAATTAATGCATTACTTCTCCAGAATTCTGTTTTTTTTTTAATAAGGTCGAAGTTAAAAATATACTAGAAGAATAGGTGGTATTTCGGTTAAAGATTACACTTGGTAACCATCTTATTATTTATCCATGGAGGAAAATACTTTATAAAAGTCAACAGTTTCATATTTATTATGTACGTCTTTGGAAAAAGATCTGCAAATCATATGATTTTGAATGAATTTTCCTTGCAAAACATAATGCCTTTAAAATACTTTAGTTTGTAGAATTAGAGATGCACATATTTGTTTGATAAAATAGAATAAATGTTATAGTTGGAAGGGTAGCCGAAAAGAAAAGCATATTTATGTGATAATCTAAGAGTATGTTTAATTATGTTTGGAGAATTATTATTTTTTTGTAGTTTTGTACTCCATGTGAAATTTGATTGTGTCTGATTTTTGTTGACTAAAATTTTTGTAGTTTTCTACTTTGGATAAACTAGATTATGCTATTAATTTGAAGAATATAAAGACTATGCTATTAATTTGAAGAATATAAAGACTATGATATGTATCCATTATCTGCTATCCTATGAAATTCAGTTGAAAATTCTTAAAAGCATGTTAACTGTAATTGGTATTAGATGTATCGGTAGGGTGCGCTGATTCAAGTCTGCCCCCTTTTTTTCCGTTGCGAAAAAGAGATTACACAACCTGTTTATCTATGCGATTGTTTTTACTCATGTCTCACACTCAACCTTTTTGTTCATACGCGATTGTGTTTTTGCAGTGCAAGAAACTAGTCTTTGAGTTTGTGCCAGTGATTCTCGTAAATGCTGAACAGTTTCTGGAACAAAATGACATATGTGCTATTCTTCATGCTTGTGAGCCTGCAGTAGATAAAGAGCAAGCATCACAAAGGAAGCAAACTTCATTGCATTCTGCCTCATAAGGAAAGAATAATGGTATTCAGACTAGGTTGGGAACATCATAATAGTGTATGAAATATTGTGTATAATGTATATAGTTTAATATGTTTGAATTCCAAACTTCATTTTCGCGAAGGGTAATTATATTAAATGTTAGTACTGTCTATTTAGTGATATTCATTCAAGTTTCACCAATTTAGAATTCTTAACAGATAGGGATGACAATTGGGCCAGGGCTATGGCAAGTTTTGACCCATTAAGACATTGACTAGCCTTGCCTTATCCCTTTCACTATATTTCAAAAAAAAATTGGCATGCCGCAAATGTGAATCGTTGAGTTAATAGTATATCAAAAGATTTAAAATATTGAGAGAAACTCATGTCTAAATTTGAGAGTGATTAGAGGAGGTTAGAGTTGGTTGGGATTGAAAATAATCAGTTTACAATGTACACTTTATTACATCAACAAATGTTTATAGTATTGTAAATTTGTGTTTAAAGAATCTTACTGATTTCAACAAACTTTGAAAAAATACGAAGTTATCAAAGTGTAATGAATCGGTGAAGAACAGAAGAGCAAAAATTAATTCACAAAACTAAAATCTGAAAAACAGAAAGAAAATCAAGCCCACTGAATGCACAGTGTCCCCTTAAGGAAAATATTCCCCTTAAGGAAAATATTCCCCTCTAGTATGCGAGGTTTGATTTGGAATATGTCCTTCCAGGATAGAATGATCTCAATCACCAGTGTATTGATAACCAAAACGCTGGTGTCAGAGAGCTGCTCAAGACAGTAAAGTACGCTTAGAATACTAGATTTAGTAGTAGTAGAAGAAGTCCATAAATCAGTTTTTTTAAAATGAGAGGAAATCCCTCAATTTATAGAAGACAAAGGATAGTGTGAAAAGGTTCTTTGTGCCTTACCGGAATGTCACAAACCATTGGAAAAGTCAGTACAATCTTTTGGAAAGATCACAACCTTTCATAAAAGTCGCAACTTCTCATAAAAGTCGCAACTCTTCATTTTCCATTCACACCTTTTAAGACCCAACAATCCCCCGCATGAATAGAATGACTCCAAGATAAAGAAGCAGACAAGTATGTGTACTTCACAAGCAAGAATTAATTGCATTTGGATAAGTCGGTTTTCTATTTGGCTTTCCATAGTGAACATATGTCGTACATACTCGATCAATCGGTAGATGCGATATCTTTGAACCGTCGAGGTTTGGTGTATACCTAGACAACCATATGTCACACAATTTACCCTTTACTTTTTATGGTTCTTACGATTGTGTTCGTTTCAGCCATGAACACCTCCTGGTTTCATGAGAGTATAGAAAATAGACTTTTGAAAATAATTCTCTTTGAAGCGTCTTACACTTCACACTCACATAGGTGATTTCTAACCGTGTTATCGCATAGATACATTATTTGGTCAAATAATCATATATATATTATTATAAGTGGAAAGATATAAACTTCAAAGTTGAATTACCATTTTAACCCTACAATTTTAAATAATATTAATTTATTAATAATTAAATTATATTTGCTTATAATCTGAAACCTAATTTAATTCTCCAAAAATGCTTCATGCATCCAACGTATAGACTGCTCAAGCGACAAACCGTTTCGGACGCTCAAGTTCATCTGATGGTGAACCTTTTCAGATGCTTCACTCATCTATATAAATCTCTCCAACAACATGTTATTGTCCAATAATATGTTACTCTTTATGTGCAGCAATCAAATAACTTTTTTTCTCCTCTTTATTTATGAATAGCTGCTCTGAATTTTTTGTTTACTGTGTATGTCTTTATCTAGCTTATTTCGTTTCATTGTCTTTATCATGAGTAGCTAAATGTTATAAAGCTAGAGTCTTTTGTTGTGGGAAAATCGTCTAATGCACTTTTTATTGAACATTTCATATAGTAGTTTAAACAGGACATGTAATTGTTGAATATGTGTAAGACAATATTAATATTTTCCGAGTAAGTCTAAATAGATATAATGATTTTGTTTATAGCAAACATGGATTCTCAGAGATAAGTTTCAGGAGTATGAGTCAAGTGTGTAATATTGTGTAGCATTGCTTTATATTTTCCATTTTGTATAGTTGATGGGCAATGTCAGATCTATTACTCTGTTTGAACCAGTAACGACACGACAGTGATAGTGTCATTTTACCATCATCTGACGTCTATAAGTGTAATGCTCACAAACAACATCCTAAAGTCAACAAATTTTAACCAAATGAAATATATTCCATCTCAATTGTTATGCTGTTGAAATGATGATTATATTTTCCATTTTCTATGGTATTGGCCATGTGGCATAAGAAATACTGAATGAGTATATTTTTAATCAGATAATTTAACTAGTCATAATTGGTCAATTGTTGAAGCATGAAATGGTGCACATTTAGAATTTTATCTAAAAGTATTCTCTGTTGCTCAGAAATGTCACTCACATTTCAGTTTGTTGATGAGAAAAAGGAATTGAAAGTAGATGGTCTATTATCTTCCTCCCATTTTTACTGATTGAATATAAGTTTTATGTGTTGAAATAGTTGACATTGTGAGTGTTCTAATAAAAGAAATTTGATTGCAATTTTGCTCTACGATTAGTTGGAATCTACCCTAAATCTCACTTGTGGGACTATACTAGGTATGTTTTTATTCATTAGTTAGATATCTAGAAGATCCTTCGTTTTTAACATTTTTTGGTTTAGTGGGTGATTGAAATTTGTTTTTATATTGGTTATGGATCAGTAACATAAGCAAAGAATGTGAAAGATCATTCTTTTTTTGTCTATTGTATAAATATTGCTCATTTTTTGTTTTAATTTATGCTTCTGTTTAGTTTTTTGCTTTTTGAATTGAAGATTTGGGAATTTGAGTTCTATAGGCATCCTTTTGAAGTGATTAGACCTTGCTACTTCATTGTATTGGTATAGGTTTCGCTTAAGTAGATAAGCTAATAAGCCAAAGATGGAGTCACTAATGCAAGCATTAGGATAAATTCACATCACGCCTCTTGCGGTGCGGACAACCATATCTGAAGCGAAATAATGTATAAAATGTCTCATATGAAAACACATCATCTCTTTTTCTTTTTTTTGTACGGATAAGCTTTGCAATGCTTCCACAGAGTTGGATGTAGCTACCTGGTAAACATTAGACTTTAGAAATTTCTAAGAAACTAAAATAAATGCTTCGTAAATCAAGGACAAGTAGTTTTTTCGCATAAATTTTATTGTTTATGAAATTCAAAAGATTCGGCTCTTGTTTAGGCTTCCAACAAACCAAACAAACCAACTGTATTGGTTGGTAGTTTGTGAGTACTTAAATTTATGCATGAAGCTAGAGGACAATTGAAGATAATACAACATAAATGCAAACAGGCAATACCATGTTACGTTGAGCTTATTGCATGCCTAAAAACTAAAACAATACAACACTGAATCCATGGATTACATTGTCATAGGAATAAAGAAGTTTTCAAACTGGATGGTGGCCATTTTGTGTAGTGGGAGCTTCAATCTTGATGATATCAATAATGGAAGAATGTTAGTTTTGGTGACTAGCAAAGATTTAGGCATAAAAGACTTGTCCAAATGACAATGTAAGTAGACCTCTCTGCTGAGGTTCTTTCTAATAATAAAGAAGGGCTAAAAAGAAACCAAGTAAACAGAAGGAAAGATACTCCTAACATAGTTTTTTTCTCTACACTTAGTGTCATTCTTTCTATAACACAACCTTTAGGAATTAAAGAATATGAATTGTTGAAAATATATGTTAATTTCTTTATAAAGATTATTATTAATGAATAATTATCTTTTCATTTGCTTTTATATTTAGAAATTGAAATTTATTGTGAGAATTGTGTTGCTTAAAAGAGTATAATAACGGTAATGTTAATGGTAATTGAAGAGACATATAGGTACCTCCACGGTTACAAGTCATTTTCTCATTACTTTGGGTCATTCATTTTTTATTTTTATTGGCATTACTATAGTGGGATTTCAATAAAATGAGCTTCATTTTTTTAGCTTCTTATTACCCGCGGAGTCTGGCTGCCATTAACATTTCATGGACTTTATTCTTTTATTTGTATATTGCTCTTTGATAAATTAAGGAGATCTCTGAGAGAATTGATATTACTTAAAAGACATGGTTAAGTATAAAGTCTTATTGAGTTAAAGCAATAAATATGAATTCGTATGTTTCTCCAATTTGATATACATTGTCACAATTGATGAGAATGTCATCAACATATACCAAGACTAGGTGGATATTTGCCTCTTGTAGACTTTTTTTCTACTGCAACTCATAGCTCTTAAATAGTTCTCTTTTGATATTGGTTGGGTATATGTCCATTTAACTTAAGGCTTTTTAAACTAATATTTGTGTTTGATTTGCCAAATAATTTATCTTGCAAGTGCAAGGGGCATAAGTTGTTTAGGTGATTAATTAATTAAAGCGAAAAATATAAATATTTATAGTCGGTAAGTTTCTCCATCGTTTTCCTATATCACTCATTTTCTTGTCACTATCTTTCTTACTTTTGCGGAATAAATATTTGTAATAGTGATTTATAAATGCGAGGAACAAGTTAATTTTTCATCTCGCATAATATTTTCATCACCCTATTATATTTTTATTTTTATTTTGATTTGCACATTGCCCTTTTGTATGCATTTATTTATTGCACCATATAACTTTATGTTTATGTTTTTTTTCCTACCATCCTGTTAATATCTCACAAATGATTGTGTTGTATTTCATATTCAGTTATATGTATATAACTTGACAAAAATTTCTTTTGTCAAAATTTACAGATGACAGAGTTAATAACTTTTAATAAGCCAAAGAAGATGGAGGGTACATATACATATAATTATTATTTATAAATGTCAATTAAATATTTAAACAATAATTATTTTATAACAAATAAATATTTTATTTTGTAGGTGTAGACTATGAAATCGATAGTGATCTACTAGCCATTCTAAGGAAGACACACGATCGAATTTCTCTACAACTATTACAAAACACCACTCTCCTTTGACGATAAGTTCTCGATATATATGCATCTGTAAAAAAGTGGAGGGTATTATTCCTTAAAAAGAAGGTGAAAACTTTGGAATTAGATGTTTTGTAACTATAATGTCGAATTTAAATATGTGTTCTAACATATTAAAAAGACCTTATAACAAGTTGAATACTTGGTATATTATAAGGATTGTATAATTGAAGTCGTCATAGTATTAGTTTTCAAATTCACTTGATAACAATTTTTTTTGTATGATGTGTCTTGCAATGATCATGATATCAGTTGAATATGCTCACTATTCATTGATTCGAGCTTGTATTTTACAGATCGTACACTTATATTTCAGAAGTATTTATACTAATTAGCAAGGTATACACGTGCAACGCACGTGTTCAAAACCTAGTATGTAAAAATTAACAAATCATTAAAAAGATTAAGCTTTATTAACTCATTACCAAGCCTTAATGGTGTATCCTTGTTCCTCAGCATTGTCTTCATCATAAGAATGAATTCAGTTTGTTTACAATGTTGAACCGTTAGTCACAAATTTGTTTCTCCTTGAATCTAGCTTTTGGGATCTCCAGTATGCTAGATAGAGTTACCACCATGATGACTTCTCCTAAGCTGTAAATTCATTTCCTTAGATGATCTTTGAATTTTCTCTCTAGTTAGGCCTTTTTTGTAAATGGATCCCACACATTAGTCTTTGACTTTACATAGTCAATTCTGATAATTCGCTAGAGAGTAATTTTCTAACGGTATCATGTCTATGTCCCATATATGACGAGACTTTCAGTTATACATCATGCTCCATACCCTACTTATTGCATCTTTACTATCAAAGTGTATGCATACTAATTTCAATGGTTTGGGCCAAAACAGAATATCTATCAAGAAATTTTGGAGTCTTTCTCTCATTCACCGACCTTATCTTGAGCACCTAGCTAAGAGATCATTGTAGAGCTAGCGATACATGTGTTTTTGGAATATTTCCAAGAGACTTCTCCTCTACCAAGAGTATTACATATCCATTCGTAGATTTTATTGCATTTGTCCGGTGATCCAATTTGCATCACTATATCCTTTTAATATTGTTGGATATTGTATAATGCAAGACATAGTTTTAAGTATTTCTTAATTACTCCAAAACTCTTTTCATTGTCATCTAATGAGTTCGATTGGGATCACTCGTGAACAGACTCAGTTCATTAATAACAAATGTTATATCTGATCGCGTACACTTCGTGATATACATCATACTTCCCAATACTGTAGGACAATCCAATTGTGAGTCACTTTCGCCTTCACTTTTTTGAAATGCAAATCTCACATTTATTGATGACTTGACAATATTGAAGTCCAAATATTTGAACTAGTCAAGTGCCTTTTCAATACAATGAGACCGTGAAAATGCTAAACATTATAGAGTTCTATGAATTCTTATACCTAAGATCGCATCAGAAACTCTAAGATTTATCATCCAAACTTTCTTTCTAGCGTACGTTTAGTATCATTTATGTGATTAACATCTCTAATGATGATCAACTTATCACCAATATACAAACAATGACCTTGTGATTTTAATGTGAACACATTTATCACTTACATCATTCTTAAATCAATTTTCTAACATGGTTTAGTCAAATTTCTTATGTCATTTTTGGGTGCTTGTTTTAGTCCATAATGTAACTAAACAAGTTCTCACAGTTTCATTTATTTACCGGGAACCATAAAACCCTCGGCTGTTTCATATAAAATTTCTTTCTCGAATTCTCCATTTAAGAGATTTGTATTCACATTCATTTGATGAATTTGGAGGTCATATACCACAGCTAACACAATTAATATCCAAATGAATATAATTCTAGTTATTGGCGAGTATGTGTCGAAAAGATCAAGACCTTGTTTTTGTCTAAAATCTTTGACAGAAAGTCTTGCTTTCATTTTCCTTTTGAGGATTCACTTTGAACCCAAAGGTTTATTTCCTGAAAGAAGATCAACCAACTTCAAATAGGATTGTTCAAGATTGAACCAATCTCACTATTGACACCATCTGTCCAAAAGGACGAGTTTACAGAAGACACAAGAAATGTTACAAAATCATATTCGAAAGAAGTAGATGTCATTTGACATTTACTACACCTCTGAATCTCTTTATTACACACATTCTCCTCTTGTTCTTCCCAAGGTCGTTTACACTTTTCACTAGACTATTTAAGTCTATGTTTATAGTCCAAAGTCTTAGATCCTATTTTAATCATTTTAAGAATAAGAACTTGAACTTTGGATAGACACCCTCATACTTTGAAATATTTCAAGTTGAATTTATTTCTCACATGGAATAGATTGTGTCCTGAACAAACAAAATTGCTTTATTTTTAAAAAGATAAAACTTTTTGTTGTTCCCCTTTGCAGTAAGGATTGTTCCTCCACACGAGTTTTGTGGAAAACCCGAAGTTATAAATAATGCATCCATCATTTCTTTCAACGTTCGGTTTTTCACTAGATTGAGGTGAATAGGGCAGCAGTTTGATAGATAATTCCACTTTCCAAACATATTTCTGCACAATGAGATTTATACTCTCCATTCTTATCATTTCTTATCTTTTTCCCAACTGATTTTCAACTTTGATATTATATTATCTAGACATTTCTATTGCTTCATCATTACCATCCAACAAATAGACATAGTCATTTCTAATGCAATTGTCAATGAAGTTATGAAATACTTTTTTTCACCACGAGATGGTGTTGACTTCATATCACAAATGTCAGTGTAAATCAACTCTAATGGATTAGAATTTCTTTCAACAGATTTATAAGAATGTTCAGCATACTAGATTCCACACAAACATGATATTTTTATTTATTGCACTCAAAGTTAGAGAAACTGCTTGGTTGATCAGTTTTCCTTACAAGGTTTTGTAATTGACATGCCCTAAGTGTTCATGTCACAAACTTTGACTCAAGAAAGTAAGAACAAATAAAAATATTAAGTTCCAAAAGCGCTTTGCGAGGTAGCTTTTTTCTCACTAATATTTTGTTCCTATCTCTTACAATTTTGTGTGATACAAACATTGTATAGAGTCATCGTCTTGTCAAATGTCCTTTTCAGAAGGACATTTCAATAACTTTCAATTTGATTAACTACCCATGAACAAAGTTTCATCGAGTCCAATAAAGGCAATGTAATCGAAATGTTTATTTTATGAAACATAACAAATGACTATTCACCAATATTCATGTCTATGCAAATACTTTTATTATAACAGACATATCTTTTCATGAAAATCACAATATTTTAATTGATATTTTTTCATAAAAGAATACAATTATTTTGAACAAGTATATATATAATTTGGTAGTTTCATACTAGTCATACAATATACTAGTAATAGAGAAACTCAACAACCACAAGATCGAATTTACTTCAAGAATTTGTGGGTCTAACATAATAGAAAAGCATGAGTGAATTTCATATCTTTCGTTCAAAATTAAATTAGACACCAAGTCTAATTTTGTCTTTACATAAGCAAACAACCCCACATTTTAAATGTGATCTCAAAAATATTTTTCAAGTATTTGAAAATAGTTTTTCCATATATTTTTCCTGACTATCAAAATGTCATTGACAGTATGAAACTTCTTTTGAAAATATTATTTTACAAAAGAATTATATTGCTTCAATTCTCTTTGAAAATCTTTACATAATGTCAAAGTTCATTTCATAGAGGCATAAAATCACTAACTCTAGTTCACTGATATTTTTTCCTCTATCACAAATAGACATACCACTTAGTATTTAGAATATTCTATATAACAATGAAGTTTATAGAAAGTCAAAAGTACAACATTGACTTATTATGTGAAATTTCCATATAAACCAATTGCATAGTCTGATTTATCCAGACTAGAAACTACAAAAGTTTTCAGTCTACAAAAATCAGGCTCAATTAAATTTCACTTGTAGTACAAAACTACAAAAGATTTTTAGTCTCCAAACAGAATTAAGCATATTTTTTATCACATAGAAATGTTTTTCTTTTCAATAGCCTTCCAACTATAACATTTTGACATACTATTTTATCAAACAAAAGTATGCATCTCTCATTTTGCAAACTAAAGAATTTTAAAGGCAACACTATTTGCGAAGCAAAACTCATTCGACAACATATGGTTTGCAAATCTTTTTCCAAAGATACACATGATGAATCAAAGTTGTTAACTCTTAAAAATTATTTTCCTCCTTAAATAAAATAATAAGAAGGTTACCTGGTGTAATCTTTAACCGGAATACCACCAATTTTTTTCTGTACATTCTCGCTTCGACCTTGCTAAACAAAGCAAAGAATCATGGAAAAGTAATTCATTTATCTTCTACTTCCATGATTTGTTTCTCTCATTAAGTAGAATATAAGAAATACCAACAATATAATAATTTCCTTAAGATTGTTGTTCATCTTGTATTTCTAAAATACTTAAAATAAAACTTTAAAGAACTTGGTGAGACACAACAAAGTTAAAGAATATTTTCACAATTAGAAAATTAAAACTAGTACAGAAACTAGAATAAGAAACAGATTAGACAAAATATACGAAATATTTTTCTTAAAGAAGAATTGTTGTCAATCTGTGTTTAAAGAATCTTACTGACTCAACAAAATTTGCAGAAACACGAAGTTACCAAAGTTTAATGAACCAGTGCAGAAAAGAAGAACATTAATTAATTCACAAATCTAAAATCTGTAACACATACCAGAATTTGGAAAAATAGAAAGAAGATCAAGTCCACTGAATGCACACTGTTATCAATTCTTTGGAAAAGTCACAATCTTTCGTAAAGATCACAACATTTCATAAAAGTCACAACTTTTCATAAAAGACGCAACTTTTCATAACAATCGCAACTTTTCATAAAAGTTGCAACTCTTTATAAAAGTCGCAACTTTTCATTTTTCATTCTCACCTTTTAAGAACCAACATAAAACATACATTTGACCAACTTAAAAAAGTTAAGTAAATGATTCATGTTCATTGGTTAAATTGATTAATCAAAATAAATTAATTTGTATTCATTGATTGAAAGTGTTTCAAAAAAATTAAATAAGAATGAAGGATAAAGTTATATTATTTCTTAATGCAAGTATAAAGTAAAAATGTAACATATATGGGACGGAGGAAGAATTAACCATATACTTTTTCCAAGTTAATTAGACAAAATAATCAGACTGCTATTTTATTCTTTTATACACTTTTAACTTTCTTCAAAGTGTGGGCCCTACTGCACAATGTTTAATTTTAACAAACTTATTCTATTAAAACAATAATAGAATAAGTTTTATCCAAAGGAATCAAACAATATTAGTCTCCAGAGTGAGAAAACATCAGTGTACCATACAAATTTCCACATTATTATGGAAATTTTATAAATACAATGAAATATTTTTATGTGCAATCAAAATTTGAATTATTTTAATTTTTAAGAATGAGTTATATATGCCATACTTAAACAATATGGAGAAAATTTTATCGTATTCATAGAATTTTAAAGACTAAAAGATCTCAAAATAACTAAGTTCATACTAAAGAGACAAACTATATAGGGATTAACATTGTAGATATTATTGTAAGAATTAAATTGTAACTTAAAAATTAGTGTTGCACAAATTAGTAATGCAACAGTAATAAAATTTTCGCATAACTTACCCGATTTACGAATAAAACAACCAAATATTAAATTTTAACAATGATTTTTATATATGTGCTTCAATTTTAGAAAATAAAGGACAATGTCCACTCCCATAAGATTTTTGAGAAAAATAGAGTGAGATGATGTACTACACTACTACACAAATATATATATATATATATATATATATATATATATATATATATATATATATATATAATTTATTCAAATTTAAATTTAAAATTATTTTATCAACAACAATTAAAAAATAACTTCAAATTAAATCCCGGAGAAACTAATTTTCTATGAAAAGAATCTTTAAATAAATAGCAGTGTAGGACCTTCAAAATATCTGCAAATCTTATCTTTGTCAAGGAAATGCAACTACTCTTTAATTTGTCCACAAAAGCATCTAAAATTAAGACATGGGCCCCTGTTATATTCAAACAAAACTAAACTAATTTCATTAAGACATTCATATTAAATCTCTTTACCTATAAATACTCATACTGTTCTAATCCAGAAGTAAAGATCGAGGTATATTTGAATTTAGTTAAACAAAGAAATGTTTTGAAGGGTGTCAATAGTTTAATGATAAAATTACTAATTCTCACCAAATTTATAAATATTTTCGATACCTCTTATTTGTTTGAAAAATAAATAATGATCACTTAATCATAATTAATTAATTATATATTCAATAAATTATAGTAACTTAGAACTTAAACGCCTGATGTGAATAAGGATTTATCCAACTATTTTTTATGATAAGTATTGGTTTAGTGTGAGATAAATGTGTATTTATTAGTAAAAATTAGTGGATATAGATATAATGCATCTAATGTTCATAACTCACGCCCATTGATATAAGACAATTTTTATGCTTTTAGTAAAATGAATTAATTGGATTAATATGAGTTTGGACGCAGCCAAGGCAACAATTACGATAAGACATGCCAGAGTTTTATGCTTATCTAACACCAAAAGCAGACTTATCTTTTAATTAATTGAGTCATGTGTCAACTAGTAGAGTTCAATAAACTGAGGGGTGTGATCCATTGACCTATATTAATATTCATACACAATGAGCATTGAACATTAATTTTTATGTATTTACGATGGGTTTAGAAGCCCTCGGCTAAATGAGTATTTCACAGAGAGCCGACAAGAAATTTCACTAATAATATATTCAGGATCTTTCATTGTATGAATTTACTGAGAAATGAAGTCATAGATACATAAATATAGGTCGTCTCAATAAGATTAGAGACCTAAAGTCAAATCTTATTAAGTAGTCTTAATTTTATCTCTACGCGACATATATAAATTGAATCACAATAAGAACAATAACATACCCTATGTAACAGGGCCGGCTCTAAGGTATTCAAAATAAGTCCTTTGTCTTAGGCCCCCAAATTTTGCCCCCAAATTTTTGTCAAGAATAAATTATGTGTTAAAGAAATTATAGAAAAAAATTAGATTTTTATGATAAAAAGTATAATATATATTATTTTATCCTCTTTACCTCTTTTGTACTTTGTAAAAAATAAGAATTAATAGTGAAAAGTGTTGAAAAAAGTGAATTACAAATTCTTTTTTATTTCTTTTTAAATTTTAGTTTTAAGCATTACTATAAACATATTAAAATGAGGTATATCAAGTCCTCAACTTCTTGAGCCGAATTCTATGATTTTAACTCTTATTTTTATTTAATATTTGTCAACTTATTACTTATAGCATTATGTTAACAATATATAGAATAATTGCCTCACTGAAATGACCTTTTTTTAATGTTGAGTTGATAAAATCTTACCTAAAATTAATAACTGGAAAAAAAATATTATACACCGATGGTTTTCATCTAAATAGTGTAAGAAAAATAAATTTTGAATAAAAACGTAAATAAAAGTTATTTATATTTTAGGCTGCGAATTGAAATTTTGTTTTAGGACCCCAATTACATTGATCCGCCCATGCTATATAATCCTACAAGTGAGGTTTGCAAAGGGTAAGATGTACATAGACCTTACGATGTAAAAAGATAAACAATGCAAATTTCTAATTAAAAAAAATATTAAGTTAGAATAATAAAATCTGATTGAAGAATTTAATAAATGGCAAAAGTATTCATTATCCCCCCTGAACTTGAAGTTTTTTATTCAGTGTACACCTAAACTTGATTTTCTTTTAATTACCCCCTTAACTTGTTTATTCATCCAAAGCGTACACTTTTTATGTCCACCTGGCGTAAAAACTGAAATCACACTCTACAAGGCGCGTGAGAGAGCGATTTTTTGCCATATCATAAAGCTACAACGGTAATATACGTAAAAATCTATTTTTCTTTAATATTTGACTTATTTTAAGTATTTTTCTCTCTCTATTCTCTAACTATTTATTCTTCTTTATCCCTTCTCCCTTTTCAAATTTTAGATTTTTCCTCACTTTTTTTGATTTAATTGTTATTGCTAAATTGATGAATTATAATAGGAGACTTGTTTGTTTATGTGGGGCTCCTCCAATTCTGAAAATTTCATGGACAAATGACAATCCCGGAAGTAGATTTCTCGGTTGTAGACACTATGGGGTATGTATTGTTACTCATTTTTTTGTTTTTTATTTGCCAAGTTCGTATTATGCAATTTTCATTTTTTTAAATTTAATTTTATGAAATGCAGTCCTCATTTCAAAATTTTTATAAGTTTTTTGATTGGTATGATCCTGAATTTTCGACCCAGGCGAATATTGTAATTTTGAGTTTGTTGAAGAAGACCAACAAACAAGAAGAACAGCTGAAGTGTAAATGGATGTTGAAAATGATTTTGGGTATTAGTTTGATATGTAATGTGATATTATTTTTGTATTTAGTGTGTCGTTGAATTTTTTTTTGTGAATGCAATTATTATTAAGGCAAGTTCATTCTGTTCTAGGGTTCTCATTTTGTGGATTAGTTTGGTTTGGTGTTCTAGTGATGTATGTTTTTGCTGATTAAAGCTATATATATATATATATATATATATATATATATATATATATATATATATATATATATATATATATATATATATATGTCTTTGTGTATGTTCAATTGACTTGTCCTTTTTCATAAAACTACAATTACATGTAATAGGTAGTATGATAACAAGAAATAATAACATGAAGGCAACCTAACATAAAGGCATAACATAACTAGTGCTTTCTTGTTCATCAAAAAGAAACATCATAGTGTTTCATTGTTTCAATCAACAACCACAGTAACTTAAGTTAACCACCAAAACAAAAAACAATCACTACTTTAAGGTTGGTTGAACAACCACACAAGCACCAAAACACAAAACAATAACTATTTTAAGTTTGGTTGAACAACCACACAAGCACCAAAACATAAAACACACTATTTTAAGTTTGGTTGAACAATTACACAAACACCAAAATAAAAACAGTCACTAACTTAAGTTTGATTGTTACACCCACACAACCACAAAACTAAGAAATTTTCTTTGAGGGTGATTTTCCCTTGGCTTGTGCCCTTGTTTGAATGCCAGCAACTTTTGATCTGGTTTGAATAAGACACATAACACTTTGGACGTGAAGTTCTCTTTGAGTCATAGCCTGTTTGCCTTTCCACGTCATGGCATGTTTGCCTTTCCACTTCAGTCCCCTGGTAGGTTTAAAACCAATATCACCTATCACATGCGCAGAACTCACCACACCAGTATTAACCCTCCTACTGCTAGACAATCCTTGCTGCAATATTAACTACATAGTTATTTTGAGACTCACATTTAAAAGGCAAATATAATTTTGATAGTTTTATAAGACACTTACATTAATACACGTATATCCAATATCAACAACAAATATATCTTGTCCAACAACTTTTGGCCTCTTCCTGTAACCACTTCCTTCACCTCTTCTTGTACCAGTGTTGTTGTTGCTTGTATCAGTCTTACTGGTGCTTGCTCTTTCATACTGACCTCTACCCCTCTTTTTCCCAGTTGTGGACTAATGTGAGTTGAAAAAGAATACAACAAGAGATTAAATTAATAAGTAATCTAACATAATTTATAAAAGCAAATCAATATGAATGTACCTCGTGAGTGGGTATTGGTGTAGACTTAGGTTTAGGATTTTTTGGACAATTCCTCTTGTTATGATTTGGTCTTTTGTAAATAGTACATGTCATTACTGTCCCCATTCTTGGTAACTTTTTAACTTTTCTCACTTCACCAATTTCTCTTCTTATGTTCTTTGGTGGCCTACCAGGCATTTATCTTGCCTCAGGTGGTTCAACCATTGGGTTTATGCTTTCAGGCCACATTTTCATGTTTGGGGTTGGTTGAATGAAATGAGAATATGTCTTCATATATGTTTCTTTTCTATACCAGCTAGAAATTGCTTGTGCTGCATTCATGTTCAAGTGGTTATTGTTGTTATACCATGTGCACATGGAATACCTTTTAATTCCCATGATCTACAATTACATTACTGTTGACCCAAGTTCACAGTATGCTTGTATACCCCTTCTAACACTTCAAATCCAACATCACCATTCCATTCAATGTTGCACTGCATTGATCTTGTTACATTGGTATTGAATACCATCATTGCCATTGAAGATATTCCATCTGTCCATGTTTCAGCAAATGCGCTTGACTTACTCACCCTACTCATCACCTTAACTCTAATTTCTTCCAACATAGTTACAATATTCTGGTTCCTAGGTCCCAAGATCCAAGAATTGAAACTCTCTGCCATGTTGTTATCTATACTATCACACTTTGAAAATGTTTGGAGAAAAGCTTTGCACCATGTCTCCTTGTTGTATTTGATAAGGGATTCAACAATACCTATTCCCAGCTTGGATAGTGCATTTATATAGTACTTAAATTGATCAAATTAAATTAAACATAAACAAAAGAAAGATATTCAATTAACTTTTGCATATCACTAATGATAGTGAGCTGGGAACCATTTCCTAGATTAAGATCATCTTTCAGAATGGTCATGAACCATTTATATGTCAACTTGCTTTCAGTACCAATTACTGCCCATGCTATTGTATACATTTGGTTGTTTGCATCTTTATCAACATGAACCATTTCCATGTCAACTTGCTTTCAGTACCAATTACTGCGCATGCTATTGGATACATTTGGTTGTTTGCATCTTTATCAACAGATACCAAAAGTTAACCCTTACAAATTCCTTTTAGAAAACACCCATCCAGCCCTATACATTTTCTGCATCCTTGTTGGAAACCCTTTTTCATAGCATCAAAACATATATAAAAAGAGTGAAACTGTTTCATCCCATTTTCTGATTCTGAATCTTTAAGCTTCACAACACAAATGCTTCCAGAATTTGTTTGGAGTAGCATATCCTTGTAGTCTAGGATTTTGTTAAATTCTGCCACATGATCCCCCATAATTTCCTTTAAAATAATTTTTCTTGATTTTAAATAAACTGCCTTGCCTACATGAACATTCAACTCTTTCCTCACCAATTCTTGTATTTCCCATCCTTTTATACTAGGTTGAGAAATAATTCTATCTTTTAGATACTTACATAAGAACTTTGAATTACACAAAATATTATTGGTGGTCGTGGTACATTTGTTCCTTGGGTTGTATGTCTTGATAGTAAAGTTTTCACTCCTCTTTTCCTTGCTTGCATACAATAGCCATGGACAACCACTTTTACACTTCACTCTTATTCTAGTACTCTCATTCACATACTTGTCTAACTCAACTCCTTTTTTATAGCATATTTTGTAACTGCCTCTCTAAACTGCTTTACACTTTCAAATACCAAACCACACTGCCATATTACAATATCACAAGAAGAATCATATATCACCCTATTTCTCTTGTTTATCCCCCTTAAACTCCCACCTTCAAGTTCATCATTAGAAACAGGTTCTTCTTCGATTACTTTGAAAACTATCATATAGTATGACTCATTCTCTGTTAGCTTAACCTTGAATTTTTTTTCCTTTTTTCAATATCCTCATACCCTTAATCAAGTCCAACTTCACCTAAAAAAACTTTTGGTTTTTCCTTCTTCTTTCTCCTCCTACTTTCTCTAAGCTTTCTCACATCTTCCTTAACAATTCTCAACTCCTCATGCACATCACCTCCATAGTCAATAGACTGGCCAGAACAGACAGAATCACTGTCTATGTCTTCCTCTGCATTTTCTTGGGCACTTGGCTCAACTTCTTCTTGAATAGAAGGTTCAGTTCCTTGTTAGATAGTTAGTTCAACTTCTTCTTCAGTATGAGTCCAATGTATTGAAGAATAATCATCATCACTTTCTTGTTGGACCCTTGCAATCCCATCATTCTCAAGTCTTTCAGTAGTTGGAAAGGAAGAAGAGGAACCTAACCCTAGATCTGTTTTTTTGGCTGTGCAGTTAAAGATTCCCCATGTGCATTAAAAGACTCAACCACTTGACTTAAATATTGACTAATTTGACCTTCAATGGGACCCACATCATCCAGAATAGTGTCATCACACACATAAATATCTATTGTGTCCCCATCATGCATAAGTAATGCCATGCTACAAATGTCCATGTCATTTTTCAATTCCACCAAATCACCCCCTAGAGATGGAGTTGCATATGTTTTTCCTAACTTACTAATCCCAAAAGAATTAGCATAATCTGCAAGTTCTAGAATTGATAAATGATCTTCATCCACATTCTCTACATATCCAGTCCTAACCCCAACATATACTGGACCTACCTTACTCACCAACATACCCCAAAATTTGAACCTTAAATTGAAGTACTTAGTAGCCATAGTGTCAACCTATAACCATAATAACAATCAATATATTGTACAATGCAAGCAACAAAACTAAAACATAGACAATAACACCAAAACAAAAGCAACAAAAAAAAATTGGTACTTAGTATAGTAGATGTATTACTCATCAACATACAATAGGCAGCCCACATAATATACATAAGGAAATTACAAAATACCCCACCATTTAACAATACTAGAAACCCTAATACTTAGAACCTTAATTTTACTAAAAAGCCTTAATTTTTTAAACTGATTATCAGAAATATTAATACTCATGCATGAATAAGGTGAAAAACTTCATAATAATACATTCATTAAGTGAAAATTCTAGTTGAAAACTATCAGATCGCTAATCTAAAATTTAATAAAAACTGTCACATTCGGGAATACCCCCTAGACGTAACCGGCGTCGTCGTCCTCTTTGAGGACTAAGACTAGCCTCTTAGCTTACATCATTACATTCATAGGTCAAATTTAGTGGAAAATTTAGAAAAAATCATTACTTCTACTCGGAGGTTTACATAGACCTTTACATACACATAGAATATATATATCGAGTATACATAGACCCTTCGTATAGGAAGATTACTTAGTCTTCTACTTTTATTGCACATAGATATATAGAATATAACATAGTCATAATAGTCGTCTCATCTCATAACCATCTAATAAGAGTGTATCAAATTTGGGCCTAGCCCATACATCAATAACAAGACCACATATAGGTCATACAAATGTTTAGTATTGAATGAAAGAAAAGAAACATAAGAGTAGTCTTAATACTAAAAACAACATCATGGCTTGATAGTGGTATCTCCCTCAAAAAGTGAGGACCTACCCTACTTGGATGATTAAGAAATCCAAGTCTTCTTCAATGTCGTCTCCAAAAGCCCTTCAACGATCGGAACCTAAAATATTGGGTAAAAGAAAGAAATGGGGTTAGTACACCACTTGTACTAAGTATGAGACCATATGCACACATACTTTGAAATCATGCTAAGAAAAAGGGACATTTCAATAAGTATGCACTTTTCTTGAAAAACCTTTATGCACATTCAACAAGACTATACCAAATCACTTAGGCATATTTATTAAGTCATAAGCATGTACATCACAAGACCAACAACATCAAACTAGTCAAGTCAACATGAATATCATGTAATTGAATACATAGTCAAGTAACTCTATCATCAAATCATAAATAACACAAGCATGAATAAGAGCACCTTTCAACATAACCAAAGCAAGACAATTACCTATGAACCCCTATCAAGTCAACAAGTGCAATGACCAAGCAAAGCCCGATAACCTTACTCAATGAAGTAACCCAACAAGAATCATGTCTAACATCCTACTTCACATATCATAACATTTAAGAGTACATAGCATCATACTTTAACAATATAGACCAACACATATTCATAAGTGACACCAATCAACATATAGTATCAACAATGTGCAAGTTCACCATTTACATGTCTTATAGCATTATAAGCATATTCATACATAAGAACATCCTCCTAAGACTCCCTTCAAGGCTAACTAGTGCAATGTTTAGGTAGAGTCCCATAGCCCTACCTACACTAAGCTAAACCCCTTAGGTCATCTTAGTTAGAGTTCAATCCTTTAGTTCATTTTACCTTTTGGGAACATCTTTCCCTGACCGACATACACCACATGAGCTAATGTGGAATCCGGTGTCATGGAACCCTACACCAAAAGAAGGCGGACTACTTGCCAAAGTAGTACCAAAACATAAACATAGCAACTACGTGGATCCACTAGCTAATATTCCTATGGGGGCATCATAGTTCAAGAACTAGGAGATATAGTTGGGACCCTCTTTATGCTACATGCATTGTAGTCTCCAATCTCAAGAGTACATTAGTGATCCTACCAATTTGAAGTAAAGGATAGGGATCACAAGACTTACCAAGTCTCCTTCATAATCCATCATCAAGGTCTTACCATCAACCCTTAAATCAACCCAATTTGGGTATAACATCATCATAATTCAATGACCAACATGATAATCAAGGCTAAAAGAATCACTACATCACAATTCAATACTAGTTCATAGCTTAAGACAAGATACTTAGGTCAATTCACATCATACTTCACAACCTAAATCACTTCTCAAGAACTAGTATGAACGGACTATAATTAACCCTAATTAATTCATGATTAGTATAACAATATCATCTAGTATTTATTCAACCAATAACCAAGTCAATTGAACCAATACAATATAATTCATATCAAGATTACAACATAGGGTTAAGGGGTAAACGTCATCTTCTACAACCTAGACCAAACCATCAAGATATATCATAATTAAGTTAGAATACATGTTAATCTATTCATAATATCCAAAATAAATCATAAACAAATCAATTCATAACATCAATTTCAAGATTGGATAAAACCCACTTGGAATCTCAATTTTTGGAAATCAATTTGATGGAACACTTTGAGGAAAAAGGTCTCAAAGGTGAATTAGATCCCATACCTTGCTAATTGATGAAGATTGATGGTGAAACTTGACTCTTTGCAGCCCTTAAACCCTTCCCTAGCTTGGTCTTCAATGGTGTTCTTTACTAGAGAGAGAAAGAAGAGAGAAGGAAGAGAGTTTTGTTTTGTGAGTTATGAGAGCTTAGATTTGTTTGGTGGGGTTGGGGTCTTTATATGGGTGTTAATTAGCTTAATTAGGCTTCCCTTAACCCCTAACTAATGATATAACCCCTTAATTAATTAATTGAAACTAACTTAAAACGTGCAGAAAATCAGGCCCTCACAGACGAGACCTCGACCAACTGTCCGTCTGTTAGTCGACGACCCTTGCCCCCTTCCGTACTGCACATCCGTAGGTAAGTTCAGAGACTAATACAAATGGACCATTTTCTGAAATGGCTAAGTGTTGATCGATGGACGGCATCGACGCCCCGTCGATCCACACACGTTCCGTCAACTCCCCTCGTGGATGCACACTTTCCAGGCAGTCCTTGACCCCAAAATGCAAGGGTCCTCCTCAAGGGACCTTGGTTGGTCCATGGGGAGTCTTACCCGGATGTTTCGACCATGAATCAACTTAAACACATGTTACACACCCTTATACCAATTTTCATCATTTTCCGACTTCTAAAAGCTAGTCAAATAGGCTAAGGTACGTTAGTACCTCATTGAACTAGTTTCCGGACGTCATGGACGTTCTTGGATGTTTTAGTTTCTAGACTTCCTAAATGACTTATATTCATAAAAATGGACCTTAAAATAGTGTCTAACCCTTATGACACTTATTAGGCTCTAGAACACGTCTTGGATTTTCGAAGTGTTACAAAAATTATGGCGAAACCCTAATCAAATCATGGAGAAACCTTAAACGAAAAATAGGGCAAAATATGAATGAAAAAGCAAATTAACAAATAATAACACATCAAGCCTCCACGAAATCGAGTGTATAATCACTTACTTGGTAACAATTTCAGACAAGATCCAAAGAAAATCGACCAATCGACCAAACACTTCACGAAAACTGGCAAGCCTTTACTCCAGAACTACAACTGAACCAAATCTACTCGTTAATCCGTCGATTACACTTGCCAAAAGTTTTGAACTTCGTTGTCGATTACACTTCTTAGAAACGGTGAGAGGTTTAGAGCAAAGCAGAAAGGTTTAGAGCAAAGCTTCTTCGAGAAGTTTTAATCGATGTGAATTGTGAAGGTTTGAAATTTGGTTCCAAAGTTTTAATCCATGTGGCTTATATTTATCTAGGTGGAAAAATTTATCTAGGTGTCATGCGCGTGTAGACACGGTTGTAGTGATCGATCAAAAAAGGTGTACACGTTGGATGAATAAACAAGTTCAGGGGGATAATTAAAATGAAATCAAGTTTAGGTGTACACTGAATAAAAAAACTTCAAGTTCATGGGGGTAATAAATACTTTTGCCTTAATAAATTGATACAACAATATTGAAATAGTGTTGTACTTAATCAGATAAGTTGATAAAATAATATCAAAATAACATTGCGTTAAATTTTATAAGTTGATATATGATATTAAAATAATGTTGTTTGCTTCAATATAATGATAACTTGTTGCACTGCTTGAAATCTGAAGAAGACATCAAAAGATAAATTTGATCTTTTTTTAAAACAGACAACAATAGATTTGCATAACAAAATACTTAATCTTTAGGAGACTTCAAAGTATTCAACAATTAGATAATTGCTCATGATGGTAACCACCCGCCACTTTCAACCCTTAAAATAGTGGAAAAGTGTAAAACTTAACAAAATATAAATGAGACAACAAAATAAATAGCCATGTAAGAACGGATACAACAATACCTGAAATCATTTCATTTCTCAATTATTATTATTATTATCCCCACATTAAATAAGGTAACAATATATTATATTTTCTAGACAAAGATTCATTACAAACTTTCTACCTATATTACCACTTTATTAGAAAAGGCTTGAAATATTTCATCTCTAGGGATCTAATTCACGTGTCTGTGTAGTCACCCTTCTTTATATGTGGCTTCCATGCTTGACCTTTATATATATATATATATATATATATATATATATATATATATATATATATATATATATATATATATATATATATACTAGTGTTTCGACACGTGCGTTGCACGTGATTACCAATTAAGAAAATATGTGTTAGAGTAAATAGTATGCTTATTTCAACGAAGATTTTAATAATATGGTTTGCATAAAATAATATTACAAATTCTTTTGTGTATGTTCAGTGTGGATCATAATATTTATCTCTTATTCACGCGAACATATGAAGATGGTCAATGAAATTTTTTATTAGTTAAATGAATATATATATTTCAATTTGCTAAGGTTCAGTCATATTATTTTTCGTATCTCAATAATATTACCTTATTGACGATATTTGTTATTTATTTTTCTTGTAATCTAACCAAATGTGTTTGCACATGTATTTCATGTTATACCGTTCAGTATTCATATGAATATGTGAAGAAGACAACTACATTTTATTTTTAGAATTATTTTTATATATTGTTTTGTATGTTAAAAGTTATAACATAATAAATGGTGTTCTTGTTGTTGACTATTATATGTACTTCTCAATTGACTCTGTATACAAATCAAAGTTAGTTATCTGACTGTCCATAGTTATAGTTAACTGAGAAATGTTTTTATTATTTTACCGAAAAATGTTAAAGATGAATGAAAAATATATTCTATCTGTGAAATCAGATATATAATCACATGTTTATCTTACACCCAACAAAGATATAATTCATATACTTGTAAACAATTTACAATTTATTCAATAAAGCATGATTCGTCGGAGGAAAAACAACAACATTGTGTTATCACATTTATAGGGGCGGTATAATAATATGAAAAATTATTGGTCAAAAGTTAATATTATAAAACATGAAAGGTAGAAATAACTAATGTAATAATTATGAGAATTCATAATCTTATAACCAAAGAATGATAAAGAGTGTGAATAACATTTGCAATAATTAGTAATAACTAAGAAAATTTATAATGTTATAACTAAACAATTAATGTGCAGTAGTTGCATTTCTGATAAATTTTATAAATAGTCATTAGATTTTAATTTAGTGTAGGGACAACATGAAAATGTTTATTCCATATTCTTGAAAATAAAATTTATTTGTTACATGATAATTTTTAAATGATTCATATATATTCACGTATTTTTAACATGTGTTGCGAGTATTTAAAAAAATAAAAAGAACTCGGAATAATTTACAAAAATATATTCTGAATTTAAAATATCTTGTTAACTTGATAATACATTTGTTACAGATATAGTACTTTAAATTAAATACAAATTCCTACATATATATATATATATATATATATATGCATGAAGTTTTCTTCCTCTAAAATACTGTATTATTAGACACCGGAGAAATATGGAGTGAATGGAAAGGACAGATACGTTTTCTCTAATTCTCAAGATAAAATATCTTCTCTTTTTGCTTAATTCTTCTATTGTTGGCAGAACATTGAAGCATATTATCAAAGGGGAGTTATAACCACAACCATGCACTTAGCAAGTTACAAAGGGACCAGTATTAGCAATTGACTTAATTTTGATCTGATAAAATTATTACAGAAAAGGCAGCACAATGCTTTCAAACAACTAATGGAACAAGTAATACGCTGACAGAACTATATATTTCCTGTTTTGACCAAAAAGAAATATGTCTTTCCACTCATAACTCGATAGTAATCAGCATATACTAAGATCAAAGGCATCACTTACATCCTTATTCGAACTCATTCAATGACAACAAATAACACGAAATATTTTAAAATGCAAGAAGAAGAGTAGATGATTAAAAAAAATTGTGGTTCAAAAAATTGAGAGGAAACCCCTCTATTTATAGTAAACGAAGGGTGGTAGAAGAGTTTTTTGTGTCTTATCGGAATAGTCATGACCTTTTGAGAAGTCACAACCTTTTAAAAAAGTCACAACTATTGAAAAATGACCTTTATGAGAAGTCACAACTCCTTGGAAAGGCACAACTCTTTGGAAAAGTCACAACTCATTGAAAATGTATTTTTTGTGTCTTATCGGAATAGTCATGACCCTTTGAGAAGTCCTGACCTTTTGAGAAGTCACAAACTTTTGGAAAAGTCACATCTTATTGAAAAATAACCTTTCCGAGAAGTCACAACTCTTTGGAAAAATTAGAACTAAGTGAAAAATCACAACCCTTTGAAAAAAGTCACAACTTATCAGAAAAGTCACAACTCACTGAAAAAATCACAAACTAAGTTAGGGATATAATAGTAATTTAACTTTCAAGTTAGGAGTTCATGCTTTTAAGGTAATATAGATATTTAAGGTAATATATATATATATATATATATATATATATATATATATACTAGATGGATAATGTCCGTGCAAGCACGGGCCCAACATTTCTCATTATAGCGTATTTGGTTTCAACATACACAATTCTAACATAACAAGTAGTCACGTATTGAACTAAAAAAAATTTGTGACGAAGAGTTTTCATACAAATGGACATTATTTGGCTATTTCTTTACAAATATCTGCAAAATACATACTATGCTTCAACAAATTCACAACAACAATAATTCCATCTATATACCTTGCTTCTTGTTATAGCAAGCTCGAACAAGATCGAATTATGCTAGGAAGAGGCTTGTCTTACATGTAAGATAACTTGTTCAACTCTAAACTGCATAGGTTACTTTCTTCCTTCGCCTGAAAATTCAATGCTACTGCAACATACAAATGGAATTAAAATCACGTGATTATCATATTTTAGGTGACTGATCTTCCAAATAAAATAAATGATCCGACGAGAAATGTAAATGGTTGATCAACAGGAGTCATTTGTTCCCTCCAAAATCCCTTATAAACTAATGGATGTAAACAAATAACTTGCGGAGGGAAAGAGATGATATGAGGATAACAGGAGATCCTTCCAGTGTGGCGGACGCATGTGTGTAGTCTTCTACTCTTCTTCCCATGTTGTCTCTACTGTGGAGCAACGACCATTCTCTGCCAATTAATGAGACTGAAATTTGAGTATAAATATCTGGACACACTTGATGATGTTTCATCCGATTTAGTAGCTTCTTAACTTGTTCACAAAGCCCAAAAGTATAAAAAAAATCTTGAATAATTGTAATGTATAAAACAATATCATGAGGAATGCCTTCGCCAATCATTTCAGTGAAAAATTTGTGGGTCTCTTCTACCATTTTATCTTTACATGAAATGTCAATTATGGTGTTATAAGACAGAACGTTAGGTTCACGATTTTCTCTTTCCGTGCTTTCCAGTAAATTGACTGTTGTTTGGGTATTTCCCGACTTGCATAGCCCGTCAATAAGAGGCAGAAAGTCTGAAATTTCATCAATTCTAAATTTATCGATAAACAAAAGATATGTTGATACCACCATTTATACCTACTGGCCCCTCTTAATCACCATCGAGAATAAATATGTTGCTCCGAATAACATGAGTCCTCCAAGGTACTAAAATATAGACGTTAGCTAATTTCATTACAATTTCAAACATCTTTAATAACATTTTCATTATATATTTAAAAGTACATTTTTCCATTGCACAAAACACCAAAACTTTGTTCATCACAAACTAAAAAGAGCAGAAAACTTGAAAATCTTATAAAAATACATAGTTAGATGCCATGTTTATAAATCAACATCTAAGTTTGCCGCATCACAATTAAAATGTTTATGAACTTTCAACAACTGATTTTTTTTTTTTCAAAATAAATTCAGAAAACGTAGGAGAATAAAATCTCACTTTTCACATTAAATTGAAACAACAATTGAGTTAGTTTTGTAAGCATTGAGTGTAGGACAATGTAGACATGGTTTCAAATTTGGGATAAATAATTTGGATTAAAAGTGGACTGGGTCATAATATTTTTTTACATATAAGCAGACATGTGAATCCAAGAATAACATCAACATAATCAAAGCAAAAAAATTGATAATTACTCCGAAGTTAACCACAATAACACAGACTGAAACCTACCCGAAAACAATAAGAATGATAGGAACCTTAATAGTAACAAAATTGGTTGAGAAATAAAATTTTCAAATTTGGTTCGAATGGTGATAAGTGAGACAGTGAGTCGGATGACTATAACTCTGGAGAGATAACAGGGTAAATTTCACAGTGTTTGCCTAATACAAATTCTCTTCAGATTTTAACTAGCATAAAGATCAAATTTTATAAACCCAAAATTAGAGCAGGAAAGATTTATAAATATGAACTCTCATCTTTATGCACAAACAAAATTCGAAAAAAAAAAATTGAAGACGAAGAGGAAAAAAGAAATACCTTAATGTTGTTTTCATGCTTGATTCTGCTAAATAACTTCTAATCTTCTTCAACATAAATGAAAGCATACTATAGAGATAAAGGTCAGGCATGAAAGCCACGTGTAAAGAAGGGTGACTACACAGACACGTGGAAACAAAATAGATCCCTAGAGATGAAACATACATGTTGAAATCAAGCTTTTTCTAATATAGTAGTAGTAATAAAGTAAAATGTATATATAAAGCATGTCGATACATACTAATGGTTGGCTCGTGTACCACGCCTACTACATTGATTTTTGTGTGTGAGTTTCATGAGTGAATTGAATTTACGTTTCGTAATGTGACTGTTTTATGTTGGTCTTTGAGTAGTCGTATTGGTGTAATTAAATGTTGGGATTGCTCTTGTGTGGGCCGATACTGCATTTGAGATGCCATAAACGATATTTCAGGAATCCCTGGGGTGGTCTGAGTCACCCAAACTAGTATTAAACCATATGTAGGTTAAGTTAAAGGAGAAATAAGTAAGAGTTTTGTTGGTCAATTACTGTTAGTTGGCGGATTTGAGATTAGGAATGGAGTTAACAGAGGAATTTTGTTGTTGGTAGAATGAGTGGGTCCAGAAGTTTCTATGTGATAGAAGGGTTAGGTTATGATCTGATAAGAGGATGGAATGTCCGAGATTGTGGATTTGGCACCAGAGGGAGGTGAGGTGACTTGAGACTGAATGAGTCAATCCAAAGGTGGTGGTATCCAGTAGTAAGGATGGTGGCTAAAGGATCAGGGGTGTATTATAATATATCTCCAAGTTTCATATTTCTTTGATTATTTGAATGATATTATGTGGTGAATTCAGAATCGATCGATGATGCTTACCAGTACATGATGTTTATACTGATACTACTCTTGTTATGCTACTTGACATAATTAGGTTGCAGGATCATTGACGTTTCTTAGGTGAAGACGAAAATGATCTCCGACAGCTTCCACCTCTCCTCTCTTATGGTCGGAGTTATATATTATTATTTTTGAATTTCGTAATCTTCTAGAGCTCTTGTACTTGTTTAGACTAGTTTTATGGGATGGTTCAAAATATTTTTACAAAGGTACTTTATTTTAACTAACTTTGAGCATTTCGATAATTAAATAAAGTGTTTAACTTACATTTTATACACTTCCGCATTTTTATGTTTGACTTTTCGAATAAGAATTCTCCTATCTAGATGTTGAAGCAGGTGTCCTCACGACCCGATTAGTTGGGTTGTAATACACTCCCACTAAGTATAAATATTTAGTCATTCATGGAATGTTCTATAAATTGTTCAATATACATATGAAATTCATTCTACATGATACAACTAAATATGAAAAGGTTAAAAACTTAAAAATAAAATCTACATATACAACTCTTTCAATTATTTAGTGGCTCAAAAAAAAGATCGTTATGGAAAGGTAGAATGAGTTCCACTAAAGTGCTTTCAAGCCGCAAATTTAGATAAATAATGTTCTAAGAACGTAATGCATATAATTCTGTAATTTAGGAATCAAATATGCATTTGTAAGAGATATATTGAAGAGAATCTCAATAGCTAATCCAAATATAAGATGTTAAACAAATTATAAGATAAGAAATTGTTGCATCATTTTAGAGTTTTATAATGTATGATTAAGTATTGAGAGAATTTTAAAGAGGTTCAAACATATGTCATTGTGTTAGAAAACATGGTTTTATATTACCATATTATTTACTTGTAGTAAGTTATGATTAAATTATACGAGCTTAAAACGTTTTATCTGTACTAATTATCTTAAAATTTAAAATTTAAGTGTTAATTTTTTGATACATTAATATGAATTAGACAATATATATTTTCACATTGCTATAACTTATAGTGGAAGGTCTTTTACTAAGCATGACTATAAACAACATATATACATATTTGAACGAGAGCAAATTTTGAAAATATAAAAATACAACCAAACAAAAAATTACCTTATAAATTAAGATCACTTCTGTCACATTAGGGGAGCACCCCCTAGACGTAACCGGCGTCGGCGTCCTTTTTGAGGACTAAGACTAGCCTCTTAGCTTACATCATTATATTCATAGGTTAAAAATGCGAAAATTTTATAAACTTTTCATTACTTCTACATTGAGGTTTACATAGACCTCTACATACACATAATACTTATATCGAGTATACATAGACCCTTCGTAAGAAGATTACTTAGTCTTCTACTTTTATTGCACATAGATATATATATAAAATATGACATAGTCTCAAATGGATGTCTCATCTCATAACCATCTAACAAGAGTATAATAATATGGGCCTAGCCCATTCATCAATGTAATAAGACCACATATAGGTCATACAATGTTTAGTACTCAAAGAAAAGGAAAGAACATAAGAGTCTTAAAACTAGAACAACTTCATAAGCTTGGTAGTGGCTTTGCCCTCGGAAAGTGAGGACCTACCCAACTTGGATGATTGAGAATTCCAAGTCTTCTTCAAAGTCGTCTCAAAGCACTTCAACGACCGAAACCTAAAATGTTGGGGAAAAGAGAGAAAATGGGGTTAGTACACCACTTGTACTAAGTATGAGACCATATGCACACATATCATGAAATCATGCTAAGAAAAGAGACAATTCATAAAGGTATGCAATTTACTTTGAAAAAGCCTTATGCACATTCAACAAACCATACCAATCAATGAGACATATTCATCAAGTCCAAAGCATGTACGTCACAAGACCAACAATACTAAGTCTAGTCAAGTCAACATGCATATCACATAATGGAACAAAAAATCGAGGCAACTCTATCATCAAGTTATAATAACAACAAGCATGGATAAGAGTACATTTCAACAAAATCAAAGCAAGACCATTATTTATGACCCTCTTTAAGTCCACTTGTGCAATGACTAAGCAAAGCCCCATAACCTTACTTAATCAAGTAAACCTAGCAAGAACCATAACCAATGTCCAACTTCACATAACATAACATTAAGAGTACATAATATCATACTTTAGCAATAGAGACCAAATACATGTTCACAAGAGTAATCAACATCACATACTGTCATTAACATGTAAGATCATCATATACATATCATTTACATTTGTAAGCATATACATACATAAGAACATCCTCCTAAGACTTCCCTTAGGGCTAACTATTGCAATGTATAGGTGAGTCCCATAACCCTACCTAGACTAAGCTAAACCCCTTAGATCATCTTAGTTAGAGTTCCATCCTTTAGTTCATTTTACCTTTTGGAAACATCTTGCCTTAACTGACATAGACCACATGAGCTAATGTGGAATTTGGTGTCATGAAACCTTACACCAAAAGAAGGCGGACTACTTGCCAAGGTAGTACATAAACATGAACATAGCAACTACGTGGATCCACTAGCTAGTATTCCTATGGGGGCAACATAGTTCAAGAAATAGGAGATATAGTTGGGACCCTCCTTATGATACATGTATTGGAGTCTCCAATCTCAAGAGTACATTAGTGATCCTACCTTTCCTATGTGAGAAGGGACACTTCTCACTCTAGTTCACTCGGTGCTAAGCTAGAGTCCCTTTTAAAATGTCTTTTAAACCTTTATTAATCATCATAGCTTAATGTAGGTCATAGGGTCTATCCCTTGTATAATCATCATCATCATAGCTCAATAAGAAATGCATGAGTATTGTCCTTTCATTACAATTCATACATGTGAGGTTAACACATTTACATAGTCACATCATATTAAGGCACATTGGTAAATCATCACTGTCCTTATAACATTTACATCTTAGCCAACACCTCACAAACCATAGTCAAGACATTTCAATTCAACATCATACCAACCCTATCAATCTTAACATAAGGTGTACTTCAATACAACATCATCACTTTATCACAATTAACCATAATTGAAGTAAAGAATAGGGATCACAAGACTTACCAAGTCTCCTTCATAATCCATCAACAAGGTCTTACCATCAACCCTTACCAACCCAATAAGGGTGTAATGTCATCACACAACAATAACCAACATGATAACAAGGCTAATTGAATAACTATATTCACAATCTATCACTAGTTCATAGCTTAAGATAAGATACATAGGTCAAAGTCATAATCTAGATCGATTACTCAAGAACTAGCATGATAGGACTATAATTCACCCTAATCTATTCATAATTGATACAATATCAACATCTAGTATAAATCCAACCAATAACCAATTCAATTGAACCAACATTACACAATTCATATCAAGATCATAACTTAGGGTTAATGGGAATAGGTCATCTTCTAAATACTAGACCAATCCATCAAGAAATAACATAATTAAGTTATAATACAGTTTAATCTATTCATCATATCCAAAAGAAATCATAAACAAATCAATTCACAAGATCAATTTCGAGATTGGAAAAGACCCACATGAAAACTCAACTTTTGAAATCAATTTGATGGAACCCTTTGAGGAAAGAGGTCTCAAAGGTGAAATGAATCCCATACCTTAATGTTTGATGAAGATTGATGGAGAAACCTTGGTTATTGCAGCCCTAAAACCCACCTTGACCTTGTCTTCTATGGAGTTCTTCAACTAGAGAGAGAAAGAAGAGAGAAGGAAGAGAGTTTTGGGTTTGGGAATTATGAAAGCTTAGGGTAGTCTAATTAGCTTAGGGTCTTTATATAGGTTGTTAATTAACTTAATTAGACCTCTCCTAAACCCTAATTAACCTCCTAACTAATCCAACTAATCAAATGAATTAAATCAAAACGTGCAGCAAAACACAGACCTCACAGAAGGAACCCCGAACCACGCCCTGTTTGTCAATCAACGGGCAAAGGACTAACCGTCCTGTTGGTCCGTCGTTGAGTTCAGAGACTGTGCAAATCTCAAACTTGGCCAAATATTCTAAGTGTATATCGACGGGGGCAATCTACGCCCGCGTCGATTGACACACGAATCGTCGATTGCACTCGTTTGTGCACACTGCCTTTTGACATATCTTGCCAATTTGCAAGGGTCCTCCTTAAGGGCCCTTGGTTGGTCCTTGGGAGTCATGCCCCAACGTTTAGACTATTAACTAACTCTAATATATTTTAGACACCCTTCCACCAATTTTCATCATTTTCCGACTCCTAAAAGCTAGTCAAATAGACTAAGGCACGCTAGCACCTCCTTGAACTAGTTTCCGACGTCATGGACGTTCCTTGACATTTTGACTTCTAAACTTCCTAAATGACTTATATACATTAAAATAGATCTTAAAACAGTGTTTAAATCTTTTGACACTCATGTTAGGCTCTAGAACTCGTCTTAGATTTTTGAAGTGTTACATTATCCCCTCCTTAGGAACATTCGTCCCCGATGACACTAAAATCTTTGAAAGGAAGGAATAGACTCTAGACTAGCAGCCCAATCAACAACAATACATTATAACATGAGTTACAACATCAATCATGGCATTTACACATAGCAATTCAAAACTTCAATTACCACACATAAGGCTCAACATTACATTATGAGGAATTTTCTTCTCACAACAACAACATGAGCTCAACATACCTTAATTATGCCAAAACTTAACTTATCAACATGCTCAATATCATTTCATAAACACTCACCATATCAAAATGCACAACATAACTCAATACAAGAAGAATTGCAAATTTTCAAGTCAATATGCACAATTTCACTGTAATTTCACTATAATGACATCTAAAATGCACATTTTTGCAAAACTTCACCAAAAATCAAAGCAACTTTCATTTTAGTCATTACTTTTATTATTAGTAAGAATAACTAACCTTCATTAGGAAATAGATGAGGATAACGGGACTTCATGTTGGTCTCGGCCTCCCATGTTGCTCTCTCAACTAGGTGGTTTCTCCATAACACTTTTACGGAGGCAACCTCTTTGTTCCTTAACCTCTTCACTTGACGATCAAGGATCTCAACCGGAACCTCCTCATAGGAGAGGTTATCCTTCACACCAAGACACTCATAGGAAGAATAGATGGATCACTGATACACTTCAAAAGCATAGAAACATGGAAAACCGGATGAACCGAAGCCAATTCACTAGGGAGTTTCAACTCATAAGCAACCTTACCAACCCTTTGCAAGATTTCATAGGGACCCACATAACGAGGACTCAACTTCCCTTCCTTGCCAAATCTAACCACCACTTTCATAGGCGATATTTTCAAGTACACCTTATAACCTTCTTCAAACTCTAATTCTCTTCTCCTATGATCGGCATAAGACTTTTTCCAACTATAGGCTGTTTGCAACCAGTTCCTTATGATATGAACCTTCTCCAAAGTCTTATAAATTAAATCGGGACCCAAAAGTGAAGACTCGCCCACTTCAAACCATCCAATTGGAGATCTACATCTCCTACCATACAAGGTTTCATAAGGAGCCATAGATATAGATGAATAGTAGCAATTGTTGTAAGCAAACTCCACCAAAGGCAAATGCTTATCCCAATTTCCCTTGAAATCAATGATACAATCTCTAAGCATTTCCTCAAGGGTTTGAATAGTACGCTCCGCTTGACCATCCGTTTGAGGATGAAAAGCGATGCTTAACTTCACCTTGGTACCCAACCTTTGTTGGAATGACCTCCAAAACCTAGATGTGAATTGTGCACCCCTATCCGATATAATGGATAACAGAATACCATGGCGACACACAATCTCATCTATGAAGATCCTTGCATAATCTTCTGCCGAATAAGTAGACTTGACGGGAATAAAATGAGCGGATTTTGTCAACCTATCCAAAATCACCTATATTGAGTCATATTGCTTTTGTGTCCGAGGCAAACCTACCACAAACTCCATATTGATGTCATCCCACTTACAAGTAGGAACTTTGATTTCTTGAAGTAAACCACCCGACTTTTGGTGTTCAACTTTCACTTGTTGGTAATTTAGACACTTAGCAACAAATTCCGCTATGTCCTTTTTCAAACCTTCCCACCAAAACACTTCCCTAAGGTCATGATACATCTTTGTAGAACCCGGATGAATGGAGTAACGGGACCCATGAGCTTCCTCAAGAATCTAGCTCCTCAAACCATCTATATTGGGAACACATAACCTTCCTTAGTACCTCAAGACACCATCCCCCCCTAAGGAGAATGACTCATTAAGTTTACCAAGAACCGATTTCTTCAACTCCATCAATGTTTGATGAAGATGTTGTTTGGACTTCACCTCGACCACCAAAGACGAGTCGAAGTTATGATGTACCACTACACCACCTATAGGAGAATGTTCAATCCGAGCCCCTAAACAAGCCAACCTATGAACATCCTTAACTAGGTTCCTCTTGGCTTCCTCAACATGGGACACACTTCCCATGGACAAACGACTCAAAGCATCCGCTACCACATTAGCCTTAACGGGGTGATAGAGAACACTCATGTCATAGTCTTTCAACAAATCTAACCATCTCCTTTGTCGGAGATTCAACTCTTTTTGAGTGAATACATATTGAAGACTTTTATGGTCCGTATACACATCCACATGGACCCCATACAAGTAATGCCTCCATATCTTCAAGGCAAATACCACAGCCGCTAATTCAAGGTCATGAGTTGGATAATTTCTCTCATGCAACTTAAGTTGCCTAGAGGCATAGGCTATAACCTTCTCATGTTACATAAGAACACACCCTAAACCGACTCGGGACGCATCACAATATACCATGAAACCCTTTATACCCTCCGGTAGGGTCAATACCGGAGCGGAAGTAAGCCTATCCTTCAATATTTGGAAACTTCACTCACATGCTTCCGACCACTCAAACTTCTTTCTCTTTTGGGTCAAGTAGCCAAGGGATATGCAATGGACGCAAAACCATCCACAAACCTCCGATAATAACCCGCTAGACCCAAGAAACTCCTAATGTTGGGCGGAGTCAGTGGTCTAGGCCAATTTTTCACCACCTCGGTTTTCCTTGGATCAACCTCAACTCACTCACTAGAGATGATATGACCAAGAAATGCCACCGACCTCAACAAAAACTCATATTTGCTATAATTGGCAAATAATTGGTGTTCTATAAAACACTTGTAACACCACCCTCAAATGGTCCATATGTTCACCCTCATTTTTTAAATATACCAAGATGTCATCAATGAAGACAATGACAAATGAATCTAGGTAACTTTGAAACACTCTATTCATGAGATCCATAAACGCCGCCGGGGCATTAGTGAGACCAAAGGACATTACTAAGAACTCATAGTGACCATATCTAGTCCAAAATGTCATTTTTGGTATATCCTCACCTCTCACCCTAAGTTGGTGATACCCCGACCTCAAGTCAATCTTAGAAAAGTAGTTTGCCCCTTGGAGTTGATCAAACAAGTCATCAATATGAGGGAGAGGATACTTGTTCTTAAATGACTTTGTTCAGTTGGCGATAATCAATGCACATTCTAAGGGAACCATCCTTCTTCTTCACAAATAAAACCGGAGCACCCCATGGAGAAATAATAGGTCTAATGAAGCCTTTGTCTGGTAAATCCTTGAGTTGAGCCTTCAACTCTTTCAATTCTGCCGGAGCCATCCGATAAGGAGGAATTGAAATGGGATTTGTATCCGGTAACAAGTTGATACCAAAATCAATTTCCCGTTCGGGAGGAATACCGGGAAGATCATTAGGAAAGAACTTCAGAAATTCTCTCACTACGGGGACCAACTCAATGGGAGGAATCTCGAAGTCTAAATCTTGGACTCTTACTATATGGTATAAACACCCTTTAGAGATCATCTTACAAGCTTTCAAACTAGAAATGATACGACCTCTAGGAATAGAATTTCCCCCCTTCCACTCTAAAACGGGCTCATTTGTAAAGTTAAACTTCACCACCCTAGTTCTACAATCTATAGAGGCAAAGCAAGCATGCAACCAATCCATACCCAATATGACATCAAAATCAAACATATCAAGTTCTACTAGTTCAACATAAGTAACTCTATTGGGCAACATTATTGGACAATTTCTATATACCCTTTTTGCAACAACGGACTCACCCACTGGGGTAGACACCATAAAAGGTTCATTCAAGATATCGGGTAAAATGTCAAAGTTTTTTGCTACTAGAGTAACAAAAGATAGTGTAGCACCTGGATCAAGTAAAGCATATAAATCAATAGAGAAAACTTTCAACATACAGGTCACCATATCGGGAGAAGTCTCTTTCTCACCCCATTGAGTGAAGTGCATAAAAACAATTCTTCTTCGGAGCATCATTGGAACCACTTGCTTGAGCTTGACCACTAACATTGTCTTGTCCTTTCATATTAGGGCAATCCCTAACCTTGTGACCACTCTTGCCACAACCAAAACAATTATCCATTCCCTTAAGGCATTTCACCAAAATGTTTCTTGCCACACTTTTCATCAGTTGGATTTTGGTTGGTGAGCTAGTACCCCTTCCCTTTTGAGGCTTAGGTTTAGACACCCTATCATCACGAGACTTAAGGAACTTGTAAGTAACTTGATTAGAGAACCTCTTCTTAAACCTAGACTTGTCTTGGATATCAAGCCTACCCTTTGAAGAACCACCATCAAAAGATCTAGCCCTCTTAGCATCTGTACTCTTTATCTTAGCCCTTGCCTCTTCCACTTGTTGAGCATGAACCATGAGATGAGAAATGTTCATATTGTCATGTAGCATAGCCAAATGACATTCCTCTTGCAAGTCATCCGACACTCCCGTCACAAAGCTGTTCATTTCATCTCTAGGATCAGAAACCAAAGAAGGAGCATACTTTGACAATTTAGTGAATTTCAAAGAGTATTCAAGTACACTCATATCTCCTTGACGAAGGTTGATGAAATACACCACCTTGGATTCCTTTTTCTCTGTAGGAAATAATCTATCAATAAAAGCCTTCTTGAAAACTTCCCAAGTCACCGGTCCACCCCTTAAAGGCCTATTGTCTCTCCATTGGACGTACCAAGTTTGGGCCACATCTTTGAGTTGGTAAGTGGCTAATTCTTCCTTCTCACTAGTAGTCAACCTTATAGCATAGAGAATCTTGTAAATTTCATCAATGAACTCTTGGGGGTCTTCCTAAACTTTGAACCCATAGAAAGTAGTGGGATTCATTCTAGTGAAATCTCTCAAACGGGAGGCCACGGTAGCAACTTGTTGGTTTTCTCGGGGTACAACCTCCCGATTAGCTTGGGTCGTCATGGCTTGATCTTGAGTAGTGGCGGCTTGTGATTGAGTAATAATGGCTTGGGCCATTTGGAAAATAGCAACCCTTATGTCACCATCTGTCAAAGGAGGAGGATTGACCGGAGCTTGGTCATCATTAACATCTTCTTCAAGAGGAGGAACTTGATCACCACGGGGAGGAACTCCCGCATTGGTCATCTCTTCTTCAAGTGTTCGTGCCTCGTTCCTTCGAGTATTCATTGCCTATAATCACAACAAGAGGATTAGATGCTAAAAACACGTAGAGTCAAAACTCTAGAGGCACGATATTGTACTTCCAAGAAAGTGAGAGTTTCCTAAGTATCATATAGATTCCTATTCATAAGTGTGGCGCGCTTCACAATTATGAGTAAGAATCTACATAGACGTGGTTGAGAGAGACATCGACTCGAAGATATTCAATATCATGCTCTGATACCAAGTTTGTCACATTCGGGGAGCACCCCCTAGACGTAACCGGCGTCGTCGTCCTCTTTGAGGACTAAGACTAGCCTCTTAGCGTACATCATTACATTCATAGGTTAAAAATGCGCGAATTTTAAAAACATTTCATTACTTCTACATTTAGGTTTACATAGATCACTACATACACAGAATACTTATATCAAGTATACATAGACTCTTCGTATAGAAAGATTACTTAGTCTTATACTTTTATTGCACATATATATATATATATATATATAATATGACTTAGTCTCTAATGGACGTCTCATCTCATAACCATCTAACAAGAGTATAATAATTTGGGCATAGCCCATACATCAATGTAATAAGACCACATATAGGTCATACAATGTTTAGTACTCAAAGAAAAGGAAAGAACATAAGAGTCTTAAAACTAGAACAACTTCATAAGCTAGATAGTGGCTTTGCCCTCGGAAAGTGAGGACCTACCCAACTTGGATGATTGAGAATTCCAAGTCTTCTTCAAAGTCGTCTCAAAGCCCTTAAATGATCGGAACCTAAAATGTTGGGGAAAAAGGGAGAAAATGGGGTTAGTACACCACTTGTACTAAGTATGAGACAATATGCACACATATCATGAAATCATGCTAAGAAAAGAGACAATTCATAAAGGTATGCAATTTACTTTGAAAAAGCCTTATTGCACATTCAATAAGCCATACCAATCAATGAGACATATTCCTTAAGTCTAAAGCATGTACATCACAAGACCAACAATACTAAGTCTAGTCAAGTCAACATGCATATCACATAATGGAACACAAAATCGAGGCAATTCTATCATCAAGTTATAATAACAACAAGCATGGATAAGAGGACCTTTCAACATAATCAAAGCAAGACCATTATTTATGACCCTCTTGAAGTCCACTTGTGCAATGACTAAGCAAAGCCCCATAACCTTACTTAATCAAGTAAACCTAGCAAGAACCATAACCAATGTCCAACTTCACATAACATAACATTAAGAGTACATAATATCATACTTTAGCAATAGAGACCAAATACATGTTCAAATGTAATCAACATCACATAGTTCGTTAAAATATAAGATCATCATATACATATCATTTACATTTGTAAGCATATACATACATAAGAACATCCTCCTAAGACTTCCCTTAAGGCTAACTAGTGCAATGTATAGGTAGAGTCTTATACCCCCACCTAGACTAAGCTAAACCCCTTAGGTCATCTTAGTTAGAGTTCAATCCTTTAGTTCATTTTACCTTTTGGGAACATCTTGCCTTAACCGACATAAACTACATGAGCTAATGTTGTCACGCCCCGAGCTACCCCCGAGCCGCGGACACGGAACCTAGGACCACAAGTGATCCCAAGCTAACCCTGCTGTCATGATCATGAGCATACTAAAGATAATAAACTGAATGCGGAAGCTAAATCATAATTTAAACTGAAAAGATGGGGAATACTCATATTCTATAACTGAGATATTTGAAAACAATGAGTTTAATACAAAGGAAATATTAACTCAATACTAAGCTGAAACTAAGTATGTCTGAAAATAGCCGCTAAACTGACTAGAAATGCTGGGACAAGCCCCAGCTAAGTCTAGCAAAAACCGAAACTAAATGACTAAAAGACTGAAATGAACTCATGACTATTGTCCTCGGAGAATGAGGACTCACCACTAAATCTGCTGGACTGGAGATCGGGAATCGATCTAAGTGTGATCTGGATGCTGAGAACCTGAACCTACATCACGAGAAGATGTAGCGCACGTATGCGTCAATACTTGAAGGTACTGAGCATGTAGGATAGAGTAAAGCTGAAATAAAACATAACTGAACAAGCACAAAAACAAGTATAATAATCTGAACATGATATACTGAATTTTGAGCTAACTGTATGCAATTACCAATTTATAACATGCTGAAACTGAATACTGAATATACTGATAAATGGTCAATGCAATAGAGTCTGACTGAACTATGGGAGCTACTAATAAACGATAATAAAACCACATGAGCTAAATGTTGAGTCCGATGTATACGCCCCATCGAGAGGACCCAATGTCACATCCTGGTTTACCTTCTAGACGTAACCGGCGTCGTCGTCCTCTTTGAGGACTAAGACTAGCCCCTTAATTATCATCATCGCATTCACAAGTCAAAAAGTACGGAAAATTTAAAACTTTTAATTATATCTAATTGAAGGTTTACATAGACCTCTACATACACGTAATAGTATTATTATCGAGTATACATAGACCCTTCGTATAAGAAGATTACTTAGTCTTCTACTTTTATTTCACATACACATATATAAGATAGAAATAGAGTCATCAAATCCATCTCATCTCATAACCATCTAGAATGACAATATCAACTTGGGCATAGCCCTACAACAATAAAATAAGCCACATATAGGTTTTATACAACTTGTCTTCAAATGAAAGATAGAGTCAACATAAGTGTCTTAATATCTAAGCCAATCCATAGGTAGAATATCGGCATCATCCTCGGGAAAATGAGGACCTACCACTTGGATGATAAGAATATCCAAGCCTCCTTCTAAATCGCCTTGAACCAAACCTCAACGATCGGAACCTAAATTGTTTGGGAAAAAGGGAGAAAATAGGTTTAGTACGCCACATGTACTAAGTATGAGACCATATGCACATATAACAACCAAACATGCTAAAAAGGGACATTTAGTTAAATCATGCCATTTTACCTCTTTATGCACAACCAACAAACTATACAAATCATTTAGACATGTTCAATCAAGTCAAAGCAACCATATGCATATCACATACTTGAACACATAATCTCATACAACCCTATCACCAAGTAATAACACCACAAGCATGAATAAGAGTTCATCATGTAAATAGCAAAGCAAGACAACCAATCATAATCCTTATAAATTCACAAGTGCAATGACCAATCAAATCCCCATAACCCTACTTAATCAAGCAACCAAATAAGAATCATAAATAGTAACTCACTTCACATAACTTAGCCTTCAACACACATAAGTTCATACTTTAACAATAAAGACCATTTACATATTCATAAGAATCATAATCATCATATAAGGTCATCTACCTTTATCATCATTTATAAACATAATATTGACCTGCTAAAGCTCCTATCAAGGCAAACTAGTGCAAGGCATAGGTAGAGTCCCATACTCCTACCTAAGCTAAGTCAAACCCCTCAAGTCACTCTAGTTAGTCTATACATCATTACTTCATTTTAGTTTAGGGAACACTTGTATTAACCGACATAGACCACATGAGCTAATGTGGAATCCGGTGTTGCAAAACCTTACACCGATGGAAGGTGTTGTACCGGCCAAAGTAAAACCAAACACAAACGTAGCTTTCTAGGTGGATCCACTAGCTAGTCTTCCTATGGGGGCAACATAGTTCAAGAACTAAGAGATAGGTAATTCCCTATACATACCACTTGGTAATTGGGGCCTCATCTCATGGGAATCAATTAATTGAGTATCCTTCAATGGGGAGTCAACATCACATATAGAACTAAAGGGTAACACTTCCTCTATTGGAAAGCCATCACCTCCCATTGTCAAGTTCACTCGGTGCTAAGCTAAGTCCCTTATTGAAACGTCTTTAATCTTTATTCATAAATCATAACTTAGTTTAGGTCATAGGGTCTATCCCTTGTATAATCATCATCATAATAGATCAATAGGAATTGCATGAGTATAATCCTTTCATTACAATCCACATAAGTAAGGTTAACACATTACATACTATTTCATAATAAGGCACATTGGTAATCACCATCATCCTTATAAATTTACATCTTAATCAACCTCACAACCATAAGCAAGACATTTAAATTCAATATCATACCACCCTATCAACCCTAAACAAGGCATACTCCAACACAATCATCATGACTTACTCACAATTAACCATAATTGAAGCAAAGGATAGGGATCACAAGACTTACCAAGTCTTCTTCACAATTCATCATCTTCAAGGTCTTACTATCAACTCTTAGTTCAACTCAATTAGGTCATCAAATCACCATAATTCAATAACCAATGTAATCACAAGTCTAGAAGAACCACTTCATCATAACTCAATAATAGATCAAAGCTTAGGATTAAGTCAATTCATCATACCCTAGATCACCTATCAAGAACTAGTATGAAAGACTATACATCACCCTAATTAATTCATAATTATCATAAAAACATCATCTAGTAGTAATTCAACCCTTAACCAAGTCAATTGAATGAACAATATACAATATAAGTCAAGATCACAACATAGGGTTAGGGACTTAGGATCATATTCTTCAATTTAGGCAAGACCATAAACAATTATCATAATCAAGTTAAAATACATGTTAATCTATTCAATATAACCTAAATAACACATCAACAACTCAATTCATAACTTCAAATTCGTAATTGGATGAAACCCATTTGAAAATTCTAGATTTGAAAACACTTTGAATGAACCCTTTGAGAAAAGAGGTCTCAAAGGTGAAGAGATCACATACCTCAAAGTTTTGACAAAGATTTGAAGATGAATTTGTCTCTTTCCAGCCCCCAGAGCCCTTCCTTTGCTTAGTCTTCAATGGTGTCTTCCAATAGACAGAGAAAGAAGAGAGAAGATAGAGTAATTGGTTTTTGAGTTCTAATTAGATTAAAGGGGTTGGGGACTTTATATGGGTGACTAACTAACTTAATTAGAACCCCTTAATCCCTTAATTAACCGCCTAAACCCCTAACTAATTATAGGAACTTAAATTAAAACGTGCAGGAAAATATCAACCCTCACAGACGGAACCCCGTCGACGGGCCGTCTGTGAGTCGACGAGCCTCCCCCCCTCTCGTCCTGCACATCCATCGATGAGTTCAGAGACTTGTGCAAGCGAGAGCTTCCTCAAATTGGCTAAGTGTGGGATGACGGTGGCATCGATGCCCCGTCAGTCCACACACGAACAGTAGCCTCCTCCGTCGATGCACACTGCCTAGACAGTGTTGCCTCAATCTGCAGGGGTCCTCCTCAAGGGCCCTTGGTTGGTCCCTGGGGAGTCGTACCCGGAAGTTTCGACCATGAAACATCTCTAACATGTGTTTCACACAATTTTACTAAATTTCGTTAATTTCCAACTCTTAAAAACTAGTCAAATAGGCCAAGGCACACTAGTACCTTTTTGAACCAACTTTCAAACGTCATGGACGTTCTTGGATGTTTTGGTTCCTAGACTTCCTAAATGACATATATTCATTAAAAACAGTGTGTAGACTCCATGAAACCTATGTTAGGCTTAACGACACGTCTTATATTTTCGAAGTGTTACACCCAATATACCATGCCAAAGGTATAAAGGCATGCTGGCGTGATCACTAAACTTATTGCCCACAGAGGGGACTTACAACCTACTTGGCTAGTAGTTCTGGGACTAATTGGGTACGCTGAACCCTAGTCCAACTCAGTATTAGGCTACTCCCAATGAATTGTGTAATTAACTGATTATGACTGAGTTTCTATAAATACTGGATAGCTCAAAACTAAACATGCAAACTGAGAATGCAACAATTAATCTGGTAATTATGTATTTATAATTGAGCCATGTATATATGAAGTAACTGAAATATCTGACCTAGCATGTGTAATTAAATAACTAAAGAAATACATAGTTAGGGTTTTGAAATTCATGCGATAAATTGAATAATAATATGGAAATCTGATTTGGAACATATAACTAATTAATTCATGAAGTTCTGTTGAAGTTCCAGAAACCCTAGGTCTAATCATGATATGGGAATCAAGAATCTGACTGAAAACTAGGGACCCAATGGGTGAAAGGAACCCACTAGTGAAATCCCACATACCTTGTGATGAAATCCACGGAGAAATATTTAGATTTCGAGGCTGGAACTGAGGGAACCTTGCTGCGTTCTTAAACTAGGGTTCTTGACTTTTTTCTCCTTTCTTGCTTCTAATTTTCTAAGTTTTTGATTAATGATTTGACTTAGGTAAGTTTTAGTTATGTTTCTAGGCTTAAACTGAATAAAATCTGATGATTTAGGGTCAAAACGACATATCTTAGGGTTTAAACAAAGTGGAAAAGACCAAAAGACCCCTGAGTTAATTGTTGTCGTACCAAACGACGACCTGGACTAACGGTCCGTCGTTCAATCGACAGTCCGTCATTTGGGTCCGTAGGTTGGGTCTATTCGACAGGCCTTTACTAAAACGGGTATGACGTTTTACTCAGAGGTCTGATTTTAGCAAGATTGGTGGATATGGAAAGCTAATTCAATTATCTATCATTTCATAGGTCATGGGACACCTAATTCATTTTGTGCTAAGAGTTATGATCAATTGAAGTTGACCCAACTGCAATTTCCCCCTAACTGTCTGTTAATTTCCACCTACGGTCCGTAGGTCCATCTACGGACCGTGCTGGTCAATCGTGGTTCTTGTCAGAGAGTGGGTACATGGGGTGTTGATCGACGAATACAGACTACAGACAGTAGTATGACCTACGGACCGTAGGTCCGTCCGTCGTTCGACACTTGGTCAAATTTTTTGGGCTGCGTCTTGGGGAGTTTCAATCACAATCGACGGATGTGCAGCACGGGCCGTGGTTCAGGCTACGGTCCGTCGATGGTAACCATTGACTGCACCTGCAGATTTCTAAAAATCTGATTTTTGGTCTGTTTTGGATACGGGGTGTTACAAATGTGGAATTCGGTATCATGAAACCCTACACCGAAAGAAGACGTACTACTTGCCAAGGTATTACAAAAACATGAACATAGCAACAACGTGGATCCACTAGCTAGTATTCCTATGGGGGCAACATAGTTGAAGAACTAGGTGATATAGTTGGGATCCTCATTATGCTACATGCATTGGATTCTCCATTCTCAAGAGTACATTAGTGATCCTACCTTCCCTATGGGGAAAGGGACACTCCTCACTCTAGTTCACTCGGTGCTAACCTACAGTCCTTTTTGAAATGTCTTTAATACCCTTATTAATCATCATAGCTTAATGTAGGTCATAGGGTCTATCCCTTGTATAATCATGATCATCATCATAGCTCAATAAGAATTGCGTGAGTATTGTCTTTTCATTACAATTCATACATCTGAGGTTAGCACATTTACATAGTCATGTCATATTAAGGCACATTAGTAAATCATCACTGTCCTTATAACATTTACATCTTAGCCAACACTTCACAAACCATAGTCAAAACATTTCAATTCAACATCATACCAACTCTATCGATCTTAACATAAGGTATACTTCAATACAACATCATCCCTTTATCACAATTAACCATAATTGAAGTAAAGAATAGGGATCAAAAGACTTACAAAGTCTCCTTCATAATCCATCATCAAGGTCTTACCATCAACCCTTAATTCAACCCAATAAGGGTGTAATGTCATCACACAACAATAACCAACATGATAACAAGATTAATTGAATCACTACATCACAATCCATCACTAGTTCATAGTTTAAGATAAGAGACATAGGTCAAAGTCATAATAAAGATCAATTACTCAAGAACTAGCATAATAGGACTATAATTCACCCTAATCTATTCATAATTGATCCAATATCAACATATAGTAGAAATTCAACCAATAACGAATTCAATTAAACCAACATTACACAATTCATATCAAGATCATAACCTAGGGTTAAGGGGAATAGGTCATCTTCTAAATACTAGACCAATCCATCAAGAAATAATATAATTAAGTTATAATACAGGTTCTATTCATAATACCCAAAATAAATCATAAACAAATCAATTCACAAGATCAATTTCGAGATTGGAAAAGACCCACATGTAAACTCAACTTTTGAAATCAATTTGATGGAACCCTTTGAGGAAAGAGGTCTCAAAGGTGAAAGGAATCCCATACCTTAATGTTTGATGAAGATTGATGGATAAACCTTGGTGATTTCAGACCTAAAACCCACCTTGACCTTGTCTTCTATGGAGTTCTTCAACTAGAGAGAGAAAGAAGAGAGAAGGAAGAGATTTTGGGTTTGGGAATTATGAAAGCTTAGGGTAGTCTAATTAGCTTAGGGTCTTTATATAGGTTGTTAATTAACTTAATTAGACCTCACTTAACCACTAATTAACCTCCTAACTAATCCAACTAATCAAAATGAATTAAATCAAAACGTGCAGCAAAACACAGACCTCACAGACGGAACCCCGACCCACGCCCCGTTTGTCAATCGACAGGCCAAGGACCAACCGTCCTGTTGGTCCGTCGTTGAGTTCAGAGACTGTGCAAATATAAATCTTGGACAAATATTCTAAGTTTCCATCTACGGAGACAATTGACGCCCCGTCGATTGACACACGAATCGTCGATTGCACTCGTTTGTGCACACTGCCTTTTGGCAGCTTCTTGCCAATTCGCAAGGGTCCTCCTCAAGGGCCCTTGGTTGGTCCTTCGGGAGTTTTGCCCAAACGTTTAGACTATTAACTAACTCTAATATGTGTTAGACACCCTTCCACAAATTTTCATCATTTTCCGACTACCAAAAGCTAGTCAAATAGACTAAGGCACGCTAGCACATTCTTGAACTAGTTTTCGGACGTCATGGACGTTCCTTGACATTTTGACTTCTAAACTTCCTAAATGACTTATATACATTAAAATACACCTTATAACAGTGTTTAAACGTTTTGACACTCATGTTAGGCTCTAGAACACGTCTTAGATTTTCTAAGTGTTACAACTTCAAATATGAACTTACTAAGAGATTTCATTAAAGAAGGACCCAATTTTTTTAAAAAAAATAATTCAAGAATATAGTTCTAATTAGGAAAAGTATAGAATGTGTAATTATGATATTTACAAAGAAAAACAAAAGAAAACCCAATTAATATTATGAGATTTCGTCAAATCCTTTTGGATAAACAAAAACAAAGAAGGAAATTTAATTAATATTACATGATCTGGTCAAATCCTTTTGGAAAAGGAAGTAATATAAAATGTTTTTACTATTTTATTATTTGAGTCCATTTCCACAAAATAATGTGGTAATTGTATCACTATAAATATACCCTTGATATTGAGATCAAATATCACATTATCTTATTTTCTCAATTTAAAAGCTCAGTTATGCTAGAATTAATTCTTCAACCAAGAATGAAGTTTCTAACCATGGAGAAGAGCTTCAAGAATTGTTAGAAAGTTCAAATGAAAAATTCCTCCTTCAATTACAAAAATTCAGGAAAAAATTGAAATACACACTAAAAGAGTGACGCTCAATTAAAAGGAGTGTGGTGTTGCATTCTTTGATAGCACCCTAGGAGGTGTATTAGCCTCTTGGGTCTAGAGAAAATCCTCCTCCTGATTTCGATGTTGGGTCATCAAATTTCGTTAAATTTGTTATATCTATCATTTTAATTTTATTTTAGTATGTTTATTATGAAATGAAAAGAAATGAAAAATTTAACTAAATCCATATGATCCAACATTAGAAGTAGGCAAAGGGATTTTTCCTGGCCCAAAAGGAGACATCTCCAAGAAAGCTATTAGAGAATGCAACACCACACTCCTTTTATTGATTGAGTGTCACTCTTTTAGCTTCCTTTAATTTGCTGTCAAGATTTTCCTGAATTCTTGAAGTTGGAAGAAGGCTAGATTACTTCATATAGTAGGAGGATATAAATTTTATATGTTTTTCTATCATTGTATTTTATTTTTTGTTATGAAATAAGTATTCAAGAATGTTCTACAAAATAATATTTGAAAGAGTGTCAGTGACTTAGGCCTAGTTTCAAGTACAAGTCTCAAATCTTAACTTCAAGATCAAGGTACCATCATAAAAGGGTGATGTAATAATTCAAGATCCAAAGCGAAGATTTAAAGGAAGACTCTATACAACATATAGGATTTTGTATTTTCCTTTCTCTTTTCTCTTATTATTCAATATTATGATGTTAGAACAGGTAGCCAAAACTCAGAACATTGAGAGAACCTCACTTGACTCTCCAACTCTTCATTCTAGCCACTTGAACTATAGATGACCTAATTCATTTATACTCGGGATATGTTGGTTAACCAAAGTTATGACTCAATGAAATCTCTTAACTTTTAATTATTTTCCTATTTGAATAAATGATACAATCATAAAACTAGTCACTCGTCTACTTCTGTGCTAGAAAGATCTTCATGATTTCAAGAAAAGAAGGATATAAACTGAACATCAAACTTTTTACCCAACTTAAGGTTTTGCACTTAGGGCCTGTTTTGTAGCACCTCAAAAATTTCTAAGATAAGACCTGAATCATTCTATAACACTGTGCAACTCTACTTTTACAATTTGAATCGTTAGTGTAACACCTTAGATTTCGAGAAAGGCTAAAAAGGGCTAATGGGTAAGTCCACGAACTCAAAATGGAGCATGGACCCTTCACAAAACTCAAAACAATTTGTTTAGGGGTCCATAACACATTTAGCGGAGGTAGCCCTACCGTTTAGGGATGCCAGGATTTGAGTCACCTAGATGATCCTTAGTGACTTTTATGACCCATTTAGGTGTCCTTACATGTCGTACATCAACTTTTAGTTAAGGTCAATTTTTTATATGTGAGAATGATTTTGGATATGAATTAAAGTCATTAGAACCCACTAACACAAAGTAGAGTTGAAAGTTTTCTTTCCAATTGAGTTTCAGTATGAGATTTTACTTGGATCAACTTCAAATGACCATATCTCTCGGCACATAATGAATTATATGTCTCGTGACCTTTCAAATTAAAGGACTACCAGTCCTTTTTTCAACACCACCAAGTTTCCTCCATTTCAAGTCCAGAGTAAATCCTTATGCCCGTTTTAGTAAAGCCTAGTCAAATATTCGAAGTTTCACAGACGACCATAAGGTTAGTGGAACGTTCCACGGACCGTGGTGCCATCCATGAAGGCTTGCTGCACTTTTTTCAGCAGTTTCCTACACGCGTTCTAGGGTTAATTTGGTCCTTTTCCAAGATTTTTAACCCTCTTTTAATCCTAAACCATGATGTTTTACACCTAAATAAGGGTTTAGAAGTTGTTAATCAGTTCTTTTAGATTCATTAACACTTTAACTCTTTAGAGCAAGGTTCCAAGAGGAGAATAAGCTAAGGGTTTTGCATTCTTTGAATTTCATCAATTTTGCAAAGAACTTTGGTCTTCCAGGTTTGTAAGACTAGCACTATGTTGGACTAGTTAGTCCTATGCCCTACATCTACTTTCGAATCATAAAAAGGGTTCCATCCCTAGATTTGAGTATTCTTGAGATGGGTTGATGTTGAGTTCTAAGTTCTTGAGTTCCGAATTATTAAATTTCTATTCCTAATTATTGAATTGTTGTATATCGTGCATTGAGATTTATTGAGTTGATTTTTCATGTCTATTTTTTCAACATGAACCCTATCCGTGAGTATTCATTGAGTTCTTATTGAGAATCGTTTAAACAAAACATGATTGTTTTCAAATGAGTTTTTGAGAAAGTAAAGAAGAATTTGAGAAAGAGTTTAACCAAGATTTGAGCAAGAGTATAAGGTAACTACGTATTTTAAAATGTATAATTGTTTACATTGAGCAAAGCGAAACCTTATTTTCTAAATGAGCAATGAGTTCAAAGATACTTCAGAGAAGTTACCTCTTTTAAGAGGGTAGCTTGAAAAATTATCTCAAATCAGAGAAAGAATATGTTTTATACATTTAAGCATGATTGTGTGTGTATATATATATATATATATATATATATATATATATGTATTTAAAACCGATATAGGGATGTGTTCAGACTTACTCAAAATCCTTATAAACCATGTATTGCCAACATGGGTAAAGGATGATAATATTTAGATGAATCTTTATTGCTTAGTGGATTACTTAGCTGAGAGGTCTATACCGCAACACAGTATAGGATTGTTCTGGCAGCGTGGGCAAGTTGCATCATCACTATCTCATAGTGACGGTTGTCAATTAGAGAATCTCCCAATGAAGTTAAAGTGTATTTTAAAAAATAACTTATTATATTCAGTTCAGAGATAATTAAGTATTTTGTAAAACTTTAAATGATTTAACTTCTTAATTTCTTTACATCTAGCTTGGGTATATTTCAATTATTGCAGTCCTTTCATTCAGTTATTCCACTTTGTCTATATTTAATACTCATACATTGAATGTACTTATTGCATTCAACCTGCATCTTTTTATGATGCAGAATATTTTGTTCAGGATCATCAACATGCACTTTATTAAGATCACTCTACGCTCTAACTAGCTTTTGGTGAGCCTCTTTGCATTTCGAAGGAATTCACATTTACTTTCTAGTTAGTAGTTATTACAAGTCGCGGATCTTGTCCCGACATCGTTGTTTAATAATAGAGGCTTCTTAGATGAATAGAGTCGGGGTGTATCTCAGTATTTATTCTCTTTGAGTTGTTTTACAAACTATGAGTATTGATATTGAGTATTTTCAAGATATTATGAGATGAGTATTTGAGTTTAACTGATTTAATTTTATTTTGAGCATGTCATTGCTTGAGTAAGTCTCTTGCTAAGTAGTAAACTAGGACAAGGGTTCTCTTGGGGACCAACAATGGTTCGCGAGTACCGTCCACGTCCACGGTGTAGGCTTGAGGTGTAATAAACTTGGTATCAAATCACGGAGTTCAAGTGTCCTAGTTTGTCTATGAAATCGTGTCAGTAGGATCTTATTTATGGTTGTGAGCAACCTACTTCTATAAATGAAGGACTACAAACATTTTTAAAAAAAATTCCTTTCTTTCATACTCTGATCGTGCAATAAAACTGTGCCATGAGGAACTAATTCAAACTCGTGATTTTCTCAAATCCATTCGACTACCCCTCATACTCAAGGTGGTTAAAAATCAAAAGTTTAATCCTTTTCAATGAGTTACTATAAGCAAAAGTCTTCAGAAAGTCTAAAGGGGCTTAAGAGAAGCTTGTGAGTGAGATTAAGTGTTTAAATTCGAAAGAATGCACTCTTAAACATATGAATCATGCGTTTAAGATAAAAGTGAGATATACTCCCAGACTCTCTTCTCTAAGCCTTGTTTCACGTGATATCCTTTAATAGGGATGTATGTTTTAGAGCTTGGATAATGCTTATATATGAAAACATAGTATGAGTTAAATGCTATAAGCAGTAGTAGTGGAAGTTCCATAGTTAGAAGTATGCATTTTGAGATGTAGTA
>CM040626.1:12120916-12193794 GCA_022817965.1 Solanum lycopersicoides
CCAAAACTTTCTTTTCTAGCGTACGCTTTAGTTCATTTTGTGATTAACATCTCTAATGATGATCAACTTATCACCAGAATATACAAAACAATTGACTTCTGTGATTAATGTGAACACCATTTATCACTTACAATCATTGCTAATTCAATTTCTAAACATGTTTAGTCAATTTCTTATGTCATTTTTGGGTGCTTGTTTAGTTCCATAAATGTAACTAAACAAGTTCTCACAGTTTCATTATTCCTACCGAGAACCATAAAAAACCCTCGGCTTGTTTCAGATAAAATCTTTCCGAATCTCCAATTTAAGGAGGATTTGTATTTCACATTCATTTGATGAATTGGAGTATATACCACAAGCTAACACAATTTTAATATCCAAATGAATATACATTCTAGTTATCTGGCGAGTATGTGTCGAAAAAGATCAAGACCTTGTTTTTGTCTCAAAATCATTTGACAGAAAGTCTGCTTTCATTCTTCTTTCTGAGGATTCACTTTGAACCAAAGGTTATTTCCGAAAGAAGATCAACCAACTTCAAATAGGATTGTTCCAGATTGAACCGAATCTTCACTAATTGAACCATGTGCCAAAAGTACGAGTTTACAGAAGACCACTAAGAAATGTTACAAAATCATCATTCGAAAAAGTAGATGTCATTGAAATTTACATACACCTCTGATCTCTTTATTACACACATTTCTCCTACTTGTCTCTTACCCAAGGCGTTATACACTTTTCACTAGACTATTTAAGTCTAATGTTCTATAGTCAAAGTCTAATCCTATTTTAATCATTCTTTAAGGAATTAAGAACTTGAAACTTTGATAGCACCCATACCTTGAAATATGTCAAGTTGAATTCCATTTTCTCACATGAGAAAGATTGTGTCGCTGACAAACAAAAATTGCTTTATTTTTAAAAAGATAATAAACTTTTTGTATGTTCCCCTTTTGTAGTAAGGAATTTGTTCCTCCACGACGAGTTTGTGTGGAGGGAAAACCGAAGTTATAGAATAATGGCATCCATCTTTTCTCATTTCACGTTCGGTGTTTCCACTAGATTTTGAGTGTGAAATAGAGGCAGCAGTTGATAGATAATTCCACTTCCAAACATATTTCTGCACAATGAGATTTATACTCATCCTTTCTTATCCATAATTCTTATCTTTTCCCAACACTGATTCTTCAACTTTGATATATATAATTAAGTCATAGACCAATTCTAGTAAGCTTACAATCATATACCAATCCAAAACATGACATAGTCATTTCTAATCTGCAATTGTCACATAAGTTAATTGGAAATACTTTATATTCCACGAGATGGTCGATGTCGACTATCAATATCACCAAAATGATCGCTGGGAATCAACCTAATGATATAGAATCCTCTTCACAGATTTAATAAGAATGTACCAAGCAACTCAGATCACACACAACATGATATATTATATTTATGATGCACTCCAAAAGTTAGACAAACTGCTTGGATTAAATCAGTTTTCTTAACAAGCATTTGTGTAACTTGACATGCCCTAAGTGATTCATGTCACAAACTTATTGACTCAAGAAATGTAGAACAATACAAATATTAAGTTCCAAAAGCGCTTTGCGAGGTAGCTTTTACTCACTAAATATTTTGTTCCTATCTCTTAGCAATTTACTGAATGTTCTGATACAAAACATTGTAAAGAGACATCGTACCATTCGTAAAATGTACACTATTTAGAAGGAAAACATTTACAAATAACTTTACAATAAACATGAATTAAACATACCAACCATGAACAAAAGATATTGCATCAGAAAGTCCATAAAAGGACAAAATGTAAATCACAGAAATGATAATTATATTTATGAAAACATAACAAAAAATAGAACTAAATTATCACAATAATATAAGAAATATATAGCAAAAAAATACAATAATAATAATATAATATAAAACAAAAAAAAAAAAAAGACATATCATTTAAATGGAAAAAAATCACAATAAGTTTTTAATTGATATTTTTATTCATAAAAAGCAAAATAACAAAATCTTAAAATTAGAAAACCAAATAATAAAAAAAATAATATAATTAATATGGATACGTATTACAATAACATAGAAATCCAAAAACCAAAAAAAAAAAAAAAACAAAAAAAAAAAAATATGAAGTAAAGAGAGAAAAAAACTACAAAACAAAACAACAACAAGAGATAACGAACCAATATATCCAATATACAACGCCATTAAGTGAGAAAAATCTAAAAACAATACTAACAGCAAAAAAAAAAAAAAAAAAAAAAAAAAAAAAAAAAAAAAAAAAAAAAAAAAAAAAAAAAAAAAAAAAAAAAAAAAAAAAAAAAAAAAAAAAAAAAAAAAAAAAAAAAAAACAACAAAAAAAAAAAAAAAAAAAAAAAAAAAAAAATGAAGTGAGAAATATCAAATCTATTCCCGTTCACAAAATATAAAAAATATTAAGACACAAGTATTAATTATATGATCATTAAATAACAAATAAAAAAGCAAACAAAACACCAACACATTTTAAATGTAATACTCAAATAAAATATTTTACAAGATATATTAGAAATAAAGTTAAAATATCACATAAATAAATTAAAAATAACCATGACCTACCAAAATATGTCAAATTGAACAGTATAGAACATTCTTTTACAAAAAATATTTTTTACAAAAGAATCATATTGCTTCAATTATTCCTTGGAAAAATACGTTACATAATGTACAAAGTTCATTATCATACTAGGCACAAAATCACAATAACTTCAGTCACTGATATTATATTTTCTTATCACAAGATAGACAATACCAACTTAGTGATATAGAAATTTATTAACAATGAAGTATAATAGAGAAGTCAAAAGAATACAAACATATGAAAAATATATTAATATGAAAATTATCAAATATAAAAACCAAAGTGACATAGTAAATGAATTTAATAAGAACATAAAAACAAATAAGAAAAAAGATAAATTTAACAAGTAAATAACAAAAAATCAGAACGAGACATCAAATAACAAAATTAACAACTAAATAGAATAAAGATACAAAAAACATAACAAAAGAAATATTATTAAAGAATCAAAATCCAAAAAAAAGAATTAAAAATAATTTTATTATCCACAAAAATAGAAAAAAAATAGTAATCATTTACATTATTACAATTAAAGACACTAAAATAACAAAACAAAAATATAAAAATAATTATGAACAATAAAACATAAAATATTAAATAATACAAAAAAAAGAATATAGCAATCATACAATCATATATTGCAAAACATATAAAAAGAAATTATTAAAGAGAACAAAAAAAACAAACTATTATAGCAGAAAAGACAAAAAATAATCATAATCAAGACACACATCATAAAGAGATAATATGAAACAAAAAAAATAACTATATTTTCCAAGAATACACAAAATAATGATGAATACAAAGTATACGATATAACATAACTTAAAAAAATTATAAATTCTACCTTATAAAAATAAATAAGAAGAAAAGAATATAACATAGAGACATGATAAAATCTATATAAACACAAACCAGACAAAAAAAAAAAAAAAAAAAAAAAAAAAAAAAAAAAAAAAAAAAAAAAAAAATACAAACAAACCCAAAAGTATATCTATTAATTACAAATAAGATACAAATTAATAACTACAGAACATATCGACAACTAATGCTAAAAAAACAAAAAAAAAGAAAACAAGAAAAAAAAAATCATAGAGAAAAAAAGTAATTAATATAAATCTATCTACATATTACCAATAGATATTGTTCCATAATCAATTAAAAGATAGAAATATACAGAAATACCAACAAAAGATAATAAAAATAATTTAACTAAGAATGATATGATATCATACTATGATAATTTCTAAAATACTAATAATCTAAAAACAAAACTTTTAAAAAGAACTGGGAGACACAACAAAGTAAAGATTTTCCAATAGAAAATTAAAACTATACAGGGAAACTAAGATAAGAAACAGATTAGAAAAAAATATAAACGAAAAATATTTACTATAAAGCAGAATAATGATATGAAATTCAAAATCTGTGTTTAAAAGAAATAAATTAAACCATGATCAACAAAATAATGAAAAGAAACACGAAAGATTACCAAAGGTTTAACATGAACAGCTGCAGAAAGAAGAACATAATTAATTCACAAATCAAAATCTTAACCATACCAGGATTTGGAAAGAATAGAAAAGAGAATCAATCAACGAATGCACACTGTATATCATTCTATTGGAAAAGATACACAATCATTCGAAAGAAGCACAATTATTCAAATAAAATTCACAACTTTTCAAAGAGAACGCAAAATAATAAATTCATAACAAATACGCAACTCCTTCCATAAAAGGGCAGCAACATAATTCATTATTAATATCTCAACCTTTAAGAAACCAAAACAAAATAAAAAAAATACATATTAGACCAACTTAAAAAGTAAATAAGTAAAATAGATTCAATGTATCAATGATGAGTTAAATTGATTAAATCAAAAAATAATTAATTGATAATTCATTGAATTGAAATGTTTTCAAAATATAATAAAGAAAATGAGATAAGACATACAATCAATTTCTTAAAATGCAAGTATAAAAAGTAAAAATGATAAAATAATAAAAATGGAACGAGAGAAAGAATTAAACCAATAATAACTTTACCAAGTAATTAAGACAAATAATCAGAGAATACTATCTTAATATTTTAAACACTTATTAACTATTCTTGCAAAAAGGTAAGGAGACACCCATAATTGCAAACAAGAATGATTATTATAAACCACCACCAAAAAAAAAAACATTAATTCTATTAAAAACTATAAAAAAAAGAATACGAAATAGTTAATATATCCAGGAATACAAAAAACATATTAGGATCTACAAAAGAGTAGAAGAACAAAAAACCAATCAGAAAACAAAAAAAAAAAATATAAAATAATACCAATACAAATTATCAAAAAAAAAAAATTAATAGAGAAAAATATATATAAATAAATACATGAAAATAAATTATATTATAATAGTGACAATCCAAAAAATTTGAAAATATATTTTATTAAGAAATATAAAAAAAGAATGAAAGTATAATAAAAATAGCACAATACTCATAAAAACAAAGACATGAGAAGAAAGAAACAAAAATTTAATCGAAAAATATCAAATAGAATATAAAGAAAATAAAAAGATAACTCAAAACTAACTAAGATCATACTAAAGAGACAAAACTTATAGGGACGATTAACATTGTAAGATATTATAAATAAGAAAAATAAAAATATTCAACTTAAAAATTAGTGTTGCACAAAAATTAAAATAAAAATAGCACAAGATAAAATAAAAAATATTTCCGAACAATCTACCGTTTACGAAATAAAACACACCACATATTAATTTTAACACTGATTTTCTATATTCATGTGCTCAATTTAGAAATAAAGGACAAATTTCCACTCCCATAAGATTTTTGAGAATTAAATAGAGTAGATGATGACCTGTACTAACTACACAAATATATTATAATTTTTTAGATTAAAAAATTAAAATTATTTAATTAAAATTACTTTAAAATTTCAAAAAATTAAATAATAATATTTATCAGGTATTCATTTTACAGTTGATATGAACGTTTATATATATATATATATATATATATATATATATATATATAATTTTCAAATTAAATTTAAAATTATTTTATCAACATCAATTAAAAAATAACTTTAAATTAAATCCCGGAGAAACTATTTTTTATGAAAAGAATCTTTAAATAAATAGCAGTGGTAGGACCTTCAAAATATCTGCAAATCTTATCTTTGTCAAGGAAATGCAACTACTCTTTAATTTATCCACAAAAGCATCTAAAATTAAGACATGGGCCCCTGTTATATTCAAACAAAACTAAACTAATTTCATTAAGACATTCATATTAAATCTCTTTACCTATAAATACTCATACTGTTCTAATCCAGAAGTAAAGATCGAGGTATATTTGAATTTAGTTAAATAAAGAATGTTTTAAGGGTGTCAATAGTTTAATGATAAAATTACTAATTCTCACCAAATTTATAAATATTTTCGATACCTCTTATTTGTTTGGAAAATAAATAATGATCACTTAATCTTAATTAATTAATTATATATTCAATAAATCATAGTAACTTAGAACTTAAACGCCTGATGTGAATAAGGATTTATCCAACTATTTTTTATGATAAGTATTGGTTTAGTGTGAGATAAATGTGTATTTATTAGTAAAAATTAGTGGATATAGATATAATGCATCTAATGTTCATAACTCACGCCCATTGATATAAGACAATTTTTATGCTTTTAGTAAAATGAATTAATTGGATTAATATGAGTTTAGACGCAGCCAAGGCAACAATTAAGATAAGACATGCCAGAGTTTTATGCTTATCTAACACCAAAAGCAGACTTATCTTTTAATTAATTGAGTCATGTGTCAACTAGTAGAATTCAATAAACTGAGGGGTGTGATCCATTGACCTATATTAATATTCATATACAATGAGCATTGAACATTAATTTTTATGTATTTACTATGGGTTTAGAAGCCCTCGGCTAAATGAGTATTTTCACATAGAACCGACAAGAAATTTCACTAATAATGTATTCAGGATGTTTCATTGTATAAATTTACTGAGAAATGAAGTCATAGATACATAAATATAGGACGTCTCAATAAGATTAGAGACCTAAAGTCAAATCTTATTAAGTAGTCTTAATTTTATCTCTACGCGACATATATAAATTGAATCACAATAAGAACAATAATATACCCTATATAATCCTACAAGTGAGGTTTGCAAAGGGTAAGATGTACATAGACCTTACGATGTAAAAAGATAAACAATGCAAATTTCTAATTAAGAAAAATATTAAGCTAGAATAATAAAATCTGATTGAAGAATTTAATAAATGGCAAAAGTATTCGTTACCCCCCCTGAACTTGAAGTTTTTTATTCAGTGTACACCTAAACTTGATTTTATTTTAATTACCCTCTGAACTTGTTTATACATCCAAAGCGTACACTTTTTCTGTCCACCTGGCGTAGAAACTGAAATCACACTCTACAAGGCGCGTGAGAGAGCGATTTTTTGCCATATCATAAAGCTACAACGGTAATATACGTAAAGAGTCTGTTTTTCTTTAATATTTGGCTTATTTAAAGTATTTTTCTCTCTCTATTCTCTAACTATTTATTCTTCTTTATCCCTTCTCCCTTTTCAAATTTCAGATTTTTCCTCACTTTTTTTGTTTTAATTGTTATTGCTAAATTGATGAATTATAATAGGAGACTTGTTTGTTTATGTGGGGCTCCTCTAATTCTGAAAATTTCATGGACAAATGACAATCCCGGAAGTAGATTTCTCGATTGTAGACACTATGGGGTATGTATTGTTACTCATTTTTGTTTTTTATTTGCCAAGTTCGTATTATGCAATTTTCATTTTTTTAACTTTGATTTTATGAAATGCAGTCCTCATTTCGAAATTCTTATAATTTTTTTGATTGGTATGATCCTGAATTTCCGACCCAGGCGAATATTATAATTTTGCGTTTGTTGAAGAAGACCAACTAACCAGAAGAACAGCTGAAGTGTAAATGGATGTTGAAACTGATTTTGGGTATTAGTTTGATATGTAATGTGATATTGTTTTTTTATTTAGTGTGTCGTTGATTTTTTTTTTTGTGAATGCAATTATTATTAAGGCAAGATCATTCAGTTCTAGGATTCTCATTTTGTGGATTAGTTTGGTTTGGTGTTCTAGTGATGTATGTTTTTGCTGATTAATGTTATATATATATATATATATATATATATATATATAGATAGATAGATATAGATATACATGTCTTTGTGTATGTTCAATTGACTTGTTCTTTTCATAAAATTACAATTACATGTAATAGGTAATATGATAACACAAAATAATAACATTAAAGGCATAACATAACTAGTGCTTTCTTGATCATCAAAATGAAACATCATAGTGTTTCATTGTTCCAACCAACAACCACAGTAACTTAAGTTAACCACCAAAACAAAAAACTTTCACTACTTTATGGTTGGTTGAACAACCACACAAGCAACAAAACACAAAACAATAACTAGTTTAAGTTTGGTTGAACAACCACACAATCACCAAAACATAAAACACACTATTTTAAGTTTGGTTGAACAACCACACAAACACCAAAATAAAAACAGTCACTAACTTAAGTTTGATTGTTACACCCACACAACCACAAAACTAAGAAGTTTTCTTTGAGGGTGATGTTCCCTTGGCTTGTGCCCTTGTTTGAATGCCAACAACTTTTGATCTGGTTTGAATACGACACATAACACTTTGGACTTGAAGTTCTCTTTGAGTCATGTCCTGTTTGCCTTTCCACTTCAATCCCCTGGTAGGTTTAAAATCAATATCACCTATCACATGCGCAGAACTCACCACACCAGTATTAACCCTCCTACTGCTAGACAATTCTTGCTGCAATATTAACTACATAGTTATTTTGAGACTCACATTTAAAAGGTAAATATAATTTTGACAGTTTTATAAGACACTTACATTAATACACGTATATCCAGTATCAACAACAAATCCACCTTGTCCAACAACTTTTGGCCTCTTCTTGTAACCAATTCCTTCACCTCTTCTTGTACCAGTGTTGTTGCTTGTATCAGTATTACTGGTGCTTGCTCTTTCATAGTGACCTCTACCCCTCTTTTTCCCAGTTGTGGACTAATGTGAGTTGAAAAATAACACAACAAGAGATTAAATTAATAAGTAATCTAACATAATTTATAAAAGCAAATCAATAAGAATATACCTCGTGAGTGGGTGTTGGTGTAGACTTAGATTTAGGATTTTTTGGACAATTCCTCTTGTTATGATTTGGTCCTTTGCAAATAGAACATTTCATTACTGTCCCCATTCTTGGTAACTTTCCAACTTTTCTCACTTCACCAATTTCTCTTCTTCTTTTATTTCGTGGCCTACAGGTATTTGTCTTGCCTCAGGTGGTTCAACCATTGGGTTTATGCTTTCAGGCCACATTTCCATGTTTGGGGCTGGTTGAATGAAATGAGAATATATCTTCATATATGTCTCTTTTCTATACCAGCTAGAAATTGCTTGTGATGCATTCATGTTCAAGTGGTTCATTGTTGTTATACCATGTGCACATGGAATACCTTTTAATTTCCATGATCTACAACTACATTTCTGTTGACCCAAGTTCATAGTATGCTTGTATAACCCTTCTAACACTTCAAATCCAACATCACCATTCCATACAATGTTGCACTGCATTGATCTTGTTACATTGGTATTGAATACCATCATTGCCATTGAAGATATTCCACTTGTCCATGTTTCAGCAAATGCGCTTGACTTACTCACCCTACTCATCACTTTAACTCTAATTTCTTCCAACATAGTTACAATATTTTGGTTCCTAGGTCCCAAGATCCAAGAATTGAAACTTTCTGCCATGTTGTTATCTACACACTTTGAAAATATTTGGACCAAAGCTTTGCACCATGTATCCTTGTTGTATTTGATAAGGGATTCAACAATACCTATTCCCAGCTTGGATAGTGCATTTATATAATACTTAAATTGATCAAATTAAATTAAACATAAAAAAAGGAAAGATATTCAATTAACTTTTGCATATCACTAATGATAGTGAGCTGGGAACCATTTCCTAGATTAAGATCATCTTTCAGAATGGTCATGAACCATTTCCATGTCAACTTGCTTTCAGTACCAATTACTGTCCATGCTATTGGATACATTTGGTTGTTTGCATCTTTATCAACAGCTACCAAAAGTTGACCCTTACAAATTCCCTTTAGAAAACACCCATCCAGCCCTATACATCTTCTGCATCCTTGTTGGAAACCCTTTTTCATAGCATCAAAACATATATAAAAAGAGTGAAATTGTTTCATCCCATTTTCTGATTCTGAATCTTTAAGCTTCACAACACAAGTGCTTCCAAAATTTGTTTGGAGTAACATATCCTTGTAGTCTAGGATTTTGTTAAATTCTGCCACATGATCCCCCATAATTTCCTTTAAAATAATTTTTCTTGATTTTAAACAAACTGCCTTGCCTACATGAACATTCAACTCTTTCCTCACCAATTCTTGTATTTTCCATCCTTTTATACTAGGTTGAGAAATAATTCTATCTTTAGATACTTACATAAGAACTTTGAATTACACAAAATATTATTGGTGGTCGTGGTACATTTGTTCCTTGGGTTGTATGTATTGATAGTAAAGTTTTCACTCCTCCCTTCCTTCCTTGCATACAACAGCCATGGACAACCACTTTTACACTTCACTCTTATTCTAGTACTCTCATTCACATACTTGTCTAACTCAACTCCTTTTTTATAACATATTTTGTAACTGCCTCTCTAAACTGCTTTACACTTTCAAATACCAAACCACACTGCCATATTACAATATCACAAAAAGAATCATATATCACCCTATTTCTCTTGTTTATCTCCCTTAAATTCCCTCCTTCAAGTTCATCATCAGAAACAGGTTCTTCTTCGATCACTTTGAAAACTATCACATCAGAACTGTCAAAGTATGGCTCATTCTCTATTAGCTTACCCTTGAATTTTTTTTCCCTTTTTCAATATCCTCATACCCTTTATCAAGTCCAACTTCACCTAAAAAACCTTTTGTTTTTTCGAACTTCTTTCTCCTCCTACTTTCTCTAAGCTTTCTCACATGTTCGTTAACATTTCTCAACTCCTCATGCACATCACTTCCATAGTCAATAGACTGGTCAGAACAGAAAAAATCACTGCCTATGTCTTCCTCTGCATTTTCTTGGGCACTTGGCTCAACCATTTCTTGAATAGAAGGTTCAGTTCCTTGTTGGACAGTTGATTCAACTTCTTCTTCGTTATCAGTCCAATCAATTGAAGAATAATCATCATCACTTTCTTGTTGGCCCCTTGCAATCCCATCATTCTCAAGTCTTTCAGTAGTTGGAAAGGAAGAAGAGGAACCTAACCCTAGATCTGTTTTTTTTGGATGTGCAGTTAAAGATTCTCCATGTGCATTAAAAGACTCAACCACTTGACTTAAAAATTGACTAATTTGACCTTCACTGGGACCCACATCATCCAGAATAGTGTCATTACACACATAAATATCTATTATGTCCCCATCATGCATAAATAATGAAATGCTACAAATGTCCATGTCATTTTTCAATTTCAACAAATCACCCCCTAGAGATGGAGTTGCATATGTTTTTCCAAACTTACTAATCCCAAAAGAATTAGCATAATCTGCAAGTTCTGGAATTGATAAATGATCTTCATCCACATTCTCTACATATCCAGTCCTAACCCCAACATATACTGGACCTACCTCACTCACCAAGATACCCCCAAATTTGAACCTTAAATTGAGGTACTTAGTAGTCATAGTGTCAACCTATAACCATAATAACAATCAATATATTGTACAATGCAAGCAACAAAACTAAAACATAGACAATAACACCAAAACATAAGCAACAAAAAAATAATTAGTACTTAGTATAGTAGATGTATTACTCATCAGCATACAATAGGCAGCCCACATAATATACATAAGGAAATTACAAAATACCCCACCATTTAACAATACTAGAAACCCTTATACTTAGAACCTTAATTTTACTAAAAAGCCTTAATTTTTTAAATTGATTATCAGAAACCTTAATACTCATGCATGAATAAGGTGAACAACTTCATAATAATACATTGATTAAGTAAAAATTCCAGTTGAAAACTATCAGACCCCTAATCGAAAACTCAATAGAAAACTGTCACACCCGAGAATACCCCCTAGATGTAACCAGCGTCGTCGTCCTCTTTGAGGACTAATACTAGCCTCTTAGCTTACATCATGACATTCATAGGTCAAATTTAGCAAAAAATTTAAAAAATTTCATTACTTCTACTCGGAGGTTTACATAGACCTCTACATACACATAAAATATATAAATCGAGTATACATAGACCCTTCGTATAGAAAGATTACTTAATCTTCTACTTTTATTGCACATAGATATATAGAATATAACATAGTCATAATAGTCGTCTCATCTCATAACCATCTAATAAGAGTGTATCAAATTTGGGCCTAGCCCATATATCAATAACAAGACCACATATAGGTCATACAAATGTTTAGTACTCAATGAAAGGAAAGAAACATAAGAGTAGTCTTAATACTAAAAACAACATCATGGCTTGATAGTGGCATCTCCCTCGGAAAGTGAGGACCTACCCTACTTGGATGATTAAGTAATCCAAGTCTTCTTCAATGTCGTCTCCAAAAGCCCTTCAACGATCGGAACCTAAAATATTGGAGAAAAGGAAGAAATGGGGTTAGTACACCACTTGTACTAAATATGAGACCATATGCACACATACTTTGAAATCATGCTAAGAAAAAGGGACATTTCAATAAGTATGCACTTTTCTTGAAAAACCTTTATGCACATTCAACAAGACTATACCAAATCACTTAGGCATATTTATTAAGTCATAGGCATGTACATCACAAGACCAACAACATCAAACTAGTCAAGTCAACACGAATATCATGTAATTGAATATATAGTCAAGTACCTCTATCATCAAATCATAAATAACCGCAAGCATGAATAAGAGCACCTTTCAACAAAACCAAAGCAAGACAATTACCTATGAACCCCTATCAAGTCAACAAGTGCAATGACCAAGAAAATTCTGATAACCTTACTCAATCAAGTAACCCAACAAGAATCATGGCTAACATCCTACTTCACATATCATAAAATTTAAGAGTACATAGCATCATACTTTAACAATATAGACCAACACATATTCATAAGTGACACCAATCAACATATAGTATCAACTATGTGCAAGTTCACCATATACATGTCACGTAGCATTATAAGCATATTCATACATAAGAACATCCTCCTAAGACTCCCTTGAAGGCTAACTAGTGCAATGTTTTGGTAGAGTCCCATACCCCTACCTACACTAAGCTAAACCCCTTATGTCATCTTTGTTAGAGTTCATTCCTTTAGTTCATTTTAACTTTTGGGAACATCTTGCCCTAACTGACATAGACCACATGAGCTAATATGGAATCCGGTGTCATGGAACCCTACACCGAAAGAAGGCGGACTACTTTTCAAAGTAGTACCAAAATATAAACATAGCAACTAGGTGGATCCACTAGCTAGTATTCCTATGGGAGCAACATAGTTCAAGAACTAGGAGATATAGTTGGGACCCTCTTTATGCTACATGCATTGTAGTCTCCAATCTCAAGAGTACATTAGTGATCCTACCTTCCCTATGTGGTAAAGGACACTCCTCACTCTAGTTCACTCGGTGCTAAGCTAGAGTCCCTTTTGAAATGTCTTTAATGTCTTTATTAATCATCATAACTTATTGTAGGTCATAGGATCTATACCTTGTATAATCAGCATCAGCATCATAGCTCAATAAGAATCGCATGAGTATTGTCCTTTCATTACAATTCATATAGGTGAGGCTAGCACATTAACATTTTCAAATCATGATAAGGCATATTGGTAAATCATTCACCATCCTTATAACATTTACATCTTAAGTCAACACCTCACAAATCATAGTCAAGACATTTCAATTCAACATCATACCACCCTATCAATCCTAATACAAGGCATACTCCAATACAACATCATGACTTAATCATAATTAACCACAATTTGAAGTAAAGGATAGGGATCACAAGACTTACCAAGTCTCCTTCATAATCCATCATCAAGGTCTTACCATCAACCCTTAAATCAACCCAATTTGGGTATAACATCATCATAATTCAATGACCAACATGATAATCAAAGGCTAAAAGAATCACTACATCACAATTCAATACTAGTTTATAACTTAAGACAAGATACTTAGGTCAATTCACAACATACTTCATAACCTAGATCACTTCTCAAGAACTAGTATGAACGGACTATAATTAACCCTAATTCATTCATGATTAGTATAACAATATCATCTAGTATTAATTAAACCAATAATCTATTCAATTGAACCAATACAATATAATTCATATCAGGATCACAACCTAGGGCTAAGGGGTAAAGGTCATCTTCTACAAGCTAGACCAAACCATCAAGATATATCATAATTAAGTTAGAATAAATGTTAATCTATTCATAATATCCAAAATAAATCATAAACAAATCAATTCATAATATCAATTTCAAGATTGGATGAAACCCACTTGGAAACTCAATTTTTGGAAATCAATTTGATGGAACCCTTTGAGGAAATAGGTCTCAAAGGTGAATTAGATCACATACCTTGTTAATTGATGAAGATTGATGGTGAAACTTGACTCTTTGCAGCCCTTAAAACCTTTCCTAGCTCGGTCTTCAATGGTATTCTTTACTAGAGAGAGAAAGAAGAGAGAAGGAAGAGAGTTTTGTTTTGTGAGTTATGAGAGCTTAGCTTTGTTTAATGGGGTTGGGGTATTTATATGGGGTGTTAATTAGATTAATTAGGCTTCCCTTAACCTCTAACTAACGATATAACCCCTTAATTAATTAATTGAAACTAACTTAAAACGTGCAGAAAATCAGGCCCTCACAGAAAAGATTTCGACCAACAGTCCGTCTGTGAGTCGAACCCTTGACCCCTTCCGTTCTGCACATCCGTAGGTAAATTCAGAGACTGATCCAAATGGACCATTTTCCAATATGGCTAAGTGTTGATCGACGGATGGCATCGACACCCCGTCGATCCACACACGTTCCGTCAACTCCCCTCGTGGGTGCACACTGCCCAGGCAATCCTTGACCCCAAAATACAAGGGTCCTCCTCAAGGTTCCTTGGTTGGTCTTTGGGGAGTCGTACCCGGACGTTTCGATCATTAATCAACTTAAACACATGTTAGACACCCTTTCACCAATTTTTATCATTTTCCGACTTCTAAAAGCTAGTCAAATAGGCTAAGGCACACTAGTACCTCATTGAACTAGTTTCCGGACGTCATGGACGTTCTTGGACGTTTTAGTTTGTAGACTTCCTAAATGACTTATATTAATCAAAATGGACCTTAAAATAATGTCTAACCCTTATCACACTTATTAGGCTCTAGAACACGTCTTGGAGTTTTGAAGTGTTACAAAAACTATGGCGAAACCTAAAACGAAAAATAGGGCAAAATATGAATGAAAAAGTAAAGTAAACAAACAATAACACATCAAGCCTCCACAAAATCGAGTGTATAATCACTTACTTGGTAACAATTCCAGACAAGATCCAAAGAAAATCGACCAATCGACACCAATCGACCAAACACTTCACGAAAACTGGCAAGCCTTTACTCCAGAACTGCAACTGAACCAAATCTACTCGTTACTCCGTCGATTACACTTTCCAAAAGTTTTGAACTTCGTCGTCGATTACACTTCTTAGAAACGGTGAGAGGCTTAGAGCAAAGCGGAAAGGTCTAGAGCAAAGCTTCTCCGAGAAGTTTTAATCGATATGAATTGTGAAGGTTTGAAATTTGGTCCCGAAGTTTTAATCCATGTGGCTTATATTTATCTAGGTGGCAAAATATTTATCTAGGTGCCATGCGCGTGTTGCCACGGTTGTAGTGATCGATCAAAAAAGGTGTACACGTTGGATGAATAAGCAAGTTCAGGGGGATAATTAAAACGAAATCAAGTTTAGGTGTACACTGAATAAAAAACCTCAAGCTCATGGAGGTAATGAATACTTTTGCCTTAATAAATTGATACAACAATATTGAAATTGTGTTGCACTTAATCAGATAAGTTGATAAAATAATATCTAAATAACATTGCGTTAAATTTGATAAGTTGATATATGATATTGAAATAATGTTGTTTGCTTCAATAATGATAACTTGTTGCACTGCTTGAAATATGAAGAAGACATCAACAGATAAATTTGATCTTTTTTGAAAATAGACAACAATAGATTTGCATAACAAAATACTTAATCTTTAGGAGACTTCAAAGTATTCAACAATTAGATAATTGCTCTTGATGGTAACCACCCGCCACTTCCAACCCTTAAAATAGTGAGTTCAACTCACCATGGGAGACGGGAGTGAAAAGTGTAAAAGCTAACAAAATATAAATGAGACAACAAAAAAAATAGCCATGTAAGTACGGATACAACAATACCTGAAAATCATTTCATTTCTCAATTATTATTATTATTATCCCCATAATTAATAAGGTAACAATATATTATATTTTCTAGACAAAGATTCATTACAAACTTTCTACCTATATTACCACTATATTAGAAAAGGCTTGAAATATTTCATCTCTAGGGATCTAATTTGTTTTCACGTGTCTGTATAGTCACCCTTCTTTATACGTGGCTTCCATGCTTGACCTTTATATATATATATATATATATATATATATATATATATATATATATATATATATATATATATATATATATATATATATACTAGTTTTTTGACACGTGCGTTGCACGTGTTTACCAATTAAGAAAATATGTGTTAGAGTAAATAGTATTGCTTATTTCAACGAAGATTTTAATAATATGGTTTGCACAAAATAATATTACAAATTCTTTTGTGTATATTCAATGTGGATCATAATATTTATCTCTTATTCACGCGAACATATGAAGATGGTCAATGAAATTTTTTATTAGCTAAATGAATATATTTATTTCAATTTGCTAAGATTCAATCATATTATTTTTCGTATCTCAATAATATTACCTTATAGACGATATTTGTTGTCTATTTTTCTTGTAATCTAACCAAATGTGTTTGCACATGTATTTCACGTTATATTGTTCAGTATTCATATGAATATGTGAAGAGGACAACTATATTTTATTTTTAGAATTATTTTTTGTATATTGTTTTGTATGTTAAAAGTTATAACATAATAAATGGTGTTCTTGTTGTTGACTATCATATGGACTTCTCAATTGACTCTGTAAACAAATCAGAGTTAGTTATCTGACTGTCCATAGTTAACTGAGAAATGTTTTTATTATTTTACGGAAAAATGTTAAAGATGAATTAAAAATATATTTTATCTGTGAAATCAGATATATAATCACATGTTTATCTTACACCCAACACAGATAAGATTCATATACTTATAAACAATTTACAATTTATTCAATAAAGCATGATTCGTCGAAGGAAAAACAACAACATTGTGTTATCACATTTATAGGGGCGATATAATAGTATGAAAAATTATTGGTCAAAAGTTAATATTATAAAAGATGAAAGACAGAAATAACTAATGTAATAATTATGAGAATTCATAATCTTATAACTAAAGAATGATAAAGAGTGTGAATAACATTTGCAATAATTAGTACTAACTAAGAAAATTTATAATATTATAACTAAAGAATTAATGTGCAATAGTTGCATTTCTGATAAATTTTATAAATAGTCATTAGATTTTAATTTAGTGTAGGGACAACATGAAAATGCTTATTCCATATTCTTGAAAATAAAATTTATTTGCTAAATGATAATTTTTAAACGATTTATATATATTCACATATTTTTAACATTTGTTGCGAGTATTTTAAAAAAAATAAAAAGAACTCGGAATAATTTAAAAAATATATTCTGAATTTAAAATATCTTGTTAACTTGATAATACATTTGTGACATATATAATACTTTAATTTAAATACAAATGCCTACCTATACAAATACATTTTCTCTAATTCTCAAGATAAAATGTCTTCTCTTTTTACTTAATTCTTCTATTGTTGGCAGAACATTGAAGCATATTATCAAAGGGGAGTTATAACCACAACCATGCACTTAGCAAGTTACAAAGGGACCACTATTAGCAATTGATTTAATTTTGATCTGATAAAATTATTACAGAAAAGGCAGCACAAGGCTTTCAAACAACTAATGGAACAAGTAATACGCTGACAGAACTATATATTTCCTGTTTTGACCAAAAAGAAATATGTCTTTCCACTCATAACTCGATAGTAATCAGCATATACTAAGATCAAAGGCATCACTTACATCCTTATTCGAACTCACTCAATGACAACAAATCACACGAAATATTTTAAAATGCAAGAAGAAGAGTAGATGATTAAAAAAAATTGTGGTTCAAAAAATTGAGAGGAAACCCCTCTATTTATAGTAAACGAAGGGTGGTAGGAGAGTTTTTTTGTGTCTTATCGGAATAGTCATGACCTTTTGAGAAGTCACAACATTTTAAAAAAGTCACAACTTATTGAAAAATGACCTTTCTAAGAAGTCACAACTTATTGAAAAGTCACAACTCCTTTGAAAGGCACAACTCTTTGAAAAAGTCACAACTCATTGAAAATGTATTTTTTGTGTCTTATCGGAATAGTCATGACCTTTTGAGAAAACCTAACCTTTTGAGAAGCCACAAACTTTTGAAAAAGTCACAACTTATTGAAAAATGACCTTTCCGAGAAGTAACAACTCATTGAAAAAGTCACAACTCTTTGGAAAAGTTAGAACTTAGTGAAAAATCACAACCCTTTGAAAAAAGTCACAACTCACTGAAAAAGTACAAACTAAGTTAGGGATATAATAGTAATTTAACTTTCAAGTTAGGAGTTCATGCTTTTAAGGTAATATATATATATATATACACACACTAGATGGATAATGTCCGTGCAAGCACGGGCCCAACATTTCTCATTATAGCGTATTTGGTTTCAACATGCACAATTCTAACATTACAAGTAGTCACGTGTTGAACTAAAAAAATTGTGACGAAGAGTTTTCATACAAATGGAGATTATTTGGCTATTTCTTTACAAATATCTGCAAAATACAGACTATGCTTCAACAAATTCACAACAACAATAATTCCATCTATATACCTTGCTTCTTGTTATAGCAAGCTCGAACAAGATCGAATTATGCTAGGAAGAGACTTGTCTTACATGTAAGATAACTTGTTCAACTCTAAATTGCATAGGTTACTTTCTTCCTTAGCCTGAAAATTCAATGCTACTGCAACATACAAATGGAATTAAAATCACGGGATTATCATATTTTAGGTGACTGATCTTCCAAATAAAATAAATGATCCGACGAAAAATGTAAATGGTTGATCAACAGGGGTCATTTGTTCCATCCAAAATCCCTTATAAACTAATGGATGTAAACAAATAACTTGCGGAGGGAAAGAGATGATATGAGGATTACAGGAGATCCTTCCAAGTAGCACCCTCAACTAACTGATTCTTCCAAAAAAAAAACCTTTACCAAAGCAATTCTCCACAATCACAACTGATTTAATAGGCACAAAGAAAGTTTGTCCAAGTAGGAAGAAAAAAACATGCATTTTGCTAATCCAACAGAAGGATAAAAAAGAAACAACAATAAATAATATGATGAAATTACTCTAAGAACAAAATATTACAAAGCAAAATGTTTTATCAAAAAAGAAAGCAAATATGGAACAAAATAATGCATATATAATTAAAATGAAAAATCTCTGCGAAAACAATTGCTTACCAGTTGTATTATAAGGGAGTGCGGACTAATTGAAAGCATCAACAGTTGAGTTAAAGCAGAGCGAAAATTCATAGATTTTGCCTTTGCAAGTGAAGTAACATTCATGATAAGTTTCCTATTTTCCATTCTTTGTATGTAAAAGAAACAAGATTAACGACAAGCCGACTATGTTCACATATTAGTCAATAGCTTGCAGTAACGTAGAAACAATTTATGGACAATGTATGATATAACTTTAAATAAATAGGGCAGTTGTATATAACAAACACATTTGCTTACTCAAGTGATCTTGGTCGTGTCCTCGATTTACAGTTCCAACCCTACTCCTTTATCCTTTATCCTTTATTCTTAGTACCCTTTCATGAATGCGAAGAGGTAGTAGGAAGACCAGGACCCAACCTTACCTCAGGTCGAGCAACTTGTCGCAAGTAAGCAAGTAAACTTGTATAAAGTTGAAACAAGTAGACAGACGTGACCTATGTGGCATGCCACATTCTTTGTGGTGTCTTACATATATATTATATCATATAAACTACAATGAGTTTCTAGCTATAACTTTATATATTTTTCCTTAATTTCAACTGAACACGTATATTACAGTGAATTAGTAACCATTGTTTGCGGAATAGTGTATTCAACCTCTTTGCATAAATAAATAAGAACTGACCAGATGTTAGAGCCTCACCATCCAGTGTGGCGGACGCATGTGTGTAGTCTTCTACTCTTCTTCCCATGTTGTCTCTACTGTGGAGCAACGACCATTCTCTGCCAATTAATGAGACTGAAATTTGAGTATAAATATCTGGACACACTTGATGATGTTTCATCCGATTTAGTAGCTTCTTAACTTGTTCCCAAAGCCCAAAAGTATAAAAACAATCTTGAATAATTGTAATGTATAAAACAATATCATGAGGAATGCCTTCGTCAATCATTTCAGTGAAAAATTTGTGGGTCTCTTCTACCATTTTATCTTTACATGAAATGTCAATTATGGTGTTATAAGACAGAACGTTAGGTTCACGATTTCTCTTTCTATGCTTCCCAGTAAATTGACTGTTGTTTGGGTATTTCCCCACTTGCATAGCCCGTCAATAAGAGGCAGAAAGTCTGAAATTTCATCAATTCTAAATTTGTCGATAAACAAAAGATATGTTGATACCACCATTTATACCTACTGACCCCTCTTAATCACCATCGAGAATAAATATGTTGCTCCGAATAACATGAGTCCTCCAAGGTACTAAAATATAGACGTTAGCTAATTTCATTACAATTTCAAACATCTTTAATAATATTTTCATTATATATTTAAAAGTACATTTTTCCATTGCACAAAACACCAAAACTTTGTTCATCACAAATTAAAAAGAGCAGAAAACTTGAAAATCTTATAAAAATACATAGTTAGATGCCATGTTTATAAATCAACATCTAAGTGTGCCGCATCACAATTAAAATGTTTATGAACTTTCAACAACTGATTTTTTTTTTTCAAAATAAATTCAGAAAACGTAGGAGAATAAAAACTCACTTTTCACAGTAAATTGAAACAACAATTGAGTTAGTTTTGTAAGCATTGAGTGTAGGACAATGGAGACATGATTTCAAATTTGGGATAAATAATTTGAATTAAAAGTGGACTGGGTCATAATATTTTTTTACATATAAGCAGACATGTGAATCCAAGAATAACAAACAATCAACATAATCAAAGCAAAAAAATTGATAATTACTCCGAAGTTAACCACAATAACACAGACTGAAACCTACCCGAAAACAATAAGAATGATAGGAACCTTAATAGTAACAAAATTGGTTGAGAAATAAAATTTTCAAATATGGTTCGGATGGTGATAAGTGAGGCAGTGAGTCGGATGACTATAACTCTGGAGAGATAACATGATAACAGGGTAAATTTTCACAGTGTTTGCCCTAATACAAATTCTCTTCAGATTTTAACTAACATAAAGATCAAATTTTATAAACCCAAAAATTAGAGCAGGAAAGATTTATAAATATGAACTCTCATCTTTATGCACAAACAAAATTCGAAAAAAAAAATTGAAGACGAAGAGGAAAAAAGAAATACCTTAATGTTGTTTTCATGCTTGATTATGCTAAAGAACTTCTAATCTTCTTCAACATAAATGAAAGCATACTATAGAGATAAAGGTCAGGCATGGAAGCCACATGTAAAGAAGGGTGACTACGTACACAGACACATGGAAACAAAATAGATCCCTAGAGATGAAATAGACATGTTGAAATCAAGCTTTTTCTAATATAGTAGTAGTAATAAAGTAAAATGTATATATAAAGCATGTCAATACATACTAATGGTTGGCTCGTGTACCACGCCTACTACATTGATTTTTTGTGTGTGAGTTTCATGAGTGAATTGAATTTACGTTTCGTAATGTGACTGTTTTATGTTGGTCTTTGAGTAGTCGTATTGGTGTAATTAAAGGTCGGGATGGCTCTTGTGTGGGCCGATACTGCATTTGAGATGCCATAAACGATATTTCAGGAATCCCTGGGGTGGTCTGAGTCACCCAAACTAGTATTAAACCATATGTAGGTTAAGTTAAAGGAGAAATAAGTAAGAGTTTTGTTGGTCAATTACTGTTAGTTGGCGGATTTGAGATTAGGAATGGAGTTAACAGAGGAATTTTGTTGTTGGTAGAATGAGTGGGTCAAGAAGTTTCTATGTGATAGAAGGGTTAGGTTATGATCTGATAAGAGGATGGAATGTCCGAGATTGTTGATTTGGCACCAGAGGGAGGTGAGGTGACTTGAGATTGAATGAGTCAATCCAAAGGTGGTGGTATCCGGTAGTAAGAATGGTGGCTAAAGGATCAGGGGTGTATTATAATATATCTCCAAGTTTCATATTTCTTTGATTATTTGAATGATATTATGTGGTGAATTCAGAATCGATCGATGATGCTTACCAGTACATGATGTTTATACTGATACTGTTGCCAATATGTGTTTGAAAAAAAAAACAGAATTACTGATTCTGATAAAAAGTTTACAGAAACACAAAGTAACTTAAAGTTTTCAGAATCAGTACAAAAGATGAACAGAAATCAATTAAATAAAAATTAAAATCTGTAAGAACACGTACCAGAGGAAATTTTTTAAATAGGAAAAAGATCAAGTCCACTGAACTCACAGTGTCCCCTTAAGGAAATTATTCCCCTCTAGTATCCGAGGTTTGATTTGGAATATGACCTCCTAGGGTAAAATGATCTCAATCACCAGAGTATAGATACCAAAAACTCTGGTGTCAGCGAACCAATCAACAACAGTAAAATACACGAAGTAATTTATTGTGCAGAAGAGAAGAAGAAGAGATCAAAAAATTCGTTAGGAAAAATTCTGAAGAGTGAAAGGTATTTATAAGCAAGAGAAACAAGTTCCGAAAGGTTCCAACCCTTTCAGAATCCTCACAACCATTAATGAAAGTTTGCAACCTTTCAAATGATAATGACTGTTCCTGAAAGTTGCAACCTTTCAGAACAGTCATGGCGGGAATTTTAAATAAAATGGGAAAGTTGTTTAAATTCAAACGGGTTACGCGCAGATCCGAGTCGGGTCGGGTTAATCAACTAAAAATGTGAAACATTTCGGTTAATTTCAACTAAATAACTGAAAACGTTTTCAACTAATTAGTTGAAAAATATATTGGCCATTTAATTTAATTTAATAAATAATTAATTAATTATATAATTAAAACAAACTTTGTCCAAAAATAATCTCTCGATTGATCATTTGCCGAAGCCGAAGTCGTAGCCATAGCTGAAGCCGAGCCTAGCGAGCGACGACGACGACGGCGCGAGGGGGGTCCCTCTTTCCAACCCTTTTAACAATTAATTGGAGTGTTTCTATATTTAAACTCTCCTATTTTTCTTTCCACCACCGATGAGGGACAAATGCCTTTTCATTAAAGCATAAGAGGACTTTTCAAGTTCCCAACTCTTCAAGTTCTCAACTTTTCAAATTCCTCTCTTTCCCTCTATTTCCCATCAATTCTCGCTAAATACCCAACAATCCCCCACATTAATGGGGAATGGTTATAACATAGGAATGCACAAACAAGTGTGTACTTTACAAGCAAGGATTAATTGCATCTGGATAAGTAGGTTTCCCCTTGGACTTTCCGTAGTGAACATATGTTGGATATACTCGGTCAATCGGTAGATGTGATATATTTGAACCGTCGAGCTTTAATGTATACCTAGACAACCATATGTCACACAATTAACCCTTTACTATTTATGGTTCTTACGGTTGTGTTCGTTTAAGCCATGAACACCTCCTGGTTTCATGAGTGTATAGAGAATAGGCTTTTGACATAAAATTCTCTTTGAAGCGGCTTCCACTTCACACTCACATAGGTAATTTCTAACCGTGTCATCTCGTAGATACACTATTTGGTCAAATCTACCAAACTTAGCAAATCATTAAAAATTTAAAGTTTTTATTACCTTATTAACAAGCCTTAAAGTCTTAACCTTGTTCCTAAACATTGTCTTCATCATGAGAATGGATTGAGTTAATTGACAATGTCGAACCTTCAGCTACAACTTTGTTTTTCTCCTTGAATCTAGCTCTTGGGATCTCCAGTCTGCTAGATAGAGTTACCGTCATACTGACTTGTCCTAAGCCGTAAACCCATTCCCTTAGATGATCTTTCAACTGCCTCTCTTACTAGGCCTTTCGTTAGTGGATCTGACACATTATCTCTTGACTTTACATAGTCAATTGTGATAATACCACTAGAGAGCAGTTGTCTTACGGTGTTATGTCTCTGTCGTATATGACGAGGCTTCCCATTGTACATGACACTACCTACCCTATCTATTGCTGCTTGACTATCGCAATGTATGAAAATAGGTCCAATAGGTTTTGGCCAGAATGGAATATCCTCTAAGAAATTCCGGAGCCATTCAGCTTCTTCACCAGCCTTATCCAAAGCAATGAATTCAGATTCCATTGTGGAGCGAGCAATACATGTCTGTTTGGACGATTTCCAAGAAACTGCTCCTCCACCAAGTATGAACACAGAACCACTTGTGGATTTTACTTGATTTGACCCGGTGATCCAATTTGCATCACTATATCATTCAATCACAGCAGGATATTTATTATAATGCAAAGCATAGTGTTGTGTATATTTTAGATATCCCAACACATGTTTCATTGCCATCCAATGAATTTGATTCGGATTACTAGTGAACCGACTCAGCTTGCTGATAGCACATGCTATATCTGGTCGAGTACAATTCGTAATATACATCAAACTTCCCAATACTCTGGCATATTCCAATTGAGAGTCACTTTGACCTTCATTCTTTTGAAATGTACAAATTAAATCAATTGGAGTTTTGACAATATTGAAATTCAAGTACTTGAACTTATCCAATACTTTTTCAATATAATGAAATTGAGATAATGCTAGTCCCTGAGGAGTTTTGACAATTCTGACCCCTAAGATCAAATCAGCAACTCCTAAGTCTTTCATATCGAACTTGCTGGACAGTATGCGCTTAGTAGCATTTATATCTTCAATGTCTTTACTCATTATTAACATGTCATCCACATACAAACAAACAATGACTTCATGATTCATAACATTTTTAATGTAAACACATTTATCACATTCGTTAATCTTAAATCCATTTGCCAACATTGTTTGGTTAAATTTAGCATGCCATTGTTTGGATGCTTGCTTGAGTCCATAAAGTGACTTTACAAGTCTGCACACTTTCTTTTCTTTACCAGGAACTACAAACCCTTCGGGTTGTTCCATGTAAATTTCTTCCTCCAACTCTCCATTTAAGAAGGCTGTCTTTACATCCATTTGGTGGATTTTAAGATCATGCACTGCTGCTAGTGCTATTAACATCCTAATTGATGTTATCCTTGTTACTGGAGAGTATGTGTCAAAGTAGTCCAGACCTTTCTTTTGTCTGTACCTACCAGTCTAGCCTTATATTTGTCAATAGTTCCATCAGGTTTCATTTTCCTTTTAAAGATCCATTTTGATCCTAAAGGTTTATTTCCTGGAGGAAGATCAGCCAATTCCCAAGTGTGATTACTTAAAATTGATTCAATCTCACTATTGACTACTTGTTTCCAATAAGTTGACTCAGACGAAGACATAGCTGCTTTAATTGTTTGATCATTTTCAAGCAATAGTGCTACAAAATCTGGTCTGAAAGAAGCAGGTTTCCGTTGGCGAGTACTACGCCTGGATCCTCACTAGTTATATTTTCCGTTGATTCTTCTCGTGGTCGTTTAGGTCTTTCACTTGTCGACTCACATTCAGTTTTATACGGATAAATATTTTCAAAAAACTCTGCATTATCTGACTCAATTATCGTATTAACATGAATCTCAGGATTATCAGATTTGTGAACCAAAAACCGACAGGCCTTACTGTTCACAGCATATCCAATAAATACACAGTCTACTGTTTTGGGTCCAATTTTAACCCTCTTTGGTAAAGGAACCTCTACCTTGGCTAAACACCCCCACACTTTGAAATATTTCAAGTTGGGTTTCTTCCTTTCCACAACTCATATGGAATTGATTGTGTTTTTCGATGGGGTACTCTATTGAGTATCTTATTAGCCGTAAGGATGGCTTCCCCCAAAGTTTCGCTGAACCAGAATTGATCATTAAGGCATTCATCATTTCCTTTAATGTTCTGTTCTTCCGTTCTGCCAAACTATTTGATTGTGGTGTATAAGGTGTAGTAGTTTGATGAATAATACCATATTCCAAACATATCTCTGCAAAAGGAGATTCATATTCTCCATCCCTATCACTCCAAATCATTTTTATCTTTAGATTCAATTGGTTCTCCACTTTATTTTTGTATTGCTTAAATGCATCAATTGTTTTATCCTTACTATTAAGCAAATATATATAACAAAATCGAGTGCAGTCGTCAATAAAAGTTATATAATACTTTTTTCCACCACGAGATGGTGTCGACTTCATATCGCATATATCTGTGTGAATTAAGTCTAAAGTTTTGGAATTTCCTTCAACATACTTATAAGGATGTTTAACAAACTTACTTTCCACACAAATTTCGCATTTTGATTTATTGCATTTAAAATCAGGCAATACTTCTAGAGTAACCAATTTTCGCAAGGCTTTGTAATTTACATGTCCCAAACGGGCATGCCATAAATCATTTGACTCCAATAAGTAAACAGAAGCAGAATTTTTATTAATACTGTCAACAACCATTACATTCAGTTTGAAAAGACCCTCATTGAGGTAGCCCTTTCCTATGAACATTTCATTCTTACTTATTACAGCTTTATCACTAACTAGGACACATTTAAACCCGTTCTTAACGAGTAGTGCAGCAGAAACTAAATTCTTCCTAATAGTAGGGACATGCAGAACACTGTTCAAAGTCAACACCTTGCCGGATGTCATTTTCAACATTACTTTCCCAGTTCCTGCAATCCTTGTTGTTGTGTTTCCCATGAACAAATCTTCATCGTACTCAGCAGGAGTGTACGTTGCAAAGGCTTCTTTCGCAGAGCAAATATGTCAAGTGGCACCTGAGTCGAGAAACCACTCCTTGGGATTTCCAACTAAGTTACACTCTGAGATCATTACACACAAGTCATCTGCATCTTCCATCTCTTCCACGATGTTTGCTTGACTTTTGCCTTTGCCTTTGTTTTTGTCCTTTCTTGGAGCACGACAATCAGAAGACCTATGACCAGCCTTGCCACAGTTGCCTTTGAATTTCTTCTTAGCCTGTTCTGACTTCTGCCCGTTGGACTTCTTTCTCTTTTTGTCTTTGGTAGGAGCTTCTTCAACAATATTAACTCCAATGATTGTTGAACTCTTACGAGAATTATTTTCGGCGTTTTGGTTATCTTCCTCAATCTTGAGCCGAATCACAAGATCTTCAAGCTTCATTTCTTTACGCTTGTGCTTTAAATAATTCTTGAAATCGTTCCACGAAGGAGGCAACTTCTCGATCATTGCAGCCACTTGAAAAGCTTCATTTACTACCATATCTTCAGCAATCAGATCATGGAGAATAAGTTGAAGTTCCTGCACTTGTGATCCAACAGTTTTACTATCTACCATTTTATAGTCTAAAAACTTTGCGACCACAAACTTTTTCAAGCATGCATCTTCTGTCTTATATTTCTTCTCAAGTGCATCCCACAACTCTTTTGAAGTTGTTATTGCACTATAGACATTATATAAGTCATCCTCTAAAGCACTCAAAATGTAGCCTTTACATAGGAAGTCTGCCTGTTTCCATGCTTCAATTATCATGAATTTTTCTCTGTCTGGCATATCAGCAGCAGGCACTGGAGTTTCTTCACTTGTAAATTTCTGCAGACCAAGAGTGGTAAGCCAGAAAAATACCGTTGCTGCCATCCTTTGAAATTCACACCTGTGAATTTACCCGGTTTCTCTGCTTGTGGTACAACAGTTCGGGTTGTGCAGCAACACACCACTGTAACACCATTGTTTGCCATTTCTGATAAACAAAAATCGATACAGTCTTAGTAAGCAATAAAATATAATTGCAGACTTAAAGGAGTATAAAATCACGAAGATTTTTGTCTCCACCAGAAACACAGATTAAAAAATAATTTCCTTAAGATTGTTGCCAATCTGTTTTAAAAACAGAATTACTGATTTGATAAAAACTTTACAGAAACACGAAGTAACTTAAAGTTTTCAGAATCAGTACAAAAGATGAACAGAAATCAATTAAGTAAAAATTAAAATCTAAAAACACGTACCAGAATCTGAAATTTTTAATAGGAAAAAGATCAAGTCCACTGAACTCACAGTGTCCCCTTAAGGAAATTATTCCCCTCTAGTATCCGAGGTTTGATTTGGAATATGACCTCCCAGGGTAAAATGATCTCAATCACCAGAGTATAGATACCAAAAACTCTTTGTCAGCGAACCAATCAACAGCAGTAAAATACACGAAGTAATTTTTGTGCAGAAGAAGAAGAAGAAGAGATCAGAAAATTCGTAGGAAAAATTCTGAAGAGTGAAAGGTATTTATAAGCAAGAGAACAAGTTCGAAAGGTTGCAACCCTTTTAGAATCCTCACAACCATTAGTGAAAGTTTGCAACCTTTCAAATGGTAATGACTTTTCCTGAAAGTTGCAACCTTTCAGAACAGTCATGCCAGAAATTTTAAATAAAATGGGAAAGTTGTTTAAATTCAAATGGGTCACGCGCGGATCCGAGTCGAGTCGGGTTAATCAACTAAAAAATTAAAACGTTTCGGTTGATTTCAACTAAATAACTGAAAATGTTTTCAACTAAGCCGAAGCCGAGCCGAGCGACGACGACGACGACGGCACGAGGGGGGTCCCTCTTCCCAACCCTTTTAATAATTAATAAGAGTGTTTCTATATTTAAACTCTCCTATTTTTCTTTCCACCAACAATAAGGGACAAATGCCTTTTCATTAAAGCATAAGACGACTTTTCAAGTTCTCAACTTTTCAAATTCCTCTCTTTCCCTCTCTTTCCCATCAATTCTTGCTACATACCCAACAAATACTTCTCTTGTTATGCTACTTGACATAATTAGGTTGCAGGATCATTGGTGCTTCTTAGGTGAAGACGAAAATGATCTCCAACAGCTTCCACCTCTCCTCTCTTATGGTCGGAGTTATATACTATTATTTTTGAATTTCGTAATCTTCTAGGGCTCTTGTACTTGTTTAGACTAGTTTTATGGGATGGTTCAAAATATTTTTACAAAGGTACTTTATTTTAACTAACTTTGTGCATTTCGATAATTAAATAAAGTGTTTAACTTACATTTTATACACTTCCGCATTTTATGTTTGACTTTTCGAATAAGAATTCTCCTATCTAGATGTTGAAGCAGGTGTCCTCACGACCCGATTAGTTGGGTTGTAATACACTCCCACTAAGCATAAATAATTAATCATTCATGGAATGTTCTATAAACTGTTCAATATACATATGAAATTAATTCTACATGATACAACTAAATATGAAAAGGTTAGAAACTTAAAAATATAATCTACATATACAACTCTTTCAATTATTTAGTGGCTCAAAAAAAAGATCGTTATGGAAAGGTAGAATGAGTTCCACTAAAGTGCTTTCAAGCCGCAAAATTAGATAAATAATGTTCTAAGAACGTAATGCATATAATTCTGTAATTTAGGAATCAAATATGCATTTGTAAGAGATATATTGAAGAGAATCTCAATAGCAATCCAAATATAAGATGTTAAACAAATTAAAAGATAAAAAATTGTTGCATCATTTTAGAGTTTTATAATGTATGATTAAGTATTGAGAGAATTTTAAAGAGGTTCAAACATATGTCATTGTGTTAGAATACATGGTTTTATATTACCATATTATTTACTTGTAGTAAGTTATGATTAAATTATACGAGCTTAAAACGTTTTATCTGTACTAATTATCTTAAAATTTAAAATTTAAGTGTTAATTTTTTGATACATTAATATGAATTAGAAAATATATATTTTCACATTGCTATAACTTATAGTGGAAGGTCTTTTACTAAGCATGACTATAAACAATATATATACATATCTGAACGAGAGCAAATTTTGAAAATTAAAAAATACAACCAAACAAAAAATTACCTTATAAATTAAGATCACTTTTGTCACATCCGGGGAGCACCCCCTAGACGTAACCGGCGTAGGCGTCCTCTTTGAGGACTAAGACTAGCCTTTTAGCTTACATCATTATATTCATAGGTTAAAAATGCGAAAATTTTTAAAAAAATTCATTACTTCTATATTGAAGTTTACATAGACCTCTACATACACATAATACTTATACCGAGTATACATAGACCCTTCGTATAAGAAGATTACTTAGTCTTCTACTTTTATTGCACATAGATATATATATAAAATATGAAATAGTCTCAAATGGACGTCTCATCTCATAACCATCTAACAACAGTATAATAATTTGGGCTAGCCCATTCATGAATGTAATAAGACCACATATAGGTCATACAATGTTTAGTACTCAAAGAAAAGGAAAGAACATAAGAATCTTAAAACTAGAACAACTTCATAAGCTTGGTAGTGGCTTTGCCCTCGGAAAGTGAGGACCTACCCAACTTGGATGATTGAGAATTTCAAGTCTTCTTCAAAGTAGTCTTAAATCCCTTCAACGAACGGAACCTAAAATGTTGGGGAAAAAGGGAGAAAATGGGGTTAGTACACCACTTATACTAAGTTTGAGACCATATGCACACATATCATGAAATCATGCTAAGAAAAGAGACGATTCATAAAGGTATGCAATTTACTTTGAAAAAGCCTTATGCACATTCAACAAACCATACTAATCAATGAGACATATTCATTAAGTCCAAAGCATGTACATCACAAGACAAACAATACTAAGTCTAGTCAAGTCAACATGCATATCACATAATGAAACACAAAATCGAGGCAACTCTATCATCAAGTTATAATAACAACAAGCATTGGCAAGAGTACATTTCAACACAACCAAAGCAAGACCATTATTTATGACCCTCTTTAAGTCCACTTGTGCAATGACTAATCAAAGCCCCATAACCTTACTTAATCAAGTAAACCTAGCAAGAACCATAACCAATGTCCAACTTCACATATCATAACATTAAGAGTACATAATATGATACTTTAGCAATAGAGACCAAATACATGTTCACAAGAGTAATCAACATCACATATTGTCATTAACATTTAAGATCATCATATACATATCATTTACATTTATAAGCATATACATACAGAAGAACATACTCCTAAGACTTCCCTTAGGGCTAACTATTGCAATGTATAATAAGCAACCTTACCAACCCTTTGCAAGATTTCATAGGGACCACATACGAGAACTCAACTTCCCTTCCTTGCCAAATCTAACCACCCCTTTCATAGGCGAAATTTTCAAGTACACTTATCACCTTCTTCAAACTCTAATTCTCTTCTCCTATGGTCGGCATAAAGACTTTTTCCGACTATAGGTTGTTTGCAACCGGTACCTTTATATGATATGAAACCTTCTCCAAAGTCATATAAATCAAATTGGGACCAAAGTGAAGACTCACCCACTTCAAACATCCAATTGGAGATCTACATCTCCTACCATACAAGGCTTCATAAGTAGCCATAGATATTAGATGAATAGTAGCTATTGTTGTAAGCAAAACTCCATCAAAAGGCAAATTCTTATCCCAATTTCCCTTGAAATCAATGATACAATCTCTAAGCAGATCCTCAAAGGTTTGAATAGTATGCTCCGCTTGACCATCCGTTTGAGGATGAAAAAGCGTGCTTAACTTTAACCTTGGTACCCAACCCTTCTTGGAATGACCTCCAAAACCTAGATGTGAAATTGTGCACCCCTATCCGATATATGGATAACGGAATACTATGGCGACAAACAATCTTCATCTATGAAGATCCTTGCATAATCTTCGCCAAAATAAGTAGACTTGACGGGATTAAAATGAGTGGATTTTGTCAGCCTATCCAAAATCACCTATATAGAGTCGTATTGCTTTGTGTCCGAAGGCAAACCTACTAACAAACCATATATGCTTCCCACTTCAAGTAGGAACTTTGATTTTTTGAAGTAAACCACCCGACTTTGGTGTTCAACTTTCACTTGTTGGCATTTAGACACTTAGCAAACAAATTCCGCTATGTCCTTTTTCAAAACCTTCCCAACCAAACACACTTCCTAAGGTCAGATAACATCTTTGTAGTAAACCCGGATGAATGGAGTAACGGGACCCATGAGCTTTTCTCAAGAATCCGCTTTCTCAAACCATCTATATTGGGAACACATAACCTTCCTTAGTACCTCAAGACACCATCCCCCCCTAAGGAGAATGACTCATTAAGTTTACCAAGAACTGATTCCTTCAACCTCCATCAATGTTTGATCAAATGTTGTTTGGACTTCACCTCGACCACCAAAGACGAGTCGGAGTTATGATGTACCACTACACCACCTATAGTAGAATCTTCAATCCGAGCCCCAAACGAGCCAACTTATGAACATCCTTAACTAGGTTCCTCTTGGCTTCCTCAACATGGGAGACACTTCCCATGGACAAACGACTCAAGCATTCGCTACCAACATTAGCCTTAACGGGTGATAGAGAACACTCATGTAATAGTCTTTCACAAATCTAACCATCTGCTTTGTCGTAGAATCAACTCCTTTTGAGTGATACATATATTGAAGACTTTTATGGTCTGTATACACATCCACATGGACACCATACAAGTAATGCCTCCATATCTTCAAGGCAAATACCACGACATCTAATTTCAAGTCATGAGTTGGATAATTTCTCTCATGCACCTTAAAGTACCTAGAGGCATAGGCTATTAACCTTCTCATGTTGCATAAGAACACATCCCAACCCGACTCGGGATGAAATCACAATATACACGGAAACCCTTTATACCTCCGGTAGGGTCAATACCGGAGCGGAAGTTAGTCTATCCTTCAATATTTGGAAACTTCACTCACATGCTTCCGACCACTCAAACTTTTACTCTTTTTGGGCATCAAAGTAGCCAAGGGAGACGCAATGGACAACAAAACCATCCACAAACCTCCGATAATAACCCGCTAGACCCAAGAATACTCTAATGTCGGAGGAGTCAATGGTCTAGGCCAATTTTTCACCACCTCGATTTTCCTTTGATCAACCTCAAATCCCTCACTAGAGATGATATGACCAAGAAACGCCCACTAACCTCAACCAAAACTCACATTTTCTATACTTGGCAAATAAATTGGTGTTCCTTCAAGCACTTGTAACACCACCTCAAATGGTCCATATGTTCACCCTCATTTTTCGAATATACCAAGATGTCGTCAATGAAGACAATGACAAATTAATCTAGGTAACTTTGAAACACTCTATTCATGAGATTCCGCAAATGCCGCGGGGCATTAGTGAGACCAAAGGACATTACTAAGAACTCATAGTGACCATATCTAATCCGAAATGTCATTTTTGGTATATCCTCACTTCTCACCCTAAGTTGGTGATACCCCGACCTTAAGTCAATCTTAGAAAAGTAGCTTGCCCCTTGGAGTTGATCAAAAAAGTCGTCAATCTGAGGGAGAGGATACTTTTCTTAATAGTGACTTTGTGGAGTTGGCGATAATCAATGCACATTTTAAGGGAACCCATCCTTCTTCTTCACAAATAAAACCGGAAAAAAACCATGGAAAAATAATTGGTTAATGAAGCCTTTGTCTAGTAAATCCTTGAGTTGAGCCTTCAACTCTTTCAATTCTGCCGGAGCCATCCGATAAAGGAGGAATTGAAATGGGATTTGTATCCGGTAACAAGTCGATACCAAATCCATTTCCCGTTCAGGAGGAATGTCGGGAAGATCATTAGGAAAGACCTTCGCGAAATTCTCTCACTATGGGGACCAAACTCAATGGGAGGAATCTCGGAGTCTAAATCTTGGACTCTTACTTATGGTATAAACAACCTTTAGAGATCATCCTACAAGCTTTCAAACTAGAAATGAATACGACCTCTAAATAGAATTTCCCCCTTTCCACTCTAAAACAGGTTCATTGGAAAGTTAAACTTCACCACCCTAGTTCTACAATCTATAGAGTCAAAGAAAGCATGCAACAAATCCATACCCAAATATGACACCAAAATCAAACATATCAAGTTCTACTAGTTCAACATAAGTAACTCTATTTGGAAAACATTATTGGGACAATTTCTATATACCCTTTTTGCAACAACCGACTCACCCACTGGGGTAGACAACCATAAAAGGTTCATTCAAAGATATCGGGTAAAATGTCAAGTTTTTTGCTACTAGAGTAACAAAAAATAGTGTAGCCACCCGGATCAAGTAAAGCATATAATCAATAGAGAAAACTTTTAACATACCGGTCACCATTCGGGAGAAGTCTCTGCTCACCCCTTGAGCGAAGTGCATAAAAGCGATTCTTCTTCGGAGGAGCACATTGAACCAAGTCACCGGTCCACCCCTTAAAGGCTATTGTCTCTCCATTGGACGTACCAAGTTTGGTCCATATCTTTGAGTTGGTAAGTGGCTAAATTATCTTCTCACTAGTAGTCAACCTCATAGCATAGAGAAATCTTGTAAATTTTCATCACTGAACTCTTGGGGGTCTTCCTAAGCTTTGGACCCATAAAATGTTAGGGGGATTTCATTGTAGTGAAATCCCTCAAACGGAGGCCATGGTAGCAACTTGTTGGTTTGCTAGGGGTACAACCTCCCAATTAGCTTAGGTCGTCATGTCTTGAGCTTGAGTAGTGGCGGCTTGTGCTTGAGTAGTAATGGCTTGGGCCATTTGGAAAAAGAGCAACCTTTATGTCACCATCCGTCAAAGGAGGAGGATTGACCGGAGCTTGGGTCATCATTAACATCTTCTTCAAGAGGAGGAACTTGATCACCACGGGAGGAACTCCCGCATTGGTCATCTCTCTTCAAGGCTTCGTGTCGCGTTCCTTCGAGTATTCATTGTATATAAATCAAAATAAGAGGATTTAGATGCTTAAAACACGTAGAGTCAAAACTCTAGAGGCACGATATTGTACTCCAAGAAAGTGACAGTTTCCTAAGCATCATTATAGATTCCTATTCATAAGTGTGACGCGCTTCACAATTATGAGTAAGAATCTACATAAACATGGTTGACAGAGACATCGACTCGAAATATATTCAATCTCATGCTCTGATACCAAGTTTTTCAACATCGAGATACCTTTATTAATCATCATAGCTTAATGTAGGTCATAGGGTCTATCCCTTGTATAATCATCATCATCATAGATCAATAAGAATTGCATGAGTATTGTCCTTTCATTACAATTCATACATGTGAGGTTAACACATTTACATAGTCACATCATATTAAGGCACATTGGTAAATCATCCCTGACCTTATAACATTTACATCTTAGCCAACACCTCACAAACCATAGTAAAGACATTTTAATTCAACATCATACCAACCCTATCAATCTTAACATAAGGTATACTTCAATACAACATCATCACTTTATCACAATTAACCATAATTGAAGTAAAGAATAGGGATCACAAGACTTACCAAGTCTCCTTCATAATCCATCATGAAGGTCTTACCATCAACCCTTAATTCAACCCAATAAGGGTGCAATGTCATCACACAACAATAACCAACATGATAACAAGGCTAATTGAATCACTACATCACAATCTATCACTAGTTCATAGCTTAAGATAAGAGACATAGGTCAAAGTCATAATCTAGATCGATTACTCAAGAACTAGCATGATAGGACTATAATTCACCCTAATCTATTCATAATTTATACAATATCAACAGCTAGTATAAATTCAACCAATAACCAATTCAATTGAACCAATATTACACAATTCATATCAAGATCATAACTTAGGGTTAAGGGAAATAGGTCATCTTCTAAATACTAGACCAATCCATCAAATTATAACATAATTAAGTTATAATACAGGTTAATCTATTCATAATATCTAAAAGAAATCATAAACAAATCAATTCACAAGATCAATTTCGAGATGGGAAAAGTCCCACATGAAAACTCAACTTTTGAAATCAATTTGATGGAACCCTTTGAGGAAAGAGGTCTCAAAGGTGAAAGGAATCACATACCTTAATGTTTGATGAATATTGATGGAGAAACATTGGTGATTGCAGCCCTAAAACCCACCTTGACCTTGTCTTCTATGGAGTTCTTCAACTAGAGAGAGAAAGAAGAGAGAAGGAAGAGAGTTTTGGGTTTGGAAATTATGAAAGCTTTGGGTAGTCTAATTAGCTTAGGGTCTTTATATAGGTTGTTAATTAACTTAATTAGACCTACCCTAAATCCTAATTAACCTCCTAACTAATCCAACTAATAAAATGAATTAAATCAAAACGTGCAGCGAAACAGAGACCTCACAGAAGGAACTCCGACCCACGCCCTGTTTGTCAATCGACGGGCCAAGGACTAACCGTCCTGTTGGTCCGTCGTTGAGTTCAGAGACTGTGCAAATCTCAAACTTGGACAAATATTCTAAGTGTCTATCGACGGAGGCAATCGACGCCCCGTCTATTGACACACGAATCGTCGATTGCATTCGTTTGTGCACACTGCCTTTTGACAGATCTTGCCAATTCGCAAGGGTCCTCCTCAAGGGACCTTGGTTGGTCCTTGGGGAGTCATGCCCGGACGTTTAGACTATGAACTAACTATAATATGTTTTAGACACCCTTCCACCAATTTTCATCATTTTCCGACTCCTAAAAGCTAGTCAAATAGACTAAGGCACACTAGCACCTCCTTGAACTAGTTTCCGGACGTCATGGACGTTCCTTGACATTTTGACTTCTAAACTTCCTAAATGACTTATATATATTAAAATAGATCTTAAAACAGTGTTTAAACCTTTTGACACTCATGTTAGTCTCTAGAACACATCTTAGATTTTTGAAGTGTTACATTATCCCCCCCTTAGGAACATTCGTCCCCGAATGACACTAAAATCTTTGAAAGGAAGGAATAGACTCAAGACTAGCAGCCCAATCAACAACAATGCATTATAACATGAGTTACAACATCAATCATGGCATTTACACATAGCAATTCAAAACTTCAATTACCACATATAAGGCTCAACATTACATTATGAGGAATTTCCTTCTCACAACAACAACATGAGCTCAACATACCTTACACGAGTAATTATGCCAAAACTTAACTCATACATGCTCAATATCATTTCATAAACACTCACCATATCAAACAACATAACTCAATACAAGAAGAATTGCAAATTTTCAAGTCAATATGCACAATTTCACTGTAACTTCACTATAATGACATCTAAAATGCACATTTTTGCAAAACTTCACCTAAAAATCAAAGCAACTTTGATTTTAGTCATTACTTTTATTATTAGTAAGAATAACTAACATTCATTAGGAAAGAGATGAGGATAACGGGACTTCATGTTGGTCGGCCTGCCTCCATGTTGCTCTCCCTCAACTAGGTGGTTTCTCCATAACACTTTTACCACCTCTTTGTTCCTTAACCCTTCACGTCAAGGATCTCAACCGGAACCTACTCATAGGAGAGGTTATCCTTCACACCAAGACCCTCAATAGGAAGAATAGATGGATCACCGATACACTTCTTAAGCATATAAACATGGAAAACCAGATGAACCGAAGCCAATTCACTTGGGAGTTTCAACTCATAAGCAACCTTACCAACCCTTTGCAAGATTTCATAGGGACCCACATAACGAGGACTCAACTTCCCTTCCTTGCCAAATCTAACCACCCCTTTCATAGGCGAAATTTTCAAGTACACCTTATCACCTTCTTCAAACTCTAATTCTCTTCTCCTATGGTCGGCATAAGACTTTTTCCGACTATAGGTTGTTTGCAACCGGTACCTTATGATATGAACCTTCTCCAAAGTCATATAAATCAAATTGGGACCCAAAAGTGAAGACTCACCCACTTCAAACCATCCAATTGGAGATCTACATCTCCTACCATACAAGGCTTCATAAGTAGCCATAGATATAGATGAATAGTAGCTATTGTTGTAAGCAAACTCCATCAAAGGCAAATTCTTATCCCAATTTCCCTTGAAATCAATGATACAATCTCTAAGCAGTTCCTCAAGGGTTTGAATAGTATGCTCCGCTTGACCATCCGTTTGAGGATGAAAAGCGATGCTTAACTTCACCTTGGTACCCAACCCTTGTTGGAATGACCTCCAAAACCTAGATGTGAATTGTGCACCCCTATCCGATATAATGGATAACAGAATACCATGGCGACAACAATCTCATCTATGAAGATCCTTGCATAATCTTCTGCCGAATAAGTAGACTTGACGGGATAAAATGAGTGGATTTTGTCAACCTATCCAAAATCACCTATATGAGTCATATTGCTTTTGTGTCCGAGGCAAACCTACACAAAACTCCATATTGATGTTCCCACTTACAAGTAGGAACTTTGATTTCTTGAAGTAAACCACCCGACTTTTGGTGTTCAACTTTCACTTGTTGGTAATTTAGACACTTAGCAACAAATTCCGCTATGTCCTTTTTCAAACCTTCCCACCAAAACACTTCCCTAAGGTCATGATACATCTTTGTAGAACCCGGATGAATGGAGTAACGGGACCCATGAGCTTCCTCAAGAATCGCTCTCAAACCATCTATATTGGGAACACATAACCTTCCTTAGTACCTCAAGACACCATCCCCCCTAAGGAGAATGACTCATTAAGTTTACCAAGAACGATTTCTTCAACTCCATCAATGTTTGATGAAGATGTTGTTTGGACTTCACCTCGACCACCAAAGACGAGTCGAGTTATGATGTACCACTACACCACCTATAGGAGAATCTTCAATCCGAGCCCCTAAACAAGCCAACCTATGAACATCCTTAACTAGGTTCCTCTTGGCTTCCTCAACATGGGAGACACTTCCCATGGACAAACGACTCAAAGCATCCGCTACCACATTAGCCTTAACGGGGTGATAGAGAACACTCATGTCATAGTCTTTCAACAAATCTAACCATCTCCTTTGTCGGAGATTCAACTCTTTTGAGTGAATACATATTGAAGACTTTTATGGTCCGTATACACATCCACATGGACCCCATACAAGTAATGCCTCCATATCTTCAAGGCAAATACCACACGCTAATTCAAGGTCATGAGTTGGATAATTTCTCTCATGCACCTTAAGTTGCCTAGAGGCATAGGCTATAACCTTCTCATGTTACATAAGAACACACCCTAAACCCGACTCGGGACGCATCACAATATACCACGAAACCCTTTATACCCTCCGGTAGGGTCAATACCGGAGCGGAAGTAAGCCTATCCTTCAATATTTGGAAACTTCACTCACATGCTTCCGACCACTCAAACTTCTTCTCTTTTGGTCAAGTAGCCAAGGGAGAGCAATGGACACAAAACCATCCACAAACCTCCGATAATAACCCGCTAGACCCAAGAAACTCCTAATGTGGGGGAGTCATGGTCTAGGCCAATTTTTCACCACCTCGGTTTTCCTTGGATCAACCTCAACTCACTCACTAGAGATGATATGACCAAGAAATGCCACCGACCTCAACAAAAACTCACATTTGCTAACTTGGCAAATAATTGGTGTTCTTAAAACACTTGTAACACCACCCTCAAATGGTCCATATGTTCACCCTCATTTTTTAAATATACCAAGATGTCATCAATGAAGACAATGACAAATGAATCTAGGTAACTTTGAAACACTCTATTCATGAGATCCAAACGCCGCCGGGGCATTAGTGAGACCAAAGGACATTACTAAGAACTCATAGTGACCATATCTAGTCCAAAATGTCATTTTTGGTATATCCTCACTCTCACCCTAAGTTGGTGATACCCCGACCTTCAAGTCAATCTTAGAAAAGTAGTTTGCCCCTTGGAGTTGATCAAAACAAGTCATCAATATGAGGGAGAGGATACTTGTTCTTAAATGACTTTGTTCAGTTGGCGATAATCAATGCACATTCTAAGGGAACCATCCTTCTTCTTCACAAATAAAACCGGAGCACCCCATGGAAAAATAATAGGTCTAATGAAGCCTTTGTCTGGTAAATCCTTGAGTTGAGCCTTCAACTCTTTCAATTCTGCCGGAGCCATCCGATAAGGAGGAATTGAAATGGGATTTGTATCCGGTAACAAGTCGATACCAAAATCAATTTCCCGTTCGGGAGGAATCGGGAAGATCATTAGGAAAGAACTTCGGAAATTCTCTCACTAGGGGACCAACTCAATGGGAGGAATCTCGAAGTCTAAATCTTGGACTCTTACTATATGGTATAAACACCCTTTAGAGATCATCTTACAAGCTTTCAAACTAGAAATGATACGACCTCTAGGAATAGAATTTCCCCCTTCCACTCTAAAACGGGCTCATTTAAAGTTAAACTTCACCACCCTAGTTCTACAATCTATAGAGCAAAGCAAGCATGCAAAAATCCATACCCAATATGACATCAAAATCAAACATATCAAGTTCTACTAGTTCAACATAAGTAACTCTATTGGCAACATTATTGGACAATTTCTATATACCCTTTTTGCAACAACGGACTCACCCACTGGGGTAGACACCATAAAAGGTTCATTCAAGATATCGGGTAAAATGTCAAAGTTTTTTGCTACTAGAGTAACAAAAGATAGTGTAGCACCTGGATCAAGTAAAGCATATAAATCAATAGAGAAAACTTTTCAACATACAGGTCACCATATCGGGAGAAGTCTCTTTCTCACCCCATTGAGTGAAGTGCATAAAACAATTCTTCTTCGGAGCATCATTGGAACCAAGTCACCGGTCCACCCCTTAAAGGCCTATTGTCTCTCCATTGGACGTACCAAGTTTGGTCCATATCTTTGAGTTGGTAAGTGGCTAATTTATCCTTCTCACTAGTAGTCAACCTCATAGCATAGAGAATCTTGTAAATTTCATCACTGAACTCTTGGGGGTCTTCCTAAGCTTTGGACCCATAAAATGTAGGGGGATTCATTGTAGTGAAATCCCTCAAACGGGAGGCCATGGTAGCAACTTGTTGGTTTGCTAGGGGTACAACCTCCCAATTAGCTTAGGTCGTCATGTCTTGAGCTTGAGTAGTGGCGGCTTGTGCTTGAGTAGTAATGGCTTGGGCCATTTGGAAAAGAGCAACCTTTATGTCACCATCCGTCAAAGGAGGAGGATTGACCGGAGCTTGGTCATCATTAACATCTTCTTCAAGAGGAGGAACTTGATCACCACGGGGAGGAACTCCCGCATTGGTCATCTCTTCTTCAAGGCTTCGTGTCGCGTTCCTTCGAGTATTCATTGTATATAATCAAAATAAGAGGATTAGATGCTAAAAACACGTAGAGTCAAAACTCTAGAGGCACGATATTGTACTTCCAAGAAAGTGACAGTTTCCTAAGCATCATATAGATTCCTATTCATAAGTGTGACGCGCTTCACAATTATGAGTAAGAATCTACATAAACATGGTTGACAGAGACATCGACTCGAATATATTCAATCTCATGCTCTGATACCAAGTTTTTCACATTCGGAGAGCACCCCCTAGATGTAACCGGCGTCGGCGTCCTCTTTGAGGACTACGACTAGCCTCTTAGCATACATCATTACATTCATAGGTTAAAAATGCAGAAAGTTTTAAAACTTTTCATTACTTCTACATTTAGGTTTACATAGATCTCTATATACACATAATACTTATATCGAGTATACATAGACCCTTCGTATATGAAGATTACTTAGTCTTCTACTTTTATTGCACATAGATATATATATAATATGACTTAGTCTCAAATGGACGTCTCATCTCATAACCATCTAACAAGAGTATAATAATTTGGGTCTAGCCCATACATCAATGTAATAAGACCACATATAAGTCATACAAAGTTTAGAACTCAAATAAAAGAAAAGAACATAAGAGTCTTAAAACTAGAACAACTTCATAAGCTTGATAGTGGCTTTTCCCTCGGAAAGTGAGGACCTACCCCACTTGGATGATTGAGAATTCCAAGTCTTTTTCAAAGTCGTCTCAAAGCCCTTCAATGACCAAAACCTAAAATGTTGGAGAAAAAGGGAGAAAATGGGGTTAGTACACCACTTGTACTAAGTATGAGACCATATGCACACATATAATGAAATCATGCTAAGAAAAGAGACAATTCATAAAGGTATGCAATTTACTTTGAAAAAGCCTTATGCACATTCAACAAACCATACCAATCAATGAGACATATTCATTAAGTCTAAAGCATGTACATCACAAGACCAACAATACTAAGTCTAGTCAAGTCAACATGCATATCACATAATGGAACACAAATAGAGGCAATTCTATCATCAAGTTATAATAACAACAAGCATGGATAAGAGTACGTTTCAACATAATAAAAGCAAGACCATTATTTATGACCCTCTTTAAGTCGACTTGTGCAATGACTAAGCAAAGCCCCATAACCTTACTTAATCAAGTAAACCTAGCAAGAACCATAATCAATGTCCAACTTCACATAACATAACATTAATAGTACATAATATCATACTTTAGCAATAGAGACCAAATACATGTTCATAAGAGTAATCAACATCACATAGTTCATTAACATATAAGATCATCATATACATATCATTTACATTTGTAAGCATATACACACATAAGAACATCCTCCTAAGACTTCCCTTAAGGCTAACTAGTGCAATGTATATGTAGAGTCTCATATCCCTACCTAGACTAAGCTAAACCCCTTAGGTCATCTTAGTTAGAGTTCAATCCTTTAGTTTGTTTTACCTTTTGGTAACATCTTGCCTTAACCGACATAGATTACATGAGCTAATGTTGTCACGCCCCGAGCTATCCCCGAGCCGCGGACACGAAACCTAGGACCACAAGTGATCCCAAGCTAATCCTGCTGGCATGATCATGAGCATACTAAAGATAATAAACTAAATGCGGAAGCTAAATCATAATTTAAACTAAAAAGATGGGGAATATTGATATTTTATAACTGAGATATTTGAAAACAATGAGTTTAATACAAAGGAAATATTAACTCAATACTAAGCTGAAACTAAGTATGTCTGAAAATAGCCTCTAAACTGACTAGAAATGCTGGGACAAGCCCCAGCTAAGTCTAGCCAAAACCTAAACTAAATGACTAAAAGACTGAAATGAACTCATGACTATTGTCCTCGGAGAATGAGGACTCACCACTAAATCTATTGGACTGGATATCGGGAATCGATCTAAGTGTGATCTGGATGTTGAGAACCTGAACCTACGTCACGAGAAGATGTAGCGCATGTATGCGTCAATACTTGAAGGTACTGAGCATGTAGGATAGAGTAAAGCTGAAATAAAACATAACTGAACAAGTACAAAAGCAAGTATAATAATCTGAACATAATATACTGAATTTTGAGCTAACTGGATGCAATGACACATTTATAACATGCTGGAACTGAATACTGAATATACTAATAATGGTCAATGCAATAGAGTCTGACTGAACTATGGGAGCTACTAATAACCGATAATAAGACCACATGAGCTAAATGTGGAGTCCGATGTATACGCTCCATCGAGAGGACCCAATGTCACATCCGGGTTTACCCCCTAGACGTAACCGGCATCGTCGTCCTCTTTGAGGACTAAGACTTGCCCCTTAATTATCATCATTGCATTCACAAGTCAAAAAAGAACGGAAAATCTAAAACTTTTAATTATATCTAATTGGAGGTTTACATAGACCTCTACATACACGTAATAGTATTATTATCGAGTATACATAGACCCTTCGTATAAGAAGATTACTTAGTCTTATACTTTTATTTCACATACACATATATAAGATAGAAATAGAGTCATCAAATCAGTCTCATCTCATAACCATCTAGAATGACAATATGAACTTGGGCATAGCCCTACAACAATAAAAGTAAGCCACATATAGGCTTTATACAAATTGTCTTCAAATGAAAGATAGAGTCAACATAAGTGTCTTAATATCTAAGCCAATCCATAGGTAGAATATCGGCATCATCCTCGGGAAAATGAGGACCTACCACTTGGATGATAAGAGTATCCAAGCCTCCTTCTCAATCGCCTCTAACCAAACCTCAACAACCGGAACCTAAATTGTTTGGGAAAAAGGGAGAAAATGGGTTTAGTACGCCACATGTACTAAGTATGAGACCATATGCACATATAACAACCAAACATGTTAAAAAGGAACATTTAGTTAAATCATGCCATTTTACCTCTTTATGCACAACCAACAAACTATACAAATCATTTATACATGTTCAATCAAGTAAAAGCAACCATATGCATATCACATACTTGAACCCATAATCCCATACAACCCTATCACCAAGTAATAACATCACAAGCATGAATAATAGTTCATCATGTAAATAGCAAAGCAAGACAACCAATCATAATACTTATAAATTCACAAGTGCAATGACAAATCAAATCACCATAACCCTACTTAATCAAGTAACCAAATGAGAATCATAAATAGTAACTCACTTCACATAACTTAGCCTTTAACACACATAAGTTCATACTTTAACAATAAAGACCATTTACATGTTCATAAGCATCATAATCATCATATAAGGTCATCTACCTTTATCATCATTTATAAACATAATATTGACCTCCTAATGCTCCTATCAAGGCAAACTAGTGCAAGGCATAGGTAGAGTCCCATACCCCTACCTAAGCTAAGTCAAACCCCTGAAGTCACTCTAGTTAGTCTATACATCATTACTTTATTTTAGTTTAGGAAGCACTTGTCTCAACCGACATAGACCACATGAGCTAATGTGGAATCCAATGTTGCAAATCCTTACACCGGTAGAAGGTGGTCTACCGGCCAAAGTAAAACCAAACACTAACGTAGCTTTCTAGGTGTATCCACTAGCTAGTCTTCCTATGGGGGCAACATAGTTCAAGAACCAAGAGATAGGTAATTCCCTTTACATACCACTTAGTAATTGGAGCCTCATCTCATGGGAATTAATGAAATGAGTATCCCTAAATGGGGAGTCAACATCACATATAGAACTAAAGGGTAACACTTCCTTTATTGGAAAGCCATCACCTCCCATTGTCAAGTTCACTCGGTGCTAAGCTAAGTCCCTTATTGGAATGTATTTAATCTTTATTCATCAATCATAACTTATTTTAGATCATAGGGTCTATCCCTTGTATAATCATCATCATAATAGCTCAATAGGAATTGCATGAGTATAATCCTTTCGTCAAATTCCACATAAGTAAGGTTAACACATTACATACTATTTCATAATAAGGCACATTGGTAATCACCATCATCCTTATAACTTTACATCTTAATCAACCTCACAACCATAAGCAAGACATTTCAATTCAATATCATACCACCCTATCAACCCTAAACAAGGCATACTCCAACACAATCATAATGATTTACTCACAATTAACAATAATTGAAGCAAAGGATAGGGATCACAAGACTTACCAAGTCTTCTTCACAATTCATCATCTTCAAGGTCTTACCATCAACCCTTAGTTCAACTCAATTAGGTCATAAAATCACCATAATTCAATAACCAATGTAATCACAAGTCTAGAAGTACCACTTCATCATAACTCAATAATAGATCAAAGTTTAGGATTAAGTCAATTCATCATACCCTAGATGGTACTATCAAGAACTAGTATGAAAGACTATACATCACCCTAATTCATTCATAATTATCATAACAACATCATCTAGTAGTAATTCAACCCTTAACCAAGTCAATTGAATGAACAATATACAAATAAGTCAAGATCACAACATAGGGTTAGGGACTTAGGATCATATTCTTCAATTTAGGCAAGACCATCAACAATTAACATAATCAAGTTAAAATACATGTTAATCTAGTAAATATAACCTAAATAAAACATCAACAACTCAATTCATAACTTCAAATTCGTAATTGGATGAAACCCATTTTAAAACTCTAGGTTTGAAAACACTTTGAATGAACCCTTTGAGGAAAAGGTCTCAAAGGTGAAGATATCCCATACCTCAAAGTTTTGACAAAGATTTGAAGATGAATTTTTCCCTTTCCATCCCCCAAAGCCCTTCCTTAGCTTAGTCTTCAATGGTGTCTTCCAATAGAGAGAGAAAGAAGAGAGAAGATAGAGTAATTGGTTTTTGAGTTCTAATTAGATTAAAGGGGTTGGGGACTTTATATGGGTGACTAACTAACTTAATTAGAACCCCTTAATCCCTTAATTAACCTCCTAAACCCCTAACTAATTATAGGAACTTAAATTAAAACGTGCAGGAAAATATCAGCCCTCACAGACGGAACCCCGTCGAAGGGCCGTCTGTGAGTTGACGAGCCTACCCCCCACCGTCCCACCGTCCTGCACATCCGTCAATGAGTTCAGAGACTTGTGCAGGCGAGAGCTTCTTCAAATTGGTGAAGTGTGGAACAACGGTGGCATCGATGCCCCATCAGTCCACACACGGACAGTAGCCTCCTCCGTCGATGCACACTGCCTAGGCAGTGTTGCCTCAATCTGCAGGGGTCCTCCTCAAGGGCCCTTGGTTGGTCCTTGTGGAGTCGTACCTGGACGTTTCGACCATGAAACATCTCTAACACTTGTTCCACACATTTTTACTAAATTTCGTTAATTTCTGACTCTTCAAAACTAGTCAAATAGGCCAAGGCACACTAGTACCTTTATGAACCAACTTTCGAACGTCATGGACGTTTTTGGATGTTTTGGTTCCTAGACTTCCTAAATGACCTATATTTATTAAAATGACCTTAAAACAGTGTGTAGACTCCATGACACCTATGTTAGAATTAACGACACGTCTTATATTTTCAAAGTGTTACACCTAATATACCCTGCCAAAGGTATAAATGCATGCTGGCGTGATCACTAAACCGATTGCCCCTAGAGGGGACTTACAACCTACTTGGCTAGTAGTTCTGGGACTAATTGGGTACGTTGAACCCTAGTCCAACTCGTTATTAGGCTACTCCCAATGAATTGTGTAATTAACTGATTATGACTGAGTTTCTGTAAATACTGGATAGCTAAAACGAAACATGCAAACTGAGAATGCAATAATTAATCTGGTAATTATGCATTTATAACTGAGGCATGTATATCTAAAGTAAATGAAATATCTGACCTAGCATGTGTAATTCAAGAACTAAAGAAATACATGCTAGGGTTTTGAAATTCATGCGATAAACTGAATAATAATATGGAAATCTGATTTGGAACATATAACTAATTAATTCATGAAGTTCTGTTGATGTTCTAGAAACCCTAGATCTAATCATGATATGGGAATCAAGAATCTGACTGAAAACTGGGGACCCAATGGGTGAAAGGAACCCACTAGTGAAATCCCACATACATGGTGATTAAATCCACGGAGAAATATTTAGATTTCGAGGCTGGAACTGTGGGAACCTTGCTGCGTTCTTGAACTAGGGTTCTTGACCTTTTTCTCCTTTCTTGCTTCTAATTTTCTAAGTTTTTTATTAATTATTTGACCTAGGTAAGTTTTAGTTATGTTTCTAGGCTTAAACTGAATAAAATCTGATGATTTAGGGTCAAAACGACGTATCTTAGGGTTTAAACAAAGTGAAAAAGACCAAAATACCCCTGAGTTAATTGATGTCGGACCAAACGATGACCTGGACTGACGGGCCATCGTTCAACCGATAGTCCATCGTTTGGGTCCGTAGGTTGGGTCTATTCGACAGGCCTTTACTAAAAAGGGCATAACGTTTTACTCGGAGGTCTGATTTTAGCAAGATTAGTGGATATGGAAAGCTAATTATATTATATATCATTTCATAGGTCATGGGACACCTAATTCATTTTGTGCTAAGAATTATAATCAATTGAAGTTGACCCAACTGCAATTTCCCCCTAACTGTCTGTTAATTTCTACCTACGGTACGTAGGTCCATCTATGGACCGTGCTGGTCAATCGTGGTTCTTGTCAGAGAGTGGGTACATGGGGTGTTGATCGACGGATACAGACTACAGACAGTAGTCTAACTTACAGACCGTAGGTACGTCAGTCGTTCGACACTTGGTCAAATTTTTTGGGCTGTGTCTTGGGGAGTTTCAGTCACAATCGACGGATGTGCAGCACGGACCGTGGGTCAGGCTACGGTCCGTCGGTGGTAACCGTTGACTGCACCTGCAGATTTCTGAAAAGCTAATTTTTGGTCTGTTTTGGATACGGGGTGTTACAAATGTGGAATCCGGTGTCAAGAAACCCTACACCGAAAGAAGGCGGACTACTTCCTAAGGTAGTCCAAAAACATGAACATAGCAACTACGTGGATCCACTAGCTAGTATTCCTATGGGGGGAACATAGTTGAAGAACTAGGAGATATAGTTGGGATCCTCCTTATGCTACATGCATTGGAGTCTCCAATCTCAAGAGTACATTAGTGACCTACCTTCCCTATGGGGAAAGGGACACTCCTCACTCTAGTTCACTCGGTGCTAAGCTAGAGTCTCTTTTGAAATGTCTTTAATACCTTTATTAATCATCATAGCTTAATGTAGGTCATAGGGTCTATCCCTTGTATAATCATCATCATCATAGATCAATAAGAATTGCATGAGTATTTTCCTTTCATTACAATTCATACATGTGAGGTTAACACATTTACATAGTCACATCATATTAAGGCACATTGGTAAATCATCCCTGACCTTATAACATTTACATCTTAGCCAACACCTCACAAACCATAGTAAACACATTTCAATTCAACATCATACCAACCCTATCAATCTTAACATAAGGTATACTTCAATACAACAACATCACTTTATCACAATTAACCATAATTAAAGTAAAGAATAGGGACCACAAGACTTACCAAGTATCCTTCATAATCCATCATCAAAGTCTTACCATCAACCCTTAATTCAACCCAATAAGGGTGTAATGTCATCACACAACAATAACCAACATGATAACAAGGCTAATTGAATCACTACATCACAATCTATCACTAGTTCATAGCTTAAGATAAGAGACATAGGTCAAAGTCATAATCTAGATTGATTACTCAAGAACTAGCATGATAGGACTATAATTCACCCTAATCTATTCATAATTAATACAATATCAACAGCTAGTATAAATTCAACCAATAACCAATTCAATTGAACCAACATTACACAATTCATATCAAGATCATAACTTAGGGTTAAGGGAAATAGGTCATCTTCTAAATACTAGACCAATCCATCAAGAAATAACATAATTAAGTTATAATACAGGTTAATATATTCATAATATCCAAAAGAAATCATAAACAAATCAATTCACAAGATCAATTTCGAGATGGGAAAAGTCCCACATGAAAACTCAACTTTTGAAATCAATTTGATGGAACCCTTTGAGGAAAGAGGTCTCAAAGGTGAAATGAATCACATACCTTAATGTTTGATGAAGATTGATGGAGAAACCTTGGTGATTGCAGCCTTAAAACCCACCTTGACCTTGTCTTCTATGGAGTTCTTCAACTAGAGAGAGAAAGAAGAGAGAAGGGAGAGAGTTTTGGGTTTGGGAATTATGAAAGCTTTGGGTAGTCTAATTAGCTTAGGGTCTTTATATAGGTTGTTAATTAACTTAATTAGACCTCCCCTAAATCCTAATTAACCTCCTAACTAATCCAACTAATAAAATGAATTAAATCAAAACGTGCAGCGAAACAGAGACCTCACAGAAGGAAATCCGACCCACGCCCTGTTTGTCAATCGACGGGCCAAGGACTAACCATCCTGTTGGTCCATCGTTGAGTTCAAAGACTGTGCAAATCTCAAACTTGGCCAAATATTCTAGGTGTCTATCGACGGAGGCAATCGACGCCCCATCTATTGACACACGAATCGTCGATTGCATCCGTTTGTGCACACTGCCTTTTGACAGATTTTGCCAATTCGCAAGGGTCCTCCTCAAGGGCCCTTGGTTGGTCCTTGGGGTCATACATCAACTTTTAAGTTAAGGTCAATTTTTTATATGTGAGAATGATTTTGGATATGAATTAAGGTCATTAGAACCCACTAACACAAAGTTGAGTTGAAATTTTTCTTTCCAACTGATTTTGAATATGAGATTTTACTTGGATCAACTTCAAATGACCATATCTCTCGGTACATAATGAATTATATGTCTCGTGACCTTTCAAATTAAAGGACTACCAGTCCTTTTTTCAACACCACCAAGTTTCCTCCATTTCAAGCCACGAGTAAACCTTTATGCCCGTTTTAGTAAAGCCTAGTCAAATATTCGAAGTTTCAGAGACGACAATAAGGTTAGTGGAACGTTCCACGGACGGTGGAGCCATCCATGAAGGCTTGCTGCACTTTTTTCAGCAGTTTCCTACACGCGTTCTAGGGTTAATTTGGTCCTTTTCCAAGATTTTTAACCCTCTTCTAATCCTAAACCATGATGTTTTACACCTAAATAAGGGTTTAGAAGGTGTTAATCAGTTCTTTTAGATTCATTAACACTTTAACTCTTTAGAGCAAGGTACCAAGAGGAGAATAAGCTAAGGGTTCTGCATTCTTTGAATTTCATCAATTTTGCAAAGAACTTTGTTCTTCCAAGTTTGTAAGACTAGCACTATGTTGGACTAGTTAGTCCGATGCTCTACATCTGCTTTCAAATCATAAAAAGAGTAATCTAGGATTCCATCCCTAGATTTGAGTATTCTTGAGATGAGTTGATGTTGAGTTCGAAGTTCTTGAGTTCCGAATTATTAAATTTATATTCCTAATTATTGAATTGTTGTATATCGTGCATTGAGATTTATTGAGTTGATTGTTCATGGCTATTTTTTCAACATGAACCCTATCCCTGAGTATTTATTGAGTTCTTATTGAGAATCGTTTAAACAAAACATGATTGTTTTCAAATGAGTTTTTGAGAAAGTAAAGAAGAATTTGAGAAAGAGTTTAACCAAGATTTGAGCAACAGTATAAGGTAACTACGTATTTCAAAATGTATAATTGTTTACATTGAGCAAAGCAAAACCTTATTTTCTAAATGAGCAATGAGCTCAGAGATACTTCAGAGAAGTTACGTCTTTTAAGAGGGTAGCTTGAGAAATTATCTCAAATTACAGAAAGAATAGTTTTATACATTTAAGCATGATTGTGTGTGTGTATATATATATATATATATATATATATATATATATATATATATATATATATATATAGTATTTAAAACCGATATAGGGATGTGTTCAGACTTACTCAAAATCCTCATAAACCATGTATTGCCAACATGGGTAAAGGATGATAATTTTTAGATGAATCTTTGTTGCTTAGTGGATTACTTAGCTGAGAGGTTCTATACCGCAACACGGTATAGGATTGTTCTGGAAGCGTGGGCAATTTGCATCATCACTGGCTCATAATGATGGTTGTCGATTAGAGAATATCCAATGAAGTTAAAGTGTATTTTAAAAAATAACTTATTATGTTCAGTTCAGAGATAATTAAGTATTTTGTAAAACTTTAAATGATTTAACTTCTTAATTTCTTTACATCTAGCTCGGGTATATTTCAATTTTTGCAGTCCTTTCATTCAGTTATTCCACTTTGTCTATATTTAATACTCATAGATTCAATGTACTTATTCCATTCAACCTGCATCTTTTTATGATGCAGAATATTTTGTTCAGGATCATCAACATGCACTTTATTAAGATCACTCTACGCTCTAACTAGCTTTTGGTGAGCCTCTTTGCATTTCGGAGGAATTCACATTTACTTTCTAGTTAGTAGTTATTACAAGTCGCGGATCTTGTCCCGACATCGTTGTTTAATAATAGACGCTTCTTAGATGAATAGAGTTGGGGTGTATCTCAGTATTTATTCTCTGAGTTGTTTTACAAACTATAAGTATTGATATTGAGTATTTTCCAGATATTATGAGATGAGTATTTGAGTTTAACTGATTTAATTTTATTTTGAGCATGTCATTGCTTGAGTAAGTCTCTTGCTAAGTAGTAAACTAGGACAAGGGTTCTCTTGGGGACCAACAATGGTTCGCGAGTACCGTCCACGTCCACGGTGTAGGCTTGAGGTATAATAAACTTGGTATCAAATCACGGAGTTCAAGTGTCCTAGTTTGTCTATGAAGTCGTGTCAGTAGGATCTTATTTATGGTTGTGAGCAACCTACTTCTATAAATGAAGGACTACAAACATTTTTTAAAAAAAATCCTTTCTTTCATACTCTGATCGTGCAATAGAACTGTGCCATGAGAAACTAATTCAAACTCGTGATTTTCTCAAATCCATTCGACTACCCCTCATACTCAAGGTGGTTAAAAATCAAAAGTTTAATCCTTTTCAATGAGTTACTATAAGCAAAAGTCTTTAGAAAGTCTAAAGGGGCTTAAGAGAAGCTTGTGAGTGAGATTAAGTGTTTAAATTCGAAAGAATGCACTCTTAAACATATGAATCATGCGTTTAAGATAAAAGTGATATATACTCCAGACTCTCTTCTCTAAGCCTTGTTTCACGTGATATCCTTTAATAGGGATGTATGTTTTAGAGCTTGGATAATGCTTATATATGAAAACATAGTATGAGTTACGATGCTATAAGCAGTAGTAGTAGAAGTTCCATAGTTAGAAGTATGCATTTTGAGGTGTAGTAACCTATGAAATGAGGATGGCTATTGAGCAAAGTGTGTAGTTGCGTTCATGTACCTAGTAAGTCATTTATGAGGAGCTTCCTTTATGTGTAGGCTAAGGAATAATAATTTTGTATGGATTTCATGATAGTAACCTATGATGGATTTCATGGTGTAGTAACCTATGAAATGAGGATGGCTATTGAGCAAAGTGTGTAGTTGCGTTCATGTACCTAGTAAGTCATTTATGATGAGTTTCCTTTATGTGTAGGCTAAGGAATAATAATTTTGTATGGATTTCATGATAGAAGGTAGATGAATAGTTACTAGTTAGGATGAGTTAGAGTATACTTTAACCAAAAGGGAGTTTATGTTGATGTAACATTGTGTCAGTGAAGACCAGCTATAGATGTTGAATACAAGAATAGAGTATACATGAGGTGATAGACCTAAGCTAGGCTTATGATTATTGAAAAGAGAGTCCTATGGTATTCAGAAGGTTGTAGAACTAATTAGGCAATAATGAATAATGAAAGGGCAAATAATACTTAAGTTGTAAAAAAGGAATGTGACAGCAACCTGTAAATAGGTAGATTTAGAGATAAAAATTGACTACTTATCATGATTTTAGTGGGTTAATGTTTCTTAATTTTATCTGGTAGTTGTAAACTAGTATAGTAAACGAGCAATTATATTGATATTTGTGTTTAGTAATAGACACTAACTTTGAATTTGAGATGAGTGTTGTGATCGAAAGGATGGTAACATGAGGGTATGATGTTAGTCGGGATTTGATCTGGTAGGTTTGACATGAATTATGTGAGAAATTAAGGAATTACTTTTTGATAAGTGTAAGTTGTACAATTGTGGTATTATGAATCTTACATGAGAGGAACGGAGTGTGGCTAAGTCATTAGATGAACAAGAACATTAAGAGGTGTACCTGAGATCGTATGTAGTCAGACGAGATTCTAATTAAGTTAATGATTTTTCATGTGTGTCTGGATAGTATATTTGAGTTGTCAATGTGGAATAGGCTGATGTAAGCATTATATTTTCCTCTTAAGAGTTATATGAAGCGACCTTATCAGTCAATAAGAAGATGTGAAGAGAAGCATCTTAGAAAGAACCCTAGTACCTACGCATGGCGAGTTCAGTATCCATGAGATAAGCCTTTCTCGAGTGTTAGAGTAAATAAAATGTTAAATACCTTAGATGTGGTGGAATAGATCCATAGCTTTAAAGTGCTAGCTTCATACCTAAGGGGAAGATGATAAGAAGAGAAACCAAGTCAAGTGTAGAGAATCTGATAGCGATGTGTTCAGAAAGAGTTTTAGAGATATATCAATCCATTCATAATCTTGTGTATTTCTCAAAGTCAGTCATTCCAATATCTTATTGATGTTTCTAATATCATAATTGTATCCATAACGTATGCTCATACACTTCAGAGAGATTCACATCTATGCTCAATTCTGAGAATGAGGAGCAAAAACTTTAGCCCATTGATCTTAATTTTACTCCATAAAGTTATGGATATTAGCCTCATGGTATGAACCTAATCATATAAGCACTCATGTCTCATAGTATGCTTAGCATCACAAATTCATGATTTGATCTCAATGGCTAGCAAAATAATGTTATTTCATGCATATTTAATATAGAATTCTCGAATGAATCGTGATTATGATCTTTCACCTAAATCTCTTTCAGTTATCATTTTTAGTTAGAGAATGATGTAGATGATGGTAGTTGAGTGATGATAGAAGGAGAAGGTTGATGTTTCTTATATTTGTAGCTGTAGTGTGCTTATTCTATATAAGGTTATAAAAGTGGAGGAAGGATAATTGAAGTTTTACTATGAGTAATAGTTAAGTGAGAGTAGTTAGTTAGTTCTTGATAATAATGCGTGAAATTTCAATTGATAGAGATGACGAGAGCATAAGAATTCTTAAAATGATTGGTTAGTATGAGTCCATCGATTGACTATAGTACTAGGCTTGAAAGTGGTGTTGTTACATGTGGATAAATACATGATGTATTAGATATTTCATGACTAAGACTCAAAATTTTGTTGAATGTAGTGGTAAGGAGCATTATACTTGGGATGAGATTTCCTATAGAGGCATAAAACCTGAATCTTTGGGTTTAGATTAGTATAAACATCTAATTTTTAGCATCTTGTGATTTAGATATAAGGCTTGAACACAATAAGAGTAGACATGTTAACTTAGACATTTCTAAGAGTAGTCAACCTTTATAAGAGTTATGAGTTGCGGCTAATGAGGTGCGATATTCATAAAGGAGGGCATAACTTAGAGGTGTTGCTAGGCTTGAAATATAGCAGTTGTATTGCTTAAGGCATTATTCTCTTATTCTTACTTTATGCCAATATACCTTAGTATCATGTAATATAACTTCAAATAGAGCGTGACTATGTTCAAAACAATATCGTTCTTGACTTATGTGCTATAGACAATTCCAAAATCTTAGTATGAATAAGTTTCACCTATGTTAGTAGGAAAGATTAGAAGTTAGAAAGATAGTAAGAGTAACTCCTTTCCTATACATGCATCGTCCAACTCTCATTCGAGGACGAATGATCCGGATATATTGTAACATTCTAAAGATTTCTAAGCTGAGACTAGAATCATTTTATAACACCTCGCAACTCTACTCTTTAAAATTTGAATGGAACCCAAAATGGACCATGGACCCTTTAGGGAAACCTAAATGGTCCGTTAGGGGTCCACGACAACCTAACTATCCAGGATTGCTAGGATTTGTATCACCTGGACAGGACCCTAGAAGGACCGTGGTGACAGTTATGTCCCGTTTAGGGGTCCTTATAGCTAGGTCACCCATCAGCTTTTATGTTAATGTTAATTCTTTAAATGTGAGAATGATTTTGGATATGTATTAAGATCACTAGAATCCCCTAGAAAAGAGTTGAATTGAAAAATTTCTCACCGATGGAGTTTCGATATGAGATTTTACTTGGGTAAACTTCAAATGATTATATTTGTCTGCACATGAATTAGGTGACTCGTGTCCTATCAAATTAAACGACTACACGTTCTCTTTCCATTGCCACCAAGTTTGCTCCATTTTGAGTTCGGAGTAAAAGTTTATGCTCGATTTTTTAAAACCCTCTCAGATAATCAAACTTTCACAGACGATAATACGACCGGTGGAATGTTCCACAAACTGTAGAGCCATTCGTGTAGGCTTGTTGCACTTTATTTTCAGCAACCTCCTACATGCATTCCAGGGGCTAATTTAGTCCTTTCCTGAGATTTTAAATTCTATTCTAATCCTAATCCACTATGTTTTACACCTAGTTAAGGGCTTAGAAGGTGTTAACTAGTTCATCTACGTTCATTAACACTTCAAGTCTTTTAAGCAAGGTTCCAAGAGCAGAATAAGCTAGAGTTTTCAAGCACTCTTTGAATTTCATCAATTTTGCCAAGAAATTATTCTTCTAGGTATATAACACTATCATATTGTTGAAATAGTTCATTCGCACATCCTACATCTACTTTCAAATTAGTAAAAGACTAATCTAGGTTCTCTCCTTAGATTTGAGTATTATTGAGATGAGTTGATGTTCAGTTGAGAGTTTTTCAGTTCCTGATTATTGCGATTCTATTCCTGATTATTGAATTGTTGTATTGTGCATTCATATTTATTGAGTTGATTGTTCATGTCTATTTTTTTTAACATGAACCCTAATATTTGAGTATTCATTGATTTCTAATTGAGAATATTTTAAACAAAACATGATTGTTTTGAGCTGAGTTTTAAAAAACTAAAAAAAGAAGTTTGAGAAAGAGTTATAACCAAGATTCGAGCAAGTGTATAAGGGAATTAAGTATTCCAATATGTATCAATTTTTTACATTGAGGAAAGAGAAATTTTATTTTCAAAATGAGCAATGAGTTCAGAGTTACTTCAAAGTAGTTACCTCTTTTAAGAGAATAGTTTGAGCGATTATCTCAAACTAGAGAAAGAGTATGTTTGTACATTTGAGCATGCGTATATTTATTATTGGAATTAGTTTGAACACCGATACGGGGATAAGTTCAGATAACTCAAAATCTCCTAAATCATGTCTTGCCAACATGGTTAAAAATCATGTTTTTCAGATGATTTCTTATTACTTAGTGGATCCACTTAGTTGAGAGGTTCTATACCCCGGCTTGGTATAGGACAATCTGGCAGCATGGGCGGGACGCAATATGATTATGTAGCTCATAGTGATGGTTGTCGATTAGAGAATATTCTAATAGAGTTAAAGTGTATTTTAATCTATCAATTATTATGTTGAGTTCAGATATGAGTAAATATTTTGTAAATCTTTAAATGACTTGACTTTTTTGTTTCTTTACATCCAGCTTTAGTATATTTTATTTATTGTTGTCCTTTCATTTAGTTATTTCGCTTCAACTATATTACATACTCGTACATTCAATGTGATAATGTCATTTGACCTGCATCATTTTATATCATACACGTTTAGGGTCATTTAGATAACTCCCTGGAGGTCTTTAGGATAACAATACCCTTATAAACTAAATAATTAGATTAGGACGTCAAAATATTATTCCAGAGGACAGTGAGGTCTGTATACACTTTGTATCGTGGAGCTTCTACCAAGTTAAAGCGTCTCTAGTAAATCAGCCATAACATTTCACTCTGAATTCAATTTGACGCAAATTTGGCAGCATTGGAAAGAAGACTCATAGACCTTTGATTTGATAAGTTATGGGTCATCTAGCTCTTTATATTCTAAGAGATATGATCATTTGAAGTTGATCCTTAATTTGATCATCTCAAAACTTAGCTGATAAAAATACTTTGAATTTGGCTTGGTGTTAAATATCCCTTATGACCCTAAATCACAGGTGATACCATTTTTACACTTGGTAAAGGACCTTGAAACACATGATCAAGTAGGATATCACCAGGTTCAAAGTCATATTTGCGACGAATGATTTGATTTCTTAGTGTAGAGTTGTGAGGTGTTACAATTAAAATAAATCACTTTTTAGGATTAGTTTTGTTTTATTTTTTCAAAAGAAAAGAAAAGTTTACAAAAAAAATTTAATATTTTCTTTCAATTTAAATTTTAATAAATAAACTAGTGATTTCATTATGTTGTTAATTATGTTTCTAGTCTAGCTATTTAACTGTTTTTATACTAAAAAATAATTAGCTAATATTTGTATTATTATATTTTATTTATATCTTTAAAAGGAAGAACAAAAAATCACAACATATACTTTTATATAGGCGAAATGATGTGATAAATTCTTATATTTGTATGAGTTTGTATTTTGAATTCTTCTACTTAACTCCTTAACAACTGAACCTTAAACTCAATGAAGCTAGGTATTTTAAGCCCCGTTGACCATTGACCAAACTTATGTGACAATTTAATTATTGAGTTTGCACCAACACGTGATTTCACGCGTAGAAGGAGCATGAACTCCAAATTTAGACTAAAAATATTTTTTTTATAAAAGATAAAAAATTAATCATTTTTTTCTTTCCCTCCTAGTCACCCCCATTTCTCTATCTCTAATTGTCATTACCTTCTTCCCTATCCAACCCTCATCATTTTTATCCTCCTCTTTCCAGCCATCTCAAATTTATATTTTCTTTCTTTCCTGGAGAAATGGAAGTGTGTTAGATCTATTTTTCTTTCCTTTTTTCTGGGTTATCACAATTCATAAGGTGACAAAGATTCAATAGTCTTGAAGGATGAAAAGTGATTGTTGAATTTTTTTATGAAATTAGGTGAAATGTGTTATGTAAAATTGTGAACAAAGTATTGTGATATATTGTGATATTTTAATGGTGATTTATTGGCATTAATGGAGAAAATAAATGTATGTTGGTTCAAATGGATGATGTAAACGTTGATAAAAAATACGATTAAGAGTTACAAATGTTAAAGACTTTGAAAAAAAAATTGAATTATGATTTTTAAGAACTTAAAGAGTCTAGTCACAACTATAGACAATAACAACCCTAAAGAAGAAGAAAAACTAAGGTGAATGGAAATGGTGTTAATGTTGAGTACTAATTGCCCTGAGTTTCTTGCAATAAATAGGTTTTCCTTTTAGGAAAACATTTAGGAGTGGTTAGTCCTTTCCTTGTAGGAAAATGTTTAGAACTCTATAAATAGAGACTTGTTACTTCTAACCTAATCAACATTCACAATGTAATCTTAAGGGCTTTGAGAGTTTTGGTTAGGTGGGAGAATTTGTGGGACACAAGTTTGATATGTTATCACTTGTGTGAACCTTTCATGTATTCTAAGTGAATTGGTTGAAGTTGTTTCTCTCTATATTTTGTACTCTCATATTTATAGTGGATTTCTGATCTCCTTTGTGGACGTAGGTCGATTGATCGAACCACGTAAATCTTTGTGTCTTTTGATATATTTCTCGATTGTCTTCTTATTCGTGGTCTTTCGAGGTTTACCTTGCTAGTTTTCGCACTACACCTACTTATTTATGGTCATAACAAGTGGTACCAGAGTCATATTCAATGATGGAGTCAGGTGTTGTGGTTCGATAATCAATGATTAAACCAGGTTAGAGATGAGTGTTCATCTTGACAGGTGTAGTTCTAGTCGCAACCTTTTCGACAATAATAAAGATTTTTGTTGGAGAAATTATTTCAAAGAGGTTCTCTGTGTTGAGACATAGATTTTGTAAAGGAGATTATGAGAGGAGAAGCAAATTGTTGAATATTATGTGAAGAAGGTGGACAAATTTATTTTGTCAGAAATCCAGGTCAAGGGGGAGATTTGTTGAGTATTATTTGCCCTGAGTTTCTTACAATAAATAGTTTTTCCTTTTCGGAAAAGGTTTAGGAGTGGCTAGTCCTTTCCTGGTAGGAAAAGGTTTAGAACTACATAAATAGAAGCTTGTTACTTCTAACTTAATCAGCATTCACAATGTAATCTTAAGAGCTTTGACAGTTTTGGTTAGGGAAAGAATTTGTGGGACACAAGTTTGATACGTTATCACTTGTGTGAACCTCCCATATATTCCGAGTGAATTGGTTGAGGTTGTTTCTCTCTCTATTTTGTACTCTCATATTTATAGTGGATAGCTCATCTTCTTTGTGGACGTAGATCGGTTTACCGGATTACGTTAAACCTTTGTGTCTTTTGATATATTTCTCGGTTTTCTTACTCGTGTCTCGATGTTTGCATTGCTAGCTTTCGTATGACAACTGCTTATATCTGCCCTAACAGTTAGTGGTGATTGTGGGTTGAGGGAGGTGGAGGAAAGGTGAGAGAAATAACTATTTTATTTTATTATTTTTGTCGTTAATGGAACAACATTTTCGGCTAATAATTAAAACATATTTAGGAAATAACCATGACATGACATTAGTATATCTGATGTGTATATGACATGTTATTTATGTAAGAGAGAGTGAGGTGCACACATGGTTTGAGTGATTCAAAAGTCTCATTTTAATTGAGTTTAAGAGTTCAATTGACAAAGGGTCAAGTAGATGAATTCAGAATACAAATTCATACAGGTATAAGGGTCTATCAAATTATTTTGCCTTTTATATATAAAAGTTCAGCTTTAATTTAGACTTCTAATTATTTCTTAAGTTTCTTTTCTTGCGTAGTTTTTTTGGTCTTGTGATTGAATCCATTATAACTTATTAGTTCCTTTTATTACTCTTATACCATTTAACACAGTTTTCATGTTAGGATTTCGCTCTATTTAAATTGTAAATAATTAATTGAATTGGTGGAAAAGTTGGCATCGAAATAGTCATTACAATAGATAAAAGATTTTGTAGTAATAATATAATAATTGTTATAAATAAATATATATTAGGGATATATATTATATGTTTGTCCATGGCCCATGGCCCATTACTGTAGGATGATCACTTCTCCAATGAAGTGTTTTCCTATCAAAGGGACAATACCCCTTCAATGTAAACACACCAAAAACATAGTAGAGAAAATATTACTTTCTCTTATTACTCGTATTGCTCTATCATTTTCATCTTCTTTATTTAGTTTATTATTAATATTTCGTAACATGTTATCAGCACAAAGTTTTAATTTTCTATGGATAAATTAAATTTCTATTGCAGTGTTTATCATGTCAAACTTATCAAAGCTTGAGTTTGTGGCACTTGATATTACCGGAAAGAAAATCCACCTTGATGCTAAAGGTCTTGGTGATATTATTAAACAAGAAACTAAATCATTAAGTCAGGATAAAGCGAAGGCCATGGTTTTTCTCCGACATCATCTTCATGAAGGATTGAAAACTGAATATTTAACTGTGAAAGACCCTCTTGAATTATGGATTAATTTGAAGGATCGATATCACCACCTAAAACTTACGGTGTTACCCAAAGCTCGATATGAGTCGATACACCTTAGATTTCAAGATTTTAAAACTGTAACTGAGTATAATTCTGCTATTCATAAAGTAAGTTCCACATTAAAATTATGTTGAGATACTATCACTGATGATGACTTACTTGAGAAAACTTTTTTCACTTTTCACGCTTCAAATGTGTTGTTACAACACAATCCGTGAAAAGGGATTCAAGAAATATTCTGAATTAATTACATGCCTACTTGTGGCTGAGCGGAATAATACTTTGTTGATGAAAAATCATGAAGCCCCATCCCACTGGGTCTGCTCCATTCCCTGAAGCGAATGTTGTAGCAACACATGACTAGTCTGAATCAAGAGAAAAAAATTCTCGTGGACGTGGTCGTGGTCGTGGCCATGGTCGTGGACGAGGACATGGGCATAGTAGAGGACGAAATAATTATCGTGGACAATAGTTATTATATTATATTATATTATATTTAGTAGTAACAATATAATATCACTATGGAGTACATATAACCAATCTTCTATCTATTTACCACTAAAAAGTTTTAGTCGTTTTCAATGTAATGATATAACCCAATTGCCGTTTAATATTTTAATAATAATAAAGATTATCATCAAAAAGGAAAACAAATTGCCACTAATGTCAATTTTATTGTAGTGTATGTTGGTGTAAATTAAAAAAGATAGACTATGCGGGTGCAATATTTTTTTTTGGATAGTATGTTTTTTCTAAAGAAAATAACTCTTTTTTGTTTAAATAGAAAAAATAGTATTTTAACCATTATCAAACATTACCAAATAAATTAAATAGAAAGAATGGTATTTTAACCAAACGACAGAACCCCTATGAAATAAGGGAGAAAATCATTCACACCCCTCTATCTTTGCTTTTAAGTCAATGATTTTTTCTTTAAAAAATTTAATCTACGTTTTTTAATGAACAAATAAATATTCTTTTTCAGGAAAGGGAAAAAAAGAAAACAAATGAATAAACAATGGCCTGGGATAAGATCTACCTCAATTGTCATCATTAACTATATATTAAATATAAATCTTATCACAATGATGATTTTTTTTTGCCAAGAATTGTCCTATATTCAATGTTCATTCATGCATATCATAATAAAAAATTATCTTTCTATAATGGAAAAAAGCAATATGGTAAACAAATAATGAATATTCTAATATATCAATTTGTTATATACATATACCACTTGCCTGTATCTGGTGTCAATTACAGTCCCATTCTATTTAGGGAAACTTACATAAATATACTATAATAAAAAAATATTTACCATTTATAGCAATAATATTTCTTTTTCACTTGATCACTTTTAATTCATTTATAATACAAGTTTAATTCATATTACAAAGAATAATTTTTTATTCACATATAATACAAATTTTAATGATAGATAATTCATTTATCACATATTTTAATACACTTATAATACAATGTGTCAAATTTTTACCAAACAAACATAATATATTTTAAAAAACAATTATAATTCATATATAATTCATATATATTGCATACATAATTCACTTTTAATACATATTACAGATTTAACACAATATTGCTATAAATGGTAATAAATGAAAAGTATTGCTAAAATCAGTAATTATTTATTAAAATATATTAATTGATGTAATTTTTCCTTCTATTTAACCATTCAGATATTGTCATTTCTATAATTAAAAAAAAAATATATCTTTCTTTCTAAAATTGTTCACATTCTGTATTTTACAGCTAATCTGATCAAATATAATATACTATCAAATCATCAAATAAAATATACATTTTATTCTAATTTATGTAAATGAATTTGACTGACATGAAGTTAAGAGGGAAAAAGAATTGTTAAAAACATGTGAAAATAAAACAAAATTTTCAATAATCATAAATTATTTCATTGAGAGTAATTTTTTTATTATTAAACATCTCATATAAAAAATTAAAATTAAATTTAAAAATACCAAAAAAAGAATATTTTTTTCTCAAACGGGATTATAAAAAAATACTCCCTTTGTGTCAGTTTATATTACTTATTTTCCTTTTTTGGTCATTTTTAGAAGGTTCAAAAAAGACATTTTTTTATACTAAGTAAACTTTAAAATATTTATTTTAGCTTTAATAAAATGATTTATAACAACTCAAATATCTTTTACTGTTTTAAACCATAAATTTCAAAAATCTTAACTTTTTTTTTTTAAACTCCTGCTCAATAAAAGTAATTCATATAAAATGGTACGGACGGGATAACAAAAATAAGTTGAAAAGGATGGAGTAATTTGTTAAAGATACCTAGTCATGATATGACAATTTTAAAAATTATCTAGTGCTACAATTTAGATATGAGGATTGAGGGTTTATCATTTTAAATAGAGCAGAACAGGTATAAAAAGCCCATACCTTTTCCCATTTTTATGTGTCTGCCTCAATATTTTCAAAAATACAATTGCTCATCTATCTGCCTTCTTTCAGTATTTTTCAGTTTTAAGGTAAGTAGATTCACCAACTTACATTCCCATCTATTTGATTTTCTCCATGTTTCTGCACTTTGTTTACTATGTTTTGTATGCTTTATTCATTTTGGAAAAAGTTTGTTTTTTTGATATTGGTTTTCCATAGTCCAATTTTTTCTCAAAAGTTCAAAAGGTAAAGAAGAGTTCAAAAAAAAAAAAAAATAGATTGGGTGTTAGGAGTAATTCCATTAATGAAACCTTTTAACTATAAACTAGTTGATTCATTTATTTATTTATTTATTTTTGAAATTTGCTGTTCTATTGTTTTGTAGTTTCAAGATTTAATTTTTATCCAAAAATTATGCTAATACAACTTTTTTTGTTTTCTCTAAATCCATTTAATTGTGCATTCTTTAATTTCTTGATCTTGATTGGGGGTGGAGCCAACATTCGAACTAGTAACTTTGGCTCAAATCATGTATTTGTATGTATAAAAAATGGAAATCTCAGTAAGCTCAATTAGTTGGCTATCTTTGAATTTTCATCGTGTTGGTGAAAGTTCGATTCCACACATTGTAATCCCCTCCCATTTCCCTCAAGTAAAAGCAAATTGTCATTTTCAGTGTGAGGTGTATTCTTAGTTACTCTTTTTGATTTCATTCAGGTAAACATAAACATTGGGTTGTTACAAGTTATAGGATCCTCTTCAGTATTCTCTAGTTCATTAAAAGGACCAGGGAATGCTGAAAGATGTGCTTAAGAGCTACCAAGTCTTTCTCTGAGATTGAATCTCTGTTGGAGCTATTCTCTAAATTTGATGAGATTGCATCATTAACCCCAACTTCGTCCACGTTCTCTCATCAAATGTCAAAACTGACTAGATTCTTTCATGGTCAAATTGTATCTTATGATAATCTTAGTGAAGGTGGTTGATTTGTTCGATTCTTGATAAACTGTGTGTTGAAAATAGCTAGTTGTTTGATTACTCGGGGTTTGTTGAAGTTGAGATGGAGAGTAAGAGGAGTAAGGGGAGTAGTATACTAATGGAAAGGTATGAGTTAGGGAGATTGTTAGGACAAGGCACTTTTGCTAAGGTACATCATGCGAGAGACGTCAAGACTAGCATGAATGTGGCTATTAAGATTATCGATAAGGAGAAGATTGTAAAAGTTGGGATGATTGATCAAATCAAATGCGAGATTTCAGCGATGAAATTGGTTAGGCATTCTAATATTGTGCAGCTCTATGAGGTGATGGCCAGCAAAAAGAAGATTTATTGTGTAATGGAATATGTCAAAGGAGGCGAGTTGTATAACAAAGTGTGTAAAGGGAAGTTAAAGGAAGATGTTGCAAGGAAGTTATTTCAGCAATTGATTTGTGCTATTGATTTCTGTCATAGTAGAGGTGTTTATCACCGAGACCTAAAACCGGAGAATCTATTGCTTGATGAAAATGGGAATCTAAAGATTTCAGATTTTGGATTGAGTGCCCTTGCAGAATCGAAATGCCAAGACGGTTTACTTCATACTAAATGTGGGACACCAGCTTATGTTGCACCAGAAGTGATAAACAAGAGAGGCTATGATGGTGCGAAAGCTGATATTTGGTCATGTGGGGTGATATTATATGTCCTTTTGGCTGGATATCTCCCTTTCCAGGATTCAAATTTAATGGAGATGTACAGAAAGATAGGTAAGGCTGAGTTCAAATGTCCTAACTGGTTCCCTCCTGATGCTCGCAGGCTGATATCGAAAATATTAAATCCAAATCCTTGTACAAGAATGTCCATTTCCAAGATAATGGAGAATTCTTGGTTCAAAAAAGGGTTGCAGCTGAAACCTATAATCGCTGATGCTGACTCGAAGCCTGAAGCAGCAGCAATTGATGATGTAGTTTTTGGTATCGGTGAGAGTACCGACTCAATAACAGAACCAAAGCCAGAACTGGTCAAGCCTGCACACTTGAATGCATTTGATATTATATCTTTCTCAACAGGTTTTGACTTGTCTGCCTTTTTTGAAGAAAGAGATAAAAAGAGGGAAGTTATATTTACATCAAAGCAACCAGCGAAAACAATCATCTCAAAGCTAGAGGATGTAGCTAGGCGTTTAAAGTTGAAGGTGATGAAAAAGGATGGAGGGTTATTGAAGTTGGAAGGATCTAAAGAAGGAAGAAAAGGGGTGTTGTCTATTGATGCAGAAATCTTTGAGGTAACTCCAAACTTTCACTTTGTTGAGATGAAGAAATCGAATGGAGATACAATAGAGTACAAGAAGATGATGAAACAGGATGTAAGACCAGCATTGGAAGACATTGTATGGGCTTGGCAAGGTGACGAGCCGCGGCCTCAGCAGCTAGCAGAGGAAGCAATTTTGCAGACTTATCAGGGGTACTCATTTGACAATAATTCACCTCAGAAGAATGCATAATAGAGAAGTATAATTCTGATGTAACTTGTTCTCTTTCCATTTTCTGTGCTATTAATAATGTATTTATATTTGAATAATAGAATATTAAGTCCACTCTATAATTTCTTTAATTAAAACAATGGGTAGTTTGGTGAAGCTCAATTAGCTCTACTACTTTTGAAGCTCCAGCTCTTCTGTTCTTTGCATCTTCCTCATCGACGCTCTATAATGAGTGTTTCTTTATTTCCTTAATCTTTTGCTCGTTCTGCACTTTCTCGTTAGCTGTTCTTTTGAGTTCCTACAAGAATCCTTAGGTACATATAGAAGAATGAGCACCTATATAGTGCTAATACCACACACTATATTTGTTCCCAATTGTTGGAAGATAGAGGGTATCCTCTGTATCGAGATTTGGGGTGTGTTTGGTATGAAGAAAAATGTTTTTCATGGAAAATGTTTTCCTAGAAAATGTTTTCCTGGAAAACAAGTAGATTTTGGACTTATTTTCTCATGTTTGGTTGGTGAGTAGAAAATATTTTCCAGAAATGATTTTTAGTGTTTGATTTATGAATGAAAAATGTTTTTTGAGAAACATCTTTTATTTTTATTAGAGTAGAAAATAATTTATGAAATTGAAAATATTTTTTTGAAACAATTTTTTTTTGGGTGTGTGGGGAGGATGGGGGTGCATGGGATAGGTGAAAAAATAAAAATTTGAAGTTGAAAATATTTTTTAAAAATAAAAATTTTTTTTTTGGGGGGGGGGGGCTGGTAGGGGGGTTGGCAGGGGTTAGGTCAAAAAATAATTTTTTGAAGTAATAAAATTTTGAAGTTTAAAATAATGTTTAAATTTTTTTATTATTTTTTTTTTTGGGGGGGGCTTGCGGGGGGGGGGGGAGGAGGTAGGAGTTTTAAAATAAAAATATTTTTAAAATGAACTCAAATTTTTTTGGGGGGGGGGGGGCTGCCGGTGCTGGGTGGGAGGGGGTCAGGGATCGGGTGAAGAAAAAAATTTGAAATTGAAAATATTTTTAAAATCGATGTTTTTGCCAAAAATTAATGTAATTTGAAGTTGGAGAAGAGTTTTGGAAAATGTTTTCCTTAATTTTTGAAGGGAAGTCATTTTCCTTAATTTTGAGGAAATGAGTTGATTTGGAAAACATTTTTCAAGACTTTTGTCTCAACCAAATATGAGAAAATTGAAAAACATTTTCCAGAAAATGTTTTTCCTTCATACCAAACACACTCTTGATCCTTTTAAGATCTTTAAGATAATTGTTGTAATGTAGAATATCATATCTATGATTCTTTCTCCTTTTGTAAAGCTAGTTCTGGAAATGTGCACCACACGTTTATTCTTTATTATCATACAAATGTGTATAGGTCTAATCTAATGTTGATAATTATCAATGGCATAATACATATATTAGACCCTAAACTTGGCTTCAAATTTTAACTTTGACCTCAAACTTTCATAATGTACAAATAGGCACTTTAACTATCCTATCTTTCAATAAATAAACACGCAAATATTTCAATCAAAACCGTGTTACACACATGCTCTGACGTGGAAAAGTAAACCACTCAGTGGCTGCCAACTAATTAAAAAATTTACACGTATTTTTTTAAGCATAATACATAAATTGGACCCTTAACTTGGCTTCAAATTATAACTTTGACCTTTAACTTTGATAGTGCACAAAGAGACACTGTAACTATCCGAAATTTAAACAAAAAAACACGCGAATATTTCAATCAAAACGCATGTTACACACATGCTCTGACGTGGAAAAGTAAATCACTCAGTTGCTGCCAACTAACTAAAATAAATACACCTAGATTTTAAAAATTATAATATAGAATAAGGTGGAAGTGAAAACAAATTCATTTTTTAGGTAAAAAAAAATTAGTACCTCTTTTCTTTTCTCTCTTAAAAATTCCTAATCTGAAATTCATGTTCCTTATATTCAAATCAAAGAAAAAATTGTTCAAGATATTTGCTGTAATTTAATTTTCTAGTTATCTATTTTTCTTCCTCAATTTAGTCAAGGTAACAAGATTCAACATTTTACAAACAAGAATTTGCATATTGTTGGTCAAATGTTCAAACTAATATGAGAATCTCTAGAAGAAACTAATGTTTTTATTGCAAAATTATTTCAGAGCAACCCATAAATATGGAAAGACATGAGATTCAATGAATTTCTCCTTCTTTTCTTTAGTTTGAAGTATATTTGTGCTTTAAGTTATCAAATATTTGACTGAAAAAACAGGGTGCTTTGTGTATTGTGATTGTCATAGTGAAGAGAATTGCAATTATGAATTTTGGAGGCCAACAAATGAACTTACAGTACTAAAAATTATTAAGTGAAATGGTGCACTTAAAGTATTTGATAAATTGTCTGATAGAACTTTTCACATATTTTTGTCAAGTTTGAGTAGCAGTCTGATATCTAATCAAAATGCCTTCAAAAATTGCATTCAATTTGTATAATTGTATACTCACCCCATCTTGTCAAAAAAGACTTCATTATAATTTTTTTATAATAACAAAAAAGTAATTAAATGTCACTTGCATTTTGCAATGAACAACAAATAATGCAAAAAAGAGGGGAAAATTGTTGAAAAATAGAAAGAGAGTTTAATTGTCATTTCAGTGTTTTTTTACTGTTGGGCACTCGATTTTTACATCTGACGCGCCTAATTTGAATGAATTTTACGTATTTTGCCATGTAGGATCCGAGTATTTTTTGTTTAAGTTTTGGATAGTTAAAGTGCCTATTTGTGCACAAACAAAGTTAAGGTCAAAGTTATAATATGAAGCCAAGTTAAGGGTCCAATTTATGTACTAATTAAGGGTAGAATTGGTCATTTTAGCAATTTTTATCGTTTTGGCCTCAAAAATTACATCTCACTCGCGCAGATGCGTGTATTTCACGCATTTTGCCAGGTAGGAATCTGCGTGTTTATTTTTGAAAAGATAGTATAGTTAAATGCCTATTTGTGACATATGAAAGTTTGAGGTCAAAGTTAAAATTTGAAGCCAAGTTTAGGGTCCAATATATGTATTATGCCATTATCATACATTATCTTTGTATATGTTGTTCTATGCAAATATAATAATGTTAATTATTTTTTAATTTAATTTTGATATTTGTCTGCAAAATAAAAAAATATGAAAAATATAAAATAATTAAGATAATGAAGCATATAGTATGTAATATAGTGATGAACTCTTGCTCTAAATTTAAGAAATGGACGTAAACATATTAACAATAAAGATAAAAAAAAATAATATATATTTACCATGTTAATGAGAAAAAAAATATCAATAAATTGATTTTACATAAAGTATAAGAATTATAAGATGATAAAATACAAAAGTGAAGTGACTAATTTTTTTCTGTTCACTTTATATAAGAGATCATACCAAAATCTATTAAAGATGAAAATAACTGCAATAAAAAACTATCGTAAAATACAAAACCAATAAATAAAGGTGCAAATATATATATGCACACAAAAAGGAAGGATATTTTGAGCAAGATAACAAGACACAAATAATGATACAATCCACCTTCAAAGTAGTTTCATCATATAAATTGAAAAATAATTAAGAAATATTTAAACATAAATTATGTAATTGTATTCGGCTATTGCTCATACTCAAATAAAGGCATTATCAGAATCGAAAAAAGGACATAATGTGTTTGCCTCAACATTTCCACGGTGATGAAATTTACAATCCCTCAAAATGAATAGGATAAACTAGAGCCTCACATGTGTGCTATGAGTTAATAAGGTGTTAAAATGATGAATGATACTTTAGGGGAAGTTGAAGAGTTTGGAGGTCAAACGTGAAGAACGACGCAAGACGTTCGGAAACTAGTCTTGTGTGTGTTAGTGTTCCTTGCAATGTTTATGTGTTTGTGTGCTAAAATGATAGGAGGGACCCTAGCGTCTAGATGGTCATATTTAGGTCGAAACGTCCGGTACGACTTGCTAAGGACCACCCTAAGGGTTCTTGAGAGGACCCAAACATTTGCCATGAAGCTTCCAAAACCGACTCAATTGAGCCCTTTGATCAAACGACGCCCCCGTCAACAAGGGGTGTGGCTCACACTTAGTTGTGGGAGCTTAGCCCATTATGGGGAGTCTCTCACCCAAACCATGGTCTAGCAGGAGGTCCGTAGTCTCATCGAAGCCCCGTCATTAGTGGCCGTCGTCTGACACCTCGCAATTTCTGCAGGGTCCTCGGCCAAGGTGAGGGTGAATGGGAATTCACCCACGTCCTAATTAACTAGTAGATGTTTTTTTAGGTGTTTTAAAGTATTTAAGTTAGTCTAACACCTAGACCTAGAATTAACCCTCACTTTTCAAAAAAAAAACCCTCTCAAATAATTCTCTAAAGACCTCCATGGGAGCTTGAAGTCAAGTTGAAGCATAGGATTGAAGAATTTCGGTGATTTCTCCTATCCGAAATTTTCGGGGATTTCAACTAGTAAGTAATGATTCATTTCATCCTTGATTCTTCTTTCATTCAAGATCCAATTTCAAAGGCTTTTCAAAGATCACCAAAAACCTTGAATTTCTATGTTGAATTCTAAGCATGGGTTCTTGGCAAAAAGATTTAAAATTGAATTTTTATGAAGTAATCAATGTTATATGAATGGTTTTATGATATAAAAAGACTCCATGAACCCATGTATTCCTTGAATTCCTTAATTTTGGTTGTAAAGTGGGTCGTATTGATTATGATCTAATTAGTGTTGAAATTCATGTTTAAGCCTTATTTATGCGACTATTGAATTATGTGTTGATCAGTGTTGAATTGCTCATAGTTGCCTTATAGAATTCATATCTATAATTTGAGTTTTTGTTGGAATCAATTGGTATGTATGAATTGTTGCCTAGTCCTATGGACATTGCCATTGTAAAGATCTCTTGTTTTTGTAATTTGTGGAAAGGCTAATAGATGGTGATTGTGGGCTATATGGAAAAGTGGTGATTTGAAACTAAATTCCTTTTGTTTATTGTATAGTTGATACACAATTGCTTTGATTTGAAATGGTCCACTTATGGTGGTGGTGTTTAATTGTTATAATGCTATGAACATGGACTTGTCGACATAATTACTGTGAATTGTGTATTATCATGATATAGTATGAATGAATGTATAAAAGTGAAGGTGCTCATATGATTTAGATTATTTTGTATGGGTGCTACTATGATATATGGAATGTACTTCCTTTCTAGGTGTTGTTATATGATGATGAAGGACTCAAAGGAGAGTCTTTATAGAATCGATGTTGTATCTTATGTTGGTAGACTAGTTTGTTCCATTACTTGCGTACTGTGAATTGTATTGAAATGAGTGTATGAATTGAAAGTCTTTAGGGGGACGTAACCTAAAGTAGGTATCCTTCTATGAATGACTATGTGAAACCTTGAATATGACAAGAAGGTTAGAATGTGAACTTGTGTATGAAACAAAATGTTAATGAAGACGCATTGAAGGGATAGACCTATATTGGTCCTCCTCCTTGAGTGGAATGATGGAGCTTAGAGGTAGGTTGGCCGGAGTGCGGCATGAAACCATTCTCTAGAAAGTTTATAGAATCTATCCAAATGACCTTGATTGGCAACCCTAGGGGACTCATTCTTGAAAATGGTATTATTATGAGTTGGTAGGTCTTAGTGATGGTACCTTTCTCTAATACACCTATGTGAATGAAATTACTCTATGAGAACAAAGACAAATCACCGAGTGGATATTACTTAAGGGAGTAAGCTCTAGTTTGAGTATGAGGGCTAGAGTACAAAAAAAAAAGAAACGCTTTTGTATCCCCTAAACATATGCCTATATGGGTGGTGTCCCTAATTCTACCCTTGGCAAACTAGAACAACTTCCACGGTGTGGGAGGGTCCTTATGACATCGGATTCCATACATAGCTAGTATGGTTATTCGGTTAATGTCCTATTCTCATCATGTGGGATGTGCACTCTTAGGTATTGGATATGTTCTACAATGTGTAGTAGTGGAATGAGAACGCTTATTATACACATGACACGAGTAGTTTTAAGATGCCTAGAATGTTTAATTCCCTGTGCTTCCAAGACCATTATGTTGAAGTCCCCTAATTGTTTAGTTATCTCTTTAAAATGGCTAAATGAATAACGTTGACTAGTTAAAAGTTGTAATAGAAAGGTCCTTATCTAGGGTAGCTTGAGGATTACTTAGGTGTGCTTGAAGAGGGTGTATGAGCTCTCTTTCATGTTTACTTAAGTGAGTCTTAGAGTAACCTTTAGGTAGATGGTCTAAAGTGTGAAAAGGCTTATTGTTGAATATGGAATATGTTCTATGATGTGATTGTTGACTCTGTATGTATGTGCTCTGAAACTCTTTTGATTGAAGATTGTCTATCAAATAGCATGAAAGCATATGCTTAAGTAATGTCCCTTTTTTGCATGGTTTTTCTGTGCATGTTCACCATACTTAGTGACATTAATTGTGCTAATTCCATACGTTTCTCTGTGTCTAAAGTGTAGATGGACAACTGAGGATTTCTAG